>CM035844.1:288184359-289384359 GCA_020510985.1 Pholidichthys leucotaenia | reverse complement strand
GCTGCCTCAGCTTTTATTCTGTATGTTTCTCTTTATTTTATTTTGCAGTATATCTAAATTGTCCTTAGGTATGACTGTGAGAGTGAATGGTTGTCTGTCTCTCTGTGTTGGCCCTGCGATGGACTGGCGATCTGTCCAGGGTGGACCCTGCCTCTTGCCCAAAGATGCTGGGATAGGCTCCAGCCCCACCGCGACCCGAAAAGGATTAAGCGGAAGAAGATGGATGAATGAACTAATTCTTTTCTTGTTTTCCAATAAATTTTCAGGTGAAACTTGAAAGAGAGTGTTATTTTGGAGATAAATTCTGTTTCCTCCTTTTTTCTAGATTTACATAGAGAAGAACTATAATGTCTTAACAACTGGCTCACCTTAAATTGAAAAAGCTCCCAGTTCTTGCAGAAACATTTATCAAAAAGGGCTTTCTTTCAAAAACATTTTAAGTCTGTGAACTTTGGTGATTACTACCTCATGTTTTAGAATTGAGTTATTTAGTTTCCAATATGAGCCTCTAAAAACACAGTCGGGTTTGAAACGAATTTGAAGAGGTATGGCCCTGTGGTCTGTTAGTGGGGTTATTACATTAACAGAAATGTTATTTTTGTCTAGACAGCCAGAAACTAACCAGTAGTCTATGCGAGACATGGAGGTACAAGCTTTATTCCACCATGTAAAGGCTTTCACATTAGGATTAAGTTCTTTCCATATGTCTATTAAACTGAACTTTTGCATGAACATCTGTAAATTAGAGACTAAAAAATTCTTATTACTTGGAGGCTGTCTGTTAGAGGAACCATCTAAGACGATGTTGAACTCACCACCTACTAAAAAAAATTAAGTTTGGGTATTTAGTTAGCCAATAAAGGAAACCAGATTCTAGTGCATCAAATAATAAGAGTGGTGGACCAGAGTGGTGGCTCAGTTGGTAGAGCATCCGCCCCACACCTGGGAGGCAGGGGTTCAAATCCCGGCCGGGTCATGCCGAAGACCATATAAAAGTGGAACTTCCTGCCATCCAGCTTGGTGCTCAGCAATAATGGAATGGAGGAGGGAAATCTGTGGCGGCGCCTTGCATGGCAGCGGCCCTCTGATTCTGCACTGGGGTGTGTGTGATTGACATTGTAGATAGGTAAAGCACAATCTTGTTCTACTGTACATGATTGGTTGTACGGTTGAATGACAATAAGGGTGACTTAATAATTCGTTTTCAGGTTTAGAATTATAACCATAGATGTTGGCAAGAAGGGCAATGATATTATTGACCTTTAGAATTAATAATAAGTAGTGGCCTTTAGGGTCACAATCTGAATATAAAACATTGTCTTTGAAATGATCTTTTAAGACTGTAACCCTGCAGATTTTTCTGGACATGTGAGAACCAAATGTTACTCCCCCACTGGGATTTCCAAAATGAAGTCGTTTGCTGTTGAGTGAGATTCCTGAGAAAAAACAAAGATAATCAGTTTTCTGCTGCTTTGCACATAAAAATAAAGCTTTACGCTTGACATTTTCTCTTAGTCCCCTGGCATTAAGTGAAAAAAACAGATAAAGACACTGTAAAGAGTAAACAAAGTGAACAGTTTTCAAGCCTCTTCTTAAATCCAGCACAGGAATTAACATAATAGAAATCTCTCAAGTTTCAGAACGTTAAACCGTTCCGCCTATAAAAATTATATGCAACGAGTAGTGACTGTAAATATTAAACAGTTATGTTACTTTAGTACATTATGTGTAGTGTATTCCATCTCCACAATGCAAAAGCTGCCAGAGAACTAAACATCCACCTGAGCGGACTCAAGCTTAAGCATGCCCCAAATCCAACTTATCTTGGAGTGACCCTTGATAGGACCTTATCCTTCAAGGAACATCTAAAGGGGACGGCTGCTAAGGTGAAGGTACGAAACAACCTGCTCTGCAAGCTCGCTGGTGCAAAATGGGGGGGCGGCAGTCTCCACCCTGCGCACCTCAGCACTGGCCCTTTCATACTCTGTAGCAGAATATTGTGCCCCTGTCTGGTCCAGGTCATCTTACACACACCATGTAGACACCCAGCTCAACTCACCCATGAGAACTATAACTGGAACAATCCGCTCAACACCACTCCCCTGGCTCTCTGTACTGTCAAACATAGCCCCTCCACACATCCGGCGAGCAGCATTAACTCAAAGGATGCTCCAAAAAGTTAAAGATTCTCCTCACTTACCATTCCATGCAGATATCTACACCCCACCCACTGCCCGACTTTCATCCAGACGGCCCATTTGGAAAAACCCTCCCCCAGCTGACTTTACCATCCAGACAGCTTGGCAAGAGGAATGGGAGACCAAGGAGGTCCCAAACAAACAGCTGGTGATAAACCCCAACCAACAGGTCCCGGGCACCAACCTCCCAAGGAGACAGTGGTCTACACTCAATCGCTTCAGGACTGGACATGGCCCCTGCTTGGCCAGCCTTCACAGATGGGGCAGTAGCCCTAGCCCACTGTGCGCATGTGGAGAGGAGCAAACAATGGAACACATCATAGAGGCTTGCCCGCTCCAAAGACTGGAAGGAGGATTACACACCCTCCATACAGCAAACCAGGAGGCAACTGCTTGGCTTAAGGACTTTGCATTCGCTAAATAAGTACATTATGAAGGACATGAGGTGATCATGGGTGTAGGATGGGTGTCAGTAGAAGACAGCAAAGGCTGGACCTCTTTTCCCTCTATTATCACACGAACTCCGGCGGAGTGCGCTCTTTTCCCTTCTTTGTTTGCAGTGTTGATAAAAAGCCAGAGCTTGGCTCGCAGTGCCCTGTCAGCAGTGGTGAGATCCTCCGTGAATTTCAGGTTGTTCTGTCAAAGAAAGCTGCAGCAATTTGCCTTTTTTCACACCAGATCCTGTGACGTTCTGTTGGGAAAAAACAGATGATGGTCGCCCTGGGACTCATCTTCTGCTTGTTATTGAAGCTACCCAGGCGATGGACGTTGTCAATAGCTTCGCTCATTTTTATGTGAGCTTCCCCAATGACAGCACAGCAGATATTGGTGACTTTAGCTTTGATATTTTCCTCTTTGTTTTCAGGGATGCCGTGGAGCTTCAGGTTCCATCTGTGCTGGTACCTTTCTGCTTCATTAATTTTCATTTCCACCTCTGACAGCCTCAGAGCAGTTTTTTTTCTCCTGTGGATTTTGTTGACTTCATGTTGGTTTTCAGGGTTTCAATTTCAGCAAATACAAAGTCAACTGATTTTTTTTTTAAGAGTTTCGATTCTAACAGTATTGTACGTAATCATGCTCTCCAGGTTGTCAGCACGCTCATTAATTAAGACAGCAATGTTGTTTTGTAGCTCGGTGAGTGTTAAGTCATCTTTCATTCTCTTCTCATTTGGTTTGACCGGAGTATTGGGGTCAGACTCTGGCATGGACTGAAGAACGGGGCTGCGGCTGCTGGAGCTGCCATAAGTGTGGTCAGAGATGGAGTGGGCTGTGGGTGAAGAGCAGGTCTGGGCATTAGTCAGCACAGCTTCAGTACCTTTTGGTGAAAGTCTCGTATTATTCTTAATAGGGAGGTTCTTATATTTATCTTTACGTTTGATGCCTTGCTCAGGCGAGGACATGGTGGCAGCAATTTAGGTATGTCGTTTTGAGCTAGTTAGCAAGATGTCAGCAGGATACGTTGCTGCAGTGCTCAACATTTTTCACAAAAACCACAGATTTGGTAGTGCATCCTCCTCCAGGGCTACGCCTCCATGGCGCGGGAAGGTGCTGCTCCTTCTGCATCCAGTTGAGTGGAAATATTTATGTTTCAGTTTGTCTTTCAGACTTCTGTCTTGTTAAAAAACAAAACAAAAATGGAGCAGCCACGTGGATAATCTACCTGCATTTCTTCCACACGTCAGCAACACCGCTGGAACGGTGTTGACGTCAGACATTGCTCTGCTCAAAGTGTCTGTATTTTCATTCCGTGTTGGCTGCTTCATCTTGATTTTGTTCAACCACCCAAAGAGGGGAAAAATAAAGCATCCATTCAGTGGGACGAGAGCCAAAAAGCCCCAGCAGAGGGCTGTGCAACGAGAGTTACCCAGGATTTACACTGACTACGGATGCAGTACGTTACAGCTGCAATCTGGCCTCCACAGGAAATTGTTCCCATTCTCGTCAGTTTTCTAATCCCCACCTGGTCCGGACCACTGCGGAATTAATCTGGCTCATCAGATTTGGTTCGCTAATGAAACGCAACAAGTCTATTTTTGACGGATGCCGAATACAATCTGCAATGAAATCCTGCGGTATCTTGAGGTATTCAATAGCCGTTTGGTCATTAAAAATGATTTAAGGATCGTTCGTTATTTTCTGAGGTCTACTCCTCCACCACTGTGTCAGAGGACTTAAAAACTTGACTTAACATGCAAACGCTTCATAGAGTTAAAATTAATGGGCTACTTACGTTTTATTTAGAGCCCAAAAATTCAGGTGGGGTGCCGTCGTTACATCACCTTTCCTTGATGTTATCACATAGCAGTCAGTTCATCTCGGTCACTCTTGGGTCTCTCTTAAGATCTCGTGTTATTTTGTATAATTCTCATGTGAGCTTGTGTTTCAAACTCTGTTGTCATGCATGCCGCTGCAAAACACAAACAGATTTGGTAGGGACAGACGCAAGGGGGCATCCGCACTTCATCCGCAACGTACTGCATCCAGAGTCAGTGTAAATCCTGGGTTACAATGCAGGCAAAGTGATTCACCTTAAAACCTGACATCTGTGTGCACTTAACATGTAACGGTTTATATAATTTTCTTGAAATATTTGATACAGAACTAAAAAAATTTTAAACTAAATCTGAGCCGCTGTTTATAAACGGGAAAAATAAGAATTTTGGTTTTTCCTGAATATGTTCAATGTAAATAACACTGGCCTGTGAAACTGTCCTTTTTGCATGAAGACAAAAACCCTGTATTCTGTAATATCATGAAAAATATCATTATCGTGAAAATTTACAGAAATGTTGTGTAAACATTTTTAGGCCATATTGCCCACCCCTAGTTCTGACCCAGTCATGTCACAGACGTTTCATCAAGACTGCTGGAGACGTGTCAACATGTGGAAGGAGGACAGAACATGTCTCCTTTAAACTTTCACACTGAGTTACAGAGGTGGTGGTTGGGGTTTCAGATGGGGGAGGTGGGGCCTCAGCTAAAGAAGGCGGGACTTCAGTTGGGAGAGGTGGGGCTTCAGAATCAGTGCCTCAGTATTGATGTGTGTACTTTGTGTTCTCAGGAGGAGATGCTGGTGTCTGGCCCCAGGGTCCTGGTTACCGGGGCGACGGGTCTCCTGGGTCGGGCTGTCTGTCGAGAGTTCGAGAGCAATGGGTGGACTGTGATCGGGACTGGATACAGGAGAGTTAGGCCACGCCTCCTTCGCTGTGACCTCACAGATGAAGATGCTGTCAGAGGACTGATGCACCAGTACAAGGTAGTATTGTGGTACTGACCGTAATACTGATGCATACTGTAGTACTTCACAGAGATTGTGTTCAATTAAACCCAACTTTATTTGTAAATCCCCAGTTCACAACAGTTGTTTCATAGCATTTTTTAAAGTCATTTTAGGACAGTCTGATAATAAAGAATTACAGTAATCTAATCTAGAACTGACAAAAGCGTAGATTAGTTTTTCAGCATCACCCTGAGACAAGATGTTCCTAACCTTAGCAATATTATGCAAATGGTTACACAAATG
The DNA here is from genome assembly GCA_020510985.1 of Pholidichthys leucotaenia. NCBI lineage: Eukaryota > Metazoa > Chordata > Actinopteri > Cichliformes > Pholidichthyidae > Pholidichthys > Pholidichthys leucotaenia. The sequence continues at coordinate 289,378,638 of CM035844.1, read as the reverse complement.
ACATAATTAGTGACCTTCATTTGTAAACTGATTAAATGTAATTAATGTGAGAAGACATCTCTATAAAAGTTCAACAGTGTTGGAGAAACAATCAAGCTGACTCGCTATCTTTCAGCAAATTTGTTAATGATTCCTCGGTAAGAATTCAAAGAATGAAAACATTTTTCATCTGAACTTCAATGAAGTTCAGGAATTTTCATCCTGAGGCCAAACAGTTCCTCATTCTTCATATTCTCTGCACTATGCAGCTGCTTCTTCTTCTTCTTCTTTCAGCTTCTCCCTTTAGCGGTCTCGACAGCGGATCATCTGCCTCCATCTGAACCTGTCCCATCATCTTCCTCTGTAACACCAACTCTCTCCATGTCCTCCTTCGCTATATTCATGAATCTTCTCTGTGGTCTTCCTCTTTTCCTCATGCCTGGCAGCTCCATCTTCAACATCCTTTGTCCAATCTCTCCACTATCCCTCCTCTGCACATGTCCAAACCATCTCAGCCTTGACTCTCTTACCTTGTCACCAAACTGCTCAACCTGAGCTGTCCCTCTGATATACTTATTTCTAATTCTGTCCCTCCTACTCCAATGAGAAGCTTAGCATCTTCAGCTCTGCCACCTCCAGCTCCATTTCCTGTCTTTCTGTCAGCACCAGCATCTTCAAAACGTACATCATAGCAGATTTCACTGTCGTCTAGCAAATCTTCCCTTTCACTCTACCGTGATCCTTCTGTCACAAATCACACCGACACTCGTCTCCACCCACTCCATCCTGTCTGCACTCTCTTATTCACCTCTCTTGTACATCTTCCATTACTTTGGATGGTTGATGGTTAATTTATCTGATAAACATTACTGGATAAGTCCAAAAAAGTATTTCTTCAATTACTTTTTTGGTCAGAAATTTGCTAGTATACGCAGTCATAAATATAAATCTGTTATGATAAATAACAACATCCTATAATGATATCACGGAGTCCCAGATAAAGACCTACCTGCCACATAACCTTCGATATCAACAGGTGCACCTCCCATTTCGCACAGCCACCTGAAACCCTCATTTTTCCTAAACACTTAGAGCTGTTAGGGTCATTGGCCACCACAGCAATGCCCATTGGCTGCTGAGGGATGTTAGCATGAAGCACCTTCATGTCTTCTCCTTCTTCTTCTTTTTCTTTCTGCTGCTTCCTTTAGGGGTCTCCACAGCAGATCATCTGTCTCCATCTCACCCTATCCTTGCATCTTCCTGTGTAACACCAACCCTCTCCATGTCCCCTTCACTACATCCATGAATCTTCTCTGTGGTCTTCCTCTTTTCCTCCTGCCTGTCAGCTTCATCTTCAACGTGCTTTGTCCAATATCTCCACTATCTGCACATGTCCAAACCATCTCAGCCTTGCCTCTCTTACTTTGTCTAAAACCGCTCAACCTGAACTGTCCCTCTGATACACTCATTTCTAATCTTATACCTCCTAGTTATTCCCAATGAAAATCTTAGCATCTTCAACTTTGCCACCTCCAGCTCCACCTCCTTTTTGTCAGTGCCACTGTCTCCAAACCATACATCATAGCAGGTCTCACTACCATCTTGTAAATCTTCCCTTTCACTCTAGCTGCTATCCGTCTGTCACAAATCACCCCCGACACTAGTCTCCACCAACTCCACCCTACCTGCACTCTCTTCTTCACCTCTTGTGCATTTTCCATTTCTTTGGATGGTTGACCCCAGGTATTTAAACTCATCTACTTTCACGGGTGTAGTGTGGCCGACTACTGATCGGAGGGTCAGGGATTTGATTCCTGCTCTGTCTGCAGTCTGCATGCTGGTGTCCTTTAGCAAGACACTGAACCCCCAGTTGCTCCTGGTGGGTCAGGATAGCACCTGTGCATGGCGGGTCTGACGCCATCAGAATGTGAATGTGTGTGTGAATGGATGGATAGCAGGATCTGTAAAGTGCTTTGGTCATGTAGAGATGAGAAAAACCGCTATGTAAGTGAACACCATTTACCATTTACCGTGAGACCTGCCTCCCTCTTACTCACACTCATGTATTCTGTCTTGCTTCTACTGATTTTCATTCCTCTTTGCTCCAGAGCATACCTCCACCTCTCCAGGTTCCCTTCCACCTGCTCCCTACTCTCACTACAGATCACAATGACATCTGCAAATATTATGGTCCACGGAGACTCCTACCTGACCTCATCTCTTAGCCTGTCCATCACCATGGCAAGCAAGAAGGGGCTCAGAGCTAATCCCTGATGTAAACCCACCCCCACCTTGAACCCATCTGTCACTCCTACAGCACACCTCACCACCGTCTCACTATCCTCGTATATGTCCTGCACCACCCTCACATACTTCTCTGCCACTCCTGACTTTCTCATACAGTACCACACTTCCTTTCTTGGCACCCTATCATCTGCTTTCTCTACAGGAAAGTATTTCTCTATGGAAAGTATTCACAGCGCTTCACTTTTTCCACATTTTGTAATGTTATAGCCTTGTTCCAAAATGGAATAAATAAAATTTTTCCCTAAAAATTCTTCACACAATAGCCCATAATGACAATGTGAAAAAAGATTTTTTTGAGATTTTTGAAAATTTATTAAAGATAAAAAAAAGCTAAGAAATCACATGTACATAAGTATTCACAGCCTTTGCTGAATACTTTGTTGATGCACCTTTGGCAGCAATTACAGCCTGAAGTCTTTCTGAATATGATGCCACAAGCTTGGCACGCCTATCTTTGGGCAGTTTGGCCCATTCCTCTTTGCAGCACCTCTCAAGTTCCATCAGGTTGGATGGGAAGTGTTGGTGTACAGCCATTTTCACATCTCTCCAGAGATATTCAATTGGATTCAAGTCTGGGCTCTGGCTGGACCATTCAGGGATATTCACAGAGTTGTCCTGAAGCCATTCCTTTGATATCTTGGCTGTGTGCTAAGGGACATTGTCCTGCTGAAAGATGAACCATTGCCCCAATCTGAGGTCAAGAGTGCTCTGGAGCAGGTTTTCATCCAGGATGTCTCTGTACATTGCTGCATTCATCTTTCCCTCTATCCTGACTAGTCTCCCAGTTGCTGCCACTGAAAAACATCCACACAGCATGATGCTTCCACCATCATGCTTCACTGTAGGGATAGTATTGCCCTGGTGATGATGCCTAGTTTGGTGATGGTGCCTAGTTTCCTCCAAACATGATGCCTGGCATTCACGCCAAAGAGTTCAGTCTTTGTCTCTTCAAACCAGAGAATTTTATTTCTCATGGCCTGAGAGTCCTTCAGGTACCTTTTGGCAAACTCCAGGCAAGCTGCCATGTGCCTTTTAATAAGGAGTGGCTTCCGTCTGGCCACTCTACCATATAGGCCTAATTGGTGGATTGCTGGAGAGATGGGTGTCCTTCTCGATGGTTCTTCTCTTTCCACAGAGGAACACTAGAGCTCTGACAGAGTGACCATTGGGTTCTTGATCACCTCCCTGACTAAGGCCCTTCTCCCCGATCGCTCAGTTTAAACAGCCGGCCAGCTCTAGGAAGAATCCTGGTGGTTCCGAACTTCTTCCATTTATGGATGATGGAGGCCACTGTGCTCATTGGGACCTTTAAAGCAGCAGAAATTCTTCTGTACCCTTCCCCAGATTTGTGTCTTGAGACAGTCCTGTCTTGGAGGTCTACAGACAATTCCTTTGGCTTCATGCTTGGTTTGTGCTCTGACATGCACTGTCAACTTTGGGACCTTATATAGACAGGTGTGTGCCTTTCCGAATTATGTCCAATCAACTGTATTTACCACAGGTGGACTCCAATGAAGCTGTAGAAACATGTCAAGGATGATCAGTGGAAGCAGGATTCACCAGAGCTCAAGTTTGAGCTTCATGGCAAAGGCTGTGAATACTTATGTACATGTGATTTCTTAGTTTTTAATTTTTAATAACTTTGCAAAAATCTCAAACAAACTTTGTTCATGTTGTCATTATGGGATATTGTGTGTAGAATTTTGAGGAAAAAAATTAATTTAATCCATTTTGGAATAAGACTGTCGTCGTCGGCCTCCATCAGTCTATGATGACCATGGAAGAGAATCCTAAACGTCTGCTCTGCTGGAACAGCACCGCCTGTAGCTGAACAGGCCGATGCGCGAATGGCAGTCCCTGTCACACAGGTTGCACTTGTGGGTGGTCTCCGTGCTGCTGGGTCTGTGGCGGTTCTTCCTGCAGGTCCTTTTTTCATCTGCTGCAGCAGTCAGTCTCTCTTCACCCGCCTTGAGCTGTCTGGTCAGGGTGCCTCTCCATTTGGAGCGGTCCGTTGCAAGGTCCTCCCAGCGCTCTGTGTTGATCTCCAGGGCCTTCATGTCTCTCTTGCAGACGTCTCTAAAGCGCAGCTGTGGGCGGCCAACATCTCTCCTGCCAGTCGCCAGTTCTCCGTAGAGGACATCTTTGGAGATTCTGCCATCCTCCATAGGGTGAGCGTGGCCTAGCCAGCGGAGCCTGCGCTGCCTGAGTAGAGTGAACATGGAGGGAAGGCCGGCGCGGGACAGAACTTCTGTGTTGGGCACTTTGTCCTGCCAGGATATGTCCAGGATGTGGCGAATGCAGCGCAAGTGGAAGGAGTTCAGTCTCTTTTCCTGCCGGGCGTATGTTGTCCACGTCTCACTCCCATAGAGCAGTGTGCTGATGACGCAGGTGTTGTACACTGCCATCTTCGTCTTGACAGAGAGTTTGGGATTCTCCCACACTTGTGTGGTGAGGCGAGCAAGTGTGAAGGCTGATTTTCCAATCCTCTTGTCTATCCCTGTATCAAGGGAGAGGTTGTTGCTGATCGTGGACCCCAGGTACGTGAACTGATTCACGACCTCCAGCTCGTAGTCGTCGATGGTGATGGTTGGTGGTGCTTCCGTGCCTTGCGCCAAGACGTTATTCTTCTTCAGGCTGATGGTAAGCCCGAAGTCCTTGCATGCCTGGGAGAAGCGGTCCATCAAGGGTCTGAAGCTCCTGCTGTGTGTGGGTTGCGACTGCAGCGTCGTCTGCGAACAGCATGTCTCTGATTAGAGCCTCGCGTACTTTGGTTCTGGCTTTCAGGCGGGCGAGGTTGAAAAGCCTGCCGTCAGATCTTGTGTGCAGGTAGATTCCCTCTGTTGCTATGCTGAAGGCATGCCTCAGGAGCATAGCAAAGAAAATCCCAAAGAGGGTTGGCGCAAGTACACAGCCCTGTTTCACTCCGCTGCATATGTTGAATGGATCTGAGACGTTGCCATCGTGCTGCACTATCCCCTGCATGTTGGTGTGAAACGATTCGATGAGGCTTTGCAACTTTGGTGGGCATCCTATCTTTGGCAGGATCTTGAAAAGGCCCTCTCTGCTGATCAGATCGAACGCTTTGGTGAGGTCGATTGAGGCGACGTACAGGGGCATGTTCTGTTCTCTGCATTTCTCCTGGAGTTGGCGGATGGAGAATATCATGTCTACCGTCGATCGCTCAGCGCGGAAGCCACACTGAGACTCGGGGTAGACACGTTCGGCAAGCTTCTGTAGACGAACGAGAACAACTCGTGCATAGACTTTGCCAACAACGCTGAGGAGGGAGATGTCCCTGTAGTTGTTACAGTCGCTTCTCTCCCCTTTGTTTTTGTAGAGGGTGATGATCTTGGCATACCTCATGTCCTGTGGTACGGCACCTTCTTTCCAGCACTGGCAGAGGACGTCATGCAATGGCAGCAGTAGGGCGGTCTTGCAGTGCTTGATCCGGTCGGGGGGTATGCCGTCGTTGCCGGGTGCCTTGCCAGCGGCCAAACTATCAATGGCCTTGCTGAGTTCATCGATGGTTGGCTTGGTGTCAAGTTCGTCCATGGATGGCAGGCAGTCGATGGCATCAAGGGCTGACGGTGTCACGGTGTTCTGTCTGGAGTAGTATTCCACCCATCTCTCCATCTGCTTGTTCTTTTCTGTGATCATCTCCCCAGTGGAGGATTTGAGGGGGGCCGTCTTGCTCTGAGCCGGACTAAGTGCTTTCTTGATGCCATCGTACATACCACGGATGTTCCCTGTTATGGCAGCGGTTTGAATGTCTTGGCTGAGCTGAGTCCAGTATTCGTTGGCACAGTGCCGAGCAGTCTGCTGAACTTTGCTTCTCGCAGCCCTGAGAATCTGGAGATTCTTCTCGTTTGGGTACTTCTTGTACTCAGCAAGTGCTGAGCGCTTGGCTTCAATGACGGGGGTCATCTCGGTCAACTTGGCATCAAACCAGTCCTGTGACTTCGAGGTCTTCCTCCCAAAGGTAGTCAAGGCTGTGCGGTGGATGGTGTTTCGCAGCTCTTCCCACTTCTGCTTTGCAGATTCTCCTTCTTGTGGTACACCAAGTTCCTCCTCAAAGGTGGAGGCAAACCGCTCAACAAGTTCTGGTTGGGCCATCTTGCTGGTGTCAATCCGTGCCTTTCCAGGCTGTCTAGCATGATGGAATTTCTTCAGCTGTAGCTTGACCTTGCAACACACCAATGAATGGTCTGTGCCGCAATCTGCACTCTGGAACGAACGGGTGATTAGCACGTTCTTCAGTGAGGTGCGCCTGGTCAGGATCAAGTCCAGCTGGTGCCAGTGCTTTGAGCGCGGATATCGCCAGGAAACCTTGTGTTGGGGCTTGGTCTTGAAGAACGAGTTTGTGATGCACAGATCATGATATGTGCAGAACTCGAGCAGCCGCTGTCCATTGTCGTTCATTCTGCCCACGCCAAATAGTCCAAGACAGGAGGGCCAGGAGCCGTGGTCAGCACCCACTCTGGCATTGAAGTCTCCAAGGAGAATGAGTTGTTCAGAGTTGGGGATGATCCTGACAGTTGTTGCGAGATTCTCGTAGAACTCGTCTTTTGCCTCTGGTGTGGCTGTCAGTGTTGGGGCATACACACTAACGAGGGTGACTGGGTAACTAAGTAACTAATTGCTTTAGTCATGCAGTAATTAGTAAAGTAACTCAATTACTTTTGAAAAGAAGTAACTAGTAACTAATTAATTACTATTTTTGGTAATTTGCCCAACACTGACTGTAATGCTGTTAATACCATCTAACTGCAATGCTCCTGCACGGTGTATATACTGTAACTGTACATGTGTAACTGTTTTGGCTAACCAGTCCTTATCTTACTATGTTATTTGTTATTGCTCTGAGTGCTGCTATCCCTTTGTTGCTACAGTCCTGTAATTTTCCCACTGTGGGACTAATAAGGGCTTATCTTATGAAACAAGTTAAATGTGAGCTCTATAAAGCAGAGTTGTCATCATCACAGCAGCACTACAGCGATGCATCCATCCTCCTACCTCCATTCTGTCCGCCGGCTCGGCTGCTTGTCTGTGGGTCTGCTGTGCTCTATCCGGGTGATGTTTGAAGTTGGGCCACTTATAAACACCACACTTGTAAGATTAGCGAGATTTAGCGCTTCTTATTTTCAATGAGGGACTGTCTCGGCTTCAGAAAACTCATTAACCTCTTGCACTCCGGGATACCGCGGGCGGTCACGTCTCTGCGTCCTAGGGCGCACGAGGGTGCAGACACAGCCGCGAACAGAAAGCCAAAGGAGTGCTTTGATTGGTTTAGATTTGATTGACCTCTCATTCGACTAATAAGAGCCTTGAATTGGGTTTCTGTAACCTCGAAGAACCAATGACTGAAAACCTAGCAAGAAGGACCCGCCTACCAACGGCTGTGAATGCAGCGAGCCAATTGAAGCAGAGAACTTCGACAATTGAAAGCATACGTCCCGTGCGTAAACTCTGTTTTGTGTAAGCCGCTGGGTGACACACACGCGTTCGCCAGTCTTTTTTTCTTACTACTGTTCTTATTTGTTTTGAAAAATCGTTCGCCAAAACCACAATCATGGAAGCGCAAAACTGCAATAATGGAATCATGGTTTGACCGAGTCACGTGACCAGAACCACAAGTCCGTAACAAGCAGACCAGCGTCATGTTCGTCTGACAATGAGGAAGAGAAGTTCGCCAGCAACACTGCTGTTGTGGACAGGTAAGTGTTATAAGCTAAATTATTCTTTATTCCTGAAAATTGTAATCAAAATGACTTTTGACCGATCGGTAAATTACAACTGTGCGTCATCGTCACATGACGGACCGCGGCGCACCGTGAACGCCCCCCCCCCCGCTACTCTTCTGTAGCGGATTGCAGATTTTATTGCAGATATTTTAGTACAACTGTGCGTAGTAGACCGCCGCGCACCGTCACCACGGTCCGTCATGTAGCGATGGGCGATATCCGTCCTCTGTAGCGGGGTGGGGGTGGGAGTTGTTATCTTCTACATTACAGATATTTTAGTATAATTTTTAGTGCATTGTAGGTTATTTTTTCTTGGAAAAAAAAGCCACACATTTTTTACGTGGCATGCTTCTTTGTGTGTGGGGGCTTGTTTGTTCATTCATTCATTCATTCATTCATGAATAAACAACCCCCCCCCCCCCACACACACACACACACAGCCCTGAGTGTCTACCTTTCATTAGAGCCCAAGATCAAGCTTCTATATTGAATCATTCAAAAGTTACAGACGTTTTTCCAAACTGTGCTATTTGGCACAATTTGGCACAGTTCAAAAACACCTGGGAACAACCTGAGGAAAAAGGTGTGTAATATATTCATTTTTTGTGGTATTGTTACAAAATTTTGACCTCAGCTGGATAACACTTGGTTCTACATTTCTGTTGCATTTTCCAGCCCAGATCTGACAGCTGTGTGTTATTTGCAAGCATTTGTATCCAAAAAAACACCCAGACGAAATTTATTTTCTTCAAGTTCAGTATGTTTAGATGACTGTTACTCAGTGGCAGGAGCACTTAGAGAGATTATGACTGTTTTGCCAAAAAATTCAAAGTGTTTTCTTTTAAATGAGACCAACCCCATGAAGATGCTGCAAAGGGTTGAAGAACAGCTTTTGATTTACTTTGGGTACGTTATTTTTAGGCGTTTTTAGGGAAATTGACCAGAGTGCAAGGGGTTAAGCAGCTAGCATGTGCTGCTTATGATAGTTTACCTGTCAGACAATAATCTCTCTTGGATAATGGCTGCTGATGGCTGAGCTGTTTCAGTTCTGTTGGCTAATGTGTTAAGTGTACTAAATTAGTGAATTACAGGAGTGGCTTATTCGCTTCTCTTCCCTCTTTTTGTTGTGGCGATATCAGCCCTCATTCTGAACGTTAGTGCATCTGTCTATACGTAAATGCAAGGATTCTCTGTGTATCTGTCTGTTTCTCGCATATCTCTCAAACCGTTTGTCAGACTGACCTCAGATTTGATATGTGCTTTGCTGAGGTTATGAGAGTGTGCATCCCCGAATTTCAGCCTCCCCAGATATGTGGAAGTTTAGGAGGGGATATCTTTAATGAACATCCCTAGGGGAGCTATTAAATGAACACAGATGTGGAAACTGTATAACCGCTGGGAGTTGGTGGCTGAAATTCACAGGGCAGGCTCTGGAGGCCAGTGGGATAAAATGGGTCCGATCTGAGCTCCGGAACTGAGTCTTCCTTAGACCTGGGTTCCCCCCCCCCCCCCCGCCCTCAAGGCTGTAAACCTAGGGGAAACACTGTAACTGAAAGCTCTGCCTCCTGTTTACTTTTGGAGAACACTACCTTACGATACCATCATTGTCCACAAAGTGAAAAATACCAGGATAGTAATTGTAGATCATCTCACCCTCCTCTAGACTGTGATAAATATGTGGCAGTGAATATTTTGGTTAATAAAGTTGTGTTGAATATTGTGGTTAAATGTGGTATTAAATGTTTTCATTAATAAACTTGTGTTTAATGTCTCAGCCAGATGTGGTGGTCCACTGTGCAGCAGAGAGACGTCCTGATGTTGTAGAGAGACACACTGAAGCCGCCGTTAACCTCAATGTTCACGCCACAGCGACGCTAGCTAAGGAGGCAGGTCAGTCATCGTCAGGGTCAGAGGTCACAGTGATCCTCCCTGGTATAGCTTCTCTAACCCAGACTCTGCTCCTCTTCCTGTTGTTCTCATCCTGGACGTCCAGTCATCTTCCTCATTTCAGCCCTAACTGAAGCTCTCCTCATTGGTCCTAAATCAACATTACCCAGAATTACTCCTCCACTGTCTCCTCCCCAGTAGAAAGTCCATATCTGTGTCAACATCTGTGGCTACATGGACATCTGTCTGTCCCCCCCAAATCTGAGGTCAGGTCACCATGGTAATAGGGCTGCAACGATTAGTCGATGCCAATAAAGTCAATCTTAAAAATTTGTCGACCAGATTTTTATCATTGATGAATCGTTTATATGCATGCCGTGGAAATGTTCAGTTTAACTGTTCTAGTGAAGAGGAAGAGGAGCGCATCATGGCGACTCTGAGATCAAATCATAGAGAAGGCCATAAGTTTCCAAAGTATGGGAGGATTTTACCGAAAATAAATAAATGAAACAAGTTAAATGTAGACTGTAAAGCAGAGATGTCATATCACAGCTGCAGTACAGCGATGCTTCCCCCCCCTCAATTCCGTTCTCCCATCTCCGGCCAACAGTAAGCGGAACTCCACAGTGCTCCGTCCTGGTGATGAATGAATGAATGAATGAAGTCAGGGTACTTCTAAACACTTCGCCGGTAAGGTTAGTGAGTAAAGTTAGTGCTTCTTATTTTCAATGAGCGACTCTCTCAGCTATAGAAAACTGACCACACTATTAAGCCCAAATCATAGTGGCAAAAACGCATTAGTACATGAATGAGCGCAGTGGACACAATCATGTGCAAACCCTATGCAGAGGGTGAGTGCTGACCAACCGCATGCAGCCCCCCAAAAGTGTATGCACATACAAGTACGCAAACTGTTGCAGTGAAATGTGCATGCGCCCGGAAGCTCCCACCAGAGGGAAGTACTGAGCAATCCACCAATACTGGGTGAACAAATCTCCGTCTGTTTTCTTCCTCTGACACTAAACAGCAAAAGCTCCTGTTCGTCTTGATTGTTATTGTATTCACGTACCTCCATCGCTTCCACCATATAAAACCTCTGCCACCGTGCTCTTCTTTTCTGTTTGGATTGCAGCTGTTCAAATCAGTTTGGTGTCCCTTGGCTGCTGCTGACAGTACGGGCATGTGAGCTGCAGATTATTAACACTCCGCATGCGTGAAACGTGTCTTCTCTGAGCTGCAGCTGCCGTGGCTCGAAAACCACTGAATACTGCTGTGTACCCAAATGCAGTCTACAGAATGCAAATGTTTTCCCCTCGGCGGGACTCTGAATATGCCTTCAGTGTGTACTGTATAAATAGTTTACCTGTTGTCAGACAATAATCGCTCTTTGATGATGGTTGCTGTCAGCTGAGGTGCTTCAGTTATGCTGGTAATATGTTAACTGCAGTAAATGAGTAAATTACTGGAGCAGCTTACTCTTTTTCATCTTCTCTGTTATTGACACAGTAATATCAGCTCTCATTATGCCTCGGTGCAATGGAGGCATACGGTAATCACTCACTGTGTCAGTGTGTGGATGTGTGGTTGTGTGTCTGTCTGTCTGTCTGTCTGTTACCAGCTTTTCAGCTCGCCCGGTTAAAATTAAGTGCAATTAAAGGCTTGTATCATTGTATCGCCATATTTTCTAGACTTTTAAATTGCCAGAATTTTGACATAAGTCTTTATTTTCAAAATAAACACAAATTTATCTCACCATTCCTGTGTTATGGAGCCGTGAAAAAAGGTATTGTAATAACTATGCCGGGCCACTAGAGGTGACAGTGTGACTTACAGCCCATGGACAACTTCCTGTCACAGTCGATCTCTTGCTGAACTTTTAAAATAGCGGTTGTTACTGAAAACCAAACATGTATTCAGCAGCTACACTATTTATTCATCACACCAATTGTTTTCAGACTCTTTTTGCTGTTTTGTAGAGGAAGGATGAGGTATTTCCTTCCTGTAGTTTTCAGTTCATTGGTAAAAACTACAAGCCCCACATTCCTCGCCTCTAAAACATGGTGGACCACAACGGACAACTGACTGAAGGAAAAACTGTTTCAAAGTTTTGTGCTTAAATTGTGCAGCAATTCCTATATTAAAATACTGATAACTCCTACAACTGCAACATTTGATTCTTAGAGCTTATGTTACGTCACATTATTTTTCTTCAAATGTCCAATTTTTTTTCCCTACTGGGGGCTGCTTGGTTACATTAATTATGCCTCGGTGCAAAGCAACGTAGGCATGCCATAATCACATGCATCTGTGTATGTATCTGTCTGTCTTTTGCCAGCTTTTCAGCTCACCTGGTCAAAGTCAAGTGCAACTGAAGGCGTGTATCATTGCATCGCCATATTTTATCAAATTTTTGTTTGGCAAAATTTCCAGATATGGCTTTGTTTTTAAAATAAACACAAATTTAACTCACCTTTACCATCAATGGAGCTGGGAAAAAAAGGTATTGTAATGACTATGCCTGACCAGTAAAGGTGGCACTGCGCCTTTTTTGCAGCACCCCCCTCCCCCGTCCCAATTCTGAATATTAGTGCATGTCGGTAAATTAGAATACCATGATTTATTTATAATTTAATTAATAAAGGATAACCATAATCATTACAAATAAATTAAAACTGCTTAAATATTTCACTGTATGTGTAGTGAAGGCTCACATTCCTGCACTGATATTTAAAGTGTTTGTAAATTTATTTTGGATGGGAAGAAGTTCTTTTAATTTTCATCTGAAGCCTAATTAAACTTTTAATCTTCTAGATCCAGCAAGGTTTCAAACAGGATGGAATAGTTAGTTATTTTCTTTTTTTGACTTTAACAGAGTTGAATATTACTCTAGTTTGTTTTGAACATGGAGCGTTACAACAGCCCTTTATGGAGTAGCAGATGCTGCTATTTGAGCTTTTGCACTTTATTTTGGGGTTAAAAGATCGAACTTTAACATCTGTTATTTAACTATGTTGCTACATTGATTAAGCTGTCAAGTTCAAGTTTCCAACTCATGTTTGATGGGTCATTATTTCATTTTGCTGTGGGAACTTTTTATAATAGGCTACATTATATTAAGGCAGAGACTGACAACAAAGTGATCTTCACAGGTGTGCAGGCTTAAACAGGTGAGGTAAAGCATGACCTGGAACCTCGAACAGGAGCCGTGCCAACAGGAAACTGAGATGACGGACAAGAGAGAAATAATCACGATTAGTCAACTAATCAAAAAAATAGTTGTTAGATTAGTCGACTACTAAAATAATCATTAGTTGCAGCCCTACGTGTTAGTAGGTTTGACCCAGCTGTAGTCCTCTGTGTACTGTAGGCTGGTGGCTCCATGTTAACCCAGGAGTTTAATTCAGGCTATAGGAGGACTGGAGAACCTGCAGAAGACATGTTGACCTTGGACCTGAACCTCCTCACCTCATTCATTTATATGGAAAACTTATTTTCCTCCATATACAGTGTTGTGGAAAAAGTGTTTGCTCCCTTCCTGATTTCTCATTTTTTGTATGTTTGTCACACTTAAATGTTTCAGATCATCAGACAAATTTAAATATTAGACAAAGACAGCACAAGTAAACATGAAATGTAGTTTTTAAATGAAGGTATTTATTATTAAATGAAAAAAATCCAAACCTACATGGTCCTGTGTGAAAAAGTGATTGTCCCCTAAACCTAATAACTGGTTGGGCCACCTTTAGCAGCAACAACTGCAATCAAGCATCTACGATAACTGGCAATGAGTCTTTTACAGTGCTGTGGAGGAATTTTGGCCCACTCATCTTTGCAAAATTGTTGTAATTCAGCCACATTGGAGTGTTTTCGGGCATGAACCTTCTTTAAGGTCTTGCCACAGCATCTCAATTGGATTCAGGTTAGGACTTTGACTAGGCCACTCCAAAGTCTTCATTTTGTTTTACTTAAGCCATTCATAGGTGGACAGTGGTGTGTTTTGAATCATTTTCCTGCTGCAGAACCCAAGTGCACTTCAGCTTGAGGTCACCAACAGATGGCCGGGCATTCTCCTTCAGGATTTTTTGGTAGACAGCAGAATTCAATGTTCCATTTACCACAGCAAGTGTTCCAGGTCCTGAAGCAGCAAAACAGACCCAGACCATCACACTACCACCACCATATTTTACTGTTGGTACAGAATGATGTTCGTTTTCTGAAATGCTGTGTTACTTTTACACCGGATGTAAAGGGACACTCACCTTCCAAAAAGCTCAACTTTTGTCTCGTCAGTCCACATAGTATTTTCCCAAAAGTCTTAGGGATCATCAAGATGTTTTCTCGCAAAACTGAGATGAGCCTTTATGTTCTTTTTGCTCAGCAGTGATTTTTGTCTTGGAACTCTGCCATGCAGGCCATTTTTGCCCAGTCTCTTTCTTATGGTGGAGTCACAAACACTGACCTTACCTGAGGCAAGTGAGGTCTGCAGTTCTTTGGATGTTATCATGGGGTCTTTTGTGACCTCTTGGATGTCATCGCTGCACTCTTAGGCTAATTTTGGTCAGCCGGCTACTCCTGGGAAAGTTCATCACTGTTCCATGTTTTCGCCATTTGTGGATAATAGCTCTCACTGTGGTTCGCTGGAGTCCCAAAGCTTTAGAAATGGCTTTATAACCTTTTCCAGACTGATAGATCTCAATTACTTTGTTTCTCATTTGTTCCTGAAATTCTTTGAATTGCAGCATGATGTCTAGCTTTTAATGATCTTTTGGTTTACTTCACTTTGTCAGGCAGGTCCTATTTAAGTGATATCTTGATGGAGAACGGGTGTGGCAGTAATCAGGCCTGGGTGTGGCTAGAGAATTTTAACTCAACTTTCCAAAAATGTGATAAACCACAGTTAATTCATGTTTTAACGGAGTGCCAATCACTTTTTCACACAAGGCCATGTAGGTTTGAATTTTTTTTTACCCTTAATAATAAACACCTTCATTTAAAAACTGCATTTTGTGTTTACCTATGTTATCTTTGTCTGATATTTAAATGTGTTTGATGATCTGAAACATTTAAGTGTGACAAACAAACAAAAAATGAGAAATCAGGAAGGGGGCAAACACTTTTTCACACCTCTGTAGTTTGGCTTTATTACATTTGCACATTTTGCTACATTTTAGTTAAAACCCCCAATTTTCCCAGTACTCTGTTTTGTCCCCTTTAACCCAGGTGCAGTTTATATTGTTTGTTCCCCTCGTCCCCTAGAACCACCTGGAGAATGTAACAACGTAACGGTTTAGGAGAATATGTAATATGTACATGTAATATGTCTTCAACATGTCTCTAATGTGTCTAACATGTCTCCATCATGCCACTAACATGTCTCCATTATGTCTCCATCATGTTTCCTAACAGTTTTCTAACATGTCTCCATCATGTCTCTAACATCCAGCTGCTGGCGGTTCCTTCCTGATCTACATGAGCACCGATTATGTCTTTGATGGCAGAAATCCTCCTTATGGAGAAGATGATTCCCCAAATCCTTTAAACGTTTATGGACGCAGCAAACTGGAGGGAGAGAGAGAGACAATGAGACACTGTCCAGGTACCTGTCTGTCCGCATGCTTGTCTTCCCATTTGTCCTGTCTGTTTTCTCCCATTTCTCGCCTGTCTTTGTCCCCAGCTGCGGTGGTCCTGAGGGTCCCCGTTCTCTTTGGGGACGTGGAGTATGTGTCTGAGAGCGCTGTGACGTCTCTGTGGTCCAAAGTGATCTCAGGGGACAGCAGCACTCTGGACCACCTCCAACAGAGATTCCCTACGGACGTTAGAGACGTGGCTGCTGTCTGCAGGAAACTGGCTGAGAGACAGAGACAGGTGAGACATGACACAGATGAGACATGCAAGATGGAGACATTTTTAATTGTCATTCAAGACTCAACTAAAAATCTGGAACCAAAGCAGCAGAAATTATATGAGGTTTGCAGGAAAATGATGACGTGTGACCAGATCTACCCCTTCACAACCTAGGGCCACAAAACCTGGTACACAAGTTCACCTTGTAATCCTGACCTCTGACTATGGGTTTGGAGTCAATAGGTCAAATGTCAAGCATAGCATTCCCTGTGCCTTATTACTGTACAATGAGTAACGTTAAGGTCACCAAACCTGGTACACAGGCTCACCCTGTGACCCTGAAGTGTGACTATGGTTTGGGGAATACAAGGTCAAAGCTCAACAATCAAAATGGCTTATAAACTATATTTCGACAATAAAAAAAAGCTAGGGTCACCAAACTTGCTACACAGGTTCACCTTGGGATCCTGACCTCTATGGGTTTGTGGTCAAAAGGTCAAAGGTTAACGTTAATATTCCTTATGCCTTATTAGTGTACAACGAGTAAAGTTAGGGTCACCAAACCTGGTACACAGGCTCACTCTGAGATCATAACCTCTGACTGCAGGTTTGGGGTCAAAAGGTCAAGGTTGGCACTCCCTATGATCTCTTAACTGTAGAACGTGTAAAGTTCTCTAGGGTCACCAAACTTGCTACACAAGTTCGTCTTGGGAACCTGACCTACATCTGTGGGTTGTATACTCTGTTGTATATTCGTGGATGATGGGCTTATCATAATTTGGTTCTGCCACAGTAATTATATTGAAAAGTTGAAAACTGCTGTCCGTATTGGGATCTTCAAAGAAAACAGGCGGGGTATGTTGCACTCACCTCAGAGTGCTTTTGTAACCACTATTACCAATTCTTTTTACAGAGTTTTTACCATTACAGTGATCCCTCACTTATCGCGGTTAATGGGTTCCAGAACCGACCGCGAAAAGTGAAAAACCGCGAAGTAGCATCACCCCTAATGACGTCACCCATAAATAATACGTACGTTCATTCTCTCACTCTCTCTCTCATATGATACGTGTGTGTGTGTGTGTGTAAGTATACATACATACGTAGATGTAAATAAAGTGTACATAAATATGTTTTTAGAACTCTTTTATTCTTATAACAAGATACGTAACTCAAGATGAAGATGATTTACTGCACAGGTTGATGAGAGCTTTACTGCTCCTCAGGTGACGCCTCATCGTCAGGTGCTAGAGGCGCAGGATTGTCGAGGGCAGCTTCCGATAGAGCTGGAGAAGCTGCAGGAGGCGGCGTAGTGGCTCGACGGGAAGACTATTTTGCACAAAAAGGCACAAGAGGACAGCGAACAATGAATGCGGTCTTCCTTCGCTGGGTATGGGCGCTCGGCAGGGAGAGAAGCTGGGTAAAACGTCTTGGCCAATCAGCTTGCGAGATTCCCGAGCAGTGAAGAGGTGGGCGGAGAGGAGTGGAGCGGTGGTCAGAGAGGTGGATTTTGAGTTGTGCGGGCTCTCCGTGTTGATACCTGATGTTCTAATGTAGTCTCCCTGCCTTCTGCTAGCGCCCGCCCATTTTTTCTCAATTTTGAATTTTTGATGAATATTTTTGAAAAATCCGCGATGCACTGAGGGCGCGAAAGGTGATGCGCGAAGTAGCGAGGGATCACTGTATTACCAAGTCTTTTTAGAGTTTTCACCTCTATTACGAGTCTTTTTTACCGTCTTCACCGTTGTTACCGAGTTTCTTTACCAAGTCTTCACCACTGTTTGTGTGTCTTTTTATCGAGTCTTCACGTCTTCACTGTTGCTACCTTGTCTTCACCGCTATTACCAAGTCTTTACAGTTGTTACCAAGTCTTTATTACTGTTACCAAGTCTTTACCAATGTTACTGAATCTTTTTACTGAGTTTTTACTACTCAACTACTACTACTTTTTACTCTACTAAGCCTCAGTCTGACCCAGGTTTAGTTATTCTGGAGAACCCAGCCACAGGGGTGCACAAGCCAGTGTACTCCTAGTGCTGGTCCCAAGCCCGGGTAAACGGGGAGGGTTATTGGGATAAGTTGCATGAAGTGGTAAAGAGTGGTCCTTGGAGAGCGAGAGAGGTGATTGGAGCAGACTTTAATGGACATGTGGGTGAAGAGAACAGAGGTGATGAGGAGGTTCTTGGTAGGTATGGTTTTAAGGAGAGAAATGTAGAAGGACAGATGGTTGGGGATTTTTCTAAAAGGATGGAAATGGCTGTGGTGAGCACATGCTTCAAGAAGAGAGAGGAACATAGGGTGACTTACAGGAGTGGAAGAAGGTGCACACAGGTAGACTTCAGGTACATCTCAAAAAAATTAGAATATCATGAAAAAGTTCAGTATTTTTTGTCACTCATTTCAGAAAGTGAAACCCATACAGTATATTATATAGATTCATTACACATAGAGTGAAATGTTTCAAGCCTTTATTTCTTGAAATTTTGATGATTATGGTTTACAGATAATGAAAACCCAAAATTCAGTGTCTCAGAAAATTTGAATATTACATAGGATCAATAAAAAAAGGATATTTTAAACGGAAATGTCAGGCTTCTGAAAAGTGTGTTCATTTCTATGCACTCAATAGGTTGGACCTCCTTTTGCATGAATTACTGCATCAATGCGGCGTGGCATGGAGGCGATCAGCCTGTGGCACTGCTCAGGTGTAATGGAAGCCCAGGTTGCTTTGATAGCGGCCTTCAGGTCATCTGCATTGTTGAGTCTGGTGTCTCTCATCTTCTTTTTGACAGTACCCCATAGATTCTCTATGGGGTTCAGGTCAGACGAGTTTGCTGGCCAACCAAGCACAGTGACACCATGGTCATGAACCAGCTTTTGGTACCTTTGGCAGTGTGGGCAGGTGCCAAGTCCTGCTGGAAAATGAAATCAGCATCTCCATAAAGCTTGTCAGCAGAAGGAATCATGAAATGCTCTAAAATTTACCAGCAGATGACATGACAGCCCAAATCATCACTGATTGTGGAAACTTCATACTGGACTTCAAGCAACGTGGATTCTGGGCCCCTCCACTCTTCCTCCAGACTCTGTGACCTTGATTTCCAAATGACATGCAAAATTTACTTTCATCTGAAAAGAGGACTTTGGACCACAGAGCAACAGCCCAGTTCTTTTTCTCCACAGCCCAGGTAAGACGCTTCTGACGTCGTCTCTGGTTCAGGAGTGGCTTGACACAAGGAATGCAACATTTGTAGCCCATGTCTAGGATTCGTCTGTGCATAGTGGCTCTTGATGTACTGACTCCAGCCTCAGTCCACTCCTTATGAAGCTCCCCCAAATTCTTGAATGGATTTTGCTTGGCAATCCTCTCAAGGCTGTGGTTATCCCTTTTGCTGCTGTACCTTTTCCTACCACAGTTTTTCCTTCCACTCAACTTTCTACGAATATGCTTGGACACAGCACTCTGTGAGCAACCAGCTTCTTTAGCAATGATCTTTTGTGGCTTACCCTCCTTGTGGAGGGTGTCAATGACTGTCTTCTGGACATCTGTCAAGTCAGCAGTCTTCCCTATGATTGTGTAGCCTGCTGACCCAGACTGAGAGACCATTTAAAGGCTCGGGAAACATTTGCAGGTGTTTTGAGTTAATTAGATTAGGGTGTGACACCATGACTTTCCAATATTGAGCTTTTTCACAATATTCTAATTTTCTGAGACACTGAATTTTGGGTTTTCGTTATCTGTAAGCCATAATCATCAAAATTTCAAGAAATAAAGGCTTGAAATATTTCACTCTATGTGTAATGAATCCATATAATACATGGGTTTCACTTTCTGAAATGAGTGACAAAAAATATTGAACTTTTTCATGATATTCTAATATTTTGAGATGTACCTGCACATCTTATGCAGAAGGAGAAATCTGAAAGAGACAGGAGACTGCAAGGTTGTGGCAGGAGAGAATGTATACCTATAGAGCATCAGATAGTAGTCTGTAGGATTACTTCGGAAAGCAAGAAGAAGAAGAACGTGAAGGCAGAGCCAATGATTAAGTGGGGGAAGTTAATGAAGGAAGAAGGTCGCACAGAGTTCAGGAAGGAGTTGATACAGGCTCTGGGTGGTAGGAAAGAATTGCAAAATAGAATAGAATTGACTTTTATTATCATTGTACAGGTGTACAGTACAATGAAATTGTGGGTGCTCCGCCAGGTTGCTGCGCAATTAAGTATGAGAGGATTAGACAAAACACGGTTACAGAACACACGATTAAACACACAACTGAAAAAAAAAATAAAAATAATACAGGATTATGGAAATATACACAGGTATGGTAGTGGCTACGTGGGTGGAACTTTGTACAGCAGAGTGCAGAACACACAATTGAACCACAGCTGATTAAAATGGCCCAAGGTTTATGGAAAATATAAGATAAGATAAGATAAGCCTTTATTAGTCCCACAATGAGGAAATTCCAGGATTGCAACAGCACAGGGATAGCAACACTCAGAGCAACAATCAGAAGGCAAGAAAAAACAAGAACAGCTAGTAAACATATGTACATATTACTATAAATATATAGACACACAGTGCGGAGCATTATGGTTGGTGGATGTGCAGCAGAAAGTCTAAGCTCTCTCTCCGCGAATGCGGCGGGCCAGCTGGAAGTCTTTGGGCATGATGGTGACCCTCTTAGCGAAGAAGAGACCCACCAGGTAGGCCTCGCTGGCCTCCTGCAGAGCCATGACGGCGAAGCTCAGGAAGCGCTGGTCGGTCTTGAAGTCCTGAGCGATCTCCCTCACCAGGCGCTGGATGGGCAGCTTACGGCTGAGCAGCTCCATGGATTTCTGGTAGCGACGGATCTCTCTCAGAGCCACGGTACCGGGCCTGTAACGGTGAGGCTTCTTCACTCCGCCGGTGGCCGGAGCGCTTTTCCGAGCAGCCTTGGTGGCTAGCTGTTTCCTGGGGGGCTTTTTCCTCCAGTAGATTTTACGGGCGGTCTGCTTGGTTCTTGCCATCGCTCTTTATTATTCTGTCTTATATTTCTTGCACGCCGCCTAAGCTCCAGCCCGGCACCCGCATCGTTTTCGCTACAGTTCCCGGTATGTCGAGTTTTCCGTTAGCGCCGGGTGGCGGTTGAGTGCTAGCTAGCACTAACTCTTCCTGCTGTAACGTCTCCTGCTGTAAACAGTGGCTCTGTCCGCCGACTCGGGAGACCTTTGGGGCGATCTGTGTGTCCGTGATATATATATAGAGTGAAAGGTGTAGAAAGAAGAAGGAAGATAAAAAAAGGCTGTTGCAACGGGCAGCCAACTCGTGTGGCGCCGCCGGTCCGGCGGAACATGAAAGTTCTGTACATGAACGTTCCGAGTGCAAAGACAGGTATGTTATTGTGATAATTATAAAGGTCCTCAGTTCTGTGTATGTGAGTGTTTGGAGGGAGGAAGGGAGATGACTGGGAAAGTACAGCAGAAGTATTGAGGGAAACTGATAGAAAGGTATGTGGTGCATCCTCTGGACAGAGGAAGGAAGACAACGGGACTTGGTGAAGAGGTGCAGGAAAGTCTTCAGAGGAAGGGGTTAGCAAAGAAAAAGTAGGATAGTCAGGGAGATGAAGAAAGTAGACAGGAGTATTTGGAATCTAGGCGCATGGCAAAGAGAGCGGCGGCAAAGGCATACAGTGAGCTCTATGAGAGGCTGGACACTAAGGAAGGAGCGGCACGGTGACACAGTGGTTAGCACTGCGGCAGCACAGCAACTCACCCTTGGCCATGGGATCCCTGGTTTGATCCCAGCCCCTGACCAACAGTGATCTGTGTGGAGTTTGCATGTTCTCCCCATGTCTGCGTGGGTTTGCTCCGGAAGTTCTCCGGTTTCCTCCCACAAGCCAAAAACAACCAGGTTAGGTTAACTGGAGACTCCAAAAAGTGGCCCTAGGTGTGAATGTGTGTGCGACTGGTAAAGGGATAGCGCCATACCGTGGCTGCTTCATCCATCCATCCAGGTGGATCCCCTCAATTTCCCCTCCAGGGATCAATAAAGTATACAAAAAAAAAATTTTAAAAAAAGGACTTGTATCGATTGGCTAGACAGAGATTGAGCTGGAAAGGATGTGCAGTAGGTTAGGTTGATTAAGGACAGAAATGGAAATATACTAACAGGTCATGAGTGTGTTGAGAAGGTTTAAGGAATACTTTGAGGAGCTAATGAATGATGAAAATGAGAGAAAGGAGGATGGATGAAGGAAAGATGGTGAACAAGCAAGTCCCAAGGATTAGCAAGGCAGAAGTGAGGGCAGCTTTGAAGAGGATGACGACTGGAAAGACGGTTGGTCCAGATGACATACCTGTGGAGGTATGGCGATGTTTAGGAGAGATGACAGTGGACTTTTTAACCAGACTGTTTAATACAATCTTGGAGAGTGAGAGGATGCCTGAGGAGTGGAGAAGAAGTGTTTTGGTACCAATTTTCAAGAACAAAGGTGACGCTCAGAGCTGTACACCGCATTCTAAATTATTATGTTAATAAGATTTTAGTGTCATAAACATTCAGTTTTTTGTTTTTCAATGAAACTCATGGATGGTATTGTGTCTCAGGGCTCTTTGGATCACTGATATCAGTCTCACACACCTGTCATAATTAGTTTGCCAGGTGAGCCCAATTAAAGGAAAACTACTGAAGGAGTTCCACATTATTAAGCATGCCACAGGTTTCAAGCAATATGGAAAAGCAAAAGAATCTCTCTGCTGTCGAAAAGCATCAAGCAGTGCAATGCCTTGGACAAGGTATGAAAACATTAGATATTTCACAAAAACTTAAGCGTGATCATCGTACTGTGGAGAAATTTCGTGCTGATAAAGGCATAATGAGGAAGGTTTCTGCCAAACAAATTCATCAGATTATGAGAGCAGCTGCTAAATTGCCATTACAAAGCAGCAAACAGGTATTTGAAGCTGCTGGTGCCTCTGGAGTCCCACAAACCTCAAGGTGTAGGATCCTCCAGAGGATTGCAGTTGTGCATAAACCTACTGTTCGGCCACCACTAACCAATGCTCACAGCAATAGTTGCAGTGGGTCCAGAAATACATGAATACAAATTTTTTCCATGTCTTGTTTACTGATGAGTGCCGTGCAGCCCTGGATGGTCCAGATGGATGTAGTGGATGGTTGGTGTATAGCCACCATATCCCAACAAGGCTGCAACATCAGCAAGGTAGCGGGGTCATGTTTTGGGCCGGAATCATGGGGAGAGAGCTGGTAGGCCCATTTAGCATACCTGCCAACTACTCCGGTTTTGCCGTAATGGTTACAGTTTTCAAGACCCCATTCCGGGTTACGGCTTTATTAATCAAAATTACGGTTTTTCACTAAAAATTCAGTCAAAAATTTTAAATCGTAAAAAATACATGAAAGCAATTCCAAGCACGAGATCGCTAGGAATCATATCTAAATTTAGAGCATAGCAACACGTGATGGCGGCCGGGATGGTCACACTTTTTCAGTGCTGAGACAAAGTTGCTGATTTTGCCACTAAAATAACTAACCAACAGCAAATATCAGATCAACATTTGTGATGCACAGGCTGAATTTCCACCTTGGTTGAACCAGCTTTTGAAGTAGAAATACCCCTTTATTCGCCTTTCACTGGGCTCTGTGAGTAAACTGAGTAGCGTTTCTTTTCGTGTTTCGCTGCTACGCTTTACCTGAAGCGTTTGCTAAGCTAATGCTATCGCTATAGCTAATGCCATAGCTAGTCGTAGCACCTAACACCGACAAAAAGAAGCGACTCTGTCCCCAGTGATTGGGGCTCGCCGGAGGAACTAACCAAGGCAACAGTTGGACAGGAGCCGGATCAGAGTTCAAGTATAGCGGTGGTAGGAGACGGGGACCAGTGGAGGACCACCGGGGCCCCAGCCGGATAAGAGCCGGAATTGGAGCCCAGTTACAGCGGCGGGGCTCGGCGGAGTAGCGAAGGAATTAGGTCAGCATTGTATACGTTTTCATCATGGAATCTGTCGGAGAAAAATCACAAATGAGCGTGAAACCCACACGAAAATTACAGTCTTTTCATGAGGAATACTCCAAAGCATTTCCAGGAATTATTATTCGGTCAAGAAAGGGTGAAAATTTCACATTTGCTGAGGGAAAAGGTCAAGAGAAATGTCATTTATCAACATTTGTTAAATGCATGATTATGTACTAAGAGAATATTACCATAGAGTTTGTCCTTGATCTTTTCCATCAGCATATCTGCATTGACAATTTAAGGAAAATAGAAACATGATTGTTGAAGAAATATGAGGTTGTTAGCCACATTTTAACTTGATTTAATGCTAATATTTGTTTGGCGTCGGGGGGCTTCGCCGCCCTGAACCCCCCACCAGGACTTTGTCCTGGACCTACCGGGGCCTGCGGCCCCTGGACCCCAGCTAGCTACTAGGCTTTTCAGGTTTTAAAAGTTGGCAGGTATGATTTAGGGTCTCTGAAGGTGTGAAAATGACCTCGGGAAAGTACAGTGGTGTGAGAAAGTGTTTGCCCCCTTCCTGATTTCTCTTTTTTTTTTTCTGTCACACTTGAATGTTTCAGATCATCAAAGAAATTTAAGTATTAAACAAAGATAACACAAATAAACACAAAATGCAGTTTTTAAATGAAGGTGTTTATTATTAAGGGGAAAAAAGCCCAAACCTACATGGCCCTGTGTGGAAAAAGTGATTGCCTCCTAAACCTAATAACTGGTTTGGCCACACTTAGCAGCAACAACTGTAATCAAGCATTTGCGATAACTGGCAAGGAGTCTTTTACAGCGCTGTGGAAGAATTTTGGCCCACTCATCTTTGCAGAATTGTTGTAATTCAGCCACATTGGAGGGTTTTCCATCATGAACGGCCTTTTTAAGGTCATGTCACAGCATGTCAGTCGGATTAACATCAGGACTTTGACTAGGCCACTCCAAAGTCTTCATTTTGTTTTTCTTAAGCCATTCAGAGATGGACTTGCTGGTGTGTTTTGGATCATTGTCCTGTTGCAGAAAACAAGTGCACTTCAGCTTGATGTCACCAACAGATGGCCGGACATTCTCCTTCAGGATTTTTTGGTAGACAGCACAATTCAATGTTCCATCTACCACAGCAAGTCTTCCAGGTCCTGAAGCAGCAAAACGGCCCCAGACCATCACACTACCACCACCATATTTTACTGTTCGTACAGTATGATGTTCCTTTTTTGAAATGTTGTTACTTTTACACCGGATGTAATGGGACACACCTTCCAAAAAGTTCAACTTTTGTCTCGTCAGTCCACAGAGTATTGTCCCAAAAGTCTTGGGGATTATCAAGATGTTTTCTCGCAAAACTGAGACAAGCTTTTATGTTCTTTTTGCTCAGCAGTGGTTTTGTCTTGGAGCTCTGCCATGCAGGCCATTTTTGCCTAGTCTCTTTCTTATGGTGATGAACACTGACCTTAACTGAGACAAGTGAGGCCTGCAGTTCTTTGGATGTTGTTGTGGGGTCTTTTGTGACCTCTTGGATGAGTTGTCGCTGCACTCTTGGGGTAATTTTGATCAGCCGGCCACTCCTGGGAAGGTTCACCATTGTTCCCTGTTTTTGCCATTGTGGATAATAGCTCTCACTGTGGTTCGCTGGAGTCCCAAAGCTTTAAATGGCTTTATAACCTTTTCCAGACTGATAGATCTCAATTACTTTGTTTCTCATTTGTTCCTGAATTTATTTGCATTGCGGCATTATGTGTAACTTTTGAGGATCTTTTGGTCTACTTCACTTTGTCAGGCAGGTCCTATTTAAGTGATTTCTTGATGGAGAACAGTAATCAGGCCTGGGTGTGGATAGAGAAATTGATCTCAGCTTTCCAAAGATGTGATAAACCACAGTTAATTTATGTTTTCACGGTTGTGTTTACTTGTGTTATCTTTGTCTAATATTTAAATTTGTTTGATGATCTGAAATGTTTAAGTGTTACAAACATACAAAAAATTGAGAAATCAGGAAGGGGCAAACACTTTTTCACACCACTGTATATAGAGTTTCTGACTGACCACTTTATTCCATGGTACAAAAAGAAGAACTGTGCCTTCCATAGCAAAATTATCTTCATGCATGACAGTGCACCATCTCATGCTGCAAAGAATACATCTGTGTCATTGGCTGCTATGGGCATAAAAGAGAGAAACTCGTGGTGTGGCCCCCCATCCTTCCCTGACCTCAACCCTATTGAGAACCCTTGGAGCATTCTCAAGCAAAAGATCTATGAGGGTGGGAGGCACTTCACATCAAAACAGCAGCTGTGGGAGGCTATTCTGACATCTTGCAAAGAAATTTCAGCAGAAACTCTCCAAAAGCTCACAAGTTCAATGGCTGCAAGAATTGTGGTTATATCAAAGAAGGGGTCCTATGTTAATGTGTAACTTGGCCTATTAAGATGTTTTTGATTGAAATAGCTTTTGATTTCAGTAAATATGACCTAATGCTGCAAATTCAGCAATTACCATTTTCAGTTCTTTACAACCATTACAATTTTTTGAAACTGTTGTGCATAATAATGTGGAACAGTGCACTTTGAGTTTTTTTATTTTTGAAAAAAAAAAAGTTATCATTGGGAGGTTTGTTCAATAAAATTTGAATTATGCTGTAATGGTTGATGACTTGAAAATTATACTGTCATTTGCATCGAGTATTTAGGAAAGTCACAGACAAGTATCATTTGCATAATAATTTGGAAAGTGGTGTAGTAACTACAAAGACTTGAAGTTGATCATCCAAACCAGGGATGGGCAACTGGTGGCCCACGGACCGCATGCGGCCCCCAACATTATCCACTGCTTCCCGCCAGTGCATTTTCAACAATCAATAATTTGTTTATATCCCGTTTGAACATACATGTATTTGGAAATGCATTTTTAAGTGCAGTTATAGAGTCTGCCAGCAGAGAGAGCTCTAATCAAAACCTTGGTGCGAGTGTTCTAGCAAGAGTGAGAGCAGTGTGCCCAGGAGTATGTCTTTTAAGGTATGTTTGTGTTGCATGCTGAGACCGCATTAATAGGCTGTCAACAGCAGTAAATGTAGAGCAGGCTGCTTTTAAACAATAATAAATGCTACAGCTCCTCACTGAGGACTATTTACAGTAACAAGTTTCAAAGTGAAAGGCAAATTTATATAAGAAACGGCAAATTTATGACAGAAAAACTCACAAATTTAGAAAAAACCCCAGTTCAACTAAAAAGGTATACATTTTTAAATAAAATGATGGAAATTTATCAGTATACACTTGAACATGGGCTGCACAGTGGCGCAGTGGATAGCACTGTGGCAGCACAGTTTTACCCTCGGCCGGGGGATCGCGGGGACCGTGAGATCGTGGGTTCGATCCCTGCCCCCGGCCAACAGTGATCTGTGTAGAGTTTGCATGTTCTCCCCGTGTTTGCGTGGGTTTACTCCGGGATTTCTCCGGTTTCCTCCCACATACCAAAAACATGCAGGTTAGGGAGTTAAGGGGCGCTTGCACACGCAGCGACCGGCAGCTGGTGGTTTGTCACCAGACTGCAAAACAGATCTACCTACGGGTACAAAATAAGTCCAAAAAAACCAAACATTTAACACCAAAATAAAATATAGATTTGCAATAAAATGGCTAATTTAAACAAGAAATGTAGCATATTTATTAGTAAAACTATTTTTACTTTGATCATTGTCTTCAAATAGGCCTACTATTTTAACCTTGCTTTTGATTAGTCTCCTATTCTAATTGTCTTAATTTATGATTTTAAACCTTATTTTATGTCACAATTACTGATCTTACTGTGGCTTATTAATACGTATGAATATATGCCTGTTTGACTGTATACAGTGGGGCAAAAAAGTATTTAGTCAGCCACCAATTGTGCAAGTTCTCCCACTTAAAAGATGAGAGAGGTCTTCAATTTTCACCATAGGTATACCTCAACTATGAGAGACAAAATGAGAGAAAAAAATCCAGAAAATCACCTTGTCTGATTTTTAAAGAATTTATTTGCAAATTATGGTGGAAAAGAAGTATTTGGTCAATAACAAAAGTTCATCTCAATACTTTGTTATATACCCTTTGTTGGCAATGACAGAGGTCAAACGTTTTCTGTAAGTCTTCACAAGGTTTTCACACACTGTTGCTGGTATTTTGGCCCATTCCTCCATGCAGATCTCCTCTAGAGCAGTGATGTTTTGGGGCTGTCACTGGGCAACACGGACTTTCAACTCCCTCCAAAGATTTTCTATGGGGTTGAGAGCTGGAGACTGGCTAGGCCACTCCAGGACCTTGAAATGCTTCTTACGAACCCACTCCTTCATTGCCCGGGCAGTGTGTTTGGGATCATTATCACGCTGAAAGACTCAGCCACGTTTCATCTTCAATGCCCTTGCTGATGGAAGGAGGTTTTCACTCAAAATCTCACGATACATGGCCCCATTCATTCTTTCCTTTACACGGATCAGTCGTCCTGGTCCCTTTGCAGAAAAACAGCCCAAAGCATGATGTTTCCACCCCCATGCTTCACAATAGGTATGGTGTTCTTTGGATGCAACTCAGCATTCTTTCTTCTCCAAACACGACAAGTTGAGTTTTTACCAAAAAGTTCTATTTTGGTTTCATCTGACCATATGGCATTCTCCCAATCCTCTTCTGGATCATCCAAATGCTCTCTAGCAAACTTCAGACAGGCCAGGACATGTACTGGCTTAAGCAGGGAGACACGTCTGGCACTGCAAGATTTGAGTCCCTGGCGGTGTAGTGTGTTACTGATGATGGCCTTTGTTACTTTGGTCCCAGCTCTCTGCAGGTCATTCACTAGGTCCCCCCGTGTGGTTCTGGGATTTTTTCTCACCGTTCTCGTGATCATTTTGACCCCCCCCCGGGGTGAGATCTTGCGTGGGGCTTCAGATCGCGGGAGATTATCAGTGGTCTTGTATGTCTTCCATTTTCTAATAATTGCTCCCACAGTTGATTTCTTCACACCAAGCTGCTTACCTATTGCAGATTCAGTCTTCCCAGCTTGGTGCAGGTCTACAATTTTGTTTCTGGTGTCTTTTGACAGCTCTTTGGTCTTGGCCATAGTAGAGTTTGGAGTCTGACTGAGGTTGTGGACAGGTGTCTTTTATACTGATAACGAGTTCAAACAGGTGCCATTAATACGGGTAATGAGTGGAGGACAGAGGAGCCTCTTAAAGAAGTTACAGGTCTGTAACTTGTCAGTCTCCTCCAGGATGGTGAGAGTGGCCACTGCCCAGTAGTTGATGATTTTGTTCACTGGTGTGAGGATTCCTACCTGCAG
Organism: Pholidichthys leucotaenia; assembly: GCA_020510985.1. Lineage (NCBI taxonomy): Eukaryota > Metazoa > Chordata > Actinopteri > Cichliformes > Pholidichthyidae > Pholidichthys > Pholidichthys leucotaenia. Next base: position 289,349,567 of record CM035844.1, on the reverse strand, counting down.
CTGAATACGACAAAAACTAAAGGCATGATTATTGACTTTAGGAGGAAAACTCCCAGGCACAAAGTCACCGTACTAAAAGGCCAGACCACCGAATGTGTACAATCCTACAAATATCTTGGGACGATTATTCATAGTAATTTAAACTTTGAAGAGAACTGTGAAAGGGTGTGCAAAAAGGGTCAGCAACATTTGCATTGCTTGAGAAAACTTGCACGCTTCCAAATTGACCGAACCATAATGACAATGTTTTATCGGGCTTTTATTGAATCTGTTTTATCCTTTTCTTTAGTGTCATGGTTTGGTCAGATAAAACTGAAACAGAGGAAATCCTTGGATCAGGTAGTTAGATGGTCCAGTCGTTTGCTTGGTGAGTCACAGCTGAGCCTGACATCCCTGTACACCAGACAAGTACAGAGGATGGCTACCTCCATTTTAAATGATGACTCCCACCCTTTGCACTGCAACTTTCAGCTTCTTCCCTCCAGACGGAGGTTTGCTGTCCCAAAAAGTAGAACCCAGCGCTACAAAAACAGCTTTGTCCCTGCTGCTGTCAAAGAGTTGAACAAGCTATAAAATTATATTGTACATATTCTATATTTACCTATTTTGTAAGATGTGTGCCTGTGTTTGTGTCTATGTTGAATGTAATTAGTGGCTTGTAAATATGGATGTCACCAACTGCAAAACAAATCTACCTACGGGTACAAATAAAGTAACCTGAACCTGAACCTGAACCTGTGGCTTGTAAATATGGACGTCACCAGACTGCAAAACAAATCTACCTACGGGTACAAATAAAGTAACCTGAACCTGAACCTGTGAGAGGCAGAAATCTTGCTTGTTTGTAGGTGACCAAATACTTATTTTCCACCATAATTTGCAAATAAATTCTTTAAAAATCAGACAATGTGATTTTCTGGATTTTTTTTTCTCATTTTGTCTCTCATAGTTGAGGTATACCTATGATGAAAATTGGAGACCTCACTCATCTTTTAAGTGGGAGAACGTGCACAATTGGTGGCTGACTAAATACTTTTTTGCCCCACTGTATAAGTGTCGTTTTATTCCTCTAGTCATCTTAACTGTCTAGTCATTTTATCAGCAAATTATTTTCTTATTTATCCTTGTCCAAGTGCCGCCGTTTGCTCATGGGGAGCCTTTCCATAGGGAATTGTGCCTGTTTTCTGGCTGCGGGGTGCTGGCCTGTGACTGCCCTGGTCTACCCGGCTGAGGGGATAGTACACTGTGGTACCACATCTGTAGTGTTGACCCCTCGGGTTGGACTTGGGCGGTCTCAGAGGTGGTGTTCCTGTAGCCGTGGAACTTGGTGCTTTCCCTGCTGGTGATGGCTCCCTAGTGATGGTGCTTCCACACTTGGATCTTTGGTGCCCAGCCATTTGGTCCACGTGCACTTTGGACGAGCCCAACACACACGCAGCATTGTACATGCTCACTTTTTTCGTCTACCAGGCCAAGCAGTTGACGCATGCGCACAGCTGTTATTTGTAGTTTTGTCCCCAGCCCTATGGATAGCGCAAATGCATTAACACGCCAGTTTGTTCACCGGCTATAAAACACGAGAGTGACACACTTTTTTTTTTTGGTAGCAACAACAATGGCGTTGTTTCAAGGGAAAGGAGGAATTACCATTTTCCAGTGCTCTTCTCCGCTCAAGCTGCTGCTCCTGCAAAAGGATTCATGCATGTTTATTCTCGTCTTCCGCCTCCTCATTGTCTTTCTCGTCTACTTTGTCTTTGTATGCTGTGTTGATAACGCCACCTTGTGAATGGGACATTCAGTCTAACGCATGCTCTGTCAACGCATTCAGATCATGGGCAGGCCGCGCTGTCACAAAATTTGGGCTGCACGCGGTCATCCACGGTAGAGTCCTGCGTACACTAGCAGAATGGAGATGATGTAAATTTCATCACACGAGGTCTCTGGTTGCACGTACTCGGACAGCGGAGATGTAGCATGAATCCAGCTTAAGCCTTATGTTTTAAATGGTAAATGGTAAATGGCATTCACTTATATAGCGCTTTTATTCTCATCTCTTGATGACCAAAGCGCTTTACAGATCCTGCTATCCACCCATTCACACACTGATGGTGGCATGCTGCCTAACATGGCGCTTCCAGACCCACCAGGAGCAACTGAAGATATAGTTGCACTGACAAAAGTTTGTGTGTGTGTGTGTGTGGGGGGGGGGGTAATTGTATTTTATTTCAATGTGTCAAACACTTTGTGTTGCATCTTTTTGTATGAAAAGTGCAATACAAATAAAGCTTTAAATCGATTTGATTCTAATATTTTAAAAACATTTTTCTTCATCGTCGCACTTCCTTTTCTTCTTGGCTTTTTTGTTAATTAGCATCCAGAATTTCTCTTTGCTCTTCATTTTGATGGTGAGAGTTTTAAAAATTAGGTCATGATATAATTTTATCAGTAATTTTAATTCTAATACAGTAAAACATTGAGTTGATTTTATTTTCATTTTCATTTTCATTTTCACTTTTAATTGTGAAACTTTTGACTTTGAAGAAAATCCCCCCCCCCCCCCCCCGGGCTCCAAGGTTTACATGTAATGTGGCCGTTGAGGTGAGGGAAAAAAATTTGTGGCCCTCACTGCCATCAAAGTTTCCCATCCCTGATCCACACTGAAGATATAGTTAGTTAGTTAATTCCCTTCACACCAGGTTGGTGTATGGGGCGGCGCCTATCTCTGTTTCTCTGACCCTAGGCCACACAGCTACTGTAAGTAGTGAAAGCTACAGCGGGGGGGTCAGTCCTCTGGTAGCTCTGTGTGTAACTTTACTTTCCCCATTCCATTATGCGGAGCACCACGCTAGAAGGCAGAAAGCACCATTTTTATATGGTCTTTGGTATGACCCAGCCGGGATTTGAACCCCTGCCTCCCGGGTGTGGGCCGGATGCTCTACCAACTGAGCCACCACTCCGGTACACTGAAGATATGGGAAAGAATTATTGAAGCCAGGTTAAAGCTGGATTCATGCTGCATTTCCTCTCTGGTCTGTGTCCGCTTTGGACAAAACCGATGCACACACAGCTCTGTATATGCTTCACTTTTTTCATCTACCAGGCCAACCGGTTGACGCATGCGCACAACTGTTATTTTTAGTTTCACCCCAGCCCGATGGGTAGCGCAAATGCACCAACATGCCAGTTTATTCACTGTCTGTAAACATGAGTGATGCACATTTTTGTAGCAGCGACAGTGGCATCATTTCAAGGAAATGGAGGAATTACCGTTTTTAGTACTCAGTTTTTTCAGTGCTCTTCTCCTTTCAAGCTACTGCTGCTGCAAAGCGATTCATGCATGTTTATTCTCATCTTCTTCTTCCTGTTTGTCTTCTTTGTCTACTTTGACTTTGTATGCTGTGCTGGTAGTGCCACCTCATGAATGAGAGGTTTTGCCAGAAAATTTGGGCTGCACGTGGACCTCTGTGGACTGGAGATGATGACGTAAATTTTGTCACACAAGCCTCGTGGTCAAGCAGACGCAGACAGCGGAGGTGCAGCATGAATCTAGTTTAAGAGGAGAGGTGACAATCGGTGAACAGCAGTACGGTTTCATGCCAAGAAAGAGTACTACAGATGCAATGTTTGCTCCAAAAGTGTTGATGGAGAAGTAGAGAGAAGATCAGAAGGAGTTGCACTGTGTCTTTGTGGATCTAGAGAAAGCATATGATAGGGTGCCAAGAGACGAAGCGTGATACTGTATATGAAAGTCAGAAGTAGCAGAGAAGTATGTGAGGGTGGTGCAGGACGTGTATTAGGACAGTGAGACGGTGGTGAAGTGTGCTGTAGGAGAAACGGATGGATTCAAGGTGGGGGTGGGATTACATTAGGGATCAGCCCTGAGCCCCTTCTTGTTTGCCATGGTGATGGACAGGCTGACGGACAAGGTCAGGCAGGTGTCTTCATGGACCATGATGTTTGCAGATGACATTGTGATCTACAGTGAGAGTAGGGAGCAGGTGGAAGAAAACCTGGACAGGTGGAGGTATGCTCTGGAGTGAAGAGGAATGAAAGTCAGTAGAAGCAAGACAGAATACATGAGTGTGAATGAGAGGGAGGCAGGTGCAACGTTGAAGATGCAAGGAGTAGATGTAGTGAAGGTAGACAAGTTTAAATACTTAGGGTCAACCATTCAAAGCAATGGAAAGTGCACGAGAGGTGAAGAAGAGAGTGTAGGAAGGGTGGAGTGGGTGGAGACGAGTGTCAGTGGTGATTTCTGACAAAAAGATAGCAGCTAGAGTGAAAGGGAAGCAGTATTTTCCCTAGGTTTACAGTCTTTGGGGCAGTGTGTGTGTGTGGGGGGGGGCTGCAGTGTGAAGGTCCACACCAACAAACTCTTAAAGGAAACATGGTGTTCTGGCGCTATGTAGAACAATAGAAAAACATTACAGGATAGATAGATGGATAGATAGATAGGAGGGAAATATAATTATATATTAAATGCAGTGGTGTGAAAAAGTGTTTGCCCCCTTCATGATTTCTCATTTGTTTGTATGTTTGTCACACTTAAATGTTTCAGATCATGAAACAAATTTAAATATTAGACAAAGATAGCACAAGTAAACACAAAATGCAGTTTTTAAATGAAAGTCTTTATTATTAAGGTTAAAAGAAATCTAAACCTACATGGCCCTGTGTGAAAAAGTGATCCCCCCGTTAAAACATAAAGTAACTGTGGTTTATAACATCTTTGGAAAGCCAAGTTCAATTTCTCTAGCCACACCCAGGCCTGATTACTGCCACACCTGTTCTCCATCAAGAAATCACTTAAAAAGGACCTGCTTGACAAAGTGAAGCAGACCAAAAGATCCTCAAAAGCTAGACATCATGCTGCATCCATCTTCAATCCATCTTCTTCTGCTTTATCCTTTTCGGGTCGCGGGGGGGCTGGAGCCTATCCCAGCATCTTTGGGCAAGAGGCAGGGTACACCCTGGACAGATCGCCAGTCTATTGCAGGGCCAACACAGAGAGACAGACAGCCATTCACTCTCACAGTCATACCTAAGGACAATTTAGAATCCCCAGTTTGATGCCAGTTAACCTAACTTGCATGTTTTTGGCATGTGGGAGAAAACCGGAGAAATCCCGGAGTAAACCCACGCAGACACAGGGAGAACATGCAAACTCCACACAGATCTCTGTTGGTCGGGGGCTGGGATCGAACCCAGGATCCCCCAGCCAAGGGTGAGTTGCTGTGCTGCCACAGTGCTAACCACTCGGCCACCGTGCTGCCCATCATGACATCATGCTGCAATCCAAAGAAATTCAGGAGCAAATGAGCAACAAAGTAATTGAGATCTTTCAGTCTGGAAAAGGTTATAAAGCCATTTCTGAAGCTTTGGGACTCCAGCAAAACAAGAGTGAGTGCCATTATCCACAAATGGCGAAAACCAGGAACAGTGGTGAACCTTCCTAGGAGTAGCCGGCCGACCCAAATTACTAACTACTAACTAACTAACCTGCACTTATATAGCGCTTTTTCTAGTCACAAAGACCACTCAAAGCGCTTTCACTAATACTAACCCTCTATTCTAAGGGCCTATAGGAAATAGATATCTAGGGACAATTTAGAACAGCCAATTAACCTAACATGCATGTCTTTGGATTGTGGGAGGAAACCGGAGCCCCCGGAGTAAACCCACGTAGCACAGGGAGAACATGCAAACTCCACACAGAAAGGTTCCAACCCCTGCCAACCTGGAGATTCGAACCAGGAACCTTCTAGCTGTAAGGCAACAGTGCTAACCACTGCACCACTGTGCTGCCCTACCCCAAGAGCACAGACACGACTCATCCAAGAGGTCACCAAAGACCCACAACCACATCCAAAGAACTGCAGGCTTCACTTGCCTCAGTTAAGGTCGGTGTTCATGAATGAATCTTTATTTCGGATAGATTAAAAGTAAAGATTAAAAGAAAGGGGGAAAAAAAATCTAACAAGGTCAAATTAAACAACAACTCCTCTGATTATACAGTTCAACATAAGTTATCCAAAATGGTTGATGGCTGAAGCCACAGCTTATATTGCTCACCCATATTCCATCCAAGAATTCAAAAGAAAAACAAAACAGGAGTGATTACAATTCCAAACAAAGCTAAGACAAAGTGTGACAAAAAATAAAAAAACAAAAAACTAAGCAACAGCACAACACAGAGTGAATATGATAATTCTTATGTGATTTTACATGTCATCTTGTATATATGTTTGGAGTATTTCTCCCTTTAGTTTTTGTTTAAATTGTCCAAGCGTTGTACATGATTTTAATTCATGTCCAAAAGCATTCCACAATCTGACTCCTTGCACTGAGACACAGTGTTGCTTGGTAGTAGTTCTCACTGAAGGTTTTTGAAATATACAGTGGGGCAAAAAAGTATTTTTTTTTTCCACAATATCTTTATTGAACCTTTTTTTTTTTTAACAAACATGATACAAACAATCAAACACTAACGCTAAAGTACTACAAAAAAAAAAAATGCACTAAAAACACCAACAACCACCAACAAAATCAAGTCTTCAACAATGCTCCTCTGTTTAGTCTAGACAATCCAATACATAAGTATACATATTATGTTCACCAGTTTGGAATTTACAAGGTCCACACACATCATTCTTCAAGAGTTATGTTTAAATTTTTTACATAATCAATAAAAGGTCTCCATATATTCTCAAACACAATTTCCTTTGATTTCAGTATATATGTTATTCTTTCTAATGGAAGGTTTGTTAACATCTGTCTTAACCACTGAGTCACATCTGGTCTATGAGTCTTTTTCCATAATAGTGCAATACATTTTTTGGCATTAAGCAAACTGAGGTCTATGAATGTTCTTTCACTTTTATTAAAATTATGCTTTTCTGGGTACAGACCCAACAAAAACAGTTTAGGATTCAGTATGATTTGTTTTGAGATTATTTTTTCAATTGTTACCCTCACCTCTTCCCAAAACATTCTTATTAATCTACATTCCCATAAACAATGAAATAGGGTTCCTTTACTTTCCATGCATTTTGTGCATGTATCTGGTATATTTTTGTTATATCTATTTAACTCCTCCGGTGTAACATACATCCGCATTAACCATTTGAAATGTATCAATTTAAGGCGTGCATTTATTGATTTGGTTTGAGCTTCTGTACAAGCCAATTCCCATTGTTCCTCCGAAATTTCAATTTGCAGATCTTCTTTCCAGTAGTTTAATCTTTTCAGTGAATTTTCACTTGAAGATAGTGTCAATGAGTTATAAAACTCTGAAATAATACCCTTTCTTTTACTATCTTTCATCATCATTTTTTCCAAGGATGAATAAATAGGTCGAGTGAGAGCTTTATTTTGATTTGATCGAATAAAGTTTCTAAGTTGAAGATATTTAAAAAAATGTGTTCTATTGAGATTAAATTTGATCCTCAGCTCTTCAAAAGACATTATGTTGTCTGCACATGGCAAATATAAATCCTGAATCTTTTGTATCCCTTTTAAATTCCATACTTTAAATACAGCGTCCGCTCTCCCTGGTTTAAAATATTGATTACCCCATATTGGACTAAATTGTGACAATAACTGTGGTTCTTTTAAATAGTTTTTTAGCTTCACACCATATTTTGATCATATGCTTTACAAATGGATTTTTAACTTGTTTTTGTAATTTTTTTGCCGAATCTGAGTATATGAATATGGGAAGAGGTAAAGGTAAATTGTATGATTCCATTTCAGTCCAGTGAGGGAGATCATTTGATGAAAAATAATATGTCATAGACCTCAGTTGTGCCGACCAATAATACAACATAAAATTTGGACATTTCAGACCTCCACGATCAAATGGTAAATATAATAAAGACAAACGTAATCTAGCCCTCCTGTTGTTCCATATAAATTCCACTAACTTTTTTTTTATTCTTGAGAATAGATCTAAAGGTGGTGATAAGGGAATGTATTGAAATAAATAAAGTATTTTAGGTAAAATATTACTTTTAAGTATATTGATTCTCCCGATCATCGACATTGGTAGTGACATCCATCTCTGAGTTAACTCACTGATATCTGACATTAAGGCTTCATAGTTGACGCTGGCGACTGATTCTAGCTTAGGCATAATTTGGATTCCTAAATATTTAAACTGATTTACAACATTGAATTGATTTGCCTCAGGGGCTGGGTAATTTCTCTGGGTCTCATTTAGCATTAATATTGAAGATTTAGTTTTATTTATTTTATATCCTGATATTTCCCCAAAATTCTTTATTAAATTCAACAAGGTTGGAATTGATTTTTTTAGATTCGACATAAACAAAATTATATCATCGGCGTACAGGGAGATTTTATGTTCTGTTGGCCCAACTTTAATTCCATATATTTGTGAATGTAAACGTATCGCTATCGCTAAAGGTTCAATTGCCATAGTAAACAGTAAAGGTGAAAGTGGACAGCCTTGTCGACATCCTCTATTGATTTTTATTGGTTTTGAAATATTGTTATTTGTTAGGATTTCTGCTGTAGCATTATTGTATATTATTTGAACCCATTTTATGAAATTATTTCCAAGTCCAAACCTTTGTAGGACTTCAAAAAGAAAGGGCCATTCAACTCTATCAAAGGCCTTTTCGGCGTCCAATGATAGGAGAGCTGTATCCGGTGCTTCTTTATTAAAATAAATAATATTAAATAGTCTTCTTACATTATGGAAGCCTTGTCTACCCTTTATAAAGCCATTCTGATCTCGATTAATAATATTTGGTAAAATTTCTTGTATTCGTCTTGCTAAAATTTTACAGATTATCTTAAGGTCGGCGTTTAATAGGCTTATTGGTCTCATATTTTCACATTTATTAGAGGGCTTACCTGGTTTTGGCAGCAGTATAATTAAGGCATTATTTATGTATGATGGTAAATTATTATTTTGAAATGCTTCTAAAACCATTTCCAAAAAAGGTTTTATTAATTTATTCTTAAATTTTTTATAAAGGTCAACTGGAAGACCATCTGGTCCTGCACTTTTTCCTGATTTCATATTATCAATGGCTAGCCCAACTTCTTCTTGACTAATTTTAGACTCCAATATCTCCCTGTTTTCATTTGGTATACACGGTATAGATAGTTCGTTCAAAAACCCATTTAGTTTTGTTAAATCAGGTTCATTTTTGGTATCATATAATTTTTCATAGTAATCTCTAAAGGCTCTATTAATTTCTAAAGGATCTATAACTACCTGTCCTTTACTTATAATACTGGTAATTGGTGTTTTAATTTCCAATTGTTTAATCTGCCATGCTAATAATTTTCCTGATTTTTCACCTTGTTCATAAAAAGATTGTTTCAATCTTAGAAGACTCGAGGCAGCTCTATTTGCTGATTTTTTGTCGTATTCAGCTCTCAAAATCAGTAATTCATTCTCCAACCTTGGGTCACTTCCTGCATACACTTTTTCCTGAAGACTTTTTATTTTATGTTCCAATTTAGCTCTCTCCTCTCGAGTCTTCTTAGATTTTGATCCTGTATAACTAATAATATGTCCCCTAATAAAAGTTTTGAAAGCCTCCCACTTTACACATGCTGATGTTTGTGTAGTATTGATGTCAAAGAACTCGTCTATCTGTTTTTCTATATACTTGACAAATTCCTCATCCTGAAGCCATTTATGCTGAAATTGCCATCTACCTGATTCCTTTGTCAATTTTTTATCTACATATATTAGACAACAGGGTGCATGATCAGAGATCACGATGTTATCATAAAAGCAGTTTTGAATCTTGGACCTTAATTCTGTGGAAATCAAAAAATAATCAATACGTGAGAATGTCTTGTAGGTACTGGAATAACAAGAATAGGCTTTAACTTGTGGTTTCATTTCTCTCCATATATCTAACAATCTCAATTCTTTCATAAAATGATTAATAGTCATCCTACATCCAATGTGCGTACAATCCAGTCCTGTTGATCTATCCACACCTGGATTCAATGTACAATTAAAATCCCCTGCTATTATATGTTGCCCTGTAAGTGATGATAAGATGAGAAATAAATTAGCAAAGAACTTCTGATCATCTATATTGGGACCATATAAGTTCACAAGATTTATATTTTCTAATAGCAAAGAACCTTGAATGATTACATATCTTCCAAATTTGTCTCCAATTACATTTTTCACTTGAAAAGGAACTGATTTATGTATGAGAGTCATAACTCCCCTGGCTCGGGATGAAAATGAAGAGGTGAATACACTTCCCTGCCATCTACTCCTAATTCTTTTAACATCCTCCTCTATCAGATGAGTTTCTTGTAAAAACACAATTCTTGAACCCATGTCCTTTATTTTATTCATAACTTGTTTAAGTTTTTTTAAATTTTGTAGACCTCTGCAATTCCATGAAGTTAAATTAAGATTAACACTTTGGTCCATGATCAATAGAGAGTTTGGGATTACCTTGCAGTGTAAACATGCTCATACAGAGAAGCAAAAACATGAGTGGTTGAACATTCATCCTACAAACTACACACAAACAAATTTCCCCTTCCCACACTTGTGGCAAACCCCCCAAAATCAAAAGAAAAATTCTGTCTCCCGATATAGCCATCGACCGTTCCACACCCACGGGGAACAGCCTAAGCTACTCCTTCTTCATCCTCCCAATCACCCTAACTCTACTGCTTTTAATGACGTAACATTAACTCTCCTCTGTAGTTTTCCAACTTAACTCCAAAATTTTTAACAACTTTGTACATCATAGTTTTTTTTTGTTTGTTTTGTTTTTGTTTTGTTTTTTTAATATATAATACAATCTATATTTTGTAAACTTACTATTTACTTCAAGTCAGGCAGATGCCTGTGCAAATGCTTAATTATTCTACCTTATATTTTGTTCATGCTTAGCTCCCACCAGTCTCTTCTTCTTCTTTGATCTTCTTGATGAACTCCTGCGCCTCCTCTGGGGTCTTGAAGATGTGGGTTCTGCCCTCATACGTGGTCAGCAGTCTCGCAGGATAGATTACACCATGACGAATCCCAAGGTTGCGCAGCTCCTTACGTACGGGATCAAACTGCTTCCTCAATTGCTGGATTCCTGTGGCCAAATCTGGGTAGAACCGCACCTGCTGGTCCTGGTGTTTAATCTCTCCTTTTTTAGCTCGTGCAGCGTTGAAGATCTTCATCCTGTCTCTGTTGCTAAGAAACTTCATAATTAAGGTCCTCGGTGGTCCCTTATCTCTCCGTGGGCCAATACGATGTGCTTTTTCCAGAACCACTGCTGATTGCAACTCCTCGCTGCCCAGCACCTCCGGAATCCACTTTTCCAGAAAGGAACATGCGTCCCGACCTTCTGATTCCTCTGGAAGACCCACCAGCCTCAAATTATTCTGTCTTGACCGAGATTCCAAATCCAAAATATTATCTTCCAGAGATTTATTTTTTTTTTCCAAAGTGCGCACCTTTAATTGAAGACGGGTGACGTCATCTTCAGCACTAGCGAGACGGAGCTCCATCTGCGCCGTTCGTTCTACACAGTCACCCAATTCCTTTCTTATTCCTTCCAACGCTGTCATAATCCCATCAAATCTAGAGGAAAAGTCCGCTCTCATTGAACTCATGGCAGCCATCAGCGCATCTGCGCCTCCCCGCGCAGACATCGCACCGTTGCCAGCCTCCTCCGCCATATATGGAGTTTTGTTTACTGCGTCACAGACCTGAAAGTCCGTTAATTTGGACTGTTTCGGCGGCTCGCTTTTTCCTTTTCCTGGTTTTCCAGCCTTAGGCTTCGCCGACATATCCTCGCCCAAATGCTGGGATACGTTCTGTCCCAAATGAGAGAGTTATTTGCCGATTTTTTTTTTCCAGGAGCAGAGCAGAGCGAGACACGTCCGTCCTACGTGGCAGCCATAACCGGAAGCCGCAAAAAAGTATTTAGTCAGCCACCAATTGTGCAAGTTCTCCCACTTAAAAGATGAGAGAGGTCTCCAATTTTCATCATAGGTATACCTCAACTATGAGAGACAAAATGAGAAAAAAAAAAATCCAGAAAATCACATTGTCTGATTTTTCAAGAATTTATTTGCAAATTATGGTGCAAAATAAGTATTTTGTCACCTACAAACAAGCAAGATTTCTGGCTCTCACAGACCTGTAACTTCTTCTTTAAGAGGCTTCTCTGTTCTCCACTCGTTACCTGTAGTAATGACACCTGTTTGAACTCATTATCAGTATAAAAGACACCTGTCCACAACCTCAAACAGTCAGACTCCAAACTCCGCTATGGCCAAGACCAAAGAGCTGTCAAAGGACACCAGAAACAAAATTGTAGACCTGCACCAGGCTGGGAAGACTCAATCTGCAATAGGTAAGCAGCTTGGTGTGAAAAAATCAACTGTGGGAGCAATTATTAGAAAATGGAAGACCTACAAGACCACTGATAATCTCCCTCGATCTGGGGCTCCACGCAAGATCTCACCCCGGGGGGGTCAAAATGATCACGAGAACAGTGAGCAAAAATCCCAGAACCACACGGGGGGACCAAGTGAATGACCTGCAGAGAGCTGGGACCAAAGTAACAAAGGCTACCATCAGTAACACACTACACCGCCAGGGACTCAAATCCTGCAGTGCCAGACGTGTCCCCCTGCTTAAGCCAGTACATGTCCAGGCCCATCTGAAGTTTGCTAGAGAGCATTTGGATGATCCAGAAGAGGACTGGGAGAATGTCATATGGTCAGATGAAACCAAAATAGAACTTTTTGGTAAAAACTCAACTTGTCGTGTTTGAAGGAGAAAGAACACCATACCTATTATGAAGCATGGGGGTGGAAACATCATACTTTGGGGCTGTTTTTCTGCAAAGGGACCAGGACAACTGATCCATGTAAAGGAAAGAGTGAATGGGGCCATGTATCGTGAGATTTTGAGTGAAAACCTCCTTCCATCAGCAAGGGCATTGAAGATGAAACGTGGCTGAGTCTTTCAGCATGACAATGATCCCAAACATACCGCCCGGGCAACGAAGGAGTGGCTTCGTAAGAAGCATTTCAAGGTCCTGGAGTGGCCTAGCCAGTCTCCAGATCTCAACCCCATAGAAAATCTTTGGAGGGAGTTGAAAGTCCATGTTGCCCAGTGACAGCCCCAAAACATCACTGCTCTAGAGGAGGTCTGCATGGAGGAATGGGCCAAAATACCAGCAACAGTGTGTGAAAACCTTGTGAAGACTTACAGAAAACGTTTGACCTCTGTCATTGCCAACAAAGGGTATATAACAAAGAATTGAGATGAACTTTTGTTATTGACCAAATACTTATTTTTCACCATAATTTGCAAATGAATTCTTTAAAAATCAGACAATGTGATTTTCTGGATTTTTTTTTTTCTCATTTTGTCTCTCATAGTTGAGGTATACCTATGGTGAAAATTGGAGACCTCTCTCATCTTTTAAGTGGGAGAACATGCACAATTGGTGGCTGATTAAATACTTTTTTGCCCCACTGTACATGTTCCTCTGAAATGATATTGTTTCTCCCTTCATGAGTCCACCATAAGAAAGAGACTAGGCAAAAATGGCCTGCATGGCAGAGTTCCAAGATGAAAACCACTGTTGAGCAAAAAGAACATAAAGGTTTGTCTCAAGTTTTACCAGAAAACATATTGATGATCCCCAAGACTTTTGGGCAAATAACTCTGTGGATTGGCGAGGCAAAATCTGAACTTTTTGGAAGGTGTGTGTCCCATTACATCCACGTAAAAGTTCAGGTTCAGGTTACTTTTTTGTACCCGTAGGTAGATTTGTTTTGCAGTCTGGTGATGTCCATATTTACAAGCCACAATTACATTCAACATAAACACAAACACAGGCACACATGAAGCTGACTATAAACATGATAAAAATACTCAAGGCTCCATCAATCAGGGTATAAAGACAAAGAGATGAGAGAAAAACCAGAGATAAGAGAGAAGGGTCATATTAAAAAGTTAAAGACTAGTCAAAGAGGTTAAAAACTCAAAGGTCTAAAACCCAATAAAAGATTTAGAACCCAAATAAAATCCTTCAAAAATAAGTAAATATAAAATGGGGTTAATAAATAGGCACCTACATTATGTGCAATATATTGTTACAACTTGTTCAACTCTTTGACAGCAGCAGGAACAAAGCTGTTTTTGTAGCGCTGGGTTTTGCTTTTTGGGACAGCAAACCTCCGTCTTGGGGGAAGAAGCTGAAAGTTGCAGTGCAAAGGGTGGGAGTCATCATTTAAAATGGAGGTAGCCATCCTCTGTACTTGTCTGGTGTACAGGGATGTCAGGCTCAGCTGTGACTCACCAAGCAAACGACTGGACCATCTAACTACCTGATCCAAGGATTTCCTCTGTTTCAGTTTTATCTGATCAAACCATGACACTAAAGAAAAGGATAAAACAGATTCAATAAAAGCCCTATAAAACATTGTCATTATGGGTCGGTCAGTTTGGAAGCGTGCAAGTTTCCTCAAGCAATGCAAATGTTGCTGACCCTTTTTGCACACCCTTTCACAGTTCTCTTCAAAGTTTAAATTACTATCAGTAATCGTCCCAAGATATTTGTAGGATTGTACACATTCAGTGGTCTGACCTTTTAGTACGGTGACTTTGTGCCTGGGAGTTTTCCTCCTAAAGTCAATAATCGTGTCTTTAGTTTTTGTCGTATTCAGCTGCAGGTAGGAATCCTCACACCAGTGAACAAAATCATCAACTACTGGGCCGTGGCCACTCTCACCATCCTGGAGGAGACTGACAATAACTGAATCATCAGCATACTTTATAATGTGTCTGTTGTCATGTCTGCTCCGACACATGTTTGTGTACAGGATGAAGAGTAGTGGTGACAACACACACCCCTGAGGAGAGCCAGTAGAAGAGCACTTTAGGTCAGACAATGTACCATTGACCCTTACTCTCTGCGTCCTGTTGGTTAAGAAATCCAGAATCCAACCCACCAGATTATTGCTCAAATCAAATTGTTGCAGGAGCCTTTCAACTAAAATATGAGGTTGGATTGTATTAAAGGCGGAGGAAAAGTCCACAAATAAAAGCCTGGCGTGTGTCCCATTCAAATCCAGATGTTTAAAAAGCATGTTAAGCAGAGTGACAGTGGCGTCCTCCACTCCTCCGTGAGGCCTATAGGCAAACTGCAGAGGATCCAATGCATGTTCAGTCTGCTTTAGGACCTCACATCTGACCAGTTTTTCAAAAATTTTCATTAAAATTGAAGTCAAAGCAACTGGTCTAAAGTCGTTTACCGTTTTAGGACAACTGGATTTTGGAACGGGAACAACCACGGTATCTTCCAGATCTTGGGCACATGTTGTGTCTGTAAGGACTTATTGAAAATGTAATGAAATACAGGACTCAGTTCATGTGCACAGGACTTTACCAAGCACCCACATATACTATCATGGCCCTGACTTTTGTTCACTTTTACAGCGCAGAACTCCCTTTTAATATCCTGCACCTCAATATTAAAGTGCTGATCGTCTTTGAGTTTCTTTTTCAAATCTTGGGTTTCAGTGCTAAAATCAAAGGAGTCAAAACAACCATAAAAACAATTAAGAGCATTCGCCAGCTCTTTGTCTGAATTAAAACCATTAAAACCAAGTAACACAGCATTTCAGAAAAGAAACATCATACCAACAGTAAAATATGGTGGTGGTAGTGTGATGGTCTGGGGTTGTTTTGCTGCTTCAGGACCTGGAAGACTTGCTGTGGTAAATGGAACCATGAATTCTGCTGTCTACCAAAGAATCCTGAAGGAGAATGTCCAGCCATCTGTTGGTGACCTCAAGCTGAAGTGCACTTGGGTTCTGCAGCAGGACAATGATCCACAACACTCCAGCAAGTCCATCTCTGAATGGCTTAAGAAAAACAAAATGAAGACTTTGGAGTGGCCTAGTCAAAGTCCTGACGTTAATCTGACTGAGATGCTTTGGCATGACCTTAAAAAGGCCGTTCATGCTGGAAAACCCTCCAATGTGGCTGAATTACAACAATTCTGCAAAGATGAGTGGGCCAAAATTCTTCCACAGCACTGTAAAAGACTCGTTGCCAGTTATTATAAACGCTTCGTTGCAGTTGTTGCTGCTAAGTGTGGCCCAACCAGTTATTATTAGGTTTAGGGTGCAATCACTTTTTCACACAGGGGCATTTAGATTTGGATTTTTTTCCCTTAATAATAAAGACCTCCATTTAAAAACTGTATTTTGTGTTTACTTGTATTATCTTTGTCTAATATTTAAATTTGTTTGATGATCTGGAACATTTAAGTGTAACAAACATACAAAAAAATGAGAAATCAGGAAGGAGGCAAACACTTTTTCACACCACTGTATAATTAGGGAAATACCTAATTATTGAAACAAATGGGACATGCAATATTAGTTGGTTTTTTTTTTTTTTGTCAGATCACTTATTTGTGTGATCTTTTATGACTTATATTCATAATAGTGTTTCTTGCACTTTGGGTAATGGATCCTAGCATTTTTAGCGTTTTTCCTTATGAGGACCAGGCCAAATGTCCTCACAAGAAAAAAATGTCCTCCTTCAAAGGTGGTTTGTCAAGGGGTGGTCCACACAAGAATAGAAAGACAGAAGCGCACACACACATACACGCATACTGGTTTTCATGTTTGATGGGGACCAATTTTCTGATAATCACTTGTGGGGACTAACCTTTCCATACAGAGATTCCTTGCATTTAGATAGATTAACTTGACACTCTGACCCCCAATATAATGGTACAGGAAACACTGGGAAGATTTACAAGACGGTAGTAAGACCTGCTATGATGTATGGTTTGGAGACGCTGGCACTAACAAAAAGACAAGAGACAGAGCTGGAGGTGGCAGAGTTGAAGATGGTATGATTTTCATTGGGAGTAACTAGGAGGGGCAGGATTAGAAATGAGTCTATCAGAGGGACAGCTCAGGTTGAGCAGTTTGTAGACAAAGTAAGAGGCAAGGCTGAGATGGTTTGGATGTGTGCAGAGGAGGGATAGTGGACAAAGGATGTCGACGATGGCGCTGCCAGACAGGAGAAAAAGAGAAAGACCACAGAGAAGATTCATGAATGTAGTGAAGGAGGACATGGAGAGGGTTGGTGTTACAGAGGAAGATGAAGGGACAGGATGAGATGGAGGCAGATGATCCTCTGTGGAGACCCCTAAAGGGAACAGTCAAACAAAGAAGGACCCTGGTTCTTGATTCTTGACCCGAACCCAGATGGTTCCAAGTGTGTGACAGAGGACATTTTCAGTCTCTCTAATCTGTTCCTGTGTCCCTATTCCTGTGTCCCCAGGACTCGTCCATCAGAGGGATTTTCCATTTCTCGGCCAAAGAACAGATGACCAAGTATGAGATGGCTGTTTCCATCGCTCAGGCCTTCAACCTGCCATCCAGCCACCTCATTCCTGTGAGTCCATAACACATCACCAATATTTAATTAATATTTGATTAATATTTAATCAATATTTAACCAGTATTTAACCAGTAATTAATCAATATTTAATCAATATTTAACCTTTTTTTTTTTCCTTCCGGCTCCTCCCTTTTGGGGTCACCACAGCGTATCATCACCTTGTATTGCAATGATCCACATGTTGATTTGGCAAGGATTTTTACACCGGATGCCCTTCCTGATGCAACCCAGCCCATATATCCGGGTTTGGGACAGGGTGTACACTGGTTTGTTCACCGCCTCTGGCTGGGTAACCAACTTTCCATCCTCTATTCTGTTTTTGCTGAGCACCATTTTTATATGGTCTTTGGTATGATCCAGCTGGGTCTTGAATCCACAACCTCTCAGTTGTGCGGTGAATGCTTTATCTCTAGGCCACCATTCTGGCCAATCAGTATTTAACCATTGTTTAATCAGTATTTAACCAGTATTGAATCAATATTTAGTCAGTATTTAATCGGTATTTAATCCATATTTAACCAATATTTAAAGGGGTCCTTGACTGAAAAATGGTGTGTTTGTAGGTTTTAACCATCTCAAATGTGTTAACTGGTCAAATAATTAGCCAAAAATTTTCCAATCAATGATCTGAAAAAAGTACACTATCTTTATTTCGTTTTTCTGTTAGAGAAACTCCCAAAAAAAGGTTTTTTGACTCTTCCAGGTAAGGTTCCTATGTCAAGTCTTGAAAAAGCCCACCCACTGCTCTGTTATTGGCCCCCCTAGCTGTCCATCTTGCAGATCGAAGTGGTGGGTAAAGGTAGTCTATTAGCCCCTGAGCTATTAGTCTACGAGCTAACACTGGTACCACCAGGACGCTGGCTGTAAGCGTGCCTTATATTGTTATTTTCTTCAGATCTTAGTCACCATAATAGCCATCCCTGTTACCACCTGTTTCACTCCGGCCCGTCTCCGAGTGATTTCATTGTGATTGATTTGATTGCCCGCCACAGCACACCGATCGCTTTTATAGCCCGGGACCAGGGCTACTGGCCGGTGTTACAGTGGGGCAAACAAGTATTTAGTCAGCCACCAATTGTGCAAGTTCTCCCACTTAAAAGATGAGAGAGGTCTCCAATTTTCATCATAGGTATACCTCAACTATGGGAGACAAAACGAGAAAAAAAAAAAAATCCAGAAAATCACATTGTCTGATTTTTAAAGAATTTATTTGCAAATTATGGTGGAAAACAAGTATTTGGTCACCTACAAACAAGCAAGATTTCTGGCTCTCACAGACCTGTAACTTCTTCTTTAAGAGGCTCCTCTGTCCTCCACTCGTTACCTGTATTAATGGCACCTGTTTGAACTCGTTATCAGTATGAAAGACACCTGTCCACAACCTCAAACAGTCAGACTCCACACTCCACTATGGCCAAGACCAAAGAGCTGTCAAAGGACACCAGAAACAAAATTGTAGACCTGCACCAGGCTGGGAAGACTGAATCTGCAATAGGTAAGCAGCTTGGTGTGAAAAAATCAACTGTGGGAGCAATTATTAGAAAATGGAAGACCTACAAGACCACTGATAATCTCCCTCGATCTGGGGCTTCACGCAAGATCTCACCCCGTGGGGTCAAAATGATCACGAGAACGGTGAGCAAAAATCCCAGAACCACACGGGGGGACCTAGTGAATGACCTGCAGAGAGCTGGGACCAAAGTAACAAAGGCTACCATCAGTAACACACTACGCCGCCAGGGACTCAAATCCCGCAGTGCCAGATGTGTCCCCCTGCTTAAGCCAGTACATGTCCAGGCCCGTCTGAAGTTTGCTAGAGAGCATTTGGAGGATCCAGAAGAGGATTGGGAGAATGTCATATGGTCCAATGAAACCAAAATAGAACTTCTTGGTAAAAACTCAACTTGTCGTGTTTGGAGGAGAAAGAACACCATACCTACTATGAAGCATGGGGGTGGAAACATCATGCTTTGGGGCTGTTTTTCTGCAAAGGGACCAGGACAACTGATCCGTGTAAAGGAAAGAATGAATGGGGCCATGTATCGTGAGATTTTGAGTGAAAACCTCCTTCCATCAGCGAGGGCATTGAAGATGAAACGTGGCTGGGTCTTTCAGCATGACAATGATCCCAAACATACCACCCGGGCAACGAAGGAGTGGCTTCGTAAGAAGCATTTTAAGGTCCTGGAGTGGCCTAGCCAGTCTCCAGATCTCAACCCCATAGAAAATCTTTGGAGGGAGTTGAAAGTCCGTGTTGCCCAGCGACAGCCCCAAAACATCACTGCTCTAGAGGAGATCTGCGTGGAGGAATGGGCCAAAATACCAGCAACAGTGTGTGAAAACCTTGTGAAGACTTACAGAAAACGTTTGACCTCTGTCATTGCCAACAAAGGGTATATAACAAAGTATTGAGATGAACTTTTGTTATTGACCAAATACTTATTTTTCACCATAATTTGCAAATAAATTCTTTAAAAATCAGACAATGTGATTTTCTGGATTTTTTTTTCTTCTCATTTTGTCTCTCATAGTTGAAGTATACCTATGATGAAAATTGGAGACCTCTCTCATCTTTTAAGTGGGAGAACTTGCACAATTGGTAGCTGACTAAATACTTTTTTGCCCCACTGTATGCCGAGAACTCCCTCGGATTGGTCGGGGAGTTATTGGCATAACACTGGTACATGCGATCCGTTGCGGAATCATGACAAAAGCACAGAGATAGGCCGCAGTGACGTGAGGCACACCGCCAAACCAGGTGATAACAGGGATGGCTATTAGGGTGACTAAGATCTGAAGAAAATAACAATATTAGCTGAATTACAGCCAGCATCCTGGTACCAGTGTAGCTCATGGGCTAATAGCTCAGGGGCTAATAGACTACCTTTAGCCTTTAGGTGGCAGTGCAAGCCACAAGCTCAAGATACAGGTGATCGGCCACGGAATCACGACAAAGCCGCTGGGATCACATGCTGCTGGCTCTCACGCCCAGCAACTCCCCCACCCTCCGTGGATCTGCTTTGCTCTCATGGACAGCATAGTTGCTCCAGCTTTCAGCTGGCTATGAGAGCAGAGCAGAGTCCCACAGAGCCACATTGCACTTTGAGATCCCTTGGCTCGGTAGCTTGCCTTGAGTTGCGGCGATCGTCCATTGCGGGGTGCTAGTGATTTGTTGTGAAATTACGGCAAAATTTATTGAGAGAGAGACCGGACTGACGCAAGATACACCATCAACTGTGAATCAGTGAACCAGAGCACTGCTCAACCGAGCTAACTGATGTAAGATTGAGGGTGGAGTTGAAACAGTGAAGGATAGTTCTTAAAGTGACAGACCTTAAATCAGAGCGTTTAAAGAAAGCCAGAAAAAAAGAAAAAAAAATTGGCTTCAAAAATTAAAACAGTTACAGAAAATGTGAACAAAATTTGTCCTAAACATTTCATGAAGACATGTGTGAGCTATTAAAATGTGGAAAAAATGCAGTCAATGACCCCTTTAATCAGTATTTAATCAATATTTGACAAATATTTAACTAATATTTAGCTCATATTTAATCAGTATTTAATCAATGTTCAACCAGTATTTAATTAATTATTAACCAATATTTAATCAGTATTTAATCAATATTCCATCCATCCATCTTCTACTGCTTATCCGGAGGTCTGGGTCGTGCAGTGCAGGCAGCAGTTCAACAGAGAAGGCCAGACTTCCCTCTCCCCAGCCACCTGCTCCAGCTCTTCAGAGAGGATGCCACGATGTTTCCAGGTTAGCTGGGGGATGTAGTCTGTCCAGCGTGTTCTGGGTCTGCCCTGGGGTCTCCTCCCAGTTGCATGTGCCCGAAACACCTCAAGTGGGAGGCATCCAGGAGGCATCCTGATCAGTTGCCCAAACCACCTTAACTGGCTCCTTTTGATGTGGAGGGTTAGCAGTTCTACTCTGAGCCTCTAACAGATGACTGAGCTCCTCACCGTATCGCTAAGGGTGAGTCCAGCAATCCTACGGAAAAAGCTAATTTCAGCCATTTGTATCTGCGATCTCATTCTTTTGGTCATTACCCAAAGCTCATGACCATAGGTGAGAGTAGGGACATAGACTCAACGGTAAATCAACAGCTTTGCCTTAGAGCTCAGCTCCCTCTTCATCACGACAGACCAGTACAATGTCCGCATCACTACAGGTGCTGCTCCGATCCGTCTATCAATCTCCCCCTCCATTCTCCCCTCACTTGTGAATAAGACCCCGAGATACTTAAACTCCTCCACTTCGGGCAGAAACTTGTCACCAACCCAGAGAGGACAATCCACCTTTTTCCGGCTGAGCACCATGGACTCGGACTTGGAGGTGCTGATTCTCATCCCAGCTGCTTCACCCTCAGTAGCAATCCGTCCCAGCAAGACCCGTAGGTCATTGCTGGATGAAGCTAACAGGACAACATCATCTTCAAACAGCAGAGATGAGATCCTGTGGTCACCGAACATGACACCCTCCGTTCATTGGCTGCGCCTTATGATCAGGATCGGTGACAAAGGGCAGCCCTGGCGGAGTCCAACTCTCACTGTAAATGAGTCCGACTGAGTCTTAGCAATACGAACCAAACTCTCACAATGGTCAACGGAGCGGCTGTGGCATAGGTGAAGTTTGGCCGATTACTGATTGGAGGGTCCGGGGTTTGATTCCCGCTCTGTCTGCAGTCTGCATGTCGAAGTGTCCTTGAGCATGATACTGAACCCCCAGTTGCTCCTGGTGGGTTAGGCCAGTGCCTGTATATGGCGGCTCTGCTGCCATCAGTGTGTGAACAGATGGATAGCAGGATCTGTAGAGCACTTTGGTCATCTAGAGATGAGAAAAAGCACTGTATAAGTGAACACCATTTACCATATTGAGACCGGATAGCTCGTAGCAACAAGCCCGATACCCCATACTCCCGAAGCCCCCCCCCAAAAAAAATAAAAAATAAAAAACATGAGGGATGTGGTTGAATGCCTTCTCCAAGTCCACACAACACATGTAGATTGGTTGGGCAAACTCCTGTGAACCTTAGCGTATTCTCGAGAGGGTAAAGAGTTGGTCCAATGTGCCACGGCCAGGACGAAAACCATATTGCTCCTCCTGAATCCAAGGTTTGACTAATGGCCAGACTGTCCTCTCCAGTACTCTGGCATAGACCTTCCCAGGGAGGCTGAGGAGTGTGATCCCTCTAAAGTTGGAACACACCCTCTGGTCCCCCTTCTTGAAGAGAGGAACCACCACCCCGGTTTGCCATGCAAAGGCACTGTCCCCCACCTCCACGCAGTGCTGCAGAGGCGTGTCAACCATGACAGGCCTACAGCACCCAGAGTCTTTAGGTACTCAGGCCGAATCTTGTCCACCCTGGGGCCTGGCCACCGAAGAGTTTTTTTACCACTTCGGCAACCTTAGCCCCTGTGATGGGCGAGTTGTCCCTAACATCCACAAGCTCTGCTTCCTCTGTGGAAGGTGTGTCAGTGGGATTGAGGAGATCCTCGAAGTATTCCTTCCACCACCTGACGATATCCCCTGTTGAAGTCAGCAGCACCCCATCCGCACCATACAGTGTGGACAGGGAGCAGTTTCCCCCTCCTGAGTCGCCCGACAGTTTGCCAGAATCTTTTAGAGGCCGACTGAAAGTCTTGTCCCATGGCCTCAACGAACTCCTTTCACACCCGAGTTTTTGCTTCAGCAACCGCCCAAGCTGTACTCCGCTGGCCTGCTGGTAC
Organism: Pholidichthys leucotaenia; assembly: GCA_020510985.1. Taxonomy (NCBI): domain Eukaryota; kingdom Metazoa; phylum Chordata; class Actinopteri; order Cichliformes; family Pholidichthyidae; genus Pholidichthys; species Pholidichthys leucotaenia. The sequence continues at coordinate 289,326,382 of CM035844.1, read as the reverse complement.
ACCTCAGCTGCTTTGTGAGTCCCAAGCTCAATTGGACTCCTTCAGCTTGATGGCCCCCCTCACCACTGGTGTCCACCACTTGGTTCAGGGGTTGCCACCACGAGATGCACTGATGACCTTGCAGCCACAGCTCTGGGCAACCGCTTCAACAGTGGAGGTGGAGAACATGACCCATTCAGACGCTGTGTCTCCAGACTCCCTCGGAATATATTACAAATATTTAAGCGATATCTAACGAATATTTAACCAATATTTAATAAGATAAGCCTTTAATTGTCCCACATTGCCGAAATTACAGGAGTGCAGCAGCACTCGGAGCAATAGTAAATAAGATAAGAACTGGTTAGCCAAAGCAGTAAATAAATATACATATGTTCAATTCAATTCAACTTTATTTATATAGCGCCATTTCACAACAACAGTCATCTCATAGCACTATCAACTGTAGGGGGGACCCCCACAGTTGCAGAAAGACCTCAGCAATCAGGCGATCCCCTGTGAGCAAGCACTTGGCGACGGTGGAGAGGAAAAACTCCCTTTTAACAGGAAGAAACCTCCAGCAGAACCAGGCTCAGGGAGGGGCAGTCATCTGCTGCGACTGGCTGGGGGGTGAGGGGATAGAGAAGAAGAAAAGAACAGACATGTAGAGAGCAAACAGCACGATGGGGACTCAATCTATGGGAGAGAACAAACAAATGTTAATGACCAGCAAAAAAAAAAAAAATTCATAGAGAGTGAGGAAAGGAGTGAGGCCCAGTGCATTACTGGAGGTCCCCCGGCTGACTAAACCTATTAGCAGCATAACTAAGGGAGGGTTCAGAAACACATGATCCCTCCCTAATTGTAGGCTATATCAAAAAGGTAGGTTTTAGCCCTATTCTTAAAAACAGAGATCGAGTCTGACTCCCGAATCCAGATTGGCAGCTGATTCCACAGGAGAGGAGCTTGATAACTGAAGGCTCTGCCTCCCATTGTACTTTTGGAGATTCTAGGTATTACAAGTAATCCTGCATTTTGGGAGCGTAGTGCTCTGTTAGGATGATACGGTAGTATCAGATCTTTTAAATAAAAAGGAGCCTGATTGTTTAGAGCTTTGTAAGTAAGAAGAAGGATTTTAAACTTAATTCTAAACTCTATGGGAAGCCAATGAAGGGAGGCCAGAACCGGAGAGATATGATCTCTCTTTCTAGTACCTGTTAAAACTCTTGCTGCAGCATTTTGGATCAGCTGAAGACTTTTTAAAGATGTTTTAGGACAGCCTGATAATAAAGAATTACAATAATCTAATCTCGAGCTAACAAAAGCATGGATCAGCTTCTCAGCATCACTCTGAGACAAGATGCTCCTAATCTTGGCAATATTACGCAAATGATAGAAGGCAGTCTTAGAAACAAATTTAATATGTGAATTGAAGGACAAATCCTGATCAAAAATAACTCCAAGGTTCCTCACAGAGCTATTAAGAGAAAGAGTAACTGCATCCAAACTGAAAGTTTGATTTGGAAAGGAATTTCTAAGGTTTTTTGGACCAACAAGAATGACTTCAGTCTTATCTGAATTTAATAGCAGGAAATTACAAGTCATCCAAGCTTTGATTTCCTTAAGACAGGCTTCTAACTTGGCTAATTGATTAGTATCATCTGGCTTCATTGACAGGTATAATTGTGTGTCATCTGCATAACAATGAAAATGTATACAATGCTTTCTAATAATGTTGCCTAACGGAAGCATATATAAACTAAAAAGAGTAGGGCCTAGCACAGATCCCTGTGGAACTCCATGACTAAGCTTTTAGCTGAAAGAAAACTCATCATTTACATGAACAAACTGGAACCTATCAGATAAATAAGATCTAAACCACTGCAACGAAGTTCCATTAAGTCCAACATAGTGTTCTAATCTATCAAGTAGAATATTATGATCAATAGTATCAAAAGCTGCACTAAGATCTAAAAGGACAAGTACAGAAACTAGTCCATTATCAGATGCAATGAGGAGGTCGTTAGTGACCTTCGCTAAGGCTGTTTCAGTACTATGATGGATTCTAAACCCAGATTGAAACTCTTCAAGTAAACCATTTCCCTGCAGGTGGTCAAATAATTGCGTAGCAACAACTTTTTCTAAGATTTTTGAAATGAAAGGGAGATTAGAGATTGGTCTATAGTTAGCTAAAGCTCCTGGATCTAGCGTTGGCTTTTTGAGTAAGGGTTTAATTACAGCCGTTTTAAAAGCCTGCGGTACATGGCCTAAAGTTAATGAAGAATTGATTATATGAAGAATAAAGCTACCAATAAGTGGGAAGACTTCTTTAAATAACCTGGTAGGAATAGGGTCTAAAAGACAAGTTGAAGGTTTGGATGAGGAAACTATTTTGTCTAACTCACAAAGATCGATTGGAGTAAACTCATCAAGACAGACATCAATAGAAGGAGTTGTAGTAGTTACAGTATTTAAGTTAACTGTGGGAAGAATCTGATTGATTTTATCTCTGATGGATGAAATTTTATTATTGAAAAAGTTCATAAAGTCCTGACTAGTAAGCTCTAAGGGGATGCTAGGATTGACAGAGTCCTGACTCTTTGTCAACCTGGCTACAGTACTGAAAAGAAACCTAGGATTATTCTTGTTCTCTTCTATTAATGCAGAGTAATAACTCGTTCTAGCTTTTCTAAGAGATTTTTTATAAATTAAAAGATGATTTCTCCAAGCTAAATAGATTTCATCTAAATTAGTAGAACGCCATTTTCTTTCTAATTGACGAGTCTTCTGTTTTAAGCTACGAGTTTCTGTGTTGAACCAAGGAGTTAAAAATCTCTGATTAGACTTTTTCTTTTTTAAGGGGGCCACCAAGTCTAGAGCCTGATGCAGAGAAGCTGAAACACTATCCACCATGTTATCAATTACAGAAGGAGCAAGCTGTCTATAGCTTATTTCCGTTGTGTTGACACATGGCATAGAGGAAACAATCTGCATAAATTTGGAAACAGCATCATCTGAGAGGCATCTACTGTGATAATATTTTTCTTTAGGAGCCAAATAGTCAGAAATAGTAAAATCAAAGGTTAACAGACAATGGTCTGACAGTACAGGGTTATGAGGAGACACTACAAGATTTTCTATTTCTATGCCATATGTCAGAACAAGGTCCAATGTATGGTGGAGGTAATGAGTAGAATTTCCTACTTTCTGAGAAAACCCAATCGAGTCTAATATTGAATTAAAAGCCACATTAAGGCAGTCACTATCTACATCCATATGTATATTAAAGTCCCCTACTATAATTATTCTATCAGATTTCAGCACTAAATCAGCTAAGAAATCAGCAAATTCGGATAAAAATTCTGAATAGGTTGATGGGGGACGATAAACTATGGCAAATAAAATTGGGTTTAACCTGAAATTGCTAAAGTGCTCAACACTGAGGACCAGGCCCTCAAAGGAATTATAACATGTTTTTTGCTTTACATTAACTAGTAATTTGGAATGGTAAATTGTTGCTACTCCTCCTCCACGACCAGAACTTCTTGGATTTTGACAGTTTAAATAACCAGAGGGAGTTGATTCATTTAAACCAACATAATCCTCTTGCCCTAACCAAGTCTCTGTAAGGGAAATTAAATCAATCTGATGATCAATTAACAGATCATGGACTAACAGAGACTTGGGAGTTAGAGACCTAATATTTAATAAACCACATTTTAATTTTTAAATTATGAGGAGGAACAGAGGCCAAATCATTCAATTTAGAGGCTTTATGTTTAATTTGAGTTTTACCAATATTTTGCTTTATCACTTTGGGACGCTTATACATTATATTTTTATTTACTTTGGAGGGAGCAGACAACGATTCTCTGATGGGGAAGACAGGGGCTAAGCTGAGGGGTGGCGGATGAAGAGGAGCTGCAGAGAGGCGTGTAAGACTGCGACTCTGCTTCCTGGTCCCAACTCTGAGTAGTCACGGTTTTGGAAATTTGGATAAAAAAGATGCCAGATTGTTAGATAAATGAGAAGCACCATCCAAAGTGGGATGAATGCTGTCTCGTCTCATAAGACCAGGTTTTCCCCAAAAAGAGCTCCAATTGTCAATGTAGCCCACGTCATTTTTAGGACACCACACAGACAGCCAGCGGTTCAAGGATGACGAGCGACTAAACATGTCATCACTGGTCAGATTGGGGAGGGGCCCAGAGAATACTACAGTGGCAGACATCGTTTTTGCAAACTCACACACCGATTCTATATTAAGTTTCGTGACTTCCGACTGCCGGAGACGGATGTCATTAATGCCGGCGTGAATAACAATTGTGGAGTATTTACAGTTACTTTTAGCCAGCATTTTCAAATTTGACTCGATGTCGCCTGCTCTGGCCCCAGGAATACATTGGACTATGGCCGCTGGAGTCTCTAGGTTCACGTTTCTGACTACAGAGTCGCCAATGATCAGAGTTTTTTCCTCAGCGGGTGTGTCGCTGAGCGGGGAAAAACGATTAGAAACGTGAACAGGTTGGTGGTGAACCGGGGCTTTGCGACTAGGCTTCCTTCTCACCGTCACCCACCCAGTCTCCTCGCTGCTGAGGAGAGCCGGGGAACCGCTGACAGGGGGACCTAAGCTAGCTAGCTCCACTGCAGCTAATGGGCGTCCGTCAAGATTAACTGGCGCAGACGGTGTTTCAATGCAGCGGAGCCGGGATTCCAAATCAGACAACCTCGCCTCGAGCGCCTCAAAAAGACAACATTTATTACATTTACCGTTATCACTAAAAGAGGCAGAGGTGTAGCTAAACATCTGACAGAGAGAGCACACCAGAGGAGGAGAGGAAAGAGAGGTAGTAGCCATAGCTAGTGGCTAGCTAGTGGCTGGAGAGCTGGAGAGCAAACCACACAGGCAGACAGCAAAACAGGAAGTGACGATACGTTACCACAAGGAAGTGACGATCTCACTATGTACACAGTTATATACACAGTGCAGGAGCGTTGCAGCTAGATGGTATCAACAGTTAGTTAAATTACCCAACAAAATATAAATATAGACCCAGACCGTATATTTCACATTTGAATCAGTATACCTGCCAACTACTCCGGTTTTGCCGTAATGGTTACGGTTTTCAAGATCCCATTCCGGGTTACAGCTTTATTAGTCAAAATTACGGTTTTTCACTAAAAATTCAGTCAAAAATTTTAAATTGTAAAAAAAACACAAAAGCAATTCCAAACACGAGATCACTAGGAATCGTATCTAAATTTTTAACATAGTAACACGTGATGGCGGCCGGGATGGTCACACTTTTTCAGTGCTGAGACAAAGTTGCTGATTTTGCCACTAAAACAACTAACCAACAGCGAATATCGGATCAACATTTGTGACGCACACGCACAGGCTGAATTTCCACCTTGGTTGAACCTGCTTTTGAAGTAGAAATACCCCTTTATTCGCCTTTCACCAGGCTCTGTGAGTAAACTGGGTAGCGTTTCTTTTCGTGGTTCGCTGCTACGCTTTACCTGAAGCGTTTGCTAAGCTAACGCTATCGCTATAGCTAACGCCATAGCTAGTCGTAGCACCTAACACCGACACAAAGAAGCGACTCTGTCCCCGGTGATTGGGGCTCGCCGGAGGAACTAACCGAGGCAACAGTTGAACGGGAGCCGGATCAGAGTTCAGGTACAGCGGTGGTAGGAGTCGGGGACCAGTGGAGGACCACCGGGGCCCCAGCCGGATAAGAGCCAGAATCGGAGCCCAGTTACAGCGGCGGGGCTTGGCAGAGTCGCGAAGGAATTAGGTCAGCATTGTATACGTTTTCATCATGGAATCTGCCAGAGAAAAATCACAAATCAGCATGAAACCCAAACGAAAATTACAGTCTTTTTGTGAGGAATACTCCAAAGCATTTCCAGGAATTATTCGCTCAAGAAAGGGTGAAAATTTCACATTTGCTGAGGGAAAAGGTCAAGAGAAATGTCATTTATCAACATTTGTTAAATGCATGATTATGTACTAGTAGAATATTACCATAGAGTTTGTCCTTGATCTTTTCCATCAGCATATCTGCATTGACAATTTAAGGAAAATAGAAACATGATTGTTGAAGAAGTATGAGGTTGTTAGCCACATTTTAACTTGATTTAATGCTAATATTTGTTTGGTGTCGGGGGGCTTTGCCGCCCTGAACCCCCCACCAGGACTTTGTTCTGGACCTACCGGGGCCTATGGCCCCTGGACCCCAGCTAGCTACTAGGCTTTTCAGGTTTTAAAAGTTGGCAGGTAGGAATCAGTAGTGTTAATAATTGTAATTTTATAAGTTGTGTATTGGAGGGAACAATCTGTGTTGTGCATAGTTTGTACGTTTAATACGGCTTCTATGAGCAGCACCAGTTAAATTATAAAGTCTGACAGCTGTAGGTAGGAAGGACCTGCAGAACCTTTCCCTTGAGCACCTAGGATGGCACAGCCTACCGCTAAATGAGCTCCTCAGTGCGTTCAGTGTGTCCTGCATGGGGTGGGACTTGGACTCAATATTTAACCAACATTTAATCAGTATTTAATCAATATCTCATCAAAATCTATCTGATATTTAATCAGCATTTAAGCAGTATTTAATCAATATTTAATCATCTACCTATACAGTAAATGCAGCACATCTCTGTATGTGTGTGTGTCTGTGTGTCTACCTGTGTGTCTGTTCCACGCATATCTCTTGAACCATTTGTTAGACTGACCTAAGGTTTTATACGTGTTTTGCTGAGGTTACGAGGGTATGCATCCCCAAGTATGGAGTTGCTCAGTCAAAATATTCAAAGTAGTTCAACAGTCAAAGTAATTTTTATCAATAAAAGTTTAGCCACCACTCTGTCACCGCTCTGTGTCTCTTCATGCTCTGGCTTCAAGAAGTGTGGGAGGGGTTTCGGATTGACTCTGTGCTGATTGGATAATACACAGCATCGCAACCTGTCCATCACCACAGTGTTCCCTGGACAAAACAAGGAAGTGAAAAGCAACAATTTTGACTAGAAAAAGATAATACTGAAGATTTAATGCTTAAAAAAATTATACCATAAAGTTGCCATGATTGTGTAGGTCTAAAGGATGATCGGCATACAGACGTGGACAAAATTGTTGGTACCCCTCTGTTAATGAAAGAAAAACCCACAATGGTCACAGAAATAACTTGAATCTGACAAAAGTGGTAATAAATAAAAATTCTATGAAAATTGACCAATGAAAATCAGACAATGCTTTTGAATTGTGGTTCAACAGGTGGTTCAACATTTACTAAATCCATATCAACAAAATGTAATTACAGAGTTCATGAATTCTATGTACAGTATGAGTCTTTATCCCACAATAACACATCCCAGTAGAATCACAGTCCACACTGCTACACTTATTGACAACCTGTTTGTTAACCTCTTGCACTCCGGGATACCGCGGGCGGTCACGTCTCTGCGTCCTAGGGCGCAATGAAAAAAAAAAAAGCTGCATTTCCGTTCTTGCACTACAGACACAGCCGCGAACAGAAAGCCAAAGGAGTGCTTTAATTGGTTTAGATTTGATTGACCTCTCATTCGACTAATAAGAGCCTTGAATTGGGTTTCTGAAACCTTGAAGAACCAATGACTGAAAACCTAGCAAGAAGGACCCGCCTACCAATGGCTGCGAATACAGCGAGCCAATTGAAGCAGAGAGGTTCAACAATTGAAAGCGTACGTCCCGTGCGTAAAATCTGTTTTGTGTAAGCCGCTGGGTGACATACACGCGTTTGCCAGTCTTTTTTTCTTACTACTGTTCTTATTTGTTTTGAAAAATCGTTTGCCAAAACCGCAATCATGGAAGCGCAAAACCGCAATAATGGAATCATGGTTTGACCGGGTCGCGTGACCAGAACCACGAGTCGTAACAAGCAGACCAGCGTCATATTCGTCTGACAATGAGGAAGAGAAGTTCGCCAGCGACACTGCTGTTGTGGACAGGTAAGTGTTATAAGCTAAATTATTCTTTATCCCTGAAAATTGTAATCAAAATGACTTTTGAACAATCGGTAAATTACAACTGTGCGTCATCGCCACATGATGGATCGGTCCGTGCGCCGCTCCTCAACTGTGCGTAGTAGACATGTACGTCATGTAGCGATGGGCGATGTCCGTCCTCTGTAGCGGGGGGGGGGGGAGTTGTCTTCTACATTACAGATATTTTAGTATAATTTTTAGTGCACTGTAGGTTATTTTTTCTTGTAAAAAAAAGCCACACATTTTTTACGTGGCATGCATCTTTGTGTGTGGGGGCTTGTTTGTTCATTCATTCATTCATTCATGAATGAATAAACAACCCCCCCCCCCCACACACACACACACACACAGCCCTGAGTGTCACCTTTCATTAGAGTCCAAGATCAAGCTTCTATATTGAATCATTCAAAAGTTACAGACGTTTTTCCAAACTGTGCCATTTGGCACAATTTGGCACAGTTCAAAAACGCCTGGGAACAGCCTGACAAAAATGCTGTGTAATATATTCATTTTTTGTGGTATTGTTAAAAATTTTAACCTCAGCTGGATAACACTTGGTTCTACATTTCTGTTGCATTTTCCAGCCCAGATCTGACAGCTGTGTGTTATTTGCAAGCATTTGTATTCAAAAAACACCCAGGCGAAATTTATTTTCTTCAAGTTCAGTATGTTTAGATGACTGTTACTCAGTGGCAGGAGCACTTAGAGAGATTATGACTGTTTTGCCAAAAAATTCAAAGTGTTTTCTTTTAAATGAGACCAACCCCATGAAGATGCTGCAAAGGGTTGAAGAACAGCTTTTGATTTACTTTGGGTACAATATTTTTAGGCATTTTTAGGGAAATTGACTAGAGTGCAAGGGGTTAATATTATTCATAAGAAAATAGAAAGTGGATTATTGATAAATGATATAAGTGACCATTTGCCAACCTTTGCACTTATCCATGGCCACACGGAGGCCAATACAAAATTTTTTTTTAAAATCATTCAGATACAAATCACAAAATGCAATCAGTTCTTTTAACCCCTTGCACTCCGGTCAATTTCTCTAAAAACGGCAAAAAAAAAAACGTGCCCAAAGTAAATCGAAAGCTGTTCTTCAACCCTTTGCAGCATCTTCATGGGGTTGGTATAGATAATATAATATAGAAGCTTCATCTTGGGCTCTAATGAAAGGTGACACTTAGGACTGTGTGTGTGTGTGTGGGGGGGTTTGTCCCCCCCCTCGCTACAGAGGACAGACATCGCCCGTTGCGCAGCGGTCCGTCATGCAGCGATGACGCACAGCTGTAATTTACCGATCGGTCAAAACTCATTTTGATTACAATTTTCAGGGATAAAGAATAATTTAGCTTAGAACACTTACCTCTTCACAGCAGAAGTGGAGCTGGCGAACTTCTTCCTCATTGTCAGACGAACGTAACGCTGGTCTCGCGACCCGATCAAAACATAATTCCATTATTGCGCTTTTGCGCTTCCATGATTGCGGTTTTTGGCGAAAGATTTTTCAAAACAAGTAACAGTAGTAATTAAAAATAGACTGGCCAACGCGTGTGTGTCACTCAGCCTTCGTCGTCGGCCTCCGTCGGTCTATGATGACCATGGAAGAGAATCGTAACGTCTACTCTGCTGGGACAAAAACAAAAAAAGCACCGCCTGTGGCCGCACATGCCGATGCGCGAATGGCAGTCGCTGTCACACAGGTAGCACTTGTGGATGGTCTCTGTGCTGCTGGGTCTGTGGGGTTCTTCCTGCGGGTCCTTTTTTTCATCTGCTACAGCAGTCATTCTCTCTTCACCCAGCCTTACACAAAAAAGCTTGCGAACTTCTGTGCTTCAATTGGCTCGCTGCATTCACAGCGTTGGTAGGCGGGTCCTTCTTGCTGGGTTTTCAGTCATTGGTTCTTCAAGGTTTCAGAAACCCAATTCAAGGCTCTTATTAGTCGAATGAGAGGTCAATCATATCTGATCTGTTTGCGGCTGTGTCTGTAGTGGAAGAACTTTTTTTTTTTTTTTTCAGTGCGCGCTTGGAGGCAGCACCCTCGTGCGTCCTAGAGCACACGAGAGCGCCCTCTGTGCGCTCTGGGATGCAGAGACTTGCCCGCCCGCGGTACAGCGGAGTGCAATAGGTTAAAGAAGACTTGCTGAAGCAGGACTGGACAAAAGTCTATGTATCAGATGTAAATGAAGCCTACGACACATTTATGAACATTGTAACCACTCTTTATGAAAAAAAATTGTCCATTAGTAAAGAAAAAGCTTAAACATAAATTTGTCGATAAGCCATGGTTAACCAAAGGATTACACAAGGCGTGTAAAAAGAAAAATTTATTATATAAAGCTTTTCTAAAGAAAAGGACAAAAGAAGCAGAGCAGTGGTATAAAACATAGAAAAATAAGTTAACATATATAATGAGATGTAGTAAAAGAGACTATTACAGTAAAGAACTGGAGAAAAACAGAGACAATATTAAAAATATATGGACAATACTTCAATATTCTTGGAAATAAAAACAGAAATACAAGCTACCCAACCAATTTTTCAAAAAATAATACAACGACTCAGAGTGTGAATGCAGTTTCACCTGCAGATGAATTTAATAACTTTTTTGTTAACATTGGTCCTAATCTGGCTCGAGAAATACCCATTACTGCACCTACGGGTGATACAATAAGCAAAAACACTCCTATAAAAGACTCTATTTTTATAAAGAACACAGACGAGAGAGAGGTCATTGAAATTGTTAAATCGTTTAAAAGTAAGACATCTACAGACTGTGATGGTATTGACATGCTCTTAGTCAAAACTATTATCGAATGCTTAGTGAAACCACTGACGTATATTTGTAACCTGTCTCTCCAAACAGGTATATTTCCCAATGCAATGAAAATAGCTAAAGTAATTCCGATATACAAGACGGGTGGCAGAGGGGAACTTTCAAACTATAGACCAATTTCACTATTGCTGCAATTTTCCAAGATACTTGAAAAAATATTCTGTGAGAGAATTGACAACTTCATAATGAAGAATGATTTATTGTGTTCAGGTTCAGGTTACTTTATTTGTACCCGTAGGTAGATTTGTTTTGCAGTCTGGTGACATCCATATTTACAAGCCACAAATTACATTCAACATAGACACAAACACAGGCACACATGAAATTGACTATAAACATGATAAAAATACTCAAGGCTCCATCAATCAGTGTATAAAAAGACAAAGAGATGGGAGAAAAACCAGAGGTAAGAGAGAAGAGTCATATTAAAAGTTAAAAACTAGTCAAAGAGGTTAAAAACTCAAAGGTCTAAAACCCAATAAAATATTTAGAACCCAAGTAACATCCTACAAAAATAAGTAAATATAAAATGGAGTTAATAAATAGGTACCTAAATTATGTGCAATATATTGTTACAGCTTGTTCAACTCTTTGACAGCAGCAAGAACAAAGCTGTTTTTGTAGCGCTGGGTTTTACTTTTGGGACAGCAAACCTCCGTCTTGAGGGAAGAAGCTGAAAGTTGCAGTGCAAAGGGTGGGAGTCATCATTTAAAATGGAGGTAGCCATCCTCTGTACTTGTCTGGTGTACAGAGATGTCAGGCTCAGCTGTGACTCACCAAACAAACGACTGGACCATCTAACTACCTGATCCAAGGATTTCCTCTGTTTCAGTTTTATCTGACCAAACCATGACACTAAAGAAAAGGATAAAACAGATTCAATAAAAGCCCGATAAAACATTGTCATTATGGTTCGGTCAATTTGGAAGCGTGCAAGTTTTCTCTAGCAATGCAAATGTTGCTGACCCTTTTTGCACACCCTTTCACAGTTCTCTTCAAAGTTTAAATTACTATCAATAATCGTCCTAAGATATTTGTACGATTGTACACATTCGGTGGTCTGGCCTTTTAGTACGGTGACTTTGTGCCTGGGAGTTTTCCTCCTAAAGTCAATAATCATGTCTTTGGTTTTTGTCGTATTCAGCTGCAGGTAGGAATCCTCACACCAGTGAACAAAATCATCAACTACTGGGCCGTGGCCACTCTCACCATCCTGGAGGAGACTGACAATAACTGAATCATCAGCATACTTTATAATGTGTCTGTTGTCATGTCTGCTCCGACACATGTTTGTGTACAGGATGAAGAGTAGTGGTGACAACACACACCCCTGAGGAGAGCCAGTAGAAGAGCACTTTAGGTCAGACAATGTACCATTGACCCTTACTCTCTGCGTCCTGTTGGTTAAGAAAAACAGAATCCAACCCACCAGATTATTGCTCAAATCAAATTGTTGCAGGAGCCTTTCAACTAAGATATGAGGTTGGATTGTATTAAAGGCGGAGGAAAAGTCCACAAATAAAAGCCTGGCGTGTGTCCCATTAAAATCCAGATGTTTAAAAAGCATGTTAAACAGAGTGACAGTGGCATCCTCCACTCCTCTGTGAGGCCTATAGGCAAACTGCAGAGGATCCAATGCATGCTCAGTCTGCTTTAGGACCTCACATCTGACCAGTTTTTCAAAAATTTTCATTAAAATTGAAGTCAAAGCAACTGGTCTAAAGCCATTTACCATTTTAGGACAACTGGATTTTGGAACGGGAACAACCACGGCTTCTTTCCAGATCTTAGGCACATGTTGTGTCTGTAAGGACTTATTGAAAATGTAATGAAATATAGGACTCAGTTCATGTGCACAGGACTTTACCAAGCGCCCACATATATTATCAGGGCCCTGACTTTTGTTCACTTTTACAGCGCAGAACTCCCTTTTAACATCCTGCACCTCAATATTAAAGTGCTGATTGTCTTTGAGTTTCTGTTTCAAATCTTGGGTTTCTGTGCTAAAATCAAAGGAGTCAAAACGACCATAAAAACAATTAAGAGCATTAGCCAGCTCTGAGTCTGAATTAAAACCATCTAAAAACACACGATTACTGCGCTCTGTGCTCTGAAGGCCTGCAATAGTTTATTGTGTGAGCAGCAATATGGGTTCAGACACAAGAGGACAACTGCATTTGCTCTAACGGAGTTTATAGAAAAATGGAATTTATAGAAAAAATATCAACTGCCGTTGAAAATAAAGAGTTTTCAGTTGGGGTATTCCTGGATCTTAAAAAAGCATTTGATACAGTGGATCACAATTTATTATTAAAGAAACTACAAAATTGTGGTATTAGGGGGGTAGCACTGTCCAGGTTAAGTAGTTACTTAAAGAATAGATATCAGTATGTATGTGTTGGTAACAAAAACTCACAGTTACTGAAGGTTACTTGTGGAGTCCCACAGGGTTCAGTTTTGGGGCCATTGTTATTCAACATGTATATAAATGATATATGTAAAGTCTCGGAAAAAATGGATTTAATATTGTTTGCCGATGACACTAATCTATTATGCAGTGGAAGCAATTTGGAACAACTTTTGGATACACTCGGAAAGGAATTAGGAAAGCTTAAACTGTGGCTTGATTCAAACAAATTAACGCTCAATTTAAGTAAGACAAAATTTATAGTTTTTAACAACAGTCACAACAACTTAGTATCTAAACTCAGTGTAAATGGTGTAGAGATTGAAAGGGTATCTGAAACTAAATTTCTTGGAGTAATAATTGATAATAAACTGTGTTGGAAGTCACATATTAATTATATTAAAGGTAAAATATCTCAATCAATCGCAATACTACACAGAGTGAAATATTTGCTGAATCAACCCACATTATGAACCAGCAAACCCACTTTTTCTTAAATTAAAAGCTCTCAAGTTGAAAGATCTGGTTGACTTTAAAACTGCAGTAATAATGTTTAAAGTGAAGAATCTATCACTGCCCGCAAATATCCAAAAGCTGTTCCAAATAAGGGAGAAACAACATCATTTCAGAGGAACATGTATATTTCAAAAACCTTCAGTGAGAACTACCACCAAGCAACACTGTGTTTCAGTGCAAGGAGTCAGATTATGGAACAATTTTGGACCTGAATTAAAATCATGTACAACGCTTGGACAATTTAAACAAAAACTAAAGGAGGAAATACTCCAAACATATATACAAGATGACATATAAAATCACATAAGGACTGTCATATCCAGTCTGTGTTGCATTGTTGCTTAGTTTTTTTTTTTTGTCACATTTTGTCTTAGCTTTGTTCTGAATTGTAATCGCTCTTGTTTTGTTTTTCTTTTGAATTCTTGGTTGGAATATGGGTGGGCAATATAAGCTGCGGCTTCAGCCATCACCCATTTCGGATAACTTATGTTGAACTGTATAATCAGAGGAGTTATTGTTTAATTTGACCTTGTTGGATTTTTTTCCCCTTTGTTATATTATTCTGTTTCTTTTTAATCTTTACTTTTAATCTATCCGAAATAAAGATTCATTCATTCATTCAAACAGAATTATTTTAAAAAACAAACTCATGAAACAGGCCTGGACAAAAATGATGGTACCCTTATCTTAAAATTTTTTTGCACAACCTTTTGAGGCAATCACTGCAATCAAACAATTTTTGTAACTGTCAATGAGACTTCTGCACCTCTCAGCAGGTATTTTGGCCCACTCCTCATGAGCAAACTGGTCCAGTTGTCTCAGGTTTGAAGGGTGCCTTCTCCACACGGCATGTTTCAGCTCCTTCCACAGATGTTCAATAGGATTTAGATCAGAGCTCATGGACGGCCACTTTAGAATAGTCCAATGTTTCGCTCTTAGCCATTCTTGGGTGTTTTTAGCTGTGTGTTTTGGGTCATTATCCTGTTGCAAGACTCATGACCTGTGACCGAGACCAAGCTGTCTGACACTGGGCAGCACATTTCTCTCTAGAATACCTTGATAGTCTTGAGATTTCATTGTACCCTGCACAGATTCAAGACACCCTGTGCCAGATGCAGCAAAGCAGCCCCAGAACATAACAGAACCTCCTCCATGTTTCACAGTAGGGGCAGTGTTCTTTTCTTGGTATGCTTCATTTTTGCATCTGTGAACATAGAGCTGATGTGCCTTGCCAAAAAGTTGCAGTTTTGTCTCGTCTGTCCATAGGACATTCTCCCAGAAGCTTTGTGGCTTGTCAACATGCAGTTTGGCAAATTCCAGTCTGGCTTTTTTATGATTTGTTTTCAACAATTAATTAAAATTAAATTAAAATTAAATCACCCTTTATTGTCATTCAACTGTACAACCAATCATGTACAGTAGAACGAGATTATGCTTTACCTATCTACTGTGTTAATCACACACACCCCAAGTGTAGAATCAGATGGCCGCTGCCATGCAAGGCACCGCCACAAATTTTCCTCCTCCATTCCATTATTGCTGAGCACCAAGCTGGATGGCAGGAAGTTCCACTTTTATATGGTCTTCGGCATGACCCGGCAAGGATTTGAACCCCTGCCTCCTGGGTGTGGGGTGGATGCTCTACCAACTGAGCCACCACTCCGGTGTGTCCTCAGTGGTGTCCTCCTTGGTTGTCTCCCATGAAGTCCACTTTGGCTCAAACAGTGACGGATGGTGTGATCTGACACTGATGTACCTTGACCTTGGAGTTCACCATGAATGTGTTTAGAGGTTGTTCTGGGCTCTTTTGTTGCCATTCGTATTATCCATCTCCTCCTGCGGCCACGTCCAGGGAGGTTTGCTACAGTCCCGTGGATCTTAAATTTCTGAATAAATGGGGCAAAAAAGTATTTAGTCAGCCACCAATTGTGCAAGTTCTTCCACTTAAAAGATGAGAGAGGTCTCCAATTTTCATCATAGGTATACCTCAACTATGAGAGACAAAATGAGAAAAAAAAATTCAGAAAATCACATTGTCTGATTTTTAAAGAATTTATTTGCAAATTATGGTGGAAAATAAGTATTTGGTCAATAACAAAAGTTCATCTCAGTACTTTGTTATATACCCTTTGTTGGCAATGACAGAGGTCAAACGTTTTCTGTAAGTCTTCACAAGGTTTTCACACACTGTTGCTGGTATTTTGGCCCATTCCTCCATGCAGATCTCCTCTAGAGCAGTGATGTTTTGGGGCTGTCGCTGGGCAACACGGACTTTCAACTCCCTCCAAAGATTTTCTATGGGGTTGAGATCTGGAGACTGGCTAGGCCACTCCAGGACCTTGAAATGCTTCTTACGAAGCCACTCCTTCGTTGCCCGGGCGGTGTGTTTGGGATCATTGTCATGCTGAAAGACCCAGCCATGTTTCATCTTCAATGCCCTTGCTGATGGAAGGAGGTTTTCACTCAAAATCTCACGATACATGGCCCCATTCATTCTTTCCTTTACACGGATCAGTCGTCCTGGTCCCTTTGCAGAAAAACAGCCCCAAAGCATGATGTTTCCACCCCATGCTTCACAGTAGGTATGGTGTTCTTTGGATGCAGCTCGGCATTCTTTCTCCTCCAAACATGACAAGTTGAGTTTTTACCAAAAAGTTCTATTTTGGTTTCATCTGACCATATGCCATTCTCCCAATCCTCTTCTGGATCATCCAAATGCTCTCTAGCAAACTTCAGACAGGCCTGGACACGTACTGGCTTAAGCAGGGGGACACATCTGGCACTGCAGGATTTGAGTCCCTGGCGGTGTAGTGTGCTACTGATGGTAGCCTTTGTTACTTTGGTCCCAGCTCTCTGCAGGTCATTCACTAGGTCCCCCCGTGTGGTTCTGAGATTTTTGCTCACCGTTCTCGTGATCATTTTGACCCCACGGGGTGAGATCTTGCGTGGAGCCCCAGATCAAGGGAGATTATCAGTGGTCTTGTATGTCTTCCATTTTCTAATAATTGCTCCCACAGTTGATTTCTTCACACCAAGCTGCTTACCTATTGCAGATTCAGTCTTCCCAGCCTGGTGCAGGTCTACAATTTTGTTTCTGGTGTCCTTTGACAGCTCTTTGGTCTTGGCCATAGTGGAGTGTGGAGTCTGACTGTTTGAGGTTGTGGACAGGTGTCTTTTATACTGATAACGAGTTCAAACAGGTGCCATTAATACAGGTAACGAGTGGAGGACAGAGGAGCCTCTTAAAGAAGAAGTTACAGGTCTGTGAGAGCCAGAAATCTTGCTTGTTTGTAGGTGACCAAATACTTATTTTCCACCATAATTTGCAAATAAATTCTTTAAAAATCAGACAATGTGATTTTCTGGATTTTTTTTTTTCTCATTTTGTCTCTCATAGTTGAGGTATACCTGTGATGAAAATTGGAGATCTCTCTCATCTTTTAAGTGGGAGAACTTGCACAATTGGTGGCTAACTAAATACTTTTTTGTCCCACTGTATGTGCAACTGTAGTCACAGGAACATCAAACTGCTTGGAGATGGTCTTATAGCCTTTACCTTTAACATGCTTGTCTATAATTTTCTTTCCAACCTCCTGAGACAACTCTCTCCTTTGCTTCCTCTGGTCCATGTTTAGTGTGGTACACACCATGTCACCAAACAGCACAGTGACTACTTGTCACCCTTTAAATAGGCTGACTGACTGATTACAAGTTTGTAGACACCTGTGATGTTAATTAGAGGACACATCTTGGTTGAACATGTCCCTATGGTCACATTATTTTCAGTTTTTTCTAGGGGTACCATCATTTTTGTCCAGGCCTGTTTCATGAGTTTGTTTTTTAAAATAATTCTGTTGAACTACAATTCAAAAGCATTGTCTGATTTTCATTGGTTAATTTTCATAGAATTTTTATTTATTACCACTTTTGTCAGATTCAAGTTATTTCTGTGACCATTTTGGGTTTTTCTTTCATTAACAGAGGGGTACCAACAATTTTGTCCACGTCTGTATATAGTGCATCCAGAAAGTATTCACAGCGCTTCCTTTTTTTCCACATATTTTTTATTGCAGCCTTATTCCAAAATGGATAAAATTCAGTTTTTCCTCAAAATTCTACACACACTACCCCATAATGACAATGTGAAAAAATTTTTTTTTGAGATTTTTGTAAATTTATTAAAAACAAAAAAACTAAGAAATCACATGTACATAAGTATTCACAGCCTTTGCCATGGAGCTCAAAATTGAGCTCAGGTGCATTCTGTTTCCACTGATCATCCTTGAGATGTTTCTACAGCTTCATTGGAGTCCACCTGTGGTAAATTCAGTTGATTAGACATGATTTAGAAAGGCACACACCTGTCTATATAAGGTCCCAAAGTTGACAGTGCATGTCAGAGCACAAACCAAGCATGAAGTCAAAGGAATAGTCTGTAGACCTCCGAGACAGGATTGTCTCAAGGCACAAATCTGGGTAAGGGTACAGAAAAATTTCTGCTGCTTTGAAGGTCCCAATGAGCACAGTGGCCTCCATCATATGTAATTGGAAGAAGTTTGGAACCACCAGGACTCTTCCTAGAGCTGGCTGGCTGTCTAAACTGAACGACCAGGGTGAAGTCAGGGAGGTGACCAAGAACCCGATGGTCTCTCTGTCAGAGCTCCAGCATTCCTCTGTGGAGAGAGGAGAACCTTCCAAAAGGACAACCATCTCTGCAGCAATCCACCAATCAGGCCTGTATGGTAGAGTGGCCAATTGGAAGCCACTCCTTCGTAAAAGGCACATCGCAGCTTTCCTGGAGTTTGCCAAAAGGCACCTGAAGGACTGTCTGTGTTCAAAAAACAAGTTATATTTAATAAAGTGGAATGACACAGGGAATAAGTATTGAACACATTGAGGAAAAAGAGGTGCAAAAAGGCATAGAAAACCAAGAAACCAGCTGAAATCCATCAGAATTTAGGAAGCCACCCCATCCCCCATCAGTGCAAATTAATTTCAGTTGGTTAAGTCCCGAATGATAACCTTTAAAAAGGTCTGTGAATATCAGATTGTCACACCACAAAGAACTCATGATGGGTAGAAGCAAAGAGCTCTCTCTAGACCTTCCCAACCTTATTATTGCAAAGCTTAGTGATGGTATTGGTTAAAGGCGTATTTCTATACTGCTTAATGTTCCAGTGAGCACTGTTGAAGCCATCATTCGGAAGTGGAAAGAACATCATTTTACCGTAAACCGGCCATGACCAGGAGCTAGTCACAAGATTTCTGACAGAGGGGTCAAAAGAATTATCACAAGAGTTATCCAAGAGCCAAAGACAACTCATGGAGAGCTCCAGAAAGACCTGGAGTTAGCAGGTACTGCTGTTTCAAAGAAAACAAAAGGTAATACACTCAACTGACAGCTCTATGCTCACTTCGCAAGACTCTATTGCTGAAGAAAAAGCATGTTGATGCTGATTCAAATTTGCTGCACATTTGAGCAAGCCAGCAAAGTATTGGGAGAATATAGTCTGGTCAGATGAGACCAAAATTAAGCTTTTGGATGCCACATCACAGCATGTTTGGTGGAGAAATGGAACTGCACATCCCATCATGGTGTGGGGGTGTTTTTCAGCACATGGTGCAGGCAGACTTCACATAACTGAAGGAAAGATGAATGGACAAATGTACAGAGACATCCTTGATAAGAACCTGCCAAGATGCTGAAGATGAAGCGAGGGTGGACATTTCAGCAAGACAATGATCCCAAACACACAGCCATGGAAACTCAACTGGCTCCAGAGAAGGAAAATAAAGCTGCTAGAATGGCCCAGTCATTCACCTGACCTGAATCCAATTGAAAATCTGTGAAACGAACTGAAGATCAGAGTTCATAGAAGACACTCGCAGAACCTTCAAGTTTTGGACAGTTTATGTGGAAGAATGGGCTAAAATTACTACTGAGCAATTCCTGTGCCTAGTTTCTCCATACAAGAAGCATCTGGAAGCTGTTATTACCAACAAAGGGTTTTCTACTAAATATTAAATGGATTTCAACAAGTGTGTTCAATACTTATTCCCTGCCTCATTCCACTTTATTAAATATAACTTGTTTTGTGAAGACAGTTGCCTTGTTTTCTTTGTATGTACGGATTACTTGGGTTGTTACTGATATCTGGTGAAAATCTCCGACCAATGGCTCCATCAGAAATGTGTTTAATGAGAAAAATGTTGATGTGTTCAGTACTTATTTTCCCTGCTGTATGCATTTTGTATG
This sequence comes from Pholidichthys leucotaenia, assembly GCA_020510985.1. Lineage (NCBI taxonomy): Eukaryota > Metazoa > Chordata > Actinopteri > Cichliformes > Pholidichthyidae > Pholidichthys > Pholidichthys leucotaenia. Next base: position 289,306,366 of record CM035844.1, on the reverse strand, counting down.
TCCATGGTGTGTGTGTCTGTGTCCCTCCGTGCATGCGCAAGCATATATGTATTGTGCATATAGTGTGTACCCAGGTGTGTTTGCATGCATGCATGCATAATGCTTCTGTTGTATTTGATTGCATTTGCAAGCATGAGTGGGGTGCATATACAGTGGTGTGAAAAAGTGTTTGCCCCCTTCCTGATTTCTCATTTTTTTTGTAGGTTTGTCACACTTAAAAGGAACTCTGATTATATTGGCATGTTAGCTCTATATGCTTTATTTTTATGTTACTAACATAACTATAATATAATTTTTTTGAAAATAATTCCCAGTTTTATATATTTTTAAAAAACTTTATTACGATTTTTGTTTACATCGCAATGCATTCTGGGTAGTGACGTAGAATGGTTGCAACCGTTTTTTCTGTCTTATACAAGCCAAGAAGCGAACCTCCTAACTACTGCCATTTGTCAGTGAAAATGCCACATTGTGCGGCTTTTGGATGTAATTTCCAATCAAAGGGAAATAAAGAGAGCGGGGTGAGCCTCCATAGCTTTCCTAAAGAGGGAAAGTTGAGGAAAAAGTGGGGCGGCAGCGGCTCAGCAGGAAGAGCAGGTCATCTAATAACCCGATGGTTGGCGGTTCGCATCACGCTCCCCCCAGATATCCTGCTCTTGTGTCCCTGGGCAAGACACTTCACCCGCATTGCCTCCAGTGCCCATAACACTGGGTATGAATGTGTAAAAATGTTTAAATGCTCGGTGGTGGCCGGAGAGGCTGTTGGCGTGGATTGGCAGCCACATTTCCCTCACTCTGAGTCTGTGATCACGCGCTGTAGCGCATGCCTGATAAAGCTGACATATGTATTAATCACGCTGTGATAATAGCACAATATCGCTCAAAGCGCACAAGCGTGCGCTTTGCGCACCAGTGTGGCGGATGAAAGAAGGGAACCCAGTGTGGAGGCACGGAATAATTGCAGGCAGGACACGCGAACTGAAGTTTAAAAGGGTGTTTATTTCATACTCCAGCGCTGTGGAGCGAGCCCTTTTTTTTATTACTTATTTTGTACTAACCACAGTGCGCAGTGGGCAGCACAGTTTACCTTCGGCCGGGGGATCGTGGAGATCATGAGTTCGATCCCTGCCCCCGGCCAACAGTGATCTGTGTGGAGTTTGCATGTTCTCCCCGTGTTTGTATGGGTTTACTCCGGGATTTCTCCAGTTTCCTCCCACATGTCAAAAACATGCAGGTTGGGGAGTTAAGGGGCGCTTGCGCACGCAGCAACTGGCAGCTGGTGGCTTGTCACCAGACTGCAAAACAAATCTACCTATGGGTACAAAATAAGTAATAAAAAAAAAAAAAAGGGCTCGCTCCACAGCGCTGGAGTGAGCTTCGTGCTGGAGGATGAAATAAACACCCTTTTAAACTTCAGTTCGCGTGTCCTGCCTGCACTTATTCTGTGCCTCAACACTGGGTTCCCTTATTTCATCCGCCACACTGGTGCGCAAAGCGCACGCTCGTGCACTTTGCGGGATATTGTGCTTTATCATAGTGTGATTAATACATATGTCAGCTCTATCAAGTGTTGTGGGATGTGTCTGGTGCATTTGTTTGGATGGGGCAGCAGCTCGGTGCGTGGACGTGAGTGAGTGATGGCGTTTGCGCAGCCGAGGCGCCCCCCCCCCCTCCCCAGTGTGTGTGGCGAACAGTGTGTGATTTGATGCGGATAAGTAGAAAGAGCGAGGCGACCAGAGCAGGTAGAATTTGTTGCTGTCAACAGTGCGGTATATAAATAAAGCCCCAACGCTTCAGCAAAACGGCCTGTGCTTCTGTGTACCACAAGAGTGAGATTTACTCGGGAATTGACCGCGGAGGAAGATACATCTCCCCTGCGTCTCAAAACCATGGTTAGGAGACGAAAGGCAGGAACGGTCAACACAAGCGTGCGATCACAGACATGTTTCATGCGCGCGCTTTGAGCGATATTGTGCTATTATCACAGCGTGATTAATACATATGTCAAGCTTTATCAGGCATGCGTTACAGCGCGTGATCACAGACAGAGTGAGGGAAATGTGGCTGTCAATCCTCGCCAACAGCCTCTCCGGCCACCACCGAGCATTTAAACATTTTTACACATTCATACCCAGTGTTATGGGCACTGGAGGCAATGCGGGTGAAGTGTCTTGCCCAGGGACACAACGGCAGGATATCTGGGGAGAGCGTGATGCGAACCGCCAACCATCGGGTTATTAGACGACCTGCTGAGCCGCTGCCGCCCCACTTTTTCCTCCACTTTCCCTCTTTAGGAAAGCTATGGAGGCTCACCCCGCTCTCTTTATTTCCCTTTGATTGGAAATTACATCCAAAAGCCGCGCAATGTGGCATTTTCACTGACAAATGGCAGTAGTTAGGAGCTTCGCTTCTTGGCTTGTATAAGACAGAAAAAACGGCTGCAACCATTCTACGTCACTACCCAGAATGCATTGCGACGTAAACAAAAATCGTAATAAAGTTTTTTAAAAATATATAAAACTGGGAATTATTTTCAAAAAAATTATATTATAGTTATGTTAGCAACATAAAAATAAAGCATATAGAGCTAACATGCCAATATAATCAGAGTTGCTTTTAAATGTTTCAGATCATCAAACAAATTTAAACATTGGACAAAGATAACACAACTAAGGACAAAATGCAGTTTTTTAAATGAAGGTATTTATTATTAAGGGTAAAAAAAAATCCAAACCTGCATGGCCCTGTGTGAAAAAGTGATTGCCCCCGTTAAAACATTAATTAACTGTGGTTTATCTCATTTTCAGAAAGCTGAGTTCAGTTTCTCTAGTCACACCCAGGCCTGATTACTGCTACACCTGTTCTCAATCAAGAAATCGCTTAAACAGGACCTGCCTGACAAAGTGAAGTAGACCAAAAGATCCTCAAAAGTTAGACATCATGCTGTCATCCAAAGAAATTCAGGAACAAATGAGAAAGTAATTGAGATCTATCAGTGTAGAAAAAGTTATAAAGCCATTTCTAAAGCTTTGGGACTCCAGTGAACCACAGCTAGAGCCATTATCCACAAATGGCGAAAACATGGAACAGTGATGAACCTTCCCAGGAGTGGCCAGCCAACCAACATTACCCCAAGAGCACAACAACGACTCATCCAAGAGGTCACAAAAGACCCCACAACAACATCCAAAGAACTGCAGGCCTCACTTGCCTCAGTTAAGATCAGTGTTCATGACTCCACCATAAGAAAGAGACTGGGCAAAAATGGTCTGCATGCCAGAGATCCAAGCCGAAAACCACTGCTGAGCAAAAAGAACATAAAGGCTCGTTTCAGTTTTGCCAGAAAATATCTTGATGATCCCCAAGACGTTTGGGAAAATACTCTGTGGACTGACGAGACCAAAGCTGAACTTTTGGAAGGTGTGTGTCCCATTACATCCGGCATAAAAGTAACACAGCATTTCAGAAAAGGAACATCATACCCACAGTAAAACATGGTGGTGGTAGTTTGATGGTCTGGGGCTGTTGTGCTGCTTCAGGATCCGGAAGACTTGCTGTGGTAAATGGAACCATGAATTCTTTTTTTTTTTTCCATGTACCATGTAATTCAACCATGAATTCTGCTGTCTACCAATAAATCCTGATTCCAAGGTTGTCATAGCCAGGAGCGGCACTGGGGTTAAGCTCCCAGTGCTCATAAAATGCTCTTTATGGCGTGCGTCTCGAAAAGCCTCTGACAACTAAGTCCAACTCCTAGCCTGCCCGTGTGGTTTAGTCTCTAAGCCCGGCGGAACTGCTTTTGCTAATAGGAGAAGGGGTGAGGGCGGATCTCTGGCACCTTAAAACCAGATGCTTCGGGTAGATGGTGGCTCGTCAACCTGGGAAGGTAGCCCATCTAGGGGAAGGTAAACCCTGTACCCGGTCACGGGAAAGGCTTCGGGAGTCAACCCTGAGGAAAAATCCGGAGTCGGAGCCCCTAAGGCAGTTCTATGTTGTGCTCAACATCATTCTGGCAGCTCCTCCAACGGCGCTGGTGCCAAACTGTAGCAGCCCTGCTGTTCCTTTGGATTCATCAGTGACGTGGAGGGGGGGGGGGACATGCTGCATGGGCAACATCTTGTCCTCCATATCTTCCTGCCCAGGCTTGAATCCTACCAACGCCCAACGCTGGAAGGTAGAACACCGGATCACTGGAGAGGACACTCCAGCTTCGCCTTTGGCGTAGACAAAACACGGGGAATGACAGTTACCGGTTATAAGCCACCGCTCAATTGGCGTAGAGCGCGGCGCCGGGTTGTTCCCGACGGTGGGAGGGATCGTCGGATCTCACTGGACAGCTACCGCCCGCCTCAAGCTGGGCAGCCCCCAGCCAATAAAGTGTTGTCCCGCCACAGCTTGCTTTCCTCATTGGGTGCATGGGGATGAGGAGAAATCCGAACAGCAGGCTGAGAACCTTCGCACCAGGCAAGACAATAAAACAAAAGAGACCAACTCTAAAACTGGGAACTTGGAACGTCCGCACTATGATGACAGGACTCGCTGCTAACCTCAAGGACATCAACGACACCAGGAAGACTGCCATCATCAATAATGAGCTGAAGAGACTGGGAGTGGATATTGCCACTCTCCAGGAAACACGGTTGGCTGACGCAGGCACACTGAGAGAGAAGGACTACACGTGGGCTTCGCAGTGAAGAACACCTTGCTGAAGATGGTGGAACCGGGCAGCACTGGCTCTGCACGACTCCTCACCCTCCGCCTGAACACCACTCAAGGCCCAGTCACCCTCGTCAGTGTGTATGCCCCAACACTGACAGCCACACCAGAGGCAAAAGACGAGTTCTACGAGAATCTCGCAACAACTGTCAGGATCATCCCCAACTCTGAACAACTCATTCTCCTTGGAGACTTCAATGCCAGAGTGGGTGCTGACCACAACTCCTGGCCCTCCTGTCTTGGACCTTTTGGCGTGGGCAGAATGAACGACAATGGACAGCGGCTGCTCGAGTTCTGCACATATCACGATCTGTGCATCACAAACTCGACCAAGCCCCAACACAAGGTTTCCTGGCAACATCCGCACTCAAAGCACTGGCACCAGCTGGACTTGATCCTGACCAGGCGCACCTCACTGAAGAACGTGCTAATCACCCGTTCGTTCCAGAGTGCAGATTGCGACACAGACCATTCATTGGTGTGTTGCAAGGTCAAGCTGCAGCTGAAGAAATTCCATCGTGCTAGACAGCCTGGAAAGGCACGGATTGACACCAGCAAGATGGCTCAACCAGAACTTGTTGAGCAGTTTGCCTCCACCTTTGAGAAGGAACTTGGTGTACCACAAGAAGGAGAATCTGCAAAGCAGAAGTGGGAAGAGCTGCGAAACACCATCCACCGCACAGCCTTGGCTACCTTTGGGAGGAAGACCTCGAAGTCACAGGACTGGTTTGATGCCAAGTTGACCAAGATGACCCCCGTCATTGAAGCCAAGCGCTCAGCACTTGCTGAGTACAAGAAGTACCCAAACGAGAAGAATCTCCAGATTCTCAGGGCTGCGAGAAGCAAAGTTCAGCAGACTGCTCGGCGCTGTGCCAACGAGTACTGGACTCAGCTCAGCCAAGACATTCAAACCGCTGCCATAACAGGGAACATCCGTGGTATGTACGATGGCATCAAGAAAGCACTTGGTCCGGCTCAGAGCAAGACGGCCCCCCTCAAATCCTCCACTGGGGAGATGATCACAGAAAAGAACAAGCAGATGGAGAGATGGGTGGAACACTACTCCGACCTCTACTCCAGACAGAACACCGTGACACCGTCAGCCCTTGATGCCATCAACTGCCTGCCATCCATGGATGAACTTGACGCCGAGCCAACCATCGACGAACTCAGCAAGGCCATTGATAGCTTGGCCGCCGGCAAGGCACCCGGCAACGACGGCATACCCCCTGACCTGATCAAGCACTGCAAGACCGCCCTACTGCTGCCATTGCATGACATCCTCTGCCAGTGTTGGAAGGAAGGTGCCGTACCACAGGACATGAGGGACGCCAAGATCATCACCCTCTACAAAAACAAAGGGGAGAGAAGCGACTGCAACAACTACAGGGGCATCTCCCTCCTCAGCGTTGTTGGCAAAGTCTACGCACGAGTTGTTCTCGTTCGTCTACAGAAGCTTGCCGAATGTGTCTACCCCGAGTCTCAGTGTGGCTTCCGCGCTGAGCGATCGATGGTAGACATGATATTCTCCATCTGCCAACTCCAGGAGAAATGCAGAGAACAGAACATGCCCCTGTACGTCGCCTTCATCGATCTCACCAAAGCGTTCGATCTGGTCAGCAGAGAGGGCCTTTTCAAGATCCTGCCAAAGATAGGATGCCCACCAAAGTTGCAAAGCCTCATCGAATCGTTTCACACCAACATGCAGGGGATAGTGCAGCACAATGGCAACGTCTCAGAGCCATTCAACATACACAGCGGAGTGAAACAGGGCTGTGTACTTGCGCCAACCCTCTTTGGGATTTTCTTTGCTATGCTCCTGAGGCATGCCTTCAGCACAGCAACAGAGGGAATCTACCTGCACACAAGATCTGACGGCAGGTTTTTCAACCTCGCCTGCCTGAAAGCCAGAACCAAAGTACGCGAGGCTCTAATCAGAGACATGCTGTTCGCAGACGACGCTGCAGTCGCAACCCACACACAGCAGGAGCTTTAGACCCTGATGGACCGCTTCTCCCAGGCATGCAAGGACTTCGGGCTTACCATCAGCCTGAAGAAGACTAACGTCTTGGCGCAAGGCACGGAAGCACCACCAACCATCACCATCGACGACTACGAGCTGGAGGTCGTGAATCAGTTCACGTACCTGGGGTCCACGATCAGCAACAACCTCTCCCTTGATACAGAGATCAACAAGAGGATTGGAAAATCAGCCTTCACACTCGCTCGCCTCACCACACGAGTGTGGGAGAATCCCAAACTCTCTGTCAAGCGAAGATGGCAGTGTACAACGCCTGCGTCATCAGCACACTGCTCTATGGGAGTGAGACGTGGACAACATATGCCTGGCAGGAAAAGAGACTGAACTCCTTCCACTTGCGCTGCATTCGCCACATCCTGGACATATCCTGGCAGGACAAAGTGCCCAACACAGAAGTTCTGTCCTGCGCCGGCCTTCCCTCCATGTTCACTCTACTCAGGCAGCGCAGGCTCCGCTGGCTAGGCCATGTTCACCGTATGGAGGATGGCAGAATCCCCAAAGACGTCCTCTATGGAGAACTGGCAACTGGCAGGAGAGACGTTGGCCGCCCACAGCTGCGCTTTAGAGACGTCTGCAAGAGAGACATGAAGGCCCTGGAGATCAACACAGAGCGCTGGGAGGACCTTGCAACGGACCGCTCCAAATGGAGAGGCACCCTGACCAGACAGCTCAAGGCGGGTGAAGAGAGACTGACTGCTGCAGCAGATGAAAAAAGGACCCGCAGGAAGAACCGCCACAGACCCAGCAGCACAGAGACCTCCCACAAGTGCGACCTGTGTGACAGGGACTGCTATTCGCGCATCGGCCTGTTCAGCCACAGGCGGTGCTGTTCCAGCAAAGTAGACGTTTAGGATTCTCTTCCATGGTCATCATAGACCGACGGAGGCCGACGACCAATAAATCCTGAAGGAGAATGTCCGGCCATCTGTTTGTGACCTCAAGCTAAAGTGCACGTGGATTCTGCAGCAGGACAATGATCCAAAACACACCAGCAAGTCCATCTCTGAATGGCTTAAGAAAAACAAAATGAAGACTTTGGAGTGGCCTAGTCAAAATCCTGACCTGAGTCCGATTGACATGCTGTGGCATGACCTTGAAAAGGCCGTTCATGCTTGAAAACCCTCCATTGTGGCTGAATTATAACAATTCTGCAAAGATGAGTGGGCTGAAATTCCTCCACAGCGCTGTAAAAGACTCATTGCCAGTTATTGCAAGCGCTTGATTGCAGTTGTTGCTGTTTAGGGTGTCCCAACCAGTTATTAGTTTTAGGGGGCAATCACTTTTTCACACAGGGCCATGTAGGTTTGGATTTTTTTCTCCTTAATAATAAACACCTTCATTTAAAAACTGTATTTTGTGTTTACTTGTGTTATCTTTGTCTAATATTTAAATTTGTTTGATGATCTGAAACAGGGCGGCGCGGTGGAAGAGTGGTTAGCATTGCGGCAGCACAGCAACTTACCCTTGGCCGGGGGATCCTGGGTTCGATCCCAGCCCCCGACCAACAGTGATCTGTGTGGAGTTTGCATGTTCTCCCCGTGTCTGCGTGGTTTTACTCCGGGACTTCTCCAGTTTCCTCCCACATGCCAAAAACATGCAAATTAGGTTAACCCCTTGCACTCTGGTCAATTTCCCTAAAAACGCCTAAAAATAACCTACCCAAAGTAAATCAAAAGCTATTCTTCAACCCTTTGCAGCATCTTCATGGGGTTGGTCTCATTTAAAAGAAAACACTTTGAATTTTTTGGCAAAACAGTCATTATCTCTCTAAGTGCTCCTGCCACTGAGTAACAGTCATCTAAACATACTGTACTTGAAGAAAATAAAGTTCACCTGGGTGTTTTTTTGGATACAAGTGCTTGCAAATAACACACAGCTGTCAGATCTGGGCTGGAAAATGCAACAGAAATGTAGAACCAAGTGTTATCCAGCTGTGGTCAAAATTTTGTAACAATACCACAAAAATGAATATATTACACAGCTTTTTTCTCAGGTAGTTCCCAGGCGTTTTTGAACTGTGCCAAATTGTGCCAAATGGCACAGTTTGGAAAAACGTCTGTAACTTTTGAATGATTCAATATAGAAGCTTGATGTTGGGCTCTAATGAAAGGTGACAGTCAGGGCTGTGTGTGTGTGGGGGGGGTTGTTTATTCATGAATGAATGAATGAATGAACAAACAAGCCCCCCACACACAAAGAAGCATGCCACGTAAAAAATGTGTGGCTTTTTTTTTTTTTTTACAAGAAAAAATAACCTACAGTGCACTAAAAATTATACTAAAATATCTGCAATGTAGAGGATAACAACTACCCCCCCCCCCCCCCCGCTACAGAGGAGTTGTAATTACAGTTGTAATTTACCGATCGGTCAAAAGTCATTTTGAGTACTGTTTTCAGGGATAAAGAATAATTTAGCTTAGAACACTTACCTGTCCACAACAGCAGTGTCACTGGCGAACATCTCTTCCTCATTGTCAGACGAACATGACGCTGGTCCGCTTGTTACGACTCGTGGTTCTGGTCACGCGACCCGGTCAAACCATCATTCCATTATTGCGGTTTTGTGCTTCCATGATTGCGGTTTTGGCGAACAATTTTTCAAAACAAATAAGAACAGTAGTAATAAAAAGACTGGTGAACGCTACCGTTACACACAGCGGCTTACACAAAACAGATTTTACGCACGGGACGCACGCTTTCAATCGTCAAACTTCTCTGCTTCAATTGGTTCGTTGTATTTGCAGCCGTTGGTAGGCGGGTCCTTCTTGCTAGGTTTTCAGTCATTGGTTCTTCAAGGTTTCAGAAACCCAATTCAAGGCTCTTATTAGTCGAATGAGAGGTCAATCAAATCTAAACCAATCAAAGCACTCCTTTGGCTTTCTGTTCGCGGCTGTGTCTGTAGTGGAAGAACGGAAATGCAGCTTTTTTTTTTTCAGTGCGCACTAGGACGCAGAGACGTGACCGCCCGCGGTATCCTGGAGTGCAAGAGGTTAATTGGCATCAAACTGGGGATTCTAAATTGTCCTTAGGTATGACTGTGAGAGTGAATGGTTGTCTGTCTCTCTGTGTTGGCCCTGCGATGGACTGGCGATCTGTCCAGGGTATACCCTGCCTCTTGCCCAAAGATGCTGGGATAGGCTCCAGCCCCCTGTGACTCGAAAAGGATTAAGCAGAAGAAGATGAATGAATGATGATCTGAAACATTTGAGTGTGACAAACATCCAAAAAAATGAGAAATCAGGAAGGGGGCAAACACTTTTTCACACCACTGTACTTAGTGATTTTAGATATAACAAATGTGCGAGAGAGAACAGACATGAGAGTTACTAAGTGATGAGAAGAAACTGATAACAAACAACAACCTAACAACATGAGCAAATTTAGCAACTAAAAACAACCACAAAAAAAAAAAAACAGACAAATGTTAGCAGATTAAACAAGGGTCAATAAGAGACCTGCACATAATCAAACTCTTTTTTTTTTTTCACATGTTGCTAGGGAAATGAACTAGAATCTAGAATAGCCAGGGGTTATGGTTTCATCCATAAACAGCTTGCCATCTATAAACAATCTCTCCACAGAGATAATTGCTTGTTTACCTTCTTGGATTTCCTCGTACTACAGTTTAATAGCGCTGGTACTCCAGTTTAATAGTCCTGGTCCTACAGTTTTACATTCCTAGTACTGCAATTTAATAGTTCTGGTACTACAGTTTAATAGTCCTGGTACTACCGTTCTGTAGTCGTGATTGTACTAATTGTACTTCTTGTTTCTTCAGCTGACAGAACAGCCAGCGGGGGCAGCGGCTCTTCGACCAATCAACAGTCAGCTGAACTGTTCACGTCTGGAGCTGTTAAATCTGAGCGTGGAACCTCAGTCATTTACCGCCGCCATCGCCGACTGTCTGTGGCCCTTCACTCCTGACAAACGCTGGAGACAGACCGTCTTCCACTGAGGTGGACATCTTGACATAGACAAGGATGGACAAATGGGAATGCGGGGATTATAAATGTGCACTGGTTTATTCCACTGGAAATTATTCATCTATCAGATTACCACCAGATTGTTGTCAGATTATTAACTATGTTAATGACAGATTATCAGAAGATTGTTGTGGTATTAAAACCAGATTACTGTCAGTTATAACAAGATTACTGCTGGATTATAATTGATATTGCCAGATTATACTATATTACTGTCAGTTATAACCATGATGCTGTCAGATTACCACTAGTTTATGCTTGTTTTGTTAAATATAGTGTGGAGTCACTCTTGCTGGAATTATTCATTTGCTCACATATATAATCCATACAGTTATTCAGATTGTCAGATTATTCTGTGACTTTTGTGAACCTGCTTTGAGTCAAGCTTTGGAAATATCAAAATAAATCACGATGTTGCTGACTAAACATGTTCATGAGTTTTTAAATACTGTAATTTTGTTGAATTTTAAGAAAATTATCTCCTGTGGGAGGGGTAATCATTTTTCCAATGCATCTCGATGCACAAATGGCAAGATTCTGATTCTTGTATATATATTTATAATGTAATTTTATGTGGCCAGAACGAAAAACTGGCAGAACCTTAAACACAGAAGTTGGCACCCGCCCAGACGGTCTTTCGCATGACACACAACACTGAAGAGAGACTCCTTATTTAATTTGTGTCGGATTGCTAGGGCAATCCGACAAGACTTTCGGTCAGCCTCAAAACTGTCCGGCGGCTCAGGAGGGGGAAGCAGCTCCCTGTCCACACTTATAGGGGCTTGTAGACGACTTGTAGGGGCTTGTACAGGGTTTGTAGACAAGGGGGACGACTCGCCTATCACGGGCTGAGGTCGCCAAGGTGGTTAAACATCTCTTTGGTGGCCGGGCCCCAGGGGTGGTTGAGATTCGCCCTGAGTACCCCAAGGCCCTGGATGTTGAAGGCCTGTCATGGTTGACACCTCTGCAACATTGTGTGGAGGTCGGGGGCAGTGCCTTTAGCATGGCAAACCGGGGTGGTGGTTCCTCTCTTCAAAAAAGGGGACCGGAGGGTGTGCTCCAGCTTTAAAGGGATCACACTCCTCAGCCTCCCAGGGAAGGTCTATGCAGAGGTATTGGAGAGGAGAGTCTGGCCATTGGTTGAACCTCGGATTCAGGAGAAGCAATGTGATTTTTGTCCTGGCTGTGGCACATCAGACCAGCTCTTTACCCTCTCGAGAATCCTCGAGGGTTCATGGGAGTTTGCCCAACCAGTTTACATGTGTTTTGTGGACTTGGAGAAGGCATTCGACCATGTCCCTCGTGGTTTTTTGTGGGGGGGTGCTTCAGGAGTTTGGGGTATCGGGCTTGTTGTTATGAGCTGTTCGGTCTCTGTGCGACTGTTGTGAAAGTTTGGTTCATTTTGCCAACACTTGATGGGACTCATTCCCAGTGAGAGTTGGACTCCGCCAGGGCTGACCTTTGTCACCGATCCCATTGATAATTTTTATGGACAGGATTTCTAGGCGCAGCCAGGGAACGGAGCATGTCATGCTTGGTGACCACAAGATCTCATCTCTGTTGTTTACAGATGATGTTGTCCTGCTGGCTTCATCCAGCAATGACCTACAGTTCTTACTGGGACAGTTTGCCGCTGAGTGTGAAGCAGCTGGGATGAGAATCAGTACCTTCAAGTCTGAGTCTATGGTCCTCAGCCAGGAAAAGGTGAGTTGTCCTGTCTAGGTTGGGGACAGGCTCCTGCCCCAAGTGGAGGAGTTTAAGTATCTTGGGGTCTTATTCACAAGTGAGGGGAGAATGGAGCGAGACATTGACAGACGGATCGGAGCAGCATCTGCAGTGATGCGGACGTTGTACCGATCTGTTGTGGTGAAGAGGGAGCTTAGCTCTAACACAAAGCTGTTGATTTACCAGTCAATCTACGTTCCTACCCTCACCTATGGTCACGAGCTTTGGGTAATGACCGAAAGAACGAGATTGTGGATACAAGCGGCTGGAATGAGCTTTCTTCGTAGGATCGCTGGACTCCGGCCGGCCTTACAAGCCACGGCCTGACCACTCTTCTCCACCACCACTGGTGATCATATAGCCCAGTCCATAAAAAAGGTCATAGCCCATAATATTCGCCCCATTGATGGTCACCACAAACTGTATGTTGGATATCTCTGCTGACTTGTAACTAGCCGTCAGTTCCAGCGAACCCACAATGACCAGTCGGTTTCCTCCATATCCACAAAATTGCACTGAAAGACCTCTCACTCGGTAGTATGGGAAAAAACTCCTCACAGTAGGCCAGTTCAACACGGACCTCACTGCGCCCGTGTCAATCAGCAACAGCACCTCCGCTCTGTCCAATTTCACCATACAGTATGTACGGCCATCGGTGCTCAGAGAGACGGTATGAATAATCGTAGGAGTTGGAGCTGGGGTTTCCGCTTTGTGTCGCCATTCCCATCACTCGAACCTATTACAGGCCCTGGCAAAATGATGCAGGAGTCCACACTTTCCACAATGTTTACCTCTTGCCGGACACTCTCTAACCTTGTACCGGTGCTTAGTGGACCCACAACCCAAACACCTGTGCGATCCCGGGGCGGACCTTATCTTCATAGCCGTAGTGCATTCCTCCTGCTTGCTATCGTTGCTGTCTGGATCCACAGCCTGCGACACTGATTGTGATTCAGAGCGGTGCAGCGTAGCTCTCTCACCGAGGTCAGGTGACAGTCTGTCCGCTACTTCACACTGCTGAGCTATCTCGACAGCCATGGCTAACGACAATTCACTGGAGTGCGTGAAGCGCCTCGACCATGCCGACGAGCAAAGTGTGTACTCCACCATCTGGTTGTGAACAATCTCTTCCTCCAATGCCCCAAACTGGCAGTCCCCGGCCAGCTGACACAGGTCCGCAACATATTGTTGCGCTAACTCGCCAGTCTGCTGGTGGAGCTGCCGAAACTGAGGCTTAGAGGTGGTCAAAGAGACTGCCCCTCTTCCGGACAGCCCTCTTATACTCCGGGTGGTGGCGGAACCGGAAAGTTGGAGCTACCACCCGTGTCACACAATAATGCGTCCTATGAACAACATCACACCACAGTGTCATAAATTGCCTTTAATAAGGCTAAGTAGAGGACGCCAGCCACAGGCGGTAAGTTTAGCACATTTATTAACTGAGAGACAAACAAAAACCAAATACATAAACACACACACTTATAGGGAAGACCGGCGGAAATGACACAGACGTGAATGCTGTCTATGAAACGAGGGATGTGACAACAACGTCTGGAGACACAAGACCGCTGCAAGGAAACAACTACAGCGGTCTGCTTAAATGGCACTGTATAGATGACAATCAGGTGTGGGTACAGGAGTGAGAACATAATCAAAGCAATAAGTGACAACTGTCCAGCCCGCAAAACAGTTTGAGAGCCAGAGGCTGCACAGCACTGTCAAAATAAAAGTACAAACCAGAACTCAATAATACAAAATAAGATAACACAATCCCCAAAACATAAACAATGCCATAACTAAACAAGACTATAAGAACACAACTAAAAATGTAACAACTCATCAATGAGCAGAAACCAGATACAAAAGATCATAACAAACAGAGAGACAAACGAACAGAAAAGGACTAAACTAAGGTTGGAACTGAGCACGGCCCCCACCTGTGCTCAGGATCATGACAGTACCCACTCCTCAAGGGGTGGACCCCAGACATCCCAGGACAACATCAAAAAGGAAAGAACCCCCCCCCCCCCCCACACACACACACAAAGAAGAACTCCCCCCCCCCCAACAAGAAAAACAACCCACCCGGGGGAGGGACCCAAGCATGGAGGGACCAACGCAAGACAAAAAAAAAAAAGAAAAAACCACAAAACAAACAAACAAAAAAATCCCCCACTCATGACCCACAACACTGAACAAGGAGGTAAACAGAACTCTGGATCATTCAGAAGCCACAGTCAGGCAGTTCTGGTGGCCTGTCAAAATCTCAAAACCACTGGATCACCCAGTGGAACGAGTTGGGTTTTCTTTCAGAGCTCCAGATTCCCCCAAGCAGATGATGAAGTTTGTCGGGTGGCCTCCCAGAGTTCTTCAGCCACCCAACCAAAGGCCGCAGTTCATCGGGTTTTCTCTCTCCATCCTGGAGCCAGCGGACTGTGGGATACACTGTGCCCCCTCCTGGAGGTGGTAGCTGGAACCCATGCCCTCGATGGACCACATGGGCTGCCACGTGGATGGAGCGGACTCAGGGCTGCAAACAGTTTGTTCCCCATGCTGATTGCCGGCCATCGGCAGAGCCAGACGGCGATGATGGTGAATCAGCGAGGACCCCAAGGAAGGGGAGCACCTGACTCGTGAAGCACCCAAACAGCAACAAAGACTGGTCCACGGGGACCCCCAGCAGCACCCGATAACCCTCAGCGAGCCCCGATGAAGGGGAGGGATCCATGTCCTCAGGCAATGGCAGAGGATCCTCCATGACCTCGAGCAGAGATGGAAGACCCTCGGTCGCCTCGGGTGGAGATGAAGCACCCATGGCGGTGACCTCAGACTGGGGCGTGGCACCCAGGGGGACCCTGGACTGGGGCATAGCACCCATGGAGGTCCCGGACCGGGGCGTAGCACCCGCGGCAGCCTCAGACAGTGGGTGCTACGGCTGCCTCAGACAGAGGCGTCACACCCATGGTGGCCTTGGATGGAGGCACAGCACCCGCGGCAGCCTCGGGCAGAGGCGTAGCACCCACGGTGACCTCTGACGGAGGAGCAGCACCAGCGGCGACCTTGGACAGAGGCGTCGCACCCACAGCGACCTCAGATGGAGGAGCGGCACCCGCGGTGGCCTTGGACAGAGAGGAGAGGCCCACAGAGACCTCTGGCAGGGAGGAAGGACCCACAGAGTCTTCTGGCAGAGAAGAAGGACCTACGGAGAGCTCTGGCAGAGGTAGGGGACCCACAGAGACCTCAGGTGAAGTTTGAGGACCCACAGTGACCTCGGGTGGAGGTTGGGGACTCGCGGCAACCTCAGGTGCAGATGTTAGGATCCGTGGTGACCTCAGGCAAAGATGGAGAACCCGCGGTAACCTCAGAAGAAGACTCAGATAGGGGACAGACAAACACCGGGTCAGAGTCACTGGCAGCAGTGGAGCCCAGCGAGAGGAGCTCAAGTGCGGCTGATGGCTGCATTTGGTCCCCCCAACCATGAGCAAGACAAGATTTCTCTAGGACAAAAGAGGGAACTTGCCTGAGCTCAAGCTCCACCGCCGTCCAGGACTCCAGCGACTCCAGCTGACATGTCTCAGCCTCCACAATCTGGGCAACCTCTCCCATCACAGCCACTTTGGGAGAAGGAGAAAAGAAAAACACCAGAGAAGAATCACCGGCAGCAGTGAAGCCTGGTAAGGAGAGCTCAGGACCAGAGGACGTCTGCAACTGATTCTCCCCACCCTGAGACAGACAAGAATTCTCTGACTCTGAAGATGTTAAATCAGAACAGACCACTGGACTCGAGCTCCACTGCCATCCAGGACTCCAACGGCACTACTGCGGTGGCCCAGGCAGCAGGTATGGTGGCAGAGAAAGCTGGCGACCCTCCCGGCATGGCGGCTGAAACTGGTGGGACCCCGGATGAGGTGATGGGCACTTGTGGACCTCCAGGGGTAGTGGCTAGTGCTGGCGGACCCTCAGATGTGACAATTGAAGCAGGGGGAACTCCAGCGCAGCATGATGGAGCCAGCATTCGCCTCACTGATGGTATCGGGTCCCGTGATGCTGAAATCAGGGGACTCTTCGTCGGCTCAGATTTTGGACCACGGGGAACACTCCTCTCCCATCCGGGGTACAGCTGCACGGCAGAGACTGGATCCTCTGGGACCGCTGACCTCCTCTTCGTCCTGTGAATACCCCTCAGGACCGGCGAACAAGCAGGGGAAACAGGGGAGTACACGGGCGAAGCAAGTGAAAATAAGGAGATGACTGCAGCAGCAGGCGAGGAAGGCTCAACAATAGTGGGTGACTGCTGCTGAGCCTTCCCACTGTGAACCAGGCAACACAATTCATTCTCAGATGTTTATCACTGAACATCAATGAACAGAAACCAAATACAAAAGATCATAATAAACAGAGAGACAAATGAACAGAAAAGGACTAAACTAAGGTTGGAACTGAGCACGGCCCCGACCTGTGCTCAGGATCATGACACACAGCACAGCGACAACCCTTGTCAGGATTGTTAATGACCTATGGCTCAATATGGACTCATGCAGAATTTTAGTCCTGGTTCTACTGGATCTAAGTGCTGCCTTTGATACAGTAGACCGCCATATTCTTTTAACCAGACTAAAGGATATGGTTGGCCTCTCTGGTACTGTTCTTAATTAGTTCAAGTCCTACCTCACAGACAGGAACTTTTTTGTAAGTATGGATACATGTTCTTCCAAAGTCTACAAAATAAACTGTGGTGTTCCCCAAAGTTCAATTTTAGGCCCAGTACTTTTTAATTTGTACATGCTGCCCCTGGGGGATGTTATCAGGAGACATGGCGTTAATTATCATAGTTCTGCTGATGACACAAAACTGTATATCACTGTATCTCCTGATGACATGGAACCAATTATGACCCTATTAAACAGTATTTTAGAAGTTACATGGCAGCAAACTTTCTTCAGCTCAACCAGGACAAAACTGAAATTTTACTTATTGGTCCTGAAACTCAGATACAGAAATTTTTTGCCAAAAGTACATAGTCTTTTACCTGATCTCAGCATGTTAAGAATTTGGGCATCATTTTAGACTCTGAGCTCAGTTTTACTCCACACATTAAAAATGTAACACAAACAGGATTTTACCATCTAAGATAAGATAAGATAAGATAAGCCTTTATTAGTCCCACAACGGGGAAATTCCAGGATTGCAACAGCACAGGGATAGCAACACTCAGAGCAACAATCAGAAGGCAAGAAAAAAAACAAGCAAGCAAGAGCAGCTAATATACATATGTACATATTACTATAAAATATATATATACCCACACACAGTGCAGAGCATTGTAGCATTGTAGCTGGATGGAATAAATATATGAGTATATAAACACACAGTGCGGAGCATTGTAGCTAGATGGAATAAATATGTAAATATATAAACACCCACAGTACGGAGCATTGCAGCTAGGTGGAATAAATATGTAAATATATAAACACACACAGTGCGGAGCAATGTAGCTAGGTGGAATAAATATGTAAATATATAAACACACAGTGCGGAGCAATGTAGCTAGATGGAATAATATGTAGATATATAAACAGTGCGGAGCATTGTAGCTAGATGGAATAAATATATAGATATATAAATATAAGCACACCCAGTGCGGAGCATTGTAGCTAGATGGAATAAATATGTAAATATATAAACACACAGTGCAGAGCATTGTTGCTAGATAGGATGAAACAGCATAACCGTCTACTTAGTTATCCTACATGGTATGATTATGTGCCCATACATATTCTCACCCTCCATAGTGACCGGTATTTTCCTAGTTGTATTCCGGAGGGGACCATTGTGTAAGACTATTGCATCTTTTGCATTCAAAAAACTATTAGTTTGTTACGTCTTTTTGCTATCTCTGCGAGCAGCCCTGCTTAGGTTGTACAGTCTGACAGCCGTTGGTAGGAAGGACCTGCGAAACCTCTTGGTTGTGCACCTGGGATGATGTAGTCTGCTGCTAAATGAGCTCCTCAGTGCATTCAGTATGTCCTGCATAGGGTGGAACTCGGACTCCAGCAGAGATGACAGTTTAGCCACCATCCTTCTCTCTCCCATCTCCTCCACTGGGTCAAGGTGCTGCCCCAGGACAGAGCTAGCTTTCTTGATCAGTTTGTTCAGTCTCTTCCTATTGGTTGCTGTAATGCCACTGCCCCAGCAGACCACTCCAAAAGTGATGGCTGATGTCACCACCGTGTCATAGAATGTCTTCAGCAGCGCCCCTTGTACACCAAAAGACCTGAGTCTCCTCAGCAGGAACAGCCTGCGCTGTCCCTTCTTGTAGAGTGCGTCAGTATTGTGTGACCAGTCTAGTTTATTGTTCAGATGAAAACCCAGGTATTTATAGGATGTCACCATCTCGATGTCTGTTCCCTGTATATTTACTGGTGCTGTGAGGGGCTGCCCATGCCTGCGGCAGTCCACCACCAGCTCCTTAGTTTTCCTCGCGTTGATCTGGAGGCAGTTCCGATGGCACCAGTCCACGAAGTCCTGGATAAGCCCTCTGTACTCAGCTTCATCTCCATTGGAGATGAGGCCAACAATCGCAGAGTCATCAGAGAACTTCTGTAGATGGCAGTGTGTTGTGTTGTGTGAGAAGTCCGCAGTATAAAGAGTGAACAGGAAGGGAGCCAGCACCGTTCCCTGGGGGGCCCCCGTGCTACCGGTGATCGTGTCGGACACACAGTTCTCACAAACTGAGGCCGGTTCGTGAGGTAGTCCAGGATCCATGATGACAGGTGCTGCTCCACCCCTGCGCGCAGCAGCTTGTCCTTCAGGATCATCGGTTGGATGGTGTTGAAAGCACTGGAGAAGTCAAAGAACATGATCCTCACCATATTCCCGGGCTTCTCCAGGTGGGACAGAGAACGGTGAAGGAGGAAGATCACCGCATCCTCCACCCCAATGTCATGCTGGTAGGCGAACTGGAGTGGATCCATCGCTGGTTCCACCAGGGGGCGGAGGTGAGCAAGGAGCAGTCTCTCCAGGGTCTTCATCAAGTGGGACATCAAGGCCACCGGTCTGTAGCTGTTCAGGTCTTTGGGGTGAGAAGTTTTTGGTACAGGTACCACACAAGATGTTTTCCACAGCTGTGGTACCCTCCCCAGCTTCAGGCTCAGGTTGAAGATGTACGTCACAATCCCACACAGCTGGTCTGCACAGGACTTGAGGAGCTTTGCGCTGATGCCATCCGGTCCCGACGCCTTCCTCGCCTTGATCTTCCTCAGCTCCGTCCTCACCTGGGTCCTGGTCAGGGTCAGGATGGGGGGCTGTGTGTTGGGAGTGGGGGGGGTGTTGGTGGAGTGGGGAGTGGGCAGCAGGTAGTGGGAGTGGGCAGCAGATTCAGCAGGGAGTGGGCAGCAGATTCAGGTTGTTCGCCCACTCCCTGCCCCCCGTGGCCTGGGGGGAGGTATTCTGGAGCCCAGAGATGGTTTTAAGGTTTCTCCAGACCCCGCTGATGTCGCTCTGTTGCAGCTTGTCCTCCATCTTCTTCCTGAAGCTGTCCTTGCCTTCTCTGATCTTTCTCCTCAACTCCCTCTGTACGGACTTCAACATCTCCCTGTTCCCCGACCTGAAGATCCCCTTCTTCTCTCTCAGAAGTGTTTTTATCTCAGGGTTGATCCAGGGTTTGTTGTTTGAGCAACACCGTATGGTCTTGGTGGGAACGGATTTGTCCACACAGAAGCTGAGGTAGTCTGTGAAGGTGTGAGTGAGGCCATCGATGTCCTCACCATGTGGATCGCAGAGCTGCTTCCAGGCGGTGGCTTCAAAACAGCCCTTTAGAGTGTCCATTGTCTCCTCAGACCGTAACTCCACTGTGCACATGGCCGGAGGTTGTCTGTACACTAGGGGTTTGTACACCGGCCTGAGATGAACCAAGTTGTGATCCGATCTCCCGAGTGGGGGGAGTTGTGATGAGGTGTACGCCTCCTTAGTGTTTGCGTAGAATAAGTCCAGTGTTTTATTGTCTCTAGTGTGGCATGTGACATACTGGGTGAACGTGGGTAGAATGGGAGATAGTGAAACATGGTTGAAATCGCCTGAGATGAGGAGAAGAGCATCTGGGTGTTCTGTCTGCAGCCTGCTGGTTACTGAATGGATGACGTCACGCGCTGTCCCAGCGTTCGCCGTCGGATTTGCATAAACAACAATGCAGATCACGTGTGAGTGTTCTCTCGGGAGATATGTAGGCCGCATGCTAACAGCTACCAACTCAATGTCTTTGCTGCAGTGTCGTTGTTTAACAGTGATATGTCCCGGTCTGCACCAGTTGTTGTTAACATACATTATCACTCCACCGCCCCTTGCTTTGCCACTGTCTGGTGTTCGGTCAGCCCGAATCATGTGAAAACCCTCCAGCTCAATGTTAGCATCTGCTGCTAGTTCAGTTAGCCACGTCTCAGAAAACAAAAGGAGAGAGCACTCCCGATATGTGCTATCGTAACGGCAGATAGCCGCTAGCTCATCTACCTTTCCCAGTAACGACCGTACATTTCCCATGACAACAGATGGAAGGGAGGGTCTGTACCTTATATTTTTTGTCCTCCGCCTATATCTAAATAATATATTCAGAGTCCGCCCACTTCTCTCTCGAGCAAACACGGAGATACTGATGCATGCTTTTATCACCAGCCGTATTGATTTCTGTAATGCCCTGCTCTCTGGTCTTTCCAAAAAGACAATTTCAAATCTGCAGTTATTACAGAATTCAGCTGCACGTGTTCTGACGAAGACCAGATGGCAGGATCACATCATACCGGTTTTAAAATCACTGCATTGGCTATCCGTGTCCTTCAGGATCGATTTTAAGGTTCTTTACTGGTTTATAAATGTCTGCATGGTCTTGGGCCTTCTTATTTATCAAAATTGCTTTCGGCAGATGAGCCACTGCAGTCCCTGAGATCCTCCGGCACTGGCCTTTTAACTATTCCTACTGTCAGAACACGCACCCATGGTGAGGCAGCTTTTAGTTACTATGGCCCATGTCTGTGGAATAGCCTGCCGGAGAACATCAGGGCTGTCGGGAATGCCCATGTTTTTAAAAGCAGGCTCAAGACCCACTCTTTTAACCTTGCTTTTGATTAGCACCCTATTTTAATTCTCTTAATTTCCGAGTTTAAATCTATTTTATGTCACAATCACTTATTTTACTGTGAATTAATATTTATGAATATATGTCTATTTGACTGTATTTAGATGTTGTTTTGTTCATCTAGTCATGTTCACTGCCTAGTCTTTTTTTGTTTTTATCTGCAAACTATCTTATTATTTATCAGTGACTTTTTATCACTCTGTCCAAGCTCCGGCATTTCCTCATGGGTGGCCCTCCCGTGGGGTTGTGCCATTTTTTCTTGTTGCGAGGCACTGGCCTTTGATTGTCCCGATCTGCCTGGTTGAGGGGGTCATGTACTGAGACGCCGTGCCTGCGGTGTTGACCCTTCGGGTTGGATTTGGGCAGTCTCAGAAGTGGTGTTCCTGTAGCCGTGGACTTGGCACTTTCCCTGCTGGTGATAGCTTCCTAGCGATGATGCTTCCACACTTGGATCCTCGGTCCCCAACCAAAAGCCTTCAGCCATAAGTTTTACACTGATGTAAGTTTCTTTGTGTGTGTTTTTGTGTCTATGTGCATGCGTGTGGGGGGAGGGGGGAATTGTGTTTTATTTCAATGTGTGAAGCACTTTGCATGTTTTTGTATGAAAAGTGCTATATAAATAAAGCTTTGATTGACTGATTGATTGATTGATATAGTCACAGCATGATGATGTCATGTCGTGTGCATCCCCACATCCACGCCGGTGGCAGAACATGCCATCCGTTGGCATTGCTCTGCTGGGTCTTGCTGGGCCACAAACTCTCTATCCTTCAGTGCTGTGGTGGCAGCTTGAGGCTGACATTCAGCAAGGATGTGAGATTAGTTCAGCTTCTGCCCTCTCTCTCCTGGTACCGTTTGTGGTCGCGGTGATGTGTCGCTGTCATTGGCGACGGGACACGCACTGAGTTGTCATCATTCACTGGGGTCCCCTTTCTCCATGAACTCCCTCTCCTGAGGCTCCACGGTGGCTCCTTGAGGCTCATACCAGGCGAGGATCGGAGGTGAGTCTGGTTTGTGCTCTCTCTCGGTGCTGTGCTTCTCTCTGTGCTCTGATCTTCAGCTGTACCCACATCCCCGAAATCATGCTCTCCCTCCTGCGATGAGGCTCCAGCTCAAGAATGGTCGTGCTTTGCGGGGATCGGCTCTGGGTCCTGTGTGGCTGCGGACTGGGGCTCTTGTGGCTGCTCCAGTTCTGCTGGGTTCTGCTCGACGTGCGGTTCCCTAAGGTCTCGCCCAAAGAATCACGTCATCTCTCAGCCAGTAACTTGTCTCTCACTGGAGGAGGAGAATTCTGCAGTCGATTTGTTTTTTCCTCCAGCTGCCTCGCCTGCTGTCACCCCATCCTCAGTTTTTACATCCGCAAAAGTGGAGAAGGCAGTTTTCTCCCCGGCTTCACCTGCTTCTGTGCCTGTTTGGGAGCCATCCCTGCTGCCTACTGAGGAGCCCAGGGCCGCCATGGATGCGGAGAGGGATGAGAGTGCTTCAGACGCCGCTGGAAACATCGAGAACCAGGAGAACAGGCAAGTTCTTTCTCATTTAATTCCTATTGTTGAACAATTTTGCCAGTTCCCCTGTTGCTCACAGGGGATCGCCTGATTGCTGGGGTCTTTCTGCAACTGTGGGGGTTCCCCCTACAGTTGATAGTGCTATGAGATGACTGTTGTTGTGAAATGGCGCTATATAAATGAAGTTGAATTGAATTGAACTGAACTGTTCCCTGGCCAAGAGACTCAGGTTTTGCAGTCCCCTGAGTTCTCTACACCAGCGGCATGCAACAACTCCTCACCAGTCCCCTCCATGTCCTCTCTGTGTGCTTCTCCAAGTTCGCCAGTCCCCGAACCAAGCCGCCAGAGGGAGGAGGAACCTGAGACCCTGGAAGATCCTGTCCCAGGGTCGGTGGTGAGGCAGTCCCCAGCCGCCACGCTGGATGAGAGACCAGCGTGAGAGATGTCGCCTGGTGGTCTTGAGACTGTGACCACCATCATGCCTGCTGCAGGAGCCACCGTAGCAGAGTCATCCATCAAGCTGGACCTCCTGGGGACTGGGCCCAAGATGTCGTCGCCGGGATTGGCGGAGTCTTGGATGGCAGTGGAGCTCGAGTGCAGGCAAGTAATTTGTCTTGTTTTTCTCATGTCTGTGTTAGAGAGATCTTGTCTGGCTCTTCATGAGGAGGGTCAGGTACAACCAGCCACCAGTTGCCATGGGGGTTCCTCTCCTCTGGTCCGACCACTCACCTTTAAGCCTCTCGGTGAGTAAGCCACCTCCTCATTTACCCCTATGGTCCTGGTGGCTCAACAATGCTGGCCAGCTGCCCAAAGGACTGGGTCTCTGGGTCAGGTGGCCCGTATTCTCCGGCAGGCTGCCTGACTATAGTCAGCGGACCGCCTGCTGGGCCTGGGACTTTGGCCGGCCAGCCGAACCCTAGGGCCCTTGGACTGTGGGGGCTTAAGGGTTTTCCAGGGCACAGGTGTTGTGTTGAGCTGATTATTTTTTTCCCTCCTAACCATTTTTCCCCCACCTCCATCCATGGGTGGTGTTTGTTGTTCTCCTTTGGGGGGGAGGGGGGTTCTTTGATGTTACCAGGGGGTGTCTGTAGTCCATCCCTTGGGGGTGGAGCGCCAATGTCATCCTGGAGTGCAGACAGTTTATTTTTGTGTTTTGTTTTTCCACCCATTGTCTGCTCTTAGGCTGGTTTGGTTTATTGTTTCTGTTTGCCCCTTTCTCCCTCTCCAGACACTCCCGCTGGCTGCTCACAGCTCACCAGGTTCAGCTGTAGCAGCTCATAATCAGCTCAGCTCTCGCACCTGCCTCCACTCACATTATTAAGTTCACACTATATTTAAGCCAGCTAATTCATTCACTCCTTGCTGCGTTGTTAGTCAGTCTCTTATGAAACTACAATTGTGCTGATCTCTTTCCCGGAGCTGCAGTCCCGTTCCGAGGCACGATTTGTAAGTTCTTCTATTTATCTGTTTGCCTCTGTGTAATGCTGTGTTCCCCTCCAGATGCCGCTGTTCGGCTCTGAGGCATTGTACGCCTAATCTACTCGTTTGCCTTTTGTTTTGGACACTTTTTGAACTGTTTGTCTTTTGTCATAATAAGCACACATTTCATCCAGCATGTGGGCTCATCTCTCCCTCTGCACCTTGGATAGGCACATTCATGACAGTTAATATGTCAATATCTAACATTTACCTCCCCCTTGAAAAAGCCAAAAACATTGTGAATATTTCAAATCACAGCAGCTCTCTCTCTTTTTTTTTTTTTTTTTTACAAGAACAGAACCTGGGCCACCGGGTAGACGACCGGTTGACCCCACATGACTGTGTGGATTATTCTGCCACTTTAAAGCAGTCGTACCCTGTTGAACAGTCCTGAACACAGTCACCGCTGAGATTACAGGTTGGGGCCCCCTGGAAGACTCTCATGGGCATGGCCCTGAGGTGCTGAGCACAGCGGATCTTGTGGTCCCGATATAAAGTCCCAGTCCGGGTCCCACACTTACTGGATCAGCTCCTGGACAGCTGTTGTCACCCTTCACAGATGGCTGGCATGCCATCTTGATCCATCGGCTAGCTGGAAAGTGGCTTTCCCCAACTGTGTAGCGATTCTCATAGATGATGATGAGACCCCCTGTGGGTCAAGGTGTCCATATCATCGGACCCGAACCCATTCCAGCACTGTAAGCGGCAATCGGTTCCACCGCACATGGTGTTGCTGTTGTGGTGATATATCCTTCATGTCAGCGGTGGGATATGCCCCTGGTTGGCGTTGTCCCACTGGATCCTGCTGGTCCACAAGCTCTCCATCCTGCTGCCCCGCAGTGGCCCCATGTTGTCTATGCCAGGCATCATCCTGATACGGGATCAGTCCGTTTTTTGCCCTTCCTTCCCACTATCCTCTCCCTGCGGTCTCAAACTTGGAGCGGCTGTATCCCTGTCCGTGTGTGTTGCCCTCCCAACATCAGCATTCCAAAAGAGTGCCAGGTTGTCGCAGATGTGATCTTTCCGGCGTCACACGAGTTGGCAGCCTTTTGCAGCAGCGGCTTAATTCTGAGTTTCTTTCTCATTTTTTACTTACTTTCCATTTTTTTCTTGACACAACTTTCTGATCCTGTTACCCCGTATCCATCACGGATGCCAAGGACACACTTATTGCCACACTGGCGTTGATATTAGCCATCTTTTTGCTCATATCACCAATGACTTCTGACCCAGTAAGTGGAGGAGCTATTGTTTACAGTAGGAGTCAGCTAATAGCATTGGGCTACTCCATCGTGCTAATGTAAAGACCCTATATCCCACAAGAAATCAGAAGAAAATGATGGGGATGTCAAGCTGGAGGGAAGCAACGCGCGAAGAAAATTAGGTACAGACACATTCTACCATCTGTTATTATGAGAAAGGTGAGTTTGCTGCTTAACAAGACGGAAGAACTGGCGACTGTGTCCCAGTATGAGAGCGTCTTCAAAGAGATTAACATTATGTTGTTTACTGAAACGTGGCTAACAGAACTAGCAACACATGCTAGCATCGGACTGGAGGGTTTCCACTTAATACGGGCAGATAGGACACCAGATAGCGGGAAGAGCAGAGGTGGGGGGCTGATAATGTATGTGAATAACAGATGGTGTAATCCTGGGCACATCACAATTAAATAACACTGCAGCAAGGACATTGAGTTGCTAGCTGTTAGCATGCGACCGGCATACCTCCCCAGAGAGTTCTTATATGTCATCAGGATTGTTATTTATGTACCCCCCTCTGTGAGTGCTGAGGAGGCATGAGATGTTATCCACTCAGTCACCAGCAGGCTGCAGACACAACATCCAAATGCTCTCCTGCTCATCTCTGGTGAATTTAACCATACTTCACTGTCCTCTATTCTCCCCATTTTAACCCAGTATGTCACGTGCCACACCAGAGACAATAAAACACTGGATTTATTTTATGCAAACACCAAGGAGGCTTACACCTCATCACCCCTCCCCCTCCCCCCACCCCTTTCCCAAGATCGGACCACAACTTGGTTCACCTCCTGCCTGTGTACAAACCCCTGATACACAGACAACCTCTTGTTACCCGCACAGTGAAAATATGGTCTGAGGATGCGGAAGATACTCTGAAGGACTGTTTAGAATCCATTGTGTGGGAGCAGCTTTGTGATCCACATGGTGAGGACTGTTTATTGTTAAAGGTTGTGTTGTCTTTGTCTAATATTTAAATTTGTTTGATGATCTGAAACATTTACTGTAAGTGTGACAAACATACAAAAAAAAGAGAAATCAGGAAGGGAGCAAACACTTTTTCACACCACTGTATCTCCTCCCAGGCCACAGGGGGTAGGGATTGGCTGAACAACCTGAACCTGTTTTATAACAGGTTTGACCAATCGCCTTCTTCTGTGCCTGCCCACCAACCACTGCTGCCTCCGCCTTCTTCTAGTCCCGCTGTCCACCCCCCCCATACATCCCCCGCTGTTTTCCCCCCACAGACACAACACCTCCCCCTTCTAGCACACAGCCTCCCCTGTACCAACCTGAGCCTCACTAATGCTACATGTCCACTGGTCCGGATTTTTCAGAAAAGAATCTGCATACCACAACTTCTGAGGTGCGGAAAATGGGCGTGTAGCATAGCTCTCAGCTAGGCGGAGTCAAGCAATGCGGGAGGAAATACTGGAATAGTCATTATTAACCATGAGCAGATTGTTTTTAATAGTGCTGGTATATTTGCGCTACAAACGGCGCCTTTGTCATCGCTGCTGCCGGTTTTGGGTTCACCCAATCCTACAGACCCGCACAATGCATGTCAAATTTGACCGCCTGGTTCGTGAGCTTCGGCTGGATGAGCCCATGTTCCACTGCTCTCCACGCCTTGTTCCTTTGTATGTTGTTTCTATATGGCATTAACAAGTGGTCATATAGTTATCTGGTTGCCTGAAACAGCGGTTACTAATTTCTCCTTCAAGTCTTCACAACAGGTAATGTACAGATCTGCTTGTCTTTCCCTCCCCCCTCCCCTCTCGTCTTCTCCTCCAGCTGGCTGGTTCACTGGATAGGTCGACGGGTCGGCTGTGGGCAGTCTTCAGCTCTCTGCTGCTACCAGACAATATGGCATCCTTGGTCTCCATATCTTTAAAACAAACCGGCAAAAAATGTTTTTAACATCATTTCGTGTGAGAAATAGTAGGTTCAGTTAATGAATCCATCATTATTTGACATCACAAAATGCTGGTTTAAAAGTTCAGGAAGAGAGTGCCGCCTCCGGTTCATCTTTATGCAAATGAGCTGTGGGGTACCCCCGGATGACTCAGCACAAGTACGGTTTTCGACCACTCCGCACCCAAATTCTTTCCACTGCGTTTCCAATACACAATGAATGGGAAGCGGAAAAATTAAGGAACCAGTGGACATGGAGCATTAGACCCAGGTGAGAGCTGAGCTGAGGAAGATCAAGGTGAGGAAGGCTGCAGGCCCGAACAGCATCAGCTTGAGGCTCCTCAAGTCCTGCGCAGACCAGCTGTGTGGGATTGTGGAGCACATCTTCAGCCTGAGCCTTAAGCTGGGGAGGGTACCACAGCTGTGGAAAACATCTTATGTGGGACCCGTACCAAAGACCCCCTTCACCCCAAGGACCTGAACAGCTACAGACCAGTGGCCCTCACATCACACCTAATGGAGACCCTGGAGAGGCTGCTCCTCACCCACCTCAACCCCCTGGTGGGACCAGCGATGATCGACTTCAGTTTGCCTACCAACATGTCATCAGGGTGGAGGATGCAGTGGTCTTCCTCCTACATCATTCTTTGTCCCACCTGGAGAAGCCTGGGAGCACTGTAAGGATTATGTTCTTTGATTTCTCCAGTGCTTTCAACACCATCCAACCAGTGATCCTGAGGGACAAGCTACTGTGCACAGGGGTGGACCAGCACCTGTCATTGTGGATCTTGGACTACCTCACAAACCGACTACAGTTTGTGAGAACCCAGAACTGTGTGTCTGACACCATCATCTGCAGTACGGGGGGCCCCCAGGGAACAGTTCTAGCTCCCTTCCTGTTCGCCCCCTACACTGCCAACTTTTCACACAACACACCACACTGCCATCTACAGTTCTTTGATGACTCTGCAATCGTTCTCATCTCTGATGGGGATGATGTGGAGTACAGAGGACTTATCCAGGACTTTGTGAACTGGTGCCTACAGAACTGTCTCCAGATCAATGCGAGGAAAACTAAGCAACTGGTGGTGGACAGCTGCAGGTGAGGACAACCCCCCACAGCACCAGTAAACATCCAGGGAACAGACATTGAGATGGTGATATTTTACAAGTACTTGGGTGTTCACCTGAACAATAAACTGGGCTGATCACACAAAACCAATGCGCTCTACAAGAAGGGGCAGAGCAGGCTGTTCCTCCTGAGGAGACTCAGGTCTTTTGGAGTGCAAGGGGCACTACTGAAAACCTTCTACAATTCAATGGTGGCGTCAGCCATCACATTTGGAGTGGTCTGCAGGGGCAGTGGTATCCTGGTAGCTGACAGGAAGAGACTGAACAGGCTGATCAAAAAAGCTAGCTCTGTACTGGAGCGACCCCTCAACCCAGTGGAGGAGATAGGAGAGAGGGGGATGGTGGCTGAGCTGTCATCTCTGCTGGAGTCTGAGTCCCACCCCATGCAGGATATGCTGAATGCACCAATTAGCTCATTTAGCGGTAGGCTGTGCCATCGTAGGTGCACGATGGAGAGGTTCTGCAGGTCCTTCCTACCTACTGCTGTCAGACTTCATAACCTAACCAGGGCTGCTCACAGAGGTCGTAATAAATGTACTAAACATAACAACTTTGCACAATAGAGATTGTCCTCTCCAATACACATCTAGGACAATAACAATCATTACTGAGGGTGCTCAAATAGGTTCATTTTGTCTTCTTTTAATTATTTATCTTTTGTTCTTATTAAAGACAAAAATAGAATAGAAAGGAGATGTCTTTACCTTCTTAACATGTTTCGACTGTACACTGCAGCCTTCGTCAGAAGAGTCAGCTGATTGCTGCCAGGTGACATTTATCAGCTGACTTTCGTAGGCGGGGCCAGCTCAGCAGATCTGTCAGATCCACCAAGCCAGCCCCACCTTCCGCCGTCAGATGGTCTCTGGAGAATATGATCCCAGGTGTGGGAAAGCATAAAGGCCCCCTCATCTCGGTTCATGGTATCTTTTCCCCACTTCCTGATTTCGATGGCCTCCTTGATCCAGCTTTTGTGTCGCTCTCTGATCCAATAATTTTTTGCATTGTCCCAGTCCATGATGTGATTATTTCTTTTGCAGTGATCTGATATTGCTGATTTTAGTGTTTCTTGTTCTGCCTTTTCTTTTTGTGATCTTGTGAGTCGTTCTTGTGTTTCCTTCTCACATTCCTTCTGGTGTTCTTTTTTTTTGTGGTGAATGATCTTCCAGTTTCTCCAATGTAGGTTTTGTTGCATGATCTGCATGATATTTCATATATTACATTGCATTTTTTGTCTTGTTCTATTCTGTCCTTGGGGTGTATTAATAACTGTCTTAATTTTTTGTGTGGTTTTGCTGCTGTGTGTAGAAGAGCTTGGAAGAACGAGGCGGTGTGATATATAAACCAAAGTTTATTATCAGCTCCTCTAACAAGTCTCATCTAAGTGCAGAAGCAGAAGCAAGAAAAGAGGCCGAATACCTCCGGCTCTGTGAACTTATACTTGCACATAACAAAAGACATGCATATCAAAGGCTGACATCCCTCATTATCTTAATCCCCCCACTGTCTTGGTACTCCTCCTCATGGCCCTGGGGGGTGAGGGCAGCTCCTCCGGTCTCCACCGCAGTGTCTGGGAACATCTTTGCTCTTCGCTGGCGGTTGAGAGTCTTTGTCCTTTCTGAGGTGTTAAGTCGCCTTACATATGTAATCACCAAACATTCCCACATGCTTCAACATATGTAGGTTATGGAATATATGATTAATATAGCCCACAGCCCCCCCCAAACGACTAAGAAAAGGACAATAGAAAAATGCACAGTTTAAGATAATTACTATGACATACTAACTGCTATACCTCTTGCCACAGAAGAAACTTTCCAGCAGCCATGCTCCTAAGAGAGTTCAGTGGTAATCATAACAGCATAGTAACATCACAAGTCAGTCCTAAACTGTTACAGCACAATTAGTGAACAACTGTTGAGTAGTTTGCATCAGTCCCTGTGCTGTCTGGATTTTAATCTTCTCCCGAATCTGCTGTGGGTCCTCTTGGGCGTCCTGCTGGGACCTTCCTGTAAGGAATCTGCAGCTTGGGGAGGAGAGTGGTTATTTGTTCCCTGCAGGGGGGCTGAGTCTTTTCTCTTGGGGGGTCTACCCCGCCGAGGTGCTCTCGCCAACTGTGCAGGCTCGTCTCTCAACAAGAAGGCAGGTTTAAGTCTGTCAATGCTGACTGTTTCTTTTCTATCCCCAAAATCAAGCACAAAGTGTTTGTCACCAGGTTCCAGCACTCTGAATGGCCCATCGTATGCTGGGCGGAAAGTTGGTTTTAAAGCTTCATGCCTAACAAAAACGAATTCAGCGTTTTTTAGAGCTTGGGGGACAAAAACCCGTGGAAAAGAGTGATGTGCCGGTCCGGGGAGAGAGTCCAGTCCGTTGCTGCCTAAAAACCTCGGGGCTGGAAGATGCTTTGGCTCTGGGTTCTCTGGTAAAAATTCACCCGGGAGCCTGAGAGGTTGTGCAAAAACTAATTCTGCTGGAGAGGCGTCTAGATCCTCTTTAGGCGCAGCACGCAACCCCAATAAAACCCAGGAAAGTTTATTTACCCAATTTGTATCCGTTAG
Source organism: Pholidichthys leucotaenia (assembly GCA_020510985.1). Classification (NCBI taxonomy): domain Eukaryota; kingdom Metazoa; phylum Chordata; class Actinopteri; order Cichliformes; family Pholidichthyidae; genus Pholidichthys; species Pholidichthys leucotaenia. The sequence continues at coordinate 289,274,928 of CM035844.1, read as the reverse complement.
TGAGGCTCTGAGGGCGGCCTTTAAAGACCTGTGAAAATGCTCGCATAACCCATTAGCCTGAGGGTGATAAGCGGTGGTGCGGTGAATTGTCGCCCCAGTCACTTACCGTGACTGCAGCGGCGGTGTGCGACGAGACTACCCGAAGCGATTGCTAAGCTAACGCTAGTTAGCTTAATGCTGGCGCCAGTCATTCCACCTTACACCAGCCTGAATCGAAGCCCAGCTGCGAGGCCCAGCGGAGATACTACCAGGCAAGCGGCTATTTGTTGACGGGGCTCAGCAGAGATTTCACCCAGGCAGACGACGGTAGGTGGCGGTGCCTAGCGGAGGACTTACCGTGACCTCAGCGGAGCTCGGTGGCAGCGGCGGTGTGTGACGAGACTCGGTTGGAGGAGCGGGACGGGAGACCAGTTACGGCGACTATGAGCAACGAGACCAGCAACGGAAGGGGCTAGTTGGCTAGCTGAGGCCCAGCTGGATTCGAGGACGATCGGATCAGATTCTGGCGATATAAGCAGAATTTATTTTACTATCCACAGATTTTCTTTTTCCTTCTTTCCAAGAAAGACTGAAGATGGCTGCCACCGGATTAAAAAGTGGGCTGATGGGCACCACTAATAAGCCTTCTCTACTTCTCTACTTCCTCTTCGTTTTGTCTTTGTGTGTCTGGACCTGCAACAAGAAGGATTTTCCGACAAACTCAACCAAAGGTGAAGTTAAAAAGTTTTATCTGTATGGATTTGGGCTTGGACATCTCACCCTACACTCTATGTGGTCTTTAAAAGCCCTGAGCAAAAACTTCCAAATTAAGGCAAACATGGCTGTTAAGCAAAAATCACAATATGGCAGAGGACATACAATTAAAGTTCTGTTAGTTCTGCTACTTCTGGCAGGAGATATTCACCTTAACCCTGGACCTGCCACTATTAAACAGCAGACCACTGGGTTAGCACAAAACCGAGCTGTACAAAAGCAAAAACAACATTTATTTTTCCAAACTGTTAATCATGCACGAGTTCTTTGGGACACCAAGGCTAAACCAAAGGGGATCCTCGGCGGTCATTTAAACATACGGAGCATAATCCCCAAAAGAGATGAGATTTCGGTGTTGCTGTTGGACTCAAATCTGGACTACCTTTGTCTCTCAGAAAGCTGGCTACACAGGAACATAGACACTAATATGATCGATATTGTGGGCTACCAGTGTTTTAGAAAAGACAGGCAGGTAGGGAGGGGAGGAGGTGTTTTAATTTACATCAAAGAGAAATATAAATGTCAACTGGTTGATTTGAATACTTCACTTGAATGTTTAGCTGTTAATGTATGTCTCTCTCCGGTAATGAATTTCAACATTGCAGTAGTGTACAACCCACCGTCACACAACTCTTCCTTTTATAATGAATTAAGTGATCTGGTTAAACAACTTGAGAAGAACAGAGAAACGATAATTCATGGTGACTTTAATATCAACTGGTCTGATAAAAAAGACAAACAAAAACTGAAAAGCCTCATGACTAAATTTAATTACCAGCAAATCATCAAAGGACCCACCAGGATAACCAAACAATCCAGAACACTTATTGACATGGTATTTACTAATAAACCAGAACGAATAACCAGAACCTATAATCTTGTAACTGGTCTCTCAGATCATAACATGGTTCTTGCTGTCAGGAAACTTACTAAAAAGCGACTACAGTATTTTGGGGGAGTCGATATTGACAAATCAAATTTTATTATCCCCAAATCAAAAAATGAGGAGTTTGAACATTACTTAGAGAATCAAAATTGGGAGCAGCTCATGTCAACATGTGAAGTAGATGATTGTTGTAATTTTATAACTGCAACAATCACAAAGTCTATAGAAAAATTTTCAAAGCAAATTAAAAGTAGACAACAGAAGATTAGCCTACCATGGTTAAATAATGAAATAAGAAAACTTATGAAGAGGCGAGACTATGCACTGAAAACATCACTAACCTCCAAACTACAAAATGATCACCTTGTGTACAAAAGTTTAAGAAATACAGTGGTACATGAGCTGCGAAAATCAAAAATATCTTATTACAATAAACTGATAGATCATGCAAAGGGTAACAACAGTTCCCTATGGAGGCATTTAAATAACTTAACTAATAAAAAAAACGATCAGAAGGGGGTAAAGGAACTTAGAATCAATGGCAAGACCGTCAGTGACAAGGCTACTTTGGCAAATGAATTTAATTCACACTTTGTGGGCTCTGTGGAAGACTTAACAAAAAATTTTGTGCTGCCAAATGTGCTCAACAACACAAATTCCATACTTCCAACAGATACTTTTCACATCGATGAGGTAAATGAGAAGTTAATTGCTGGTATTGTTAAAACACTGTCAAACTCAAAAACTAATGATATCTACAATATGAGCACCTCCTTTCTCAAAATGCACAGCAAAATATTAATCAAACCACTGACTCATCTCATTAATCTCTCCATTAGGTCTAGTACATTTCCATCTGGCTGGAAAAAAGCTGTCGTCATACCAGTTCATAAATCAGGCAGTAAAGACGATATATGCAATTACCGCCCAATCTCTATTTTACCAGTCCTATCTAAGGTTCTTGAAAAAGTTGTAGCTACACAGCTGATAGACTACTTACAAGACAGTCAACTTCTTCATCCACATCAATTTGGTTTTAGACCGGGATACTCAACAGAAACAGCAAATTGTTGCCTTATTGAAAACGTCAAACAGTCCTTGGACAGGGGTAATGTGGTAGGAGCTGTTTTTCTAGATCTCAAAAAGGCTTTCGATACTGTAAACCACAGTTTGCTTTTATCCAAAATGGTATCTTTTAACTTCTCCCCAAATACATTAGAATGGTTTGCATCTTATCTCCAGAATAGAGAACAGTGTGTAAAAGTTCACCAGGATAAATCCTCATTTTTAAACAACCGCATGGGTATCCCACAAGGGTCCATTCTTGGTCCTTTACTTTTCAGCATTTTTATTAATGACTTGCCGTTACACTGCTCAGCTGCAACATGCCAACTTTATGCAGATGATGCAGTTATTTACACAGCTGCCAAGACTCCAGCACAGGCTGCAGATGTACTGTCTACAAGTATGGTTGATGTCCAAGAGTGGCTCCTCAAGAACCATCTATTGCTGAACCTTCAGAAAACAGTCTCAATGTGCTTTTCAATCAAAAAATGTAACCTGCAACATTTTAAAGTTAATATACATGATCATGACATCAGTTTAGCTACAGAATTCAAATACCTTGGCATTGTACTAGATCCTCAACTCAAATTTAATCTTCATATAAAGAAAATTTCAAAAACAGTAAAAAAAAATCTGAACTGCTTTAAATTAATTAGATATTACATACCTTACGAAGCAGCTGCACTGTATATGCATTCTATGGTTTTTTCTCATATATCATACTGTTTGACAGTCTGGGCTCAAGCAGCCCCTTCCACAATAAGACATATAGGTTCATTATATAATCAAACCCTAAAAATCTTGGACAAAAAGCCCATTAGGTGGCATCACTGTAATGTTTTAAAAAAATACAACCTATTGAGTTTTGAGAGCTTCATTGACCTCTGTCTTCTGAAATTAACGTTCAAATGTTTCCATAAATCAGCACCCGAGCCACTTGCTGGTTTCGTCCAAAGACAGGACAGCAGCAGAGCCACCAGGAGTTCTGTTAACAATAACTGTAAAATATTCCACCGCAGAACCACATTTGGACAAACAGCTTTCTCTATAAAGGGCAGTCACATCTGGAACACAATGCCAAATGAAATTATAATAATAACGGACTTTAAAACATTCACTAAAAATGTTAAAAACTGGCTGAAAAATAAACAAGAATGTACTCATGTATGAATTAATTGTCTGCAAAGTGAGAGTGAATGAAGGGAAGGAATAAATGTGTTTGTTTATAGTGAGTGACGGAGGGAGGAAGGCCTGAAATAGGCAAATGTGAGTTATGTTATATGTGTTAAATGTGAGTCAGGCTGTTATATTTGTGTATTTATAATATTTATAATATTTATGTTAAATGTGAGTCAGGCTGTTATATTTGTGTATTTATAATATTTATAATTGTGTATTTATAATTTTTCTGCATTGATGTATGTGGTTATTGTGTATATTTTTTATCTTGATTCTTTTTTCTAAAGCCCATCCAGGGACAAGAGTTGCAAATTAGCTAATAGCTATACACTCTATGTGCAACACATCAGATTGATTGTCTTTGATTAATTGTCTATGTTTATTGCACTGTCCCTGTCAAATAAACTAATCTACTACTAAGCTGCTGGACATGGCTGACCAAAGCTCTGAGACAAATTGAGGCCCCCTATCAGACGTGATGTCCGATGGGACGCCGAAACATGCCACCCAGTTTGTCAAAAAAACGCGAGCGACTTCCTCCGCTGTAGTTGACGCCAGAGGGACTGCCTCTGGCCAGCGCGTGGTGCGGTCTATCATTGTTAGCAGGTGTGTGAAACCTTGGGAGGAAGGTAGTGGCCCCACGAGGTCGACATGAACGTGGTTGAACCTTCTAGCAGGGATTGGAAAAGGCTCCAGAGGGGCTTTTGTGTGTTTGTGTATTTTGGCGCGCTGACAAGAAATGCAAGTTTTTGCCCATTCTTTTACGTTTTTGCGCAGGCCCGGCCACACAAACTTTTCGGCAACCATTTTAACCGAGGCGCGCACACCTGGATGCGCGAGGGAGTGAATTGAGTCGAAAATACGGCGGCACCATGCAGCTGGGACTAACAGGCGAGGTCGGCCGGTTGAAATATCGCATATTAGGGGGGGCACGCCGTCGCGTAAACCCCTTTCCTCCAGCCTTAACCCTGTTGGTCCAGACAGGAGTGCGCGCACGTCCGCGTCACTGCTTTGTTCCTCTGCCATGGCTGCATAATCTATCCCTGCATGGATTGGTGCTGCGTATGTGTCCGCGTTAGTGAAAAGTTCTGCGGCTGAGGTAGTATAATCTGTCTCCTCGCGCTCTGGCGATGTCACAGCGCGGGAGAGGGAGTCTGCTACCACGTTAAGTTTGCCTGCCACATGTCGAATGTCTGTGGTGAACTCTGAAATCGCAGCCAGCTGTCTTTGTTGCCTGCCTGACCATGGTTCTGAGATTTTAGCCATGGCAAAGGTGAGCGGTTTGTGGTCTACAAAAGCCGGGAAACTCCGCCCTTCTAACCAGAACTGGAAGTGGCGGATGGATAAATGAAGCGCTAGCAGCTCCCTGTCAAAAGTGCTGTATTTACGCTCAGTTTGGTTTAGCGATTTGCTGAAGAATGCCAAAGGTTGCCAGATCCCGCTGACATGTTGTTCTACAACTGCCCCTATAGCTAGGTCCGAAGCGTCTGTGGTTAGTGCAATGTGGGCCAAGGGGTCGGGGTGAACCAACAATGTGGCATTAGCTAGAGCGCTCTTTACTTCCGCGAAGGCGCGTTCACGCTCCGGGGTCCATTCGACCACGTTGGAAGCTTTTTGTTTTCTGAGTGCGTCATATAGGGGCTGCATGAGCTGAGCTGCGTGGGGGAGGAAACGGTTGTAAAACTTAACCGTTCCTAAAAATTCTTGCAGCGATTTGACCGTTTGTGGCCGTGGGAAACTTTTTATCGCGTGAACTTTGTCTGGAAGTGGGACTGCCCCCCTTCGGAGAAACTCTGTGTCCTAAAAAATCAATTTGTGACACGCCGAATTTGCATTTGGCTGGATTGATTATTAACCCGTGCTCTTCTAGCCTCTGAAAAACCATAGTGAGGTGCTGCTCGTGTTCTTCCTCAGATGAGCTGGCTACCAGCATATCGTCGAGGTAGACGAAAACAAAAGGAAGGTCACGTAATACTGCGTCCATCATCCGCTGAAAAGTTTGGGCGGCGCCTTTGAGGCCGAAAGGCATCCGCAAAAATTCAAAAAGGCCGAAAGGGGGTTATTACAGCTGTTTTAGGAATGTCCTCTGCTCGAACTGGGACTTGATGATAACCGCGGACCAGGTCTATTTTTGAAAAAATGCGCGCACCCGCCAGATGCAGTGAAAAATCCTGAATGTGAGGAATTGGGTAGCGGTCATGCGCTGTTGCATTGTTTAATCTGCGGTAATCGCCGCACGGTCTCCAAGAACCGTCGGATTTCGGAACCATGTGAAGTGGCGAGGCCCAGGGGCTTTTCGAACGTTTAATAATGCCTAATTTTTCAAGGGTAGTAAACTCGTCCCGAGCTATGGCGAGCTTGGCCGCGTCTAAGCGCCGAGCTTTGGCAAATACAGGTGGGCCCGTTGTCGGAATAAAATGTTCAACCCCGTGTTTAGCCACTGTGGCTGAGAATTTGGGAACTGTGAGTGCTGGAAATTGGGTGAGGAGTTGATCAAACTTACCTCCTGCTGTGGTGACGCTAGCCTGCACGGGTGGTGGAGAAACTCGGGCTGAGCAGGGAATAGAAGCAAAGGACAGTGCATTAACCAAGCGTCTGTTCGCTAGATCGACTAATAACCCATGTGCACACAAAAAGTCTGCGCCTAACAAGTTAAAACTCACCGCTGCTACAACAAATGTCCATCTGTAGTTGTGGCCGTGGATGTGGAGGTGCAGGCTTTTTTCGCCAAAAGTGTCAATGTTGGAGCCGTTGGCTGCCACCGCTCCGTTGCCCCGGGTGCCCATGGCTCGATCTGCTTGGGAGGGCATGACAAAACTTAGTTGAGCTCCTGTGTCAATAAGGAACTGCTTGCCGGTGTGTCCGTCCGTCACGTATAACAGCTTGCTTTTCTCGCCGAGAACCGCTGCCGTTAACGGCTCTCGGCTTTGGCGTTTAAATTTGCAGGGGGGAACACATTTGTGAGCCTTCTCGGCGAAGCGGTGGTGGTAATAACAAACATCGCTCCGTCTGTTACGTTTTGGCCGTGTCGCTGTCACCGCGGGCTGGATCTGCTCCGTGGGTTGAGGCTCGCCGTGGCTCTGGGCATCAGCGTTGAGGTCTGCGGATGCTGCTGTGGGTGTCTGCTCCCTGCAGGCGTTGACGAGTCGTTGAGCTTCGTTGGCCAGCACGCGGAAGTCTTGCTGGGTGTTGCATCGCATGTTGGCGAGCGTCCCTCTCATGTGTGGCGGCAGCGTGCTGAGGAATACGAATTGGAAGAGGAAGTTGTCATTGTCCTCCTCTTTAAGCTGCAGCAAGTCCTCCATGAGGGCTTTAGGTCTGCATCCTCTGTGGCCGTAGACCACCAGGATCCTCTCGGCTCTCTCTTCGGCTGAGGGGACGTAATTTGCCACGATGGTTGCTTTCAGTATTTCATATTTGTCTTGGGCCGGCGGCCGCCGGATTATGCTCCGCACACGCCTCGAAGTGGCGACGTCGAGTTTGGCGATGATGTGATAGAACTTCGTATCGTCGGCCGTGATGCCCGCCAGTGTAAACTGGGCTTCAGCTTGTTGAAACCACGAGGCGGGGTCTTCCTGCCAGAAGTCCGGCAGCTTGACAGCGACGGCATTTGTGTAGACCATCACTGCTGTGTCCGCAGGGTGAGAATGCCTTGCCTCGGCTCTCTCAGCGGCGCTGGTGCTCGGTTGAGCCCTCTCTATCACTTCTGCCGGGGGGGAACGTCGTCCATCTGTTCCCCTGTCTGCGTGGGCGCCGGCGTCTGCCTGGGTCGCCACAGATGAGTCGATCGCGGGGGAACGCCTCTGGTCCATACTCGCGTCAGGGTCACCAGTGTAGAAGAGCTTGGAAGAACGAGACGGTGTGATATATAAACCAAAGTTTATTATCAGCTCCTCTAACAAGTCTCATCTAAGTGCAGAAGCAGAAGCAACAAAAAAGAGGCCGAATACCTCCGGCTCTGTGAACTTATACTTGCACATAACAAAAGACATGCATATCAAAGGCTGACATCCCTCATTATCTTAATCCCCCCATTGTCTTGGTACTCCTCCTCATGGCCCTGGGGGGTGAGGGCAGCTCCTCCGGTCTCCACCGCAGTGTCTGGGAACGTCTTTGTTCTTCACTGGCGGTTGAGAGTCTTTGTCCTTTCTGAGGTGTGAAGTCGCCTTACATATGTAATCACCAAACATTCCCACATGCTTCAACATATGTAGGTTATGGAATATATGATTAATATAGCCCACACTGTGTTTATTTTGTATTTTTTCATGATCCTTTGAATTGGTTCCGTGATCCCTCTCGTATGTATGGTATAGTTATGGTGTCCTTGTTTTTGATTTTGGCTTTTGTTCTGTGTCTTATTTCCTGTTTGTTTTCTTTGTTTTTGACTTGCTGTTTCCCTTTGTTTATGGCCCATACTGGATATTGGCAGCATATAAGTGCATGTTTTATGTGGTTTTCCTCCTCCTGTCTGTCTTCTTGGTCTGTGATGATGGTGGCCCGTTTATATAACGTTCCTGACAACTGATAGCTTGTGTGCTGTGGGGTGTTCCGATGTCCATAGTAGGTATGGATCTGTGTGGGTTGGTTTCCTGTAGACTGTGATTTTTATGCTGTCATCATCGTTGTGGTGGATTTTCATGTCCAGAAAGGCTATGGTGTCATTTTCCTCCTCTTCATGTGTGAATTTTATATTCCCAGTGCTGTCCCTGCTGTTCAGATGGTCAGTGAGTTCTTGTGTGTGTCCTTTCCTTATTTCCTTATATATAGCTGACTCTTCTGATGAAGGCTGCAGTGTACAGTCGAAACATGTTAAGAAGGTAAAGACATCTCCTTTCTATTCTATTTTTGTCTTTAATAAGAACAAAAGATAAATTACTGAGGGTGGCAACAACACTGGTGATTCAATGCAAGCTATACTGTCTGGGTACATATTCATATTCTGCCAGGTAATTTAATAAACCATAATGCTGTTTATTCCATCTACACACGTGGACAAAATTGTTGGTACCCCTCTGTTAATGAAAGAAAAACTCACAATGACCACAGAAATAACTTGAATCTGACAAAAGTGGTAATAAATAAAAATTCTATGAAAATTAACCAGTGAAAATCAGACAATGCTTTTCAATTGTGGTTCAACAGAATTATTTTAAAAAACAAACTCATGAAACAGGCCTGGACAAAAATGATTGCACCCTTAACTAAATATTTTCTTGCACAACCTTTTGAAGCAATCACTACAATCAAACGATTTCTGTAACTGTCAATGAGACTTCTGCACCTCTCAGCAAGTATTTTGGCCCATTCCTCATGAGCAAACTGCTCCAGTTGTCTCAGATTTGAAGGGTGCCTTCTCCAGACAGCATGTTTCAGCTCCTTCCACAGATGTTCAATAGGATTTAGATCAGGGCTCATAGAAGACCACTTTAGAATAGTCCAATGTTTGGCTCTTAGCCATTCTTGGGTGTTTTTAGCTGTGTGTTTTGGATCATTATCCTGTTGCAAGACCCATGACCTGCAACTGAGACCAAACTGTCTGACACTGGGCAGTACATTTCTCTCTAGAATACCTTGATAGTCTTGAGATTTCATTGTACCCTGCACAGATTCAAGACACCCTGTGCCAGATGCAGCAAAGCAGCCCCAGAACATAACAGAACCTCCTCCATGTTTCACAGTAGGGACAGTGTTCTTTTCTTGGTATGCTTCATTTTTGCGTCTATGAACATAGAGCTGATGTGCCTTGCCAAAAAGTTCCAGTTTTATCTCATCTGTCCATAGGACATTCTCCCAGAAGCTCTGTGGCTTGTCAACATGCAGTTTGGCAAATTCCAGTGTGGCTTTTTTATGATTTGTTTTCAGCAGTGGTGTCCTCCTTGTTCGTCGTCCATGAAGTTCACTTTGGCTCAAACAACGATGGATGGTGCGATCTGACACTGATGTACCTTGACCTTGGAATTCACCATGAATGTGTTTAGAGATTGTTCTGGGCTCTTTTGTTACCATTCGTATTACCCGTCTCCTCCTGCGGCCACGTCCAGGGAGGTCAGCTACAGTCCCGTGGATCTTAAATTTCTGAATAATATCGGCAACTGTAGTCACAGGAACATTAAAAGGAACTCTGATTATATTGGCATGTTAGCTCTATATGCTTTATTTTGATGTTAGTAACATAACTATAATTTAATTTTTTTGAAAATAATTCCCAATTTTATATATTTTTAAAAAACTTTATTACGATTTGTGTTTACGTCGCAATGCATTCTGGGTAGTGACGTAGAATGGTTGCAGCCATTTTTTCTGTCTTATACAAGCCAAGAAGCGAAGCTATGAACTACTGCCATTTGTCAGTGAAAATGCCACATTGCGCCGCTTTTGGATGTAATTTCCAATCAAAGGGAAATAAAGAGAGCGGGGTGAGCCTCCATAGCTTTCCTAAAGAGGGAAAGTGGAGGAAAAAGTGGGGCGGCAGCGGCTCAGCAGGTCATCTAATAACCCCATGGTTGGCGGTTTGCATCACGCTCTCCCCAGATATCCTGCCGTTGTGTCCCTGGGCAAGACACTTCACCCGCATTGCCTCCAGTGCCCATAACACTGGGTATGAATGTGTAAAAATGTTTAAATGCTCGGTGGTGGCCGGAGAGGCTGTTGGTGTGGATTGGCAGCCAAATTTCCGTCACTCTGTCTGTGATCACGCGCTGTAGCGTATGCCTTATAAAACTGACATATGTATTAATCACGCTGTGATAATAGCACAATATCGCTCAAAGCGCACGCATGAGACATGTCTGTGATCGCACGCTTGTGTTGACCGTTCCTGCCTTTCGTCTCCTAACCGTGGTTTTGGGACGCAGGGGAGATGTATCTTCCTCCGCAGTCAATTCCCGAGTAAATCTCACTCTTGTGGTACACAGAAGCACAGGCCGTTTTGCTGAAGCGTTGGGGCTTTATTTATATACCACACTGTTGTCAGCAACAAATTCTACCTGCTCCGGTCGACTCGCTCTTTCTACTTATCCGTACCAAATCACACACACCTTTCGGGGAGGGGGGGGCGGGCACGCCTCTGCTGCGCAAACGCCATCACTCACTCAAGTCCACGCACCAAGCTGCCCCATCCAAACACACACACCAGACACATACCACAACACTTGATAGAGCTGACATATGTATTAATCACGCTATGATATCGCTCAAAGCACACGCTTGGCTTGACATGTCGAAGATCTGGCTAGCAACAGTCAGAAAAAAAAAAAAAGTCTGGATCGACTGTGGAGCGCTGCTTATGGACGTTCAACCCGCAGTCTGAGAAAGCAACAGAGAAATTGCTTTATGTTGCTCAGAGTCCATGTTTATTAGTTCAGTGCCCATCATGCTTGTAGACAATTTTTTGTGTTTGAGCAAGTAAATCAACAATATATAAGTTTCACCTTAAAATAATGCTTCCTCGAGCGCACGCTTGAGACACTCAAAGCGGAGAGACACCCGCGGAGTGGAGTGAAACTAGCGCCCCCCCCCCCCCCCGAAAGGTGTGTGTGATTTGGTACGGATAAGTAGAAAGAGCTAGAATTTGTTGCTGTCAACAGTGCGGTATATAAATAAAGCCCCAACGCTTCAGCAAAACGGCCTGTGCTTCTGTGTACCACAAGAGTGAGATTTACTCGGGAATTGACCGCGGAGGAAGATACATCTCCCCTGCGTCCCAAAACCACGGTTAGGAGACGAAAGGCAGGAACGGTCAACACAAGCGTGCGATCACAGACATGTCTCATGCGCGCGCTTTGAGCGATATTGTGCTATTATCACAGCGTGATTAATACATATGTCAGTTTTATCAGGCATACGCTATAGCGCGTGATCACAGACAGAGTGACGGAAATGTGGCTGCCAATCCACGCCAACAGCCTCTCCGGCCACCACCGAGCATTTAAACATTTTTACACATTCATACCCAGTGTTATGGGCACTGGAGGCACTGCGGGTGAAGTGTCTTGCCCAGGGACACAACGGCAGGATATCTGGGGAGAGCGTGATGCGAACCGCCAACCATCGGGTTATTAGACGACCTGCTGAGCCGCTGCCGCCCCACTTTTTCCTCAACTTTCCCTCTTTAGGAAAGCTATGGAGGCTTACCCCGCTCTCTTTATTTCCCTTTGATTGGAAATTACAACCAAAAGTGGCGCAATGTGGCATTTTCACTGACAAATGGCAGTAGTTCGTAGCTTCGCCTCTTGGCTTGTATAAGACAGAAAAAACGGCTGCAACCATTCTACGTCACTACCCAGAATGCACTGCGACGTAAACAAAAATGGCGATTTACATCGTAATAAAGTTTTTTAAAAATATATAAAACTGGGAATTATTTTCAAAAAAATTATATTATAGTTATGTTACTAACATAAAAATAAAGCATATAGAGCTAACATGCTAATATAATCAGAGTTCCTTTTAAGCTCCTTGGAGATGGTCTTATAGCCTTTAACTTTAACATGCTTGTCTATGATTTTCTTTGTAATCTCCTGAGACAACTCTCTCGTTTGCTTCCTCTGGTCCATGTTTAGTGTGGTACACACCATGTCACCAAACAGCACAGTGACTACTTGTCACCCTTTAAATAGGCCGACTGACTGATTACAAGTTTGTAGACACCTGTGATGTTAATTAGAGGACACATCTTAAGATAAGACAAGATAAGATAAGCCTTTATTAGTCCCACAATGGGGAAATTCCAGGATTGCAACAGCACAGGGATAGCAACACTCAGAGCAACAATCAAGAAGACAAGAAAAACAAGAGCAGCGAATATACATATGTACATATAAATATATAATATATAAACACACAGTGCGGAGCATTGTAGCTAGATGGAATACATATATAAATATATATACACACAGTGCGGAGCATTGTAGCTAGATGGAATAAACAGCATAACTGTCTACTTAGTTATCCTACATAGTATGAATATGAACCCATACATATTGTCACCCTCCGTAGCGACCAATATTGTCCTAGTTGTATATACTGGAGGGGACCATTGTGTAAGTCTATTGCGTCTTTTGCATTCAATACTATTAGGTCGTCACGTTTTTTTGCTATCTCTGCGAGCAGCCCTGCTTAGGTTATACAGTCTGACAGCCGTAGGTAGGAAGGACCTGCGAAACCTCTCGGTTGCGCACCTAGGATGATGTAGTCTGCTGCTAAATGAGCTCCTCAGTGCGTTCAGTATGTCCTGCATAGGGTGGGACTCGGACTCCAGCAAAGATGACAGTTTAGCCACCATCCTTCTCTCTCCCATCTCCTCCACTGGGTCAAGGCGCTGCCCCAGGACAGAGCTAGCTTTCTTGATCAGTTTGTTCAGTCTCTTCCTATCGGCTGCTGTAATGCCACTGCCCCAGCAGACCACTCCATTTGTGATGGCTGATGCCACCACCGTGTCATAGAATGTCTTCAGCAGCGCCCCTTGTACACCAAAAGACCTGAGTCTCAGTAAGAACAGCCTGCGCTGTCCCTTCTTGTAGAGTGCGTCGGTATTGTGTGACCAGTCTAGTTCATTGTTCAAATGAACCCACAGGTACTTGTAGGATGTCACCATCTCAATGTCTGTTCCCTGTATATTTACTGGTGCTGTGAGGGGTTGTCCTTGCCTGCGGCAGTCCACCACCAGCTCCTTAGTTTTCCTTGTGTTGGTCTGGAGGCAGTTCCGATGGCACCAGTCCACAAAGTCCTGGATAAGTCCTCTGTACTCAGCTTCATCTCCGTTGGAGATGAGGCCGACGATCGCAGAGTCGTCAGAGAACTTCTGTAGATGGCAGTGTGTTGTGTTGTGTGAGAAGTCTGCAGTATAAAGGGTGAACAGGAAGGGAGCCAAAACCGTTCCCTGGGGGGCCCCCGTGCTACCGATGATCGTGTCGAACACACAGTCCCGGGTTCTCACAAACTGTGGCCGGTTAGTGAGGTAGTCCAGGATCCATGATGACAGGTGCTGGTCCACCCCTGCGCACAGCAGCTTGTCCTTCAGGATCATCAGTTGGATGGTGTTGAAATCACTGGAGAAGTCAAAGAACATGACCGCACTCCCTGGCTTCTCCAGGTGGGACAGAGAACGTTGAAGGAGGAAGATCACTGCATCCTCCACCCCAATGCCATGCTGGTAGGCGAACTGGAGTGGATCCATCGCTGGTCCCACCAGGGGGCGGAGGTGAGCAAGGACCAGTCTCTCCAGGGTCTTTATCATGTGGGACGTCAGGGCCACTGGTCTGTAGCTATTCAGGTCTTTGGGGTGGGAAGTCTTTGGTACAGGTACCACACAAGATGTTTTCCACAACTGTGGTACCCTCCCCAGCTTCAGGCTCAGGTTGAAGATGAGCTCCACAATCCCACACAGCTTATCTGCACAGGACTTGAGGAGCTTTGCGCTGATGCCGTCTGGTCCCAACACCTTCCTCGCCTTGATCTTCCTCAGCTCCGTCCTCACCTGGGTCTTAGTGAGGGTCATGTTGGGGGCTGTGTGTTGGGAGTGGGGGGTGTTGGAGGAGTGGGGTGTGGGCAGCAGGACTCGATGTCTTTAGAGGCAGCAGTGGTTGTTGTGCAGTTGGGGGGAGGACGGTTGGTCAAACCTAGTAAAAAACAGGTTCAGATTGTTCGCCCTGCCCTGGGGAGAGGTATTCTGGAGCCCAGAGATGGTTTTAAGGTTTCTCCAGACCCCACTGATGTAAGATAAAATAAGATAAGATAAGCCTTTATTAGTCCCACAATGGGGAAATTCCAGGATTGCAACAGCACAGGGATAGCAACACTCAGAGCAATAATTAAGAAGATACGGCAGATATAAATAAGAGCAGTGGATATACATACATACCCATAAATATATAAATATATATACAAAGTGTGGAGCATTGTAGCAAGATGGAATAAACAGCATAACCGTCTACTTAGTTATCCTACATAGTATGAATATGTACTCATACATATTGTCACCCTCCGTAGCGACCGATACTGCCCTAGTTGTATATACTGGAGGGGACCATTGTGTAAGTCTATTGCGTCTTTTGCATTCAATACTATTAGGTCGTCACGTTTTTTTGCTATCTCTGTGAGCAGCCCTGCTGAGGTTATACAGTCTGACAGCCGTAGGTAGGAAGGACCTGCGAAACCTCTCGGTTGCGCACCTAGGTTGATATAGTCTGCTGCTAAATGAGCTCCTCAGTGCATTCAGTATGTCCTGCATAGGGTGGGACTCAGACTCCAGCAGAGATGACAGTTTAGCCACCATCCGGTTTAGCACTGTGGCAGCACAGTTTTACCCTCAGCCGGGGGACCGCGGGGATCATGAGATCGTGGGTTCGATCCCAGCCCCCGACCAACAGTGAGCTGTGTGGAGTTTGCATGTTCTCCCCGTGTTGCGCGGGTTTACTCCGGGATTTCTCCGGTTTCCTCCCGCACACCAAAAACATGTAGGTTTAGGGCGCTCGCGCACGCAGCGACCAGCAGCCGGTGGCTTGTCACCAGACTGCAAACCAAGTCTACCTACGGGTACAAATAAGTAACAAAAAAAAAAAAAAAAAAAAAAAATCCTTCTCTCTCCTATCTCCTCCACTGGATCAGGGCGCTGCCCCAGGACAGAGCTAGCTTTCTTGATCAGTTTGTTCATGTTGCTCTGTTGCAGCTTGTCCTCCATTTTCTTCCTGAAGCTGTCCTTGCCTTCTCTGATCTTCCTCCTCAGCTCCCTCTGTACGGACTTCAGCATCTCCCTGTTCCCTGACCTGAAGATCCTCTTCTTCTCTCTCAGAAGTGTTTTTATCTCAGGGTTGGCCAGGGTTTGTTGTTCGAGCAACACCGTATGGTCTTGGTGGGTACGGTGTTGTCCACACAGAAGCTGATGTAGTCCGTGATGGTGTGAGTGAGGCCATCGATGTCCTCACCATGTGGATCACAGAGCTGCTCCCAGAAAGTGGTTTCAAAACAGTCCTTTAGAGCGTCCATTGCCTCCTTAGACCATAACTTCACGGTGCAACTTCACTGTGGTTGAACATGTCCCTATGGTCACATTATTTTCAATCTTTTCTAGGGGTGCCATCATTTTTGTCCAGGCCTGTTTCATGAGGTTGTTTTTTAAAATAATTCTGTTGAACCACAATTCAAAAGCATTGTCTGATTTTCATTGGTTAATTTTCATAGAATTTTTATTTATTACCACTTTTGTCAGATTCAAGTTATTTCTGTGACCATTGTGGGTTTTTCTTTCATTAACAGAGGGCTACCAACAATTTTGTCCACAGCTGTAGCTGCAATGCTCCTGCACTGTGTATATATCTGTGTACATATGTACAGTTAGGCCCAGAAATATTTGGACAGTGACACAATCTTCATGATTTGGGCTCTGCATGCCACCACATTGGATTTGAAATGAAACAACTACAACGGAATTGAAGTGCAGACTTTAAGGTTTAATTCAAGGGGGTGAACAAAAAAATATGATTAAACATGTAGGAATTGTAGCTATTTTTATACAAACGCTCCTCATTTCAGGGGCTCAAAAGTAATTGGACAAATAAACATAACCCTAAGTAAAATGTTACTTTTCAATATTTTGTTGAGAATCCTTTGCAGGCAATGACTGCCATGAAGTCTGGAACCCATGGACATCACCAAATGCTGGATTTCCTCCTTTGTGATGCTTTGCCAGGCCTTTTTACTGCAGCTGTCTTCAGTTGTTGCTTGTTTGTGGGTCCTTCTGCCTTAAGTTTTGTCTTGAGCAAGTGAAATGCATGCTCGATTGGGTTGAGATCTGGTGATTGACTCGGCCATTGCAGAATATTCCACTTCGTTGCTTTAAAAAACTCCTGGGTTGCTTTTGCAGTATGTTTTGGATCATTGGTGAAGTGCCGTCCAATCAACTTTGCTGCATTTGGCTGAATCTGAGCAGAAAGTATATCCCTATACACTTCAGAATTCATCCGGCTGCTTCTATCTTTTGTCACATCATCAATAAACACAAGTGACCCAGTGCCACTGGAAACCATGCATGCCCATGCCATCACACTGCCTCCACCATGTTTTACAGAAGATGTAGTGCTTTGGATCATGAGCTGTTCCAATTCTTCTCCAAACTTTCTTCTTCCCATCATTCTGGTACAGGTTGATCTTAGTCTCATCTGTCCAAAGAATGCTGTTCCAGAACTGGGCTGGCTTCTTCCGGTGTTTTTTGGCAAAGTCAATTCTGGCCTTTCTATTTTTGAGGCTGATTCATGGTTTGCACCTTGTGGTGAATCCTTTGTATTTACTCTCATGAAGTCTTCTCTTTATGGTAGACTTAGATACTGATACACCTACTTCCTGGAGAGTGTTCTTCACTTGAGTGGATGTTGTGAGGTTGTTCTTCACCATGGAAAGGATTCTGTGATCATCCACCACTGTTGTCTTCCGTGGACGTCCAGGCCTTTTTGAGTTCCCAAGCTCACCAGGGCTCCCTATTTTTCTCAGAATGTACCAAACTGTTGATTTGGCCACTCCTGACATTTCTGCTATCTCTCTGATGGATTTCTTCTTTTTTTTCAGCCTCAGGATGGTCTGTTTCACCTCCATTGAGAGCTCCTTTGACCGCATGTTGTGTGTTCACAGCAACAGCTTCCAAATGCAAACGCCACACCTGGAATCAACTCCAGACCTTTTAACTGCTTAATTGATGACAGGTTAACGAGGGAAGAGCCCATGCAGCCTTGTTATTTTTTTCCAGCCTTCTGAGTCAATTGTCCAATTACTTTTGGTCCCTTGAAAAAGAGACGGCTATGTATTAAAAAGCTGTAATTCCTAAACCCTTGCTCCAATTTGGATGTGAATACTCTCAAACTACAGCTGAGAGTCTGCACTTTAAGCCCATATTGATTATATAATTGTATCCTGA
Organism: Pholidichthys leucotaenia; assembly: GCA_020510985.1. Lineage (NCBI taxonomy): Eukaryota > Metazoa > Chordata > Actinopteri > Cichliformes > Pholidichthyidae > Pholidichthys > Pholidichthys leucotaenia. The sequence continues at coordinate 289,257,136 of CM035844.1, read as the reverse complement.
ATATGTTTTCGTAAACAGCTAAAATAACAAAACTTGTGTCACTGTCCAAATATTTTTGGGCCTAACTGTATATTCATCTACTGCTTTGGCTAACCAGTTCTTATTAACCAATTAACTATTGCTCTGAGTGCTGCTATCCCTTTACTGCTGTGAGCCTAGAATTTCCCCATTGTGGGACGAATAAAGGCTTATTTTATCTTATCTTATCTTATCTTATCTAGATGGTAAAACCCAGTTCGTAAAACAGGTCACAACCCAGGATGGTATCCCCGTGTGTAGCCACCTGGAAAACAAACACCCAGAGGACTATTGACCCGTAGTGAACCACAAGTGGCACGGTCCCAACTAAGCTGATGTGTGTGTGTGTGTGTGTGTGTGTGTGTGTGTGTGTGTGTGTGCTCGTAGCAATATAACTCCGCTGGATTCTTCTCAATAGGATGGTTAGGGAAGAATCTTTCAACTGTAACCCAGTTCAGCACTGACCTCACAGCGGAAGTGTCCAGCAGCAACATTAAGTCAGTGTTGACCAGCTTCACCGTGTACCACATGTACACCGAGCCTCCAGAGCTCACAGTGCAGATGGTGGTCATTGGTGGGGGGTTTTGGGCTAGATGGCTGGTCTGATGTTGATCGTGATGATCGGCACACCCTGGCGAAGTGGTTGAGTTTGTCACAGCATCTGCATTGCTGCCCCTTGGCTGGGCAGGAACACACTCCCTCTCGGTGCTTCGGGGCGCTGCAGTTACCACACGAATGGTGTCCCATCATGTTCCATTGCCCTGTAACATTTACCTCGGCGCCCTCCAAGCAAGTCGTGGTGTTAATGGGTACTTCTGCTGGGGTAACTTCATAAGCTAGCAAGAATTGTTGTTGTTGCTCACCTAGTTGTGATGTTAGCTTGTCAGCAGCCTTCAACTGGAATGCCAGCTTCACCGCTTTCACCAGCGGTAGGTTGTCGAGTGCCCTGATTAGCTTCACCCGCAGCCATGGGTTACTGGTGTGCTCCTCTCGCTGGTCCCGCACCATTTCATCCTCCAAACAGCCAAACTCACATGTGCTCACCAGACCAGTTTGCGATGAACTGTTGGGTCGTCTCACCCGTCCACTGTCGGCGCTGACAGAAATTAACTTTCCTTGCCAGTACGCTTTTGGGTGGCTTGAAGTTTCTGGCCACCAGTGTGATGCATTCCTGATATGTGTCCACTTGTCCGAGGGCAGGACTAGTCAGTTACAAAATCAGTTGGGCCACAATTTGAAATCAGGTCATGTAATTCAATTCAATTCAATTCAATTCAATTCAATTCAAGTCAGTTCAGTTCAACTTTATTACCTCCGCCAAAGGGGGAGGTTATGTGATCATCGGCGTTGGTTTGTCTGTTTGTTTGTTTGTCTGTTTGTCTGTTTGTTAGCAAGATAACTCAAAAAGTTATGGACGGATTTTCATGAAATTTTCACAGATTGTCAGAAATGGGGTATCCTACAGATGATTAGATTTTGGTGGTGATCCGGATCACCGTCCACAAGAAAACCGCCATTACGCAAAATGCCATTTTCGTGAATAACTACTAAACCACCAATCCTATCATTGTCAATCCAATTGTTGTGAATCCAATTGCTAGTCATATGTTTTCATGGTCAAGGAATCTGAAAACGTACACACAAACACTGTATGGGGGGAACTGTGGCGCTAAACCGCCATTACGGAAAATGCCATTTTCGTCAATAATTACTGAACCACTAATCCTGTCATTGTGAATCCAATTGCTTGTCATATGTTTTCATGGTCAAGGAATCTGAAAACGTACACACAAACACTGTATGGGGGGAACTGTGGCCGCCATTACGGAAAATGCCATTTTTGTCAATAACTACTGAACCACTAAACCTATCATTGTCAATCCAATTGCTAGTCATATGTTTTCATGGTCAAGGAATCTGAAAACGTACACACAAACACTGTATGGGGGAACTGTGGCCGCCATTACGGAAAATGCCATCTTCGTGAATAACTACTGAACCACTGCTTGTCATATGTTTTCATGGTCAAGGAATCTGAAGACTGTATGGGGGAAACTGTGGCGCTTGGCAGAGGTCTGCGCTCTCCGAGTGCTTTTCTAGTTTATATAGTGCCATATCACAACAAAAGTCATCTCATAGCACTTTCAAATGTAGGGGAAACCCCACAATTGCAGAAAGACCCCAGCAATCAGGCGATCCCCTGTGAGCAAGCACTAGGCGATGGTGGAGAGGAAAAACTCCCTTTTAACAGAAAGAAACCTCTAGCAGAACCAGGCTCAGGGAGGGGCAGTCATCTGCTGCGACTGGCTGGGGTGTGAGGGGATAGAGAAGATGAATAAAACAGACATAAGAGAGCAGACATTTACAGAGAGAAGCCGAGTACATTATTGGAGGTCACCTGGCAGTCTAAATCTAATAACAGCAAAACAAAGGGAGGGTTAAGAGACAAAAGATCATTCTCTAATTGTAGGCTATATTGAAGAGGAAGGTTTTTACCCTATTCTTAAAAACAGAGATCGAGTCTGACTCCCGGACCCAAATTGGTAACTGGTTCCACAGGAAAGGAGCTTGATAGCAGAAGGCTCTGCCTCCCATTGTACTTTTGGAGATTCTAGGTATTACAAGTAATCTTGCATTTTGGGAGCATAGTGCTCTGTTAGGATGATAGGGTAATATCGGATCTTTTATATAAGAGGGGGCCTGATTATTGAGAGCTTTATACTGTAAGTGAGAAGAAGGATTTTATACTTAATTCTAAACTCTATGGGAAGCCATTGAAGGAAGGCCAGAACCGGAGAAGTATGATCTCTCTTTCTAGTACCTGTTAAAACTCTTGCAGCAGCATTTTGGATCAACTGAAGACTTTTTAAAGATATTTTAGGACAACCTGATAATAACGAGTTACAGTAATCTAATCTAGAGCTAACAAAAGCGTGGATCAATTTCTCGGCATCACTCAGAGACAAGATGCTTCTAATCTTGGTAATATTACACAAATGAATAGAAGGCAGTCTTAGAAACAAATTTAATATGTGAATTAAAAAACAGATCTTGATCAAAAATAATTCCAAGGTTCCTCACAGAACTAGTCAAAGTAAGAGTAGCCACATCCAAATTAAGAGTTTGTTTTGGAAAGGTATTTCTAAGGTTTTTGGGACCAACAAGAATGATTTCAGTCTTATCTGGGTTTAATAGCAGAAAATTACAAGTCATCCAATCTTTGATTTCCTTAAGACAGGCATCTAACTTGGCTAATTGATTAGAATCATCGGGCTTCATTGACAGGTATAATTGTGTGTCATCTGCATAACAATAAAAATGTATACAGTGCTTTCTAATGATGTTACCTAATGGAAGCATATATAAACTAGAAAAGCACTCGGAGAGCGCAGACCTCTGCCAAGCGCCACTGTTTCCCCCATACAGTCTTCAGATTCCTTGACCATGAAAACATATGACAAGCAGTGGTTCAGTAGTTATTCACGAAAATGGCATTTTCTGTAATGGCGGCCACAGTTCCCCCATACAGTGTTTGTGTGTACGTTTTCAGATTCCTTGACCATGAAAACACATGACTAGCAATTGGATTGACAATGATAGGTTTAGTGGTTCAGTAGTTATTGACGAAAATGGCATTTTCCGTAATGGCGGCCACAGTTCCCCCCATACAGTGTTTGTGTGTACGTTTTCAGATTCCTTGACCATGAAAACATATGACAAGCAATTGGATTGACAATGATAGGATTAGTGGTTCAGTAGTTATTGACGAAAATGGCATTTTCCGTAATGGCGGTTTAGCGCCACAGTTCCCCCCATACAATGTTTGTGTGTACGTTTTCAGATTCCTTGACCATGAAAACATATGACTAGCAATTGGATTCACAACAATTGGATTGACAATGATAGGATTAGTGGTTTAGTAGTTATTCACGAAAATGGCATTTTGTGTAATAGCGGTTTTCTTGTGGACGGTGATCCGGATCACCACCAAAATCTAATCATCTGTAGGATACCCCATTTCTGACAATCTGTGAAAATTTCATGAAAATCCGTCCATAACTTTTTGAGTTATCTTGCTAACAAATAGACAAACAAACAAACAGACAAACAAACAGACAAACCAACGCCGATGATCACATAACCTCCCCCTTTGGCGGAGGTAACTAAAAAGAGTAGGGCCTAACACAGATCCCTGTGGAACTCCATGACTGAGCTTAGAGTTGGAAGAAAACTCATTATTGATATGAACAAACTGAAGTCTATTGGATAAATAGACTGCTGGATAAATTGGCTGCACGGTGGCGCAGTGGTTAGCACTGCGGCAGCACAGTTTTACCCTCGGCCGGGGGATCGCGGGGATCATGAAATCATGGGTTCAATCCCTGCCCCCGGCCAACAGTGATCTGTGTGGAGTTTGTATGTTCTCCCCGTGTTGCGTGGGTTTACTCCGGGATTTCTCCGGTTTCCTCCCACATGCTAAAAACATGCAGGTTAGGGATACGGGGCGCTTGCGCACACAGCGACCGGCAGCTGGTGGCTTGTCACCAGACTGCAAAACAAATCTACCTACGGGTACAAAATAAGTACAAAAAAAAAAAAATAAGATCTAAACCACTGCAGTGAAGTACCATTTAGTCCAACAAAGTGTTCTAATCTCATCATCATCATAGCAGTCTGTCGTGGGCGACAATGACTGTTTCATTTAGGTCTGATCAGATTCCTCCACACAGCTCTGTTCTTAGCCTTCCACTGCCAGGAACTCGTGTCTATGTCCAACTTCTTCAAGTTTCTTTTTACAGTGTCTTTAAATCTGAGCCTTGGTCTACCCTGATTGCGTTTGCCCTCGCATAACTGTGAGTAGAGTAACTGCCGAGGGAGACGCTGGTGGTCCATCCTCTCAACATGTCTGAGCCATCTCAGGTTCATCTGTATTACCACTGATGGTAGTCCAGCTCGTTTCAACACTTCTATGTTGGTTATCTTGTCTTTCCATGAAATGTTCAATATGGCTCAAAGGTGTCTCATCATGTACGCGTGGAGTTTCTTCACCTGCACTCTGTAGACAGTCTAATCTATCAAGTAGAATATCATGATCGATAGTATCAAAGGCTGCACTAAGATCTAAAAGGAAAAGTACAGAAACAAGTCCATTATCAAATGCGATAAGAAGGTCATTAGTGACCTTCACTAAGGCTGTTTCAGTACTATGATGAATTCTGAACCCAGATTGAAACTCTTCAAATAAACCCTTTTCCTGTAAGTGGTCAAATAATTGCGTAGCAACAACTCTTGCTAAGATTTCTGAAATGAAAGGCAGATTAGAGATTGGTCAATAGTTTGCTAAAACTCCTGGATTGAGCATTGGCTTTTTAAAGTAAGGGTTTAATTACAGCAATTTTAAAAGCCTGCAGTACATGACCTAAGGTTAAAGAAGAATTGATTATTTGAAGAATACAGCTACCAATAAATGGGAAGACTTTTTTAAATAAGCTGGTAGGAATAGGTTCTAAAAGACAAGTTGAAGGCTTGGATGAGGAGATTATTTTATCTAACTCTAAAAGGTCAATTGGAGTAAACTTATCCAAACAGATATCAATTGAAGGAGTTGTAGTAGTTGCTGTACTTAAGTTTACGGTGGGAATAATCTGATTGATTTTATCTCTAATAGATAAAATTTTATGATTGAAAAAGTTCAAAAAGTCTTGACTAGTAAGATCTAGGGGGATGCGAGGATTGACAGAGTCCTGACTCTTTGTCAGCCTGGCTACAGTGTTGAAAAGAAACCTGGGATTATTCTTATTCTCTTCTATTAATGCAGAGTAGTAACTTGTTCTAGCTTTTCTAAGAGATTTTTTATAAATTAGGAGATGATTTCTCCACTCTAAATAGAACTGGGCCACACATGTTCAGCGATCTGTTGAATACAACAAATTTCAAACCAACTCAATATGACAAAAAATATGCACTTTTTATTCATTGTCTTGTTTTAAATGTGTGCTTGGAACATGACAAAGACACATCAAAAATGCATAAAAACACAATAACAGTGCTGGGTTTGAGCAGAACTTGAAGTAGTAGAAATATTTTTCCTCTTGAACAACAAATAAATAGAATGACAAAAAAATAAAATTCTGTAAATAACCATTTTGGTCACATCTTCCTCAGGCATGTCTCAAAGTTCATATAAATGCAATTGCACTGTTAGTAGCATTAACATTTGTTTCCCTATAGAAATAAAATATACTACATCCTGGTCATAACTGACCTTGGCACATCACAAAGCGCATTAAGCTGAATAAAAAATGAACTGCCAAACACTTCAGTGCACAACCCCCCCCCCCCCCAAGAAAAGACTGATAGCATTAACAGACATTGCACATCCACCATTGTGGTTTGTTTTGTTTTAAATCACATGTGTGAGTAGGAACCTATTTTTTATAACTACACATTCCATTACACACACACATCAGTTAACCAAAAACTGGGTGGCACGGTGGGACACCTGCGACAAAGAGCGACGCCGAAGGGCTGTCTCCAATTGTTCCCGGAGTTTGGCTAAAGTGGGCCGGTGAACATGGGGCCACAACGGCAACAGCTGCAGCAAAGTTACAAGAGGTGGGGGCCAGACCATTAGGTATGGAGGGATGGCGTACCAAGCAGAAACTGCGAGCTGAGCAAAACCCCTCTGGGAGTCACGGACTGGATTCGGGCTCGGGAGGAAGGGCAACAACGAAGGGTACGGGCCAATCGGCATGTGGAGGAGCACCAGGGATGGCTGCACATCGTGGCCAGATGGGAGGACACTTATCTCCAGCTGTCAGATGGTTCTTTGGGGCACCCAAACGAGCTGTGGCGTGCCCGGGAGGAGACTGTGAGTGGTGGGCCTGGACAAGTGAAACATCCGATAGTGAGGAATAGGAGGCGCACCGTTGCAGGGACAACTTGCTGCGGCCCGGGAGGCAGGCCGCTTCCAGGGGCGGACTGATGAAAAGATGGTCCAGGGGGGCCCATGGGCTTATTTATCCTTCAGCTGTATGTATCATAGGTTCATCTGCATGCGTGTGTTAAGTATAATTTATTGTTTGTGTATGGAGTTCTGGGGGATTATTTTGCATGTTTTATTTAGTTAAGGAAACATGGCAATATTTTAGTTTATAAATGGACTGTTTTTTATAACGACTGAATAGTCAGCTCAAGTGCAGGGTGCTGCACCAAAGGAAACACTAGACACAGGAATAACGTTTGACTTTTATTGAATCTCAAAAGAGGGTAGGTAAAGAAAACAGTCACTTGCCAGAGGAACAACAGCCTGTGGAGGAGAGACGGGAGTAATTAGTAGGAGGAGGGAGACGGATAGTGGAAACACTAATTTACCACTTACGTGGCATGACAGGAGAGCACGGTACACTGCCCAGTGCGAGAAGATGAACCAGCACGGTGAAGCAGGTGTGGAAGGGAATGGGAAGGCTGGGTTGTGTCTGACTGGGTGGAGAGGAGGAGCTGCAGCGGGATGAGGCAGACGAGGAAGGGGAGCACACCACAATCCCCAAAGACTCACTGCTTGGATGGCAGCAACCTGGAGAGGAGAAAAAGGAGAGGAAATCAGGCAACGAATCCTGAAAACGTGGATCATAAGCTAGTTGGTATTTTTCTGCTTAGTTGGCAGTATACCCAAACGAGCCAGTGTTGAATCACTGAAGAGTTGGTCATTAAGAACGCTGGCTCAGCAGAGGCAGCAGGTGCGTTCAATCTCCCAGGTGTGTTGATTACCTGAGCGACAGGGGAAAAACGGGAAGGAGGGAGCAAGCGCTCACCAGGATATGACAGGGCTCCCCTCAAGGAGCGCCTCCTGGCGGTCCACTGGGTTTCTCGGAATGAGCTTAGTGGAAGGCCCGGACCATCTGTTTGTCATGAAAAAAGGATCTGGGGATCCAGGACCTGTGTTCCGGACCATAACCCTCCCAGTGGACTAGATACTGAAGGCCTTGGCCCCAGCGGCGAATGTCCAGAATCCTCCGGACGGTATAGGTGGTGTTGCCGTCGAGGACCCGAGGAGGAGGAGGAGGATGCAGTGGCTTCTGGGGGGGGGGGGGACTGTTGGAGAGAGGTTTGATATTAGAGACATGGAAAGTGGGATGCACACGGAGCGTCTGTGGAAGCTGGAGTAGGATAGTGGAATCATTGATGACGGCAGTGATGGGGAACGGGCCCAGGAAGTGTGGTGAGAGCTTCCTGGACTCTGCCTTCAGCAGGATCTGGTCTGCTGATAGCCAAACCTGCAGACCAACTCTATACTCCATGGCTGGAACCCTCCTCTGATCCCCATAATGGCGATTGCGTTCAGTGGACCGGAGGAGAGCGGCTCGGGTAGCTCTCCAGAGTCAATGACAGCGGTGAATGTAGGCTCCCACGGACGGCACCATGACCTCTCTCTTCACCATAGGTAGTGGGGGGGGGGTATCCAACAGAGGCCTCAAACGGCGTGAGCCCCGTGGTAGAGGAGACCGCATAATTGTGCGCATACTCCACCCACATCAGATGCGTGCTGCAAGAGGAGGGGTTATCGGCTGCTACACACCTGAGGGTGGCCTCCAGGGACTGTTTAGCATGCTCAACCTGCCCCTTGCTCTGTGGGTGGTGACCAGAGGAGAGCCTGAAGGTGGTTCCAAGAGAGCGGCAGAAGGACTTCCAAACCCGGGAGATGAATTGGAGCCCCCGGTCAGACACTATGTCAATTGGGATGCCATGGAGTCGGATGACATGGGTGGAGACCAGTTCGGCAGTTTCAGCGGCAGACGTCAACATGGAGAGGGGTACCCTACCCAAGGATAGCCTTGGAAAATCTGTCCACAAATGTAATGATGACTGTCTTGCCGTGGGAGGGAGGGAGTCCAGTATCAAAATCAAGGGCGATGTGGAACCAGGGTTGGCTGGGAACAGGAAGGGGATGCAGGAGGCCTGTGGGGGGCGTCAAACTGGATTTATTCAGGGCACAGGTCTGGCAGGCTTTGACGTAAACTTGCACATCCCTCCGCAATGTGGGCCACAAGAACACTCGCGGAATAAGAGCTGTCATGCACATCATGACAGGGTGGCAAACGAAGTGACTGGTGTATCCCCACTGGATAACTTCACTGTGGAGGGCGGCAGGCACAAACAGGTGGTTCCCGGGGCACCCTGCTGGTTCAGCCTCCGCGGACTGAGCTTGTCAGATCCTCCGCTCGATGTCCCAGGTAAGGGCCCCAAGGACGCATGAAGGCGGGAGAATAGGTTGGGAGAGGGATAGAGAGGCAGAAGGGTCAGAACCAAACTGCTGGGAGAGAGGGTCCGGTTTTGTGTTACGTGACCCAGGCCTGAAAGTAATGGCAAAATTGAATTGGAGGAAGAATAAGGCCCAGCAGGCCTGCCTGACATTAAGCCGTCGGGCCGACCGCTCCCTCCAGCCAATGTCTCCACTCCTCCAGGGCCAATTTAATGGCCAGGAACTCCTGATCCCCTACGTCATAATTCCTCTCTGCTGAGATGGGCCGCCGAGAGAAATGCGTGCATGGGTGGAGCTTCAGATCAGAGGCCAAGCGCTGCAAGAGAACAGCACCCACCCCCGTGTTCGAAGCGTCCACCTCCAGGGTAAACTAGAGCTGGGGATCGACCTGGGCCAAGATGGGTATTTCAGAGAACAGGCCTTTTAATTTGGAAAAGGCCTGCTCAGCTGCCTTGAACCATATGAATGGCACCTTAACAGAGGCCAGCTGTGTAAGAGGCTGTGCCACCCCATTATAGATCCTGATGAGCCTGCGATAAAAATTCGCGAACCCTAAGCTCCTTACAGGTGTGGGGTGTTGGCCAATCCAGCACAGCCCTCACCTTGGCCGGGTCGGCCCTCAGCTCTCCCTCCACCGCAATGAAACCAAGGAAATAAGTTTAGCCAGTGGAGAACTCAAACTTCTCTGCCTTCATGTATAGTTGGTTTTCTAAGAGCCGCTGTAACACCGCTTTAACGTGGACCTGATGTTCCTCTGGGATGCGAGAAAAAAAATCAAGATGTCATCTAGATAAACAAAAATAAATTGATTCACCATATCGCGGAGGACATCATTAATAAGGCGCTGGAAGACGGCCGGGGCATTGGTAAGTGCAAAGGGCATGACTAAATACTCAAATTGTCCAAAATGGGTCTTGATGTCATGAACCGAGCCCGAATTATCTGGTAGGCTCGGTTCCGACCGTTCTGTGGCTCAGACATTGGGTTTTTTATGTATTGTTATCTTTTGAGTTCTTGTTGTTTGTATGTCTGTGTTATTTTCTGTTCCATGCCTGTAGCCACTGCTCTGGATGGTGGTTGTTGGGCAACCATTTGACCTACTTTCAGGTGGGTGCTGTCTAACATTTGCCGGTCCAACCACGCCGTACTTAGGCGGCTCTTGCCAGTCAAATACTACTAGACCATTGAGCAATGCCATGCGGACATTAATCGCTGCATGGTTGTACTGTTTGTTGAGGGAGAGCTACACTGTTGCCATTCCCCTCAGTGTAGCTGTTGTTTGTGTGTGTTCACCGGTGCACTTGGACTACTCGGACTGTTCCTGCACTGTGAGTACAAGCTGTTGCATTTCCCTTTGCAGTCAGGTTGCTATGCTTTGGCAAAGTTGCCCAATTTCCTCTCCTGTGTCAGTCGAGCATCCTGGAGGACTCTAAGTGGCCCAAGTTGTCTTATTGTTTTTGTGTGTTGTTTGTCTTGTGGCCATGGTGCACAGTGGTCAGCCCACTGCACGCTATTCGTGTGAGCCCTTTTGTGCACAACTGTTGCATTTTTGTAAAGCTTTTATTTTTTAACTGTTTGTCTTTTTGTGTCAATAAATGTGTGTGTGGTGCAACCTGCGCTTAAGTCCATTCCTCCTTCTTCTCCTCCATGTGCTGCGTAAAGGCGCACGAGGAGGCTTATGACAGAATGGTCCAGCCAGCCAGGATTTAGCGGGTTCACCCACGCATTACTTTTTCCCTCTTTTTGAACATTTTTCCTCACCCACCTGTGTTGCCCACGATGCCCTCAATGTGCCCTCCCCGTACCGGCTGAGGCAGAGGATCAGAGGGGAGTCCCACGATGGAGGAGGAATGGGCGGCATTCTTCGTTTGGGACTTCATGGAGGAGGCCCATAAAGCCCGTGGACCGAAGGCGAAATGGAGCAGTCTGGACGCAGCGGGGGGATTCTGGAGGTGCATCCGGGACTCTGGAATTACCCTCAGTATGCAGACTTGACCGCCTCGGTCTATGCGCTCCAGAAGGAGTTCCCTGGCGTAAGGAGAGCGGCATTCCTCGCTGAGCCTAAGCAAGAACGTGCTCCACAGTCTGCAGCCTCTCCATCTCCCGCTTCGCCAGCATCAGGCTGGGCCTCTCCGACATCCCAAAGACGGCATCATCCTGGTAGGAGACACCGGGAGAATCCTTCATCGCCTTCGGTAGCCTTCTTCCCTCCAGCTGCCGTAAAGTCCGCTGAGCTCACCCTGGCAACGCCCACCTCTGTCATCGTGGAGATGGCTCCTCCACAAGCTTTCAAATGGGCCTGCATCACCGCTGACACGGAGAGGGATGACTGTCTGTCGCCTGTAGCTGGGAACAACAAGGACTGGGATGACAGGCAAGTATTTTTTCATTGTAAACCATCTAATGACACTGAATCTTGCCTGTCTCCCGAGGGACAGGCCCAGTTTCAACAGTCCGCTGGGTCCTTTCCTCCAGCTGCAAATATTAATTCTGTTCTTCCCCTCTTCGTATCTCCTCCTATTTTTCTGAGTGTCCGCAGGTTTTGGAACCCAGCCGCTGGAAGATGGAGGAGCCTGAGGCCCTGGAGGATTCCGTTCCAGAGCCTGCACAGAGCCAGCCCTCAGTCTCCTCGCTGGATCCATCTCCAGTGGGTGTTACTTCACTTGAGGACATAAGGACTATTCCAACCATCTTGCCAACAGCGGAGGGGGTCGCAGTGGAATGGGAGCCGGAGTTGGACCTCTTGGAGGCCGGGCCCAAGTCTTCATTGTCTGGATCGACGGAGTTCTGGACACCGGTGGAGCTCGAGCTCAGGCAGGTTTTCTCTCTCATGTTTCTAATGTCAGTTTTAGAAAGATATTTTCTGGCTCAAGGTGAGGAGAGTCAGGTGCAGTGCGCAGCTGCTTCTGAACTCCTTTCGCCGGGCTCCGCCGCTGCCAGCAACCCTAAAAACCTGGTTTCTTCTCCCGCTCCTGCGTTTTCTCCTAGGGTCGCCGGAGAAGAGCCATCATCACCAGGGGTCACCTTGGAACCGGGCCTGCTGCCTGACAACGTAGTGGGTCCAGCTCCCCTGCTGCCTGAGGCCATTGTGTGGGTCCCTCCACAAGCTGTATCTCCGTGGGTGCGGAAGGCTGGCTTTGGACCCTCGTGGGGGCTGCGCTCCAGGGTCAGCCCTACGTGGGTGCTGCGCTCCTGCTTGGACCCGTCATGGATACCACGGTCCAGCATGGGGTCCGCAAAGGGTGCAGCATTGGCCCAGTTGGGGTCCACTGTGGGTGCTGCTGAGCTCCAGCTGGAGTCTGCCGTGGGTGCTGCAGAGCTCCAGTCAGGAGTCACTGCAGGTGCTGCAGAGCTTTAGCCAGAGGCCACCGCAGGTGCTGAAGAGCTTCAGCCGTAGGCCACCATGGATGCAGCATTGGCCTGGTGCATTGGCCTGGTCGGGGTCCACTGCGGGTGCAGCGTTGGCCTGGTCAGGGTCCACAGCGGGTGCAGCGTTGGCTCAGTCAGGGTCCACCGCAGGTGCAGCATTGGCCCAGTCGGGGTCCACCATGGGTGCAGCTGTGTCCCAAGCCAGGACCACCAAGGGTGCTGCGGACCAGTCTGAGGACACCGCAGCCTTCTTCTCCTCCCAGTCCGACGCCATGGGGGTTCCCTTCCTTTGGTTCAGTCACCCACCAGCGAGCCTTCTGGTGGGCAGGCCACCTCCTGCGTCATACTGCTGGCCCTGGTGGCTGAACAGCGCTGGCCGACCGCCGGAGGAACTGAGTCTCTGGGCCAGATGGCCCGTGTTTTCCGGCAAGCCAACGGACTTTGTTCATCGGACTGCCTGCTGGGCCTGGGACTCTGGGCGACCTGCCGAGCCTCCACATCTTTGGACTTGGGGGGGGGGGGTAATTCTGGGCCCTGGGCGGGGTATTGTGTTCCCTCCTTTCCTGTTCCCCCTACCTCCCACCAGGGTTCGTGTTATTGTTCCTGTTGGGGTGGGTGGGGGGGGGGGGGTTCCTTCCTTGTGATGTTACCATGGGTGTCTAGAATCCACCCCTAGAAGGGGGGGCTCGCTAACGATCCAAGCCCATGTTATCCTGTAGGCTCGGTTCTGACCGTTCTGTGGCTCAGGCACCAGGTTTATTATGTATTATTATCTTTTGAGTTCTTGTCGTTTGTATGTCTGTGTTATTTTCTGTTCCATGCCTGTAGCCACCGCTCTGGACGGCGGTTGTTGGGCAGCCGTTTGACCTATTTTCAGGTGGGCGCTGTCTAACATTTGCCGGTCCGACTACGCCCCGTTTCTATTTGACAGTCAGCTGGTTCACCCTGGTAATAATCTTTCCCGTGCCTTGCCCAGGTGTGTTCAATTGGTTACGCCAGCAGTGTTTGTACTTAGGCAGCTCTTGCCAGTCAAACACTGCTGGACCACTGAGCAATGTCATGCGGACGTTAATCGCTGCGTGGTTGTACTGTTTGTTGAGGGAGAGCTACACTGTCGCTGTTCCCTCAGTGTAGCTGTTGTTTGTGTGTGTTCACTGGTACACTTGAACTACTCGGACTGTTCCTGCACTGTGAGTACAAGCTTTTGTGTTTCCCCTTGCAGTCAGGCTGCTACGCTTAGGCACAGTTGCACAGTTTCCTCTCCTGTGTCAGTTGAGTGTCCTGGAGGACTCTAAGTGGCCCAAGTTGTCTTATTGTTTTTGTGTGTTGTTCGTCTTGTGGCCACGGTGCACAGTGGTCAGCCCGCTGCACGCTATTCGTGTGAGCCCTTTTTTGCACAATTGTTGCATTTTTGTAAAGTCGTTATTTTTGAACTGTTTGTCTTTTTGTGTCAATAAATGTTGTGTGGTGCAACCTGCGCTTAAGTCCATTCCTCCTTCTCCTCCTCCATGCTCTGCGTAAAGGCGCACGAGGAGGCTTATGACACTTGAAAGCCGTCTTCCACTTGCCCAGCTAAGAGCTCGGCCCCGAAGCAGCAGGGTGAAAAAGTGGATTCTGGAAGTGTCGTCCAGGTACTTCCTCTCCACCTGGCCCAGATAAAGCCAAACCTTACAAAGAAAGTCCCGGCACTTCCCCACCACCCCGGCGTACGAGGTAGGTGAGGGAATGGAGGTCGTTTGGCACACAATTGAAGAACCCAGAGCTACAGGGGTAGACGGAGAATCCGGAATCGACATGTGGGCCAAATGATCAGAAAAAGTGCCCAGCTGCTGCGTGATGGTCTGCAGCTGCTGTGTGAGTAAAGCCACCTGCCCCTCTGTTACGTTGAGGCGGTGGAGTGCAGAGTGCTCGGTTGCTGTGGCACCCGCTGAGCTGCTATCTTGGCTGGCTCGTTCTGTCATAACGACTAAATAGTCAGCTCAAGAGCAGGGTGTTGCACCAAAGGAAACACCAGACACAGGAATAACGTTTGACTTTTATTGAATCTCAAAAGAGGGTAGATAAAGAAAACAGTCAGTCGCCAGAGGAACAACAGCCTGTTTAGGATAGACGGGAGTAATTAGTAGGAGGAGGGAGACGGATAGTGGAAACACTAATTTACCACTTACGTGGAATGAGAGGAGAACCCGGTACAGCACCCAGCGCGGGAAGACGAACCAGCAGGGTGAAGTAGGTGTGGAAGGGAAAAAGAAGGCTGGGTTGTGTCTGACCAGGTGGAGAGGAGTGAGCATCAGCAGGATGAGGCAGACGAGGCAGGTGAGTGCACCGCGATCCCCGAAGACTCACCGCTCGGATGGCAGCAACCTGGAGAGGAGAAGAAGGAGAGGAAATCATGCAATGAATCCTTAAAACGTGGATCATAAGCTAGTTGGTAGTTTTCTGCTTAGCTGGCAGTATGCTCAAACAGGCCAGCGTTAAATCACTGAAGAGTTGGTCCTTAAGAACGTTGGCTCAGCAGAGGCAGCAGGTGCATCCAATCTTCCAGGTGTGTTGATTACCTGAGAGACAGGGGAAAAACGGGAAGGAGGGGGTGAGCGCTCACCAGGATAGGACAATTTAGTACATGCAGCAGAATAATGGCAAATGGTGTTCACTTATATTGCACTTTTTCTAATCTCGAGATGACCAAAGCGCTTTACAGATCCTGCTATCCACCCATTCACGCACACATTCACACGCACACATTCACACACTGATGGCGGCAGGACTGCCATAGACACAGAGGTGCTAGCCTGACCACCAGGAGCAACTGGGGGTTCAGTGTCTTGCTCAAGGACGCTTCGACATGCAGACTGCAGACAGAGCGGGAATTGAACCCCTGACCCTCTGATCAGTAGTTGGCCACAAATCACCTGTGCCTCAGCCACCCCCAATAATCCACCTGGCCGTGTGGGGGTTGGACGGCAGTCCACCCGTCCCCCCTAGCTTTAGTTGTTTTGGTGTGAATATGTTAGCTGACCTATGATACATTGTTTTTGTCATTTTAGTGTGTGATTTGGGTCCTAAATTGGGGTGGGTCTGAATTGTGTACATGTGTTTTGGACTTTTGTGAAGGGGGGGAGAATGTTGTGTAGTTATTTATGTTATTAATGTTCTGTACTTTTATTTGTGAGACATGGTGTGGTGGCTCTGGCTTACGGCCCACCACCACACGTGCCTATAAAAGGGCAGCAGGCAGGAGGAGCGGTCTCTGCCATCCCTTCTGCCTGGCGGTTGCATGTGGTGAACCTGCGCCACCCTCTTTAATAAACGTGTGTTCAGTTCGACACCTGGCCTCGTCCTTGGCTCCATACTTTGACATAACAGTATGGAAGTATGAATGTATGTTTTCCAATGTGGCAGAACAACCAAGTGTGCACCCTTGGCTGTGCTACAAAACAGGTACGGGAAGAAAGGATTAACGTTAGATATTTTTAATATAATTTACAAACATAGACGTAAATGAGAAAATGCATAGTGGGTGTGTGTGCATGCGCGCTGCTTAAGCTAGCAAATCACCCACAGTACGTAGTTGTGTGTAGATGAGTGTGCAGATAGCCGTCTGTATGAATGTTTGTGTGCCTGCAGTCAGTGACGAGGTTGCTCCGTCACACCGTCATTCCTTCATATTTTTTTCTTAAATTTATATTTCCTTGGCGTGGCCTGGGCCTGGGCCACTCGGAGGCTGGTTCTGGGCCACATGTGGCCCGCGGACTGCTAATTGAATAGGCCTGCCCTAAACATTCAAAACGCTGGAAAGGTGAGGAAATGAGTGACAGCTGGAAACAGTAAAATCTGAATTTTAATCGCACTGATTACACAAAAGCAGATTGTGAAGTGTGTAAGGTAAAAATATTGTTACATCGGGGCTGTATTGGGGGGGGGGGAGCAGGGATTTCCCCAGCATGCTTTGCAACAGAGGACGTTATTGTATGTGTGTATTAAATGTTATTACTGAGTTATTATACTGCTGGGTCATTATAACTGTGTTATAATGACCCAGCAGTGTTTCATAGGCAGGATTAGGGCAAGATGTATCATGTGTGTGTAACCATGATTGAAACAGAGGTCTGGGAGAATGACCTCCCCTCCTGTCTGTGCTCAGGGTGTGTGTGAATAAAACCTGTTCGTCACTACTATCTGCTCCTCTTCTTTGTGTGAACCTTGCCTACGTCACACTGGTGTCAGAAGTGGGATCAAAGATGGAACAGATGGAAGCCAGGATCAGAATGGAGATCCAGCAGCTGGAGCGACTCATCACTCAGCTGGCGACGGACGATGGGACCGAGACACCACCCCCGGGAGCCGCTCGCCGGGACGAACGAAGCGGCGGACCTGACGGGGCCAGCGCACCCGCCTTCTGCCTTTTTCAAGGCAGAGTGGGCAGAGCAGAGCAAACCAGCCCCGCTTTCCGCCCTTTTCAGGGCAGGACGGGCTGGCGATTCCACAGCAATCAGGAGCGGTGATCGATCAAGAAGCGACCGTTCCATCCGTTTGGCAGCGGGCCAAGATTCCCAGCTTAAACAACGAGACCCGGTTGGATGACTACCTGACCCAGGTCGAGCTGGCCGCCGCGCTGAACGGCTGGTCACCAGAGGAAACCGCCGTGCAGGTCGCGCTGACCTTAGAAGGGAGGGCTCTCTGCACGCTGTCTGATCTCTGGCCTGGGGAGCACTGCAGCTGGCCAGCACTACAAGGAGTGCTCTGGAGACGATTTGGGAGAACGGCGAACGCTGACCACGCCCAGGAACAGCTGACCCACCGCCGCCAAAGCAGCCAGGAAAGCCTAGGAGCCTATGCGGCGGACATACGGCTGCTGACATGGCGCAGCTACCCAGATTTCGCACCGGAGGTGGTAGAGAAGCTCACCCTCCGGAGCTTCATCCAAGGTCTCTGCCCGGCCCAGCTCCAGAGCCACGTCCGGATCCACGCCGCGAGTGACTGGGAGACTGCGGTGGCAGAAGCAGAACGGGTGGACCCGCTGATGAATCGCACAACCGAAGCGTCGACGCACAGACAAAGAGCCTCCCAGGCCACGGCTGAGAGCGAGGAGGAGGAGGAGTTACGGCAGACCACGGCAGCGCGTCCACAGAGAAGACGACCACGGCGGCGCGTGGAAGGGTGCTCCCGCTGCAAGGAGCCAGGACACATCACACGGTACTGCCCTGCACCCACCCCACGACAAACCGATGAGTTGCCACCGTGCGTGGGCCGAATTGGACACTCGCCAGGGATGTATCTGCAGTGCAGCCTGGTGAAGACGTCAATCCGGGCCCTGATTGACACCGGCTCTACAGTCTCCTTAGTCTGACCCGGTGTGCTGCCGGGCACGAACAAGACGGCCCCATGGGGGTGGGAACACACCAAGCACTGCGTCACCACGGCTACCGGTGAGCGCGCCAGACTGGGGGGGTGGAGAGTCCTCGTGGTGGGGGTGGGCGGTCAGAACATAAAACACCCGTTCTGGCTGGCTGACATCCAAGACCCCTGTATTATTGGACTACACCTGCTCACAGCCTGGAACGCCAAGATCGACACCACCGGACCATCCCTCCAGCTGGGAAACCGGACCATCACACTCCACAGCAGAACCCAGAGAAGGAGCACGGGGGCCTGCGCGATCGAGGGATCGCCAGGACGGACCGGACCGGGCGGGCCACCGTGAGGACCGGACACGATGACGCCACCAGCGCGTGCAGAGAGAGCACGAGCACACACAAGGACAGCAAGGGGAGGGGTCAACGTGTCAGCAGAGACGCAGCAGGCGGTCGAGGAATTATTTCAGTGGAGCTGGAGCGGGCTGGACCCGGAACAGAGACGCCAACTGCGGGAGCTATTGGACTGTTATATGGGTGTCTTCGCCACGAAGGATGAGGAATGCAGCCGGACCGGTTTGGTGCAGCACGAGATCGACACTGGTGAGGCCAGGCCGATTCGACTCCGCCCACGCCGGCTGCCCTTTTCAAGGCGGACAGCAGCAGAACAAAAAGTGCGAGAAATGCTGGAGGCAGACGTCATTGAGCCCTCCAGCAGCCCCTGGGCGGCGCCGGTGGTGCTGGTCAAGAAGAAGGACGGGTCGTAGCGGTTCTGTGTGGATTACCGGCGCCTGAATGACGTCACCCGGGAGGATTCCTACCCCCTGCCCCGCATCGATGACGTGCTGGACCACATCGCTGGCTCCAGCTGGTTCAGCTCGCTGGATCTACGCAGCGGCTTTTGGCAGGTAGAGCTGTCACCTGAGGCCCGCCAAAAAACAGCTTTCTCCATCGGGCAGGGACTGTACCAGTTTAAAGTGATGTCGTTTGGACTCTGCAACGCCCCGGCCACCTTTGAGCGCTTGATGGAGCGAGTGCTGGCTCACATGTCCCAGGGTCGCTGCGTTGTTCACTTGGACGACCTACTGGTGCATGCAGCTGATTTTGACAGCGCCCTGTCCAATCTCCGAGAGGTGCTGGATGCCATCCAACAGGCGGGGCTACAGTTACATCCTAGAAAATGCCACCTATTCCGGCGGGAGACCACTTTCCTGGGCCACGTTGTCAGCGCAGTGGGAGTCGCCACCGACCCAGGAAAAGTGGCGGCGGTGAGAGACTGGCCAGTGCCGCGGAACGTGGAAGAACTGAGGAGTTTTCTCGGACTGGCCTCCTATTATAGAAGGTTTGTGAAAAACTTCGCCACCATTGCCAGCCCGCTGCATCAGCTGACGCAGAAAGGACGCACGTTTCAGTGGAGTGAGAACTGTGCTGCTGCTTTCTCCCAGCTTCGCTCAGCGCTCATCAGAGCTCCCATCCTGCAGTATCCCGACCCGAACCGCCCTTTCATCGTGGACACGGACGCCAGCAACCAGGGCATCGGGGCGGTGTTATCCCAGGAGGGAGAACACGGAGAGCAGGCAGTTGCTTTTTTCAGCCGCACTCTCAGCAGAGCCGAGAGGAATTACTGTGTGACTCGCAGAGAGCTGCTGGCTGTCATCCAAGGACTGCGTCACTTCCGCCCGTATGTGTACGGGGGGAGGTTCCAGCTCAGGACGGATCACGCTTCCCTGACCTGGTTATTAAACTTCAAAGAGCCGGATGGACGGTTGGCGAGATGGCTGAAGGCACTGCAGGATTATAATTTTCAGATTGTGCATCGGGCAGGCCGCCTCCATGCCAACGCTGACGCGCTGTCTCGGCGCCCCTGTGCGACAGAGGAGTGTCGTCACTGCCAGCGGGCTGAAGATCGAGACCAAGCCGCCCCACGGGCTGTTGCTCTCCGGACCGCTGCGAGCAGAACTAACGCAACGACGCGCAGCCCCTCCTCAGATGATCAGGCAGCTCTCCCCATCGATGACGTCACAGAGGTTCTTGGCACGCAGCAGCTGCAGAGCGAGCAGGATAGAGACCCGGTCATTTCTCGGGTTCGGCAGTGGCTGGACGCAGGACAGCGGCCCGCCTGGGAGGTTGTGTCTGCGCTGGACCCAGAGACTAAGGCCCTACACTCCCAGTGGGCCAACCTCCGCTGCCACGAGGGCGTGGTGTATCGACAGTGGCAGACTCCAGCTGGGCAGTGGCACGTCTGACAGCTGCTGGTTTCTCGTCAACTCCAGCCCAATGTACTCCAACTGGTTCATGGGGCGGTAGGAGCGGGCCACTTCGGGGTGACAAAGATGCTGCAGCACCTTCGAGCCCGGTTCTACTGGCCCGGGTGTCATCAGGACGTGGAGCTCCACGTTCACCGCTGCGACACGTGCACAGCTCAGAAAGGGCCAACTCAGTGATCCCACACTCCCCTGCAGCAGTACCGGGTGGGAGCGCCGATGGAGCGGGCGGGAGTGGACATCCTGGGCCCTTTCCCGACCACGGACCGGGGGAACCGCTACGTGCTGGTTGCGATGGATTATTTCACTAAGTGGCCAGAGGCGTATGCGGTCCCGGACCAGAGCGCCGCTATGACGGCATCAAAGCTGGTGGACGAAATGTTCTGTCAGTTTGGCGCACCGGAGGAGCTGCACAGCAACCAGGGTCGGAACTTCGAAGCGGAGGTCTTTGGAGAGGTCTGCAAGTGGCTGGGCATCCGGAAGACCGGGACCACCCCGCTGCATCCACAGAGTGATGGCCTGGTCGAACGATTCAACCAGACCCTCACCACCCAGCTCACTATCCTAGTGGACCAGCGACAGTGAGAGTGGGACCTGCATCTGCCTTTTGTTCTCTGGGCGTACCGGACAGCAGCTCAGGAATCTACTCGGTGCACCCCTGCAGCGCTCATGTTTGGACGCGAGCTGCGCACACCGGTGGATTTGGTATTCGGCCCCCCTCCTGAGCCGGAGGTGGAGGGAAAACCCGGGTTGGATTATTTTTTTTGTTTGAAAGAGCTTCTCCACACAGTGCATGGACTGGCTCAGGAGGCCCTGGCAGCGGCAGGGGGTCGGCAGAAGCGAGCGTATGACTCCCGCTGCCAGGGGAGGGACTTTGCACCGGGAAATCGAGTCTGGGTTTTCTGTCCTGAGAGAAAAAGAGGACGATCACCGAAGCTGGCGAGCCATTGGTCGGGACCGTGCGTGGTTCTGCAGAGACTGTCGGATGTGGTGTACAGGGTGAGGCTAAAGAAAAGGGACCAGGTCGTGGTCCTTCACCGTGACCGTCTCGCCCCGTATCAGCCATCCGCCCCGCTGGTGGATGAACCGGAGCCTTCATCCCGACCAGATACCCCGACCGAGACTCAGATGGACTCTAGGAGGCCTGTACGTGCTGGTCATCGGCACTGAAGGCCGCCCCGACACCTGGACGAGTTCGTATTGGACTTTTGAATTGGACTTTAATTTTTCTGGGGACAGAAACCAGTCCGGGGGGGGGGGCAGTGTAACGTAGGGGCTGTATTGGGGGGTGGGGGGCAGGGATCTCCCCAGCATGCTTTGCAACAGAGGACGTTATTGTGTGTATGTATTAAATGTTATTACTGAGTTATTATACTGCTGTGTCGTTACAACTGCGTTATAATGACCAGCAGTGTTTTCATAGGCAGGATTAGGGCAAGATGTATCATGTGTGTGTAACCATGATTGAAACGGAGGTCTGGGAGAATGACCTCCCCTCCTGTCTGTGCTCAGGGTGTGTGTGAATAAAGCCTGTTCATCACTACTATCTGCTCCTCTTCTTTGTGTGAACCTTGCCTACGTCACAATATATTTAGCAGGCTCTACAAATAACGTGCACAAGCACATTAGATAGACTATATCCATCAGTGCAGTTGGAAGAAAAAAAGGCGAGCAAGTGAACCTGCTACCAGTGAAAGTGACACTTTGCCTACTTCAGCTGTTGTTGCTGCTGTTTCTACAACATCATCCAGCAGCTACACCACTACAACCACTCGACCTAAACCCAGAGCTCTATGAGACGATTGTTTCACACAATTTAGAGGATATAATTATACTGATTTTTACAAAAATGGCTCACTTCCAACTGCAGCTTTTAGTAGAAAAAGAAAAAAGTTATTAACTGTTATTCATTTTATAACATGTGTTGTTTTACAAATAAGTTTTTAGAATATGCTCGAAATTTTTTTTTTATAAGAATACCTTTAAGTTTTGTAAAAACTGGCTATAGGGAGTCTTACTGTTGAATTCAAATTATCTGAGAGAATAGAATATATTTGATTCAGTGCAATTGAAAAAGAGTATTTAGAGATCAAATTTTGTGTTCAGATTTGTGGCAGTATTCAGTGCAATAACAGCTCTTAACAGCTGTTTCTTCATCTGTTTATTTCATCCAATTCAGATAAGTTATGTTATTGGTTGTTAAAATCTGGATTAAGGATCTTTTATATTATTTTTCATTTTTTGTTATTTTTCAGTTTCCCCCCTGAGGCATTGCCACCTTATCGTGGTCAGGTGGTTTGAGTGTCTCAGTGACCTTAAGAACTATTCCAGCAGGATTTTAGTCTGTGCACATGACAATGTTTTTACCCCAAACCGTGGAAGTTCGTCTACAGTTCAGCTGTCTGTGCATACTATGCAGGATATTTGGAGGTGTGAAAGTGTAGAGATTTGAAACCACTCCAGAGTGGAGAGGTTTTTCCGGCGCTGTTTTTGCACATCCATATCTACAGAAATAACGAGCTACGGCATGATAGAGCCCTGATTTACAAAAGATTTCAGCCAATTCACACACCAAGGAACATTTATTTCTCACAGAGAAATACAAATACAGAACTTGTACTGTATTTCTGTATTTCTCACAGAAATACAAGCTCTGTGATTAAACGTTAAGCCTGATGTGCTTATAGTTAGGATTAGGTTAAAAAAGGCTCCTAATGGCATCTGTAAAAGGCTTTCTTTTTTTGCACAATAGATCCAGCCTTATATATATGTATTATATGTGGTCTTTCTCATTTCCTCCTGCCTGACACCTCCATCTTCAACATCCTTTGTCCAAGATCTCCACTATCCCTCTTCTGCACATGTCCAAACCATCTCAGCCTTGTCTTGCTTACTTTGTCTCCAAACCGCTCAACCTGAGCTGTCCCTCTGATGTACTCATTTCTAATCCTGTCCCTCTTAATCTCTCCCAATGAGAATCTTAGCATCTATAACTCTGCCAGCTCAACCTCCAATCTGTTTGTCAGTGCCACCTTCTCCAAACCATACATCATAACAGATCTCACTACTGTCTTTTAAATCTTCATTTTCACTCTAGCTGTTATCCTTCTGTCACTGCACTGCCTGCACTCTCTCCTTCACCTCTCCTGTGCATTTTCCATTGCTTTGGATGGTTGACCCCAGGTATTTAAACTCATCTACCTTCACTACCTCTACTCCTTCCATATTCACCGTTACACCTGCCTCCCTCTCATTCACACTCGTATTCTGTCTTGCTTCTACTGACTTTCATTCCTCTTCTCTCCAGAGCATACCTCCACCTCTCCAGGTTGTCTTCCAGCTGCTCCCTACTTTCACTACAGATCACAATGTCGTCTGCAAACATCATGGTCCATGAAAACTCCTGCCTGATCTCATCTGTTAGCCTGTTCATCACCATGGCAAATAAGAAGGGGCTCAGAGCTGATCCCTGATGTAATCCCACCTCCACCTTGAATCCATCTGTCACTCCTATAGCACACTTCACTACCGTCTTGCTGTGTTCATACATGTCCTGCACCACCCTCACATACTTCTCTGCCACTCCTAACTTTCTCATACAGTACCATACCTCCTCTCTTGGCAAGGCAAGTTTATTTGTATAGCACATATCTTGTACAAGACAATTCAAAGAACTTTACATAAAAACATTAAAGCATTACAGCAGGTTGCAAAAGTAATACAGAACAATTTAAAAGCAAACTAAAAAGTAAATTAAAAAGAAACAAAAACAAGCTAAAATAGAATAAGATAGAAAAAGTGCAAGAAAAAAAAGTTACAGTACCTTGTAGGAGCAATTGTTCTACTGAAAGGCTGCAGCAAACAGGAAAGTTTTTAACCTCAATTTAAAGCAGCTGAGAGTTTCAGCAGCCCTGATGCTTTCTGGGAGTTTGTTCCACATGTGAGGAGCATAAAAACTGAATGCTGTCTCACCATGTTTGGTTCTAACTCTAGGTACTGATAGTCGGCCAAACCCTGATGACCTGAGGGCTCAGGGTGGTTCGTAATGGACCAGCAGATCTGGTATTTCTGGTATGAAATGTATTTTGGCCCAAACCCATTCAGAGCTTTATAAACCAACAGGAGTATTTTGAAATCTGTTCTTTGAAAGACAGGAGGCCAGTGGTCTGAGAACTGGAGAAGGTCTGAGAAGTGGAGTTATATATTCCACTGTCTTGGTCTTAGTGAGGATTTGAGCTGCACCCTCTCATGTGCTCTCTCTAGATCCACAAAGACACAATGCATCTCATTCTGACCTTCTCTATACTTCTCCATCAACACTCAAAGCAAGCACAGCATCTATAGAACTCTCTCCTGGCATGAAACTGTACTGCTGCTCATTGATTATCACCTCTCCTCTTAACCTGGCTTCAACAACTCTCCCACATCTTCATAGTGTGGTTGATCAACTTTATACCACTGTAGTTACTACAGCTCCGAGCATCACATTTGTTCTTGAAAATTGGTACCAAAACACTTCTTCTCCATTCCTCAGGCATCCTCTCACTCCCCAAGATTGTGTTAAACAATCTGGTTAAAAAGTCCATTGCCATCTCTCTTAAATATCTCCATACCTCCACAGGCATTTCATCTGGCCCAGCCGCCTTTCCATTCTTCATCCTCTTCAAAGCTCCCCTCACTCCTGCCTTGCTAATCCCCAGGACTTCCTTGTTCACCATCTTTCCTTCATCCATCCTCCTCTCTCATTTTCTTCACTCATCAGCTCCTCAAAGTACTCCTTCCACCTTCTCAACACACTGTTGTCACTTGTTAGTACATTACAATTTCTGTTCTTAATCAACCTAACCTGCTGCACATCCTTTCCAACTC
The DNA here is from genome assembly GCA_020510985.1 of Pholidichthys leucotaenia. NCBI lineage: Eukaryota > Metazoa > Chordata > Actinopteri > Cichliformes > Pholidichthyidae > Pholidichthys > Pholidichthys leucotaenia. The sequence goes on along the minus strand of CM035844.1, from coordinate 289,232,000 downwards.
GATCTCTCTGTCAAGCCAATTGATACAAATCCTTTTCTCCTCCCTTAGCTTCCAGCCTCTCATACAACTCACTATATGCCTTTTCCTTTGCCTTTGCCACCTCTCTCTTTGACATGTGCCTGCATTCCAAATACTCCTGTCTACTTTCTTTATCGCCCTAACTATCCCACTTTTTCTGTCCTTATTCAACCTAACCTGCTGCACATCTTTTCCAGCTTGATCTCTCTCTAGCCAATCGATGCAAGTTCTACTTTTAAAATTATTATTAATGTTAAGTGCATGATGATAACGCTGCATTCGGATTGGAAGAATCTGTGTGCTTTGAGGATTTTTAATATGTGTCTGACTGTGGTCCAGACATCACTGATCATTTCATTCGAGTTCTAACAAGAGACACATTTCTAATCTGCTGCACGAATAGTCCTGAATGTTTTTCATAGATAATAAAAGATAAGATAAGATAAGATAAGCCTCTATTAGTCCCGCAATGGGGAAATTCCAGGATTGCAACAGCACAGGGATAGCAACACTCAGAGCAACAATCAGAAGACAAGAAAAAACAAGAGCAGCGAGTATACATATGTACATATAAATATATAAACACACAGTGCGGAGCATTGTAGCTAGATGGAATAAATGTATAAATATATAAACACACACAGTGCGGAGCATTGTAGCTAGATGGAATAAATATACAAACACAGTGCGGAGCATTGTGGCTAGATGGATTAAATATTTAAATATATAAACTCACAGTGCGGAGCATTGTAGCTAGATGGAATGAACAGCATAACCGTCTACTTAGTTATCCTACATGGTATGATTATGTACCTATACATATCGTCACCCTCCGTAGCGACTGGTATTTTCCTAGTTGTATACCGGAGGGGACCATTGTGTAAGTCTATTGCGTCTTTTGCATTCACTACTATTAGGTTGTCACGTTTTTTTGCTATCTCTGCGAGCAGCCCTGCTTAGGTTATACAGTCTGACAGCCGTAGGTAGGAAGGACCTGCGAAACCTCTTGGTTGTGCCCCTAGGATGATGTAGCCTGCTGCTAAATGAGCTCCTCAGTGCGTTCAGTATGTCCTGCATAGGGTGGGACTCGGACTCCAGCAGAGATGACAGTTTAGCCACCATCCTTCTCTCTCCTATCTCCTCCACTGGGTCAAGGCGTTGCCCTAGGATAGAGCTAGCTTTCTTGATCAGTTTGTTCAGTGTCTTCCTATCGGCTGCTGTAACGCCACTGCCCCAGCAGACCACTCCAAAAGTGATGGCTGATACCACTACCGTGTCGTAGAATGTCTTCAGCAGCACCCCTTGTACACCAAAAGACCTGAGTCTCCTCAGTAGGAACAGCCTGCACTGTCCCTTCTTGTAGAGTGCATCAGTGTTGTGTGACCAGTCTAGTTTATTGTTCAGGTGAACACCCAGGTACTTGTAGGATGTCACCATCTCGATGTCTGTTCCCTGTATATTTACTGGTGCTGTCAGGGGTTGTCATTGCCTGCGGCAGTCCACCACCAGCTCCTTAGTTTTCCTCGCATTGATCTGGAGGCAGTTCCTATGGCACCAGTCCACGAAGTCCTGGATAAGTTTTCTGTACTCAGCTTCATCTCCGTTGGAGATGAGGCCGATGATCGCAGAGTCGTCAGAGAACTTCTGTAGATGGCACTGTGTTGTGTTGTGTGAGAAGTCCGCAGTATAAAGGGTGAACAGGAAGGGAGCCAAAACTGTTCCCTGGGGGGCCCCCGTGCTACCGATGATCGTGTCGGACACACAGTCCCGGGTTCTCACAAACTGTGGCCGGTTAGTGAGGTAGTCCAGGAACCATGATGACAGGTGCACAGCAGCTTGTCCTTCAGGATCATCAGTTGGATGGTGTTGAAAGCACTGGAGAAGTCAAAGAACATGATCCTCACCGCATTCCCGGGCTTCTCCAGGTGGGACAGAAAATGGTGAAGGAGGAAGATCACTGCATCCTCCACCCCAATGCCATGCTGGTAGGCGAACTGGAGTGGATCCATCGCTGGTCCCACCAGGGGGCGGAGGTGAGCAAGGAGCAGTCTCTCCAGGGTCTTCATCATGTGGGACGTCAGGGCCACTGGTCTGTAGCTGTTCAGGTCTTTGGGGCGGGAGGTCTTTGGTACAGGTACCACACAAGATGTTTTCCACAACTGTGGTACCCTCTCCAGCTTCAAGCTCAGGTTGAAGATGAGCTCCACAATCCCACACAGCTGATCTGCGCAGGACTTGAGGAGCTTTGCGCTGATGCCATCCGGTCCCGACGCCTTCCTCACCTTGATCTTTCTCAGCTCCGTCCTCACCTGGGTCTTAGTGAGGGTCATGTTGGGGGGCTGTATGTTGGGAGTGGGGGGGTGTTGGTGGAGTGGGGTGTGGGCAGCAGGACTCGATGTCTTTAGAGGCAGCAGTGGTTGTTGTGCAGTCGGGGGGGAGGGTGGTTGGTCAAACCTATTAAAAAACAGGTTCAGATTGTTCGCCCACTCCCTGCCCCCCATGACCTGGGAGGAGGTATTTTGGAGCCCAGAGATGGTTTTAAGGTTTCTCCAGACCCCACCAATGTCGCTCTGTTGCAGCTTGTCCTCCATCTTCTTCCTGAAGCTGTCCTTGCCTTCTCTGATCTTCGTCCTCAGCTCCCTCTGTACGGACTTCAGCATCTCCCTGTTCCCCCACCTGAAGGTCCTCTTCTTCTCCCTCAGAAGCGTTTTTATCTCAGGGTTGATCCAGGGTTTGTTGTTCGAGCAACACCGTATGGTGTTGTCCACACAGAAGCTGATGTAGTCCGTGATGGTGTGAGTGAAGCCATCGATGTCCTCACCATGTGGATTGCAGAGCTTCTCCCAGGCAGTGGTTTCAAAGCAGTCCTTTAGAGCGTCCATTGCCTCCTCAGACCATAACTTCACTGTGCGCTTGACCGGAGGTTGTCTGTGCACTAGGGGTTTGTACACCGGCAGGAGATGAACCAAGTTGTGATCCGATCTCCCGAGTGGGGGGAGTTGTGATGAGGTGTACGCCTCCTTAGTGTTTGCGTAGAATAAGTCCAGTGTTTTATTGTCTCTAGTGTGGCATGTGACATACTGGGTGAACATGGGTAGAATGGGAGACAGTGAAATATGGTTGAAATCGCCTGAGATGAGGAGAAGAGCATCTGGGTGTTCTGTCTGCAGCCTGCCAGTTACTGAGTGGATGACGTCACGCGCTGCCCCAGCGTTCGCCTTCAGATTTGCATAAATAACAATGCAGATCACGTGTGAGTATTCCCTCGGGATATAGGTAAGCCGCATGCTAACAGCTAGCAACTCGATGTCTTTGCTACAGCGCTGTTCCTTAACCGTGATATGTCCCGGTCTGCACCAGTTGTTATTGACGTATATCATCACCCCACTGCCCCGTGCCTTTCCACTGTCTGGTGTTCGGTCTGCCCGTATTGCGTGGAAACCCTCCAGTTCAATGTTAGCATCTGCTGCTAGTCCTGTTAGCCACGTCTCTGAAAATAGGAATATGCTACACTCCCGGTATATGCTATCATAGCGGGAGATAGCCGCTAGTTCATCTGTCTTTCCGAGTTTCGATCGTACATTCCCCATAATAACAGATGGGAGGGCGGGTCTGTACCTTATATTCCTTGCCCGCTGTCTTACAGCAGCATGACACCCACGTCGTTTTCGTCTTAATTCTCCCGGTATGTCGAGTTTTTTCGTTAACATCATGGGCCGGTTGAGTGCTAACAGCTGGTCCCTATTATACTGCCTCCTTCCAGAAACAGTGGCTCTGTCCGCTAACTCAGGAGACATTTGGGCTCTCAGGTGATGCTGGATCATAAAGATTGGAAATAGATTGATATAGATATTTTTATTCACGTTATTATTGAGATCAACCCCAGAGGAAGGGTCTTTGAAGACTAATGATGTTCTATAACAGTTTAGATTTTCCACTCAGTCTCACCAACTTAAACTTTATTTTAATGTTTCCAGCAATTCCTGCTGCCATGAACATGGTTTATTGGGAATCAAAATTTCATCTTAAAGGGTTCGGGTTATGACTACTGTACCAGTGGTCCTCGTGGTTTCAGTCCACCAGTGTTGAAAGAGCTGCTAAAATCAACCACACTGACCAAACTAATTTATGACCACTAAAATCCCCTAAGCTACTACTGGGGTCCGGTGAAACCAGTGTAACCAGTCTATTAATGAACCATTTAACACAGTAAATTCAGTTCTGAGTTAAACCAGTGAAACTGTTCTATGTCCAGTGTTTGATGTCAGATATTTTTTTTTTTCCTGGAGACTCTTAACTTTCAGACATTTTAAAAGGGAAAAAAAAAATTAAGACAATGAATTAATTTTTCAGATTTTTCTAAAACATCTCTCCCTCCAGCCTGTCTTCATGTATGTTCTTCTGTCTTCATGCCGGTCACTGTGCCTGTCTCCGTGCCCATCTTTTTACCTGTCTTTGTGTATGTCCTGTCCTCATCAGATGGACGAGGTTGCTTATTAATGAGTAACACCTCTGCCGCATCGTCCTCATTGCTCTGGTTATCATGTTCCCTCCAGGCCTCCTGGTGAAGTATGAGTCATGTGAGATGGACTTGATTTTGTCCAGCAGCTCTTGTACCTGACTTGTGTCGACCATTTTTTTGTTGTTGAACACATGGTAGACACCACTGCTGGAGTCCAGAAGATCCAGCAGGTTATCGTCCTCTCTGATGAACATCTCCATGTCGGTGTCTTCCAGGTAGTCTCCGTAGGTGAACAGCACCATGGTGCGTTTGGAAACTTCATGGCCCAGAATCCTCTGCAGAATCTTCAAGGCATCCTGTTCTTCCTCAGTGAACCTTCCCAGCTGGATGACTAGGAGGATCATGTGGGGACCTGGAGAACTGAGCTCGATGGCCTTCAGTAGCTCTGCTTTGACCTCTTTGTAACGGCAGCAGCTGTGTTTGTTTGATCCATGTGAGAAACATGGCAATTCTTGTGACTGTTGTAATTTCCCTGCTATATATGTCAACAGTGACATCCTTTCCAGTATTTGACCTTTGGTTGTACAGCAATGCCTCCCAAAGATTTGTTTTGGCAAGTATATATACTCACAGCCTGGCTCTGTGTGCCAGTCAAAAGTTGTTTACTTTGTGTCTGGGGAATCCCTTGGGAACTCCCTACCTTTTTTTTTTTATTATTATTATTCCCTCCATATTTTTAAAAAAACCTAGGTTTGGAAATTTGTCCTTTGAGATTTAAAAATTATTGAAATAATTTGTCATCAAAAATACATGAGGTATAAGTATTATTCACAACAGGAAGTAGACGATTTTGAGACTTCCTGCCCAGCAGAATACGGCAACAGATGGATTGAGCATGGCTGGCTAAAACAAAAATCCAAAGCCATCCAGCTGCTTACCTCAGCCCAGGTAGGGTGAAACTGTCATAATGATGAAATAATCCCTCATATCCAATTATCTACCCAATATTTTGTAGGCTGTTTGAGAGATGATAATATTTTTGAAGTTTGTTGAAGTGTGACTAGACCATGTGACTGTCAGTGGTAATCCATGCCTATGTAACCCTTCACCTAGTCTCCATGCATGTGCAAAAAACTGTAATAGTTGTGAAAAAGTAATTTTTGAAGCTTCATTTGTGAATAGGGATGTATTTTTGACTTGAAGTAAATGCAGTATTATTCTGGTCAGTCACTGCTACAATTCCCGGCCTGCATGGCCTTGGTAGTTTTTAGAAGTGCAAATCTGGCAATCCTTCATTATTTACTGGATGCCTAGTTCTAGTCAATTTTATTGTTATGTTTTGAATTGACATCTTGACTTTAAATTAGCTGAAATACCAATTTACAAGGTATTTATTCCGGGCTATTAATTGCAGACAAAATGTGAGAGCCTGCAAGGAATTTCTGCCCTCGGAAGGCTGCGACCCGGCAAAGTGGTTAGTGAAATGTTTAACTCTGTTGAAGTTTAATGATGGTTGTTTGAATATGCACATGTCCAAAGAATAGAAACTTTTGTGTGTGTTTCTAATATGAAAATCTGATGTGCACAAGCCATACAATTTTTAAATGTGGATTTGATAATCTGTTGTATTTGTTTACAGTAAATGCTGCATAATTTTTGCTGATAGCTTTCTTGCAACAACTCAGTAAACCTAAAAAATCTATCAATTTGAGATCATAAATGTTTACATTTGTGTGTATGCAGTATGATTTAATTTCTGCAATACTAGAATTTTGTGTCCACAGCTGAAATAATATTTCTTGTGTTTGATATGTTTCAGTCTTTACGGTGTTTGATGCATTAAAGTCGAAAGCAAGGACATTAAAGATGTGTCAAACTCAGTTATTGCACGCCAAAAATGCAGCTCATAATCCGGGGCCAGAACACTCTTTAGGAGACAGTTGAGTGCTGAAGAATCCAGGGGTGTCCACCACGGAGACTCTGCGACCAAGGACATCGGCCTCCATCTGCTTACTGCTCAGAGTCAGAGGCACAGAGCTAATCCTGCTGTCAAAGGCCTTCCATCCCAGGATGGTGTTTCCTGCTGCACTCTATCCCACTCTCTCCTGACCCACCAGCACCACCCTGAGGTCTGATCCTGGAACAACAGATCAGGGTCTGACCATCAGCCACAAGAACAGGAACATCACACAGTCAGAAGTCCTCCAATATAACATGTCTTTATTATGGAGAGTGGTGTAGCTAACAGTGGGACAGACACATTTTTATTCTGGTCAGAAATAAAGGACAGACACAGAATTTGGTTTTATTCCTTTAGTTTAATAATATCTGAAGACACAAATTCCAGGTGAGACATGGAGTACAAGAAAAACAGGAAGTCCAGAAAAAAACAAGTATAGATGACGATCTGTCCAGGGTGTACCCTGCCTCTCGCCCAGAAATGCTGGGAAGGGCTCCACCTCCCCACCCCACCCCACCCCCACCACCAGGACAACAAAAAAAACTTGCAGATATTCTACATTTTCAAGAATTTCCCCAGTCAGCTGTAGTTAAATGCAAAAACCTGAATGATGGTTTTAGATGAGTGAGACAATATGAGAGATTTAAAGGTTAAAAAATGGCAAAACCAAAATTCTGTTTGTCATGACCCGAGTGCCGGTCTCGTTTGTGCTCGGGCCATACATTATCTTTTCCAGGCTTTGACAGCAGTGGGTTCCTTCTAGCTCCCCGGGCTCTTATTGTGACAGCACCCGGTGGAGCTCCCTGCTGTCAAAGTCCACAGCTGTGCTGCATTCGGGGTCATCAGTGACCGGTGTTAAAAGCGGACGCTGAATGCACCCCGATGCAGCAGTCTCTGTTATACTTCGGTCTGTTATACTTCCTGTTATGCTACCTGTAATACTTCCTGACAGAACGTCACATCTGCCCTGTAAGTTATCCTGTTATTATCCTACCTGCACTGTCATGTGTATTATCCTCTGTTCCTTCACCCCTTCAATAAAACATCACTGCAACTCACCGGTGACTGCTGGCGTCTTATGGTGGCTCTCGAGGGCCACCGTGACAGTAGACTGCTGCCAGAACGTCCAGAGAGGGGTGTCGCACCGAGATGCCATTCACCGTGAGTTTTAGCAGTATCGGACTGTTGTTCCTACCTGTCTAGGTAACGTGCTGAAGCATGCCGTCGCGGAGGTCCTGCACTGAGTCCGAGCGATGTCCTCGCAGACGCCCTCAAGTGCGTGGATGAAAACCTCATCACTGCTTCCCTCCTCGACTTCAGCAGCGACGTGCACCGGTACCTGGACCAAGATGAGGATGTCCTCAATCATCTTCCCCGCTTCGCAGACCATCCTGAGGTAAGCGCGAGGAGATATGACATCGCTGCACAGTGCGAGATACTCCGTGGGCTGGAGGGAAATCCCGGCAGGAAGCCGAAGAGGAGGAGACGTCGCCCCTCACTTCGGGATCCCGCTCCTGCCTCCGTTCCGGCCCGGGAATTCGCACCATCTAGAGGTCTTTCCCCATCAAGCATGACATCACTCGGGATTCCCCCAGAGGAGCTGCAGCTAACTGCAATCAAGATCTGGGACCGAGTGGCTGCTGCTCGCTCTGCTGTGCACCCTTCTGTTATTATTAAGCATGTGACAGCGGCAGTTAGACTGGTGGAGAGGAATCCAGAGTTGCGTGAGTTCCCCGAGTTCGCCGACCTCCTCGCCTCTGTCTCCGTACAGGAGCGGTGGTTCCCGGACCTCACCTTCGCCTCGCCCTCCGCCAGAAACCGTCGTCACACCGGCTACCCTCCTCAGTTTGAATCCCGTCCGGATCCAGTTCCGGGTCGCTGCAAGGACTCAATCCCCCACACAGCTGCCACTCCTGTGCCTCGTCAGAGGGGAATTCCCGCAGCCTCTCCTCCCGGGCCATCTTCTCCTGCTGTTCCGTCAGCGTCCTGTGCCCAGCTCGTCTCGGCTGTCGCCCCCTCCTCCTCGATGCATTCCCCGGCCGCTGTGTGTGTGCTCAGAGTCCTGGCCCATTGAGCTCCGTCCCGGAACCATCTCGAGCGGCTCCCCGTCGTCCTCCCAGGGGGCTCTCTGTCACCGTCCGGCGGGAAAAGGGAGGAGCAATGTCCGCCACAGCAGGCACCACTCAGCCTCCAGGAGACAGGCAAGTCCAAGTTCATTCACACTCTCATTGTGATTTGCTCTGTCAGATCCTGGAGGTGGAGTTCGGGGTTTGCAGCTCCCCGAGCTCCCACCACCTGCTGTGGCTTTAATTATTAATCCTGCATCCTCTGTGTCTCCCTCCGCTGAGCGGTCCTCGACGCCAGGCCAATGTCGCTGGATGAGGAGGGGGCCTGCGGTTCTGGAGAGCCTGGTTCTGGTTCCGCAGCTACGCCGTGGGCGGAGGAGGAGAGCGGACTGCAACGTGGAACCTGCGCCGACGAGTAAGCGTCCCCGGGTCTCCACGGAGGAGCGGTCCGGTCCAGCGGGTCGAGGTTCTCCTGCCTCCACGCCGTGTGGGCCATCGGCGTGGGCATCGGTGCGGGATGACTCTCAAGCTGCGCACACCATCATGCCAGCTGCGGAGCCCGACGCAGCTGAGTGGGAGCCTGATGACGACCTCCTGCCATCTGAGCCCGGATCTTCGCAGTCCTGGACGGCGTCAGAACCCGAGATCAGGCAAGTGCTCTGTTTTGTCTTTCTCCTTTATATCTTAGAGCATTTTAGCCTGTCTCTTGGGGAGACGAGCTTGGTGCAGCTGCCCGCTGCATTCGAGCTTATCTCGCCGGGTTCTGGTGCTGCCGGTGATCCTGATCCCGGTTCTTCTCTCTCTCCTGAGCCTTCTCCCAGGATCACCGGCGAGGAGCTGCTTTCGCCTGCTGCGCCAGAGGTTCCAGGTTCGGGGTTGGAGGTCGGTTGGTGCGGCGCCGACCCAGTCGGGGTCCGACGCGGGTGCCACCGAGACCCAATCGGGGTCCTTCGTGGGAGCAACCGCGACCCAATCAGGGTCCAACGAGGGTGCAGCACCAGCAGGTTCCAGGTTCGGTGAGGGAGCTGCAGATCCCCTGCTGCCGGATACTGGACGGGCTCATCTCCACCTTCATTCTCATCACCATCGTCACCCTCCTCGTCCTCCTGGGGAGCGCAACCCATCTCCACCTGGGGCCGTTGGGGTTCCGAACGCTCCGCCCGGTTCTCCCTCGTCTTCCCCTTCTCCAGGGAGGCCGTCGTCTACTTCCCCCCTACGGTCCTGGTGGGCAAGCGATGCGAGTCGGCCGCCTGAAGGACTACTGCGCCCATTTGGCTCTCTGGGCCGGCCACCTGACCCATTGGACTCCCTGTTTGGCGACCTGGTCCAGCCGCCTGAAATTTATTGTTTCCGGGCATGGGACTGGGGTAGGCCGCCCGAACTGTCCTTTTTCCCCCTGCCTGCATTGTAGCCGTTTGATGCTGGGTGCCCCCCCCCCCCCGAACTTTCAGCCTCCATGCCTCAGAGCCAGGACTGCCGTCATCCCGGGTTTTTTTTTTCATAGTGGTCATGTCTGTAAACTTTTGGGATGTGTGGGGGGGGGCCTGATATCTGTAATTTTGTATCTCACCTTTTTTTTCCTTAGCTGTGATTGGTGTTTTTTTTTCCCTCCTCTGTCTAATGTCCATTTACTGTTTAAAACCGATATATGTATTGCCTGTTGGGTTCTGTCCCTGTTACCCACACGTAAGGGAGTATTGATTTTTTTTTTCTCTCCACCTGACTCTGTAATTGCTTTGTTGGTCCCCTGTTACCATTTTTGCTCCTTTTGACTCTCTCCCTCCTGCCGGCGCCCCATTCGCCCACGCTAGGGGGGTGGGGGGGACTTGGGTGTTATTTGGCTGTTCAGGAGCACGGCCTTGAGGGGGAAGTACTGTCATGACCCGAGTGCTGGTCTCGTTTGCGCTCGGGCCATACATTATCTTTTCCAGGCTTTGACAGCAGTGGGTTCCTTCTAGCTCCCCGGGCTCTTATTGTGACAGCGCCCGGTGGAGCTCCCTGCTGTCAAAGTCCACAACTGTGCTGCATTCGGGGTCATTAGTGACCGGTGTTAAAAGCGGACGCTGAATGCACCCCGATGCAGCAGTCTCTGTTATACTTCGGTCTGTTGTACTTCCTGTTATGCTACCTGTGATACTTCCTGACAGAACGTCACATCTGCCCTGTAAGTTATCCTGTTATTATCCTACCCGCACTGTGGTGTGTATTATCCTCTGTTCCTTCACCCCTTCAATAAAACATCACTGCAACTCACCGGTGACTGCTGGCGTCTTATGGTGGCTCGCAAGGGCCACCGTGACACTGTTAACTGTCAAACCATGTGACATATAACCAATACCTTCTAATTATTAAATGCAAAAACAAACAGTAAAACATGAGGAGTCGTCTGATCTTTGATGATTTCATAGCAAGTCCTATGACCGTGAGTGATGACTGCCTTTGATCTTTGATGATGTCATAGCGAGTCCTATGATGCCCACATTTGATCTTTGCTGATGTCATAGCGAGTGCTATGATCTTTGCTGATGTCATAGCGAGTCCTATGATTGTGAGTGATGGCTGCGTTTGATCTTTGATGATGTCATAGCGAGTCCTGTGATTGTGAGTGATGGCTGCCTTTGTTACATAGGAACATCATAGAACATTTCACACACAAGGAGTTGTTATACATAGGAACATAATAGGACATCATGCAGAGATCACAGGAACATCATAGGTGGTCCTATGATCTTTGGCTGTGACACATTGACAGAGATTTCTTCAATTTATATAGAGTGATGAAGTCCTGAATTACTGCCAATCAAATCTAAAAGAGGAAGAAGAAGAAGAAGAATTGATTAGATTCTTCAATCAAGTCTTCTCTCTTTCTGGTCCTCCGGACTCTAATGGGGACATTAATGCCCAAACTGATTGTCACTTTAATTCAGTCTGATGTCAAACTAGTGACTGAGAATGTAATTCATCAGAAATAGTCAGGGTGACTGAGGGCTGATGTCTTCTTTTCTCACTGACTTCAACAGAAGCAGAGACACAAGTCTCCCCCTGCTGCTCAGTAGGTAGAATGCAGATTAAAGGAATTTAATCTTCCCAGACCTGGAGCTACATTCACTTTTTATAACAGTCTGATAGGTTTCATTTGTGATGAAGAGGAAGAAGACGTCATGCAACCCTTATCCCGTCTGTTAAAATTTTCTCAAAGACTAAATGACCCACAGATCACTAATAAGCTGTAGCTTGGTGGTCACTGCATTTTGCATGGATTCTTCTTAACTGCCCCAGTCACAGCTCCCGCTACAGCTCCAATTGCAGCTCCCAGCAAAGAACCCAATGGACCTGCTAAAAATCCGGCGACTGCCCCGATGGCAGCTCCCTGCCGCACAGATCTGTTGAAGGAGTTTTCCTCTTCTGCTTGTCTTCTGGCGTTGGTTTCAGTCATGAAGCGATTTTTCGAGCAAAGTCGCTTCATTTCAGTCTTGATGGCCTTCTCGGCCTCCTGGAACATTCCGTTGGTGAAGTAGTGATAAAAAATTCCATATTATCTATACTATTATTGATATTAATAATGTATTATTATATTTGAGAAGCTTCATACCTTTCATATGCCATGTTTAATGTTTATATGTGCATTCCATATAGGATAAGTTTATATATCCTTGGTCTGTTTCTGTGAGCAATTTCAGAGAGTTCAGACAGGGTTAGTACATGCGTAAGGAATGATCTAAGCCATTTATAAGATAAGATAAGCCTTTATTAGTCCCACAATGGGGAAATTCCAGGATTGCAACAGCACAAGGATAGCAACACTCAGAGCAACAATCAGAAGGCAAGAAAAAACAAGAGCAGTGAGTATACATATGGACATATAAACATAAATATATAGACACACAGGGCGGAGCATTGTAGCTAGATGGAATAAATATATGAATATATTAACACACACATAATCTCTTTGACATGTCCTGTTTCGGGTCACAGGAATGCACAGGAACTCCTCATCTTATAGATTAGTGTTTCATGGACATTCTGTGAGTTTTATGGATCTCATGTCTTCATGACCCATGTCTCCAGAGTGTCTGACGTCTGCCTGGATAAGCTCAGTTATCAGGACTGTCCTGTTCTGTCCCTTCCCTTATCCTCATCCTCCCTCTCCTTTCTCCTATAATAATAGTGAAAAAAGTAATTGAAGGAATTGTTAAGCCACTCACCCACTGTGAAAGGGTGTGCAAAAAGGGTCAGCAACATTTGCATTGCTTGAGAAAACTTGCACGCTTCCAAATTGACCGAACCATAATGACAATGTTTTATCCGGCTTTTATTGAATCTGTTTTATCCTTTTCTTTAGTGTCATGGTTTGGTCAGATAAAACTGAAACAGAGGAAATCCTTGGATCAGGTAGTTAGATGGTCCAGTCGTTTGCTTGGTGAGTCACAGCTGAGCCTGACATCCCTGTACACCAGACAAGTACAGAGGATGGCTACCTCCATTTTAAATGACTCCCACCCTTTGCACTGCAACTTTCAGCTTCTTCCCTCAAGACGGAGGTTTGCTGTCCCAAAAAGTAAAACCCAGCGCTACAAAAACAGCTTTGTTCTTGCTGCTTTCAAAGAGTTGAACAAGCTGTAACAATATATTGCACATAATTTAGGTACCTATTTATTAACTCCATTTTATATTTACTTATTTTTGTAGGATGTTACTTGGGTTCTAAATAATTTATTGGGTTTTAGACCTTTGAGTTTTTAACCTCTTTGACTAGTTTTTAACTTTTTTTTCCACAATATCTTTATTGAACCTTTTTTTTTTAACAAACATGACAAACGATCAAACACTAACACTAAAGTACTACAAAAAAAATACACTAAAAACACCAACAACCACCAACAAAATCAAGTCTTCAACAATGCTCCTCTGTTTAGTCTAGGCAATCCATTACATAAGTATACATATTATATTCACCAGTTTGGAATTTACAAGGTCCACACACATCATTCACCTTCTTCTTCAAAAGTTATGGTTAAATTCTTTACATAATCAATAAAAGGTCTCCATATATTCTCAAACACAATTTCCTTTGATTTCAGTATATATGTTATTCTTTCTAGTGGAAGGTTTGTTAACATCTGTCTTAACCACTGAGTCACATCTGGTCTATGAGTCTTTTTCCACAGTAGTGCAATACATTTTTTGGCATTAAGCAAACTGAGGTCTATGAACGTTCTTTCACTTTTATTAAAGTTATGCTTTTCTGGGTACAGACCCAACAAAAACAGTTTAGGATTCAATATGATTTGTTTTGAAATTATTTTTTCAATTGTTACCCTCACCTTTTCCCAAAACATTCTAATTATTCTACATTCCCATACACAATGAAATAGGGTTCCTTTACTTTCCATACATTTTGTGCACGTATCTGGTATGTTTTTGTTATATCTATTTAACTCCACCGGTGTAACATACATCCGCATTAACCATTTAAAATGTATCAATTTAAGACATACATTTATTGATTTGGTTTGAGCTTCTGTACAAGCCAATTCCCATTGTTCCTCTGAAATTTCAGTTTGCAGATCTTCTTTCCAGTAGTTTAATCTTTTCTGTGAGTTTTCACTTGAGGATAGTGTCAATGAGTTATAAAACTCTGAAATAATACCCTTTCTTTTACTATCTTTCATCAACATTTTTTCCAAGGATGAATAAATAGGTCGAGCGAGAGCTTTATTTTGATTTGATTACCTTGAACCTTGAACCTTTGAACCTTGTTAAGTCAGATTCATTTTTGGTATCATATAATTTTTCATAGTAATCTCTAAAGGCTCTATTAATTTCTAAAGGATCTATAACTACCTGTCCGTTACTTATAATACTGGTAATTGGTGTTTTAAATTCTAATTGTTTAATCTGCCATGCCAATAATTTTCCTGATTTTTCACCTTGTTCATAAAAAGATTGTTTCAATCTTAGAAGATTCGAGGCAGCTCTATTCGCTGATTTTTTGTCATATTCAGCTCTCAAAATCAGTAATTCGTTCTCCAACCTTGGATCACTTCCTGCATACACTTTTTCTTGAAGAATTTTTATTTTATGTTCCAATTGGACTCTCTCCTCTCGAGTCTTCTTAGATTTTGAACCTGTATAACTAATAATATGTCCCCTAATAAAAGCTTTGAAAGCCTCTCACTTTACACATGCTGATGTTTGTGTAGTATTGATATCAAAGAACTCATCTATCTGTTTTTCTATGTACTGAACAAATTCCTCATCCTGAAGCCATTTATGCTGAAATTGCCATCTACCTGGTTCCTTTGTCAGTTTCTTATCTACATATATTAGACAGCAGGGTGCATGATCAGAGATCACAATGTTATCATAAAAGCAGTTTTGAATCTTGGACCTTAATTCTGTGGAGATCAAAAAATAATCAATACGTGAGAATGTCTTGTAGGTATTAGAATAACAAGAGTAGGCTTTAACTTGTGGTTTCATTTCTCTCCATATATCTAGCAATCTCATCCATCCATCCATCCATCCATCTTCTACCGCTTTTCCGGAGGTCCGGGTTGCGGAGGCAGCAGTTCAAGCAGAGAAGCCCAGACTTCCCTCTCCCCAGCCACCTGCTCCAGCTCTTCAGAGGGGATACCAATGCGTTCCCAGACCAGCTGGGAGACATAGTCTCTCCACCGAGTCCTGGGTCTGCCCCGGGGTCTCCTCCCAGTGGGACGTGCCTGAAACACCTCAAGTGGGAGGCGTCCAGGAGGCATCCTAATCAGATGCCCATACCACCTCAACTGACTCCTTTCAATGTGGAGGAGCAGCGGTTCTACTCTGAGCCTCTCCCGGATGACTGAGCTCCTCACCCTATCTCTGAGGGTGAGTCCAGCAATCCTACGGAGAAAGCTCATTTCAGCCGCTTGTATCCGCGATCTCGTTCTTTCGGTCATTACCCAAAGCTCGTGACCATAGGTGAGAGTAGGAACGTAGATTGACTGGTAAATCGACAGCTTTGCCTTAGAATTAAGCTCCCTCTTCACCACAACAGACCGGTACAACGTCTGCATCACTGCAGATGCTGCTCCAATCCGTCTGTCGATCTCTCGCTCCATTTTCCCCTCACTCGTGAACAAGACCCCAAGATACTTAAACTCCTCCACTTGGGGCAGGAGCCTGTCCCCAACCCGGAGAGGACAATCCACCTTTTTCCGGCTGAGGACCATGGACTCGGACTTGGAGGTGCTGGTTCTCATCCCAGCCGCTTCACACTCAGCGGCAAACCGTCCCAGCAAGAGCTGTAGGTCATTGCTGGATGAAGCCAACAGGACAACATCATCTGCAAACAACAGAGATGAGATCCTGTGGTCACCAAGCATGACACCCTCCATTCCCTGGCTGCGCCTAGAAATCCTGTCCATAAAAATTATGAACAGGACCGGTGACAAAGGGCAGCCCTGGCGGAGTCCAACTCTCACTGGGAATGACTCCGACCAAGTGTTGGCAATACGAACTAAACTCTCACAACGGTCGTACAGAGACCGAATAGCTCGTAACAACAAGCCCGATACCCCATACTCCCGAAGAACCCCCCACAAAAATCCACGAGGGACGCGGTCAAATGCCTTCTCCAAGTCCACAAAACACATGTAAACTGGTTGGGCAAACTCCCACGAACCCTCAAGAATTCTCGAGAGGGTAAAGAGCTGGTCCGATGTGCCACGGCCAGGACGAAAACCACATTGCTCCTCCTGAATCCGAGGTTCGACCAACGGCCGGACTCTCCTCTCCAGTACCTTGGCATAAACCTTCCCAGGGAGGCTGAGGAGTGTGATCCCTCTAAAGTTGGAGCACACCCTCCGGTCCCCTTTTTTGAAGAGAGGAACCACCACCCCGGTTTGCCATGCCAAAGGCACTGCCCCCGACCTCCACGCAATGTTGCAGAGGCGTGTCAACCATGACAACCCAACAACATCCAGGGCCTTGAGGTACTCGGGGCGAATCTCGTCCACCCCCGGGGCCCGGCCACCAAGGAGATTTTTAACCACCTTGGCGACCTCAGCCCCTGTGATAGGCGAGTCATCCCCCTCGTCCCCAAACCCTGCTTCCTCTGTGGAAGGCGTGTCAGTGGGATTGAGGAGATCCTCGAAGTATTCCTTCCACCGCCCGACAATATCCCCAGTTGAAGTTAACAGTGTCCCATCCGCACCATACACAGTGTGGACGGGGAGCTGCTTTCCCCTCCTGAGCCGCCGAACAGTTTGCCAGAATCTCTTTGAAGCCGACCGAAAGTCTTGTTCCATGGCCTCACCGAACTCCTCCCATACCCGGGTTTTTGCTTCAGCAACCACCCGAGCTGCACTCTGCTTGGCCTGCCGGTACACCTCAGCTGCTTCGGGAGTCCCACAAGCCAACCAAGCTTGATAGGACTCCTTCTTCAGCTTAATGGCCCCCCTCACCACTGGTGTCCACCACTTGGTTCGGGGGTTGCCACCACGAGATGCACCAACCACCTTGCGGCCGCAGCTCTGAGCCGCCGCTTCAACAACAGAGGTGGAGAACATGGCCCATTCAGACTCCATGTCTCCAGACTCCCTCGGAATGTGGTTGAAGTTCTTCCGGAGGTGGGAGTTGAAGACCTCCCGGACAGGGGCCTAAACTGGCTTTTCTAGCAATCTCAATTCTTTCATAAAATGATTAATGATCATCCTACATCCATTGTGCGTACAGTCCAGTCCTGTTGATCTATCTATACCGGGATTCAATGTACAATTAAAATCCCCTGCTATTATATGTTGCACTGTAAATGATGATAAGATAAGAAATAAATTAGCAAAGAACTTTTGATCATCTATATTGGGACCATATAAGTTCACCAGATTTATATTTTCTAATAGCAAAGATCCTTGAATGATTAAATATCTTCCAAATTTGTCTCCAATTACATTTTTCACTTGAAATGGGACTGATTTATGTATGAGAATCATAACTCCCCTGGCTCGGGATGAAAATGATGAGGTGAAAACACTTCCTTGCCATCTACTCCTAATTCTTTTTACATCCTCCTCTATTAGATGAGTTTCTTGTAAAAACACAATTTTTGAACCCATGTCTTTTATTTTATTCATAACTTGTTTAAGTTTTTTTAAATTTTGTAGACCTCTGCAATTCCATGAAGTTAAATTAAGATTAACACTTTGGTTTATGATCAATAGGGAGTTTGGGATTACCTTGCAGTGTAAACATGCTCATACAGAGAAGCAAAAACATGAGTGGTTGAACATTCATCCTACAAACTACACACAAACAAATTCCCCCTTCCCACATTTGTGGTGATCCCCCCAAAATCAAAAGAAAAATTCCGTCTCCCGATATAGCCATCGACCGCTCCACACCCACGAGGATCAGCCAAAGCCACTCCTTCTTCATCCTCCCAATCACCCTAACTCTACTGCTTTTAATGACGTAACATTAACTTTCTTCTGTAGTTTTCCAACTTAACTCCAAAATTTTTAGCAACTTTGTACATCATAGAGGGTTTTTTTTTAAATATATAATACAATCTATATTTTGTAAACTTGCTATTTGCTTCAAATCAGTCAGATGCCTGTGCAAATGCTTAAGTATTCTACCTTATATTTTGTTCATGCTTAGCTCCCACCAGTCTCTTCTTGGATCTTCTTGATGAACTCCTGCGCCTCCTCTGGGGTCTTGAAGATGTGTGTTCTGCCCCCATATGTGGTCAACAGTCTCACAGGGTGAATTACACCATGACGAATCCCAAGGTTGCGCAGCTCTTTACGTACGGGATCAAACTGCTTCCTCAATTGTTGGATTCCTGTGGCCAAATCTGGGTAGAACCGCACCTGCTGGTCCTGGTGTTTAATCTCTTCTTTGGCTCGCGCAGCGTTGGAGATCTTCATCCTGTCTCTGTTGCTGAGGAACTTCATAATAAGCGTCCTCGGTGGTCCCTTATCTCTCGGTGGGCCAATTCGGTGTGCGCTTTCTAGAACGACTGATGATTGCAGCTCCGCGCTGCCCAGCGCCTCCGGAATCCACTTTTCCAAAAAGGAACATGGGTCCCGACCCTCGGTTCCCTCCAGTAGACCCACCAGCCTCAAGTTGTTCCGTCTCAACCGGGACTCCAAGTCCAGGACATTATCTTCCAGACATTTATTTTTTTTTTCCAAAGTGCGCACCTTTAATTGAAGGCCTGCGACGTCATCCTCAGCACTGGAAACACGAAGCTCCACCTGCGCCATTCGTTCTACACAGTCACCCAATTCTTTTCTCATTCCTTCCAACGCTGCCATAATCCCATCAAATTTAGCGGAAAAGTCTGCTCTCATTGAACTAATAGCAGCAAGCACTGCACCTGTGCCGTTGCCCGCAGTCACCGCACCGCTGCTAGCTTCCTCCGCCATATATGGAGCTTTATCTGCTGCGTCACGGACGTGAAAGTCCGTTAATTTGGACTGTTTCGGCGGTTCGGTTTTTCCTCTACCTGATTTTCCAGCCTTAGGCTTCACCGACATATCCTCGCCCAAACGCTGGGATAAGTTCTGTCCCAAATGAGAGACTTATTTGCCGATTTTTTTTCTCTAGGAGCAGAGCAGAGTGATACGTGTCCTTCTTACGTGGCCGCCATAACCGGAAGTCAAGTTTTTAACTTTTAATATGACCCTTCTCTCTTACCTCTGGTTTTTCTCCCATCCCTTTGTCTTTTTATACCCTGACTGATGGAGCCTTGAGTATTTTTATCATGTTTATAGTCAGCTTCATGTGTGCCTGTGTTTGTGTCTATGTTGAATGTAATTTGTGGCTTGTAAATATGGATGTCACCAGACTGCAAAACAAATCTACCTACGGGTACAAATAAAGTAACCTGAACCTGAACCTGAACCCACATCTGTAACCTGTCATTTCAAACTGGTAAATTTCCAAACAAAATGAAAATAGCAAAAGTAATACCACTATACAAAACAGGAGACAGTCATTATTTCACAAATTACAGGCCAGTTTCTTTACTCTCACAATTCTCTAAAATACTTGAAAAAATCTTCACTAAGAGACTGGATGATTTCATTGAAAAACACAACCTCCTTACAGACAGCCAGTATGGTTTTAGAGCAGATAAATCTACATCTTTGGCACTGATCGAACTTATTGAAAAAGTTACTAGTTGTATAGATAAAAAAAAATTTGCTGTAGGAGTATTTATAGATTTAAAGAAAGCTTTTGACACCATTGACCACAGAATTCTACTAAGGAAACTGGAAAGGTATGGGATAAGAGGGGTCAGACTGAGTTGGGTGGAAAGTTATTTAAGGAACAGACAATGTTGCTCCCCTGGGTAGCGGCTCAGGAGGAGGCAACGTGCATGTGGAAGTCAACTCTCCAACCTGTGATAGAAGAATTGACGGGGAACACGTTTCGTGCCGTTATTTCACACAGAGGAGTTTATTCTTCGTCCAGATCATTCACATGACCAACATCGACTGACTAGTATTTACTATCAAGGTCCATAGTTTCTCTCTTATTATCTGATCACATCACCATTAAACAAAACACAATCATGTCCATTTATCACAATTTTCAATGTGACATTAACTGTATACTTAACATTTTTTAACAAATTATCTTAACATGAAATGAATTATTGCTTTTATATCTCCTTCCCATGTATATAGCTTTTAACTTGTTCAAATATTTATATTTTAAACAATAACCCATGAATTTACATTTAAATTAATCATTTTAAGCACTGTCATAAATGTACAGTATGTGGTGTCATTCTTAACAATGCATTAACCTGGCCACTGTGTATCTAATACACTTTTACAATAATATTCCTGGTATTCGGTAATAAACCCGAAATATACACACTTGGTGACAAATAAAACCAGTAAATGTCATACTGTATGACAGGGGTGTCAAACTCACTCCATGGAGGGCCAAGACCCTGCAGGTTTTACCTCCACCCAGTGGCATCAACAGGTGATTTCACTGAATTTCTTCCCACTGATTGCTGGTCAGTGAAAACACCTGCTGAAGACACTGGGTGGAAGTAAAACATGCAGGGTCTTGGCCCTCCATGGAATGAGTTTGACACCCCTGCTGTATGAAAACCGTTTCATAAATGTCTTTACATAAAGTAATCAAATAGTTCCTAACATGGGGCGAACTCCACCCGTGCGGCACATCCTTTCACTCGATCATTAGCATCAGCAGGTTAGCTTATACAACAACACATCAATCATTAGCATTAGCAGGTTAGCTTATACAACAACACATCAACTCCAACAGAAATACCCTTACAAACCTGTTTTCCATCTCACACTTATCACAATATAATCTCGGACATCTTAGGACTCTTACAGTTTATATTGCACGCTTGAATTATTAGTATTTACCAACCTGTGATAGAAGAATAGACGGGGAACACGTTTCGTGCCGTTATTTCACACAGAGGAGTTTACACTTCATCCTCCGGTGCGCGAGTCTACTCTCTATCATTGTGCGAGATGCGCCATCTATTGGTCGGCGTACGGAACTGCACTCAACTCACATGAGTTGTCATGGAACCAGATGGATTACAAATGCATTGTAGAAAAATAAAACAATTAAAGAATAAAACTAGAAAAGCACTCGGAGAGCGTAGACCTCCGCCAAGCGCCACAGTTCCCCCCATACAGTCTTCAGATTCCTTGATCATGAAAACATATGACAAGCAGTGGTTCAGTAGTTATTCATGAAAATGCCATTTTCTGTAATGGTGGCCACAGTTCCTCCCATACAGTGTTTGTGTGTACATTTTCAGATTCCTTGACCATGAAAACATATGACTAGTAATTGGATTGACAATGATAGGATTAGTGGTTCAGTAGTTATTCACAAAAATGACATTTTCCGTAATGGCGGCCACAGTTCCCCCCCATACAGTGTTTGTGTGTACGTTTTCAGATTCCTTGACCATGAAAACATATGACTAGTAATTGGATTGACAATGATAGGATTAGTGGTTCAGTAGTTATTCACGAAAATGGCATTTTCCGTAATGGCGGCCACAGTTCCCCCCCATACAGTGTTTGTGTGTACGTTTTCAGATTCCTTGACCATGAAAACATATGACTAGCAATTGGATTGACAATGATAGGATTAGTGGTTCAGTAGTTATTCACAAAAATGACATTTTCCGTAATGGCGGCCACAGTTCCCCCCCATACAGTGTTTGTGTGTACGTTTTCAGATTCCTTGACCATGAAAACATATGACTAGTAATTGGATTGACAATGATAGGATTAGTGGTTCAGTAGTTATTCACGAAAATGGCATTTTCCGTAATGGCGGCCACAGTTCCCCCCCATACAGTGTTTGTGTGTACGTTTTCAGATTCCTTGACCATGAAAACATATGACTAGCAATTGGATTGACAATGATAGGATTAGTGGTTCAGTAGTTATTCACAAAAATGGCATTTTCCATAATGGCGGCCACAGTTCCTCCCATACAGTGTTTGTGTGTACGTTTTCAGATTCCTTGACCATGAAAACATATGGCTAGCAATTGGATTGACAATGATAGGATTAGTGGTTCTGTGGTATATATGACTCTTATATCCCATACCTACACATGTTAGAACAAGTGGAAATGTTTTGTGACAGCATATGTAAGGAACTTCACACCTGGAAAGGACAAAGGATCTCCCCCGCCGGGTTAAAGACATTGGACCTCCCAAGACACGGCGGCGGAGACGGACTTGACACCTTTACCCCCTAAGGCGAGAGGAGGAGTTCCCATCACCTCCCAAGACAAGGAGAGGAGATAACAGAACAAATGGGGAGTTAAGATAACGGGGGGATGTCAGCTTTTTCAATGTGTGGCTCTATGTGTGCTTGTATTTAACCAGCGAGCTGAGCAGAGATCTCTCTCTTGGCTTCTGCCAAGCTCTACACCTGATGAGACTCGATAGAAGAGCTATTCGTGGGATCGTGGGTTCGATCCCAGCCCCCGACCAACAGTGATCTGTGTGGAGTTTGCATGTTCTCCCCGTGTTGCGTGGGTTTACTCCGGGATTTCTCCGGTTTCCTCCCACATGCCAAAAACGTGCATGTTAGGTTAATTGGCTGTTCTAAATTGTCCCTAGATATCTGTTTCCTATAGGCCCTTAGAATAGAGGGTTAGTATTAATGAAAGCGCTTTGAGTGGTCTTTGTGACTAGAAAAGCGTTATATAAGTGCAGGTTAGTTAGTTAGTTAGTAGCTATTCATTAAAAACCCTGTTTTTAATACAAAAATCGCCTCGTTATTTCAGCTCCTCTACACTGGTGACCCCGACGTGATAATATGGACCGGAGGCGTTCTTCAAGCTGCTCATCCATGGTGACTCGGGCATACGCCAGCGACGACGCAGACGAGGGAACAAGCAGACAGCTGTTCCCCAAGGCAGAGGGCACTGAGAGAGCTTAACCGAGCTCCAGCACCGCCGTGAGTGCCGAGGCAAGGCACTCTCACCCGGCGGGCACAACAGTGATGGTGTGCACGAACGCCGTTGCTGTCAACCTGCCAGACTTCTGGCGAGAAGACCCCGCCTCTTGGTTTCAACAAGCTGAAGCCCAGTTTATACTGGCGGGCATCACAGCAGACGATATTAAGTTTTACCATATCGTCTCCAAACTCGACTCCGCCACTTCGAAGTGTGTGCGGAGCTTGGTCCGGCGACCACCAGCCCGGGACAAATATGAGACACTCAAGGCGATCATCGTGGCGAATTATGTCCCGTCAGCGGAGGAAAGAGCCGAGAGGATCCTGGCGGTCTACGGCCACAGAGGGAGCAATCCAAGGACCCTCATGGAGGATTTGCTACAACTCAAGGAGGAGGATAATGATAATTTCCTTTTCCAATTCATTTTCCTCAGCACGCTACCACCGCAGTTGAGAGGGACACTCGCCAGTATGAAGTGCAATAATCATCAGGATTTCCGCACACTGGCCAACGAGGCTTACCGGCTCGTCAACGCCTGCAGAGAACGGACACCCACAGCGGCATCTGCAGATCTGAAAACTGACACCCCGAGCCTTGGAGAGACTCAACCCACGGTGACAGCGGCGCGGCCCAAGCGCAACGAGCAGAACGACGTCTGCTATTATCACCACCGCTTTGCAGAGAAAGCCCGCAAATGCGTTCCCCCCTGCAAGTTTACGATGTCGTGGAAACGCCAAAGCCGAGGGCCATTAACAGCAGCGGTTCTCGGCGAGAAGAATAAGCTGTTATACGTGACGGATGGATACACAGGCAAGCAGTTCCTCATCGACACGGGAGCTCAGCTGAGTTTCGTCATGCCCTCCCACGCAGATCGAACCATGGGCACCCGGGGCAATGGAGCAGTGGCAGCCAACGGCTCTGACATCGACACGTTCGGGGAAAAGAGCCTGCACCTCCTCATCCACGGCCGCAGCTACAGATGGACATTTGTTGTAGCAGCGGTGAGCTTTAACTTGTTAGGCGCAGATTTTCTGTGTGCACACGGGTTATTAGTGGATCTTGCAAATAGGCGCCTGGTTAATGCACTATCTTTTGCTTCTATTCCATGTTCAGCTCGAGTTTCCCCACCACCTGTGCAGGCCAACGTCACCACAGCGGGAGGTAAGTTTGAACAACTCCTCACCCAATTTCCAGCACTCACAACCCCCAAATTCTCAGCCACTGTAGCCAAACACGGGGTTAAACACTTCATTCCGACAACAGGACCTCCTGTTTTTGCCAAAGCTCTCTGCTTAGACGCGGCCAAGCTCAACATAGCAAAGAATGAATTTGCAGCTCTCGAAAAATTGGGCATTGTTAGACGCTCGAAGAGCCCCTGGGCTTCACCACTTCACATGGTTCCGAAATCTGACGGTTCTTGGAGACCGTGTGGAGATTACCGCAGGCTAAACAACGCTACAGCGCATGACCGCTACCCCATTCCTCACATTCAGGACTTTTCACTGCATTTAGCGGGTGCGCGCATTTTTTCAAAAATAGACTTAGTCCGCGGTTATCACCAAGTCCCAGTCCGAGCTGAAGATATTCCTAAAACAGCGGTAATAACCCCTTTTGGCCTTTTTGAATTCCTACGAATGCCATTCGGCCTCAAAGGCGCTGCTCAAACTTTTCAACGGATGATGGACGCTGTCCTACGCGACCTTCCTTTTGTCTTCGTCTACCTCGATGACATGCTGGTAGCCAGCTCATCCGAGGAAGAACACGAGCAGCATCTCACTACTGTTTTTCAGAAGCTGGAAGAGCATGGACTAATAATCAATCCAGCCAAATGCAAATTCGGTGTATCACAAATTGATTTTTTGGGACATAGAGTCTCCCCAAAAGGTGCATTTCCGCTTCCAGACAAAGTTCATGCGATAGAAGGTTTTCCACGGCCCCAAACGGTTAAATCGCTACAGGAATTTTTGGGGATGGTTAATTTTTACAACCGTTTCCTCCCCCATGCAGCTCAGCTCATGCAACCCCTATATGACGCGCTCAGAAAAAAGAAAGCTTCCAACGCGGTCGAATGGACCCCGGAGCGCGAACGCGCTTTCGCGGAAGTAAAAAGCGCCCTAGCTAACGCCACAATGTTAGTCCACCCAGATCCCTCAGCCCGCATTGCTCTAACCACAGATGCTTCAGACCTGGCTATAGGGGCAGTTGTAGAACAACTTGTCAGTGGGGTCTGGCAACCTTTAGCATTCTTTAGCAAATCGCTAAACCCAACTGAACGCAAATACAGCACTTTTGACAGAGAGCTGCTGGCGCTTCATTTGTTCATCCGCCACTTCCAGTTTTGGTTAGAAGGGCGGAGTTTCACGGCTTTTGTGGACCATAAGCCGCTCACTTTTGCTATGGCTAAAATTTCAGAACCATGGTCAGGCAGACAACAAAGACAGCTAGCTGCGATTTCAGAGTTCACCACAGACATTCAACACGTAGCAGGCAAACTTAACGTAGTAGCTGACTGTCTCTCTCGCGCTGTGACACCGCCAGAGCACGAGGAGACAGATTACATCGCCTCAGCAGCGGAACTCTTCACTAACGCACACACATACGCAGCACCTATCCAGGATGGGATAGATTATGCAGCCATGGCGGAAGAACAAAGCAGTGATGCAGACGTGCGCGCGCTCCTGTCTGGACCAACAGGGTTAAGGCTGGAGAAAAAAGGGTTGCGCGACGGCGTGCCCCCCCCTAATATGCGACGTTTCAACCAGCCGACCTCGCCCGTTAGTACCAGCTGCTTGGCGCCGCCGCATTTTCGACGCAATTCACTCCCTCGCACACCCAGGTGTGCGCGCCTCAGTCAAAATGGTTGCCGAAAAGTTTGTGTGGCCAGGCCTGCGCAAAAACGTAAAAGAATGGGCAAAAACTTGCATTCCTTGTCAACGCGCCAAAATACACAGACACACAAAAGCCCCTCTGGAGCCTTTTCCAATCCCTGCTAGAAGATTCGACCACATTCATGTCAACCTCGTGGGGCCGCTACCTTCCTCCCAAGGTTTCACACACCTGTTAACAATGATAGACCGCACCACGCGCTGGCCAGAGGCAGTCCCTCTAGCGTCAACCACAGCGGAGGAAGTTGCTCGCGTTTTTCTAGCAAACTGGGTGGCACGTTTCGGCGTTCCATCAGACATCACGTCAGACAGAGGGCCTCAATTTATCTCAGAGCTCTGGTCAGCCATGTCCAACAGTTTAGGGGCAACAATTCATCGCACCACCGCTTATCACCCTCAGGCTAATGGGTTATGCGAGCGTTTTCACAGGTCCTTAAAGGCCGCCCTCAGAGCCTCACTAACGGACACAAATTGGGTAAATAAACTTCCCTGGGTTTTATTGGGGTTGCGTACAGCACCTAAAGAGGATTTAGACGCTTCTCCTGCAGAATTAGTTTTTGCCCAGCCTATCAGACTCCCAGGAGAATTTTTTACCAGAGAACCCAGAACCAGGACACCTTCCAGTCCCAAGGTTTTTAGGCAGCAGTGGACCGGACTCCCTCCACGGTCCAGCTCATCACTCTTTTCCACGAGTTTTTGTTCCTCAAACTTTAAAAAACGCTGAGTTCGTTTTTGTTAAGCATGAAGCCCTTAAACCAATGTTACGCCCAGTTTACGATGGCCCGTTCAGAGTGCTGGAAAATGGTGACAAACACTTTGTGCTTGATTATGGGGACAGAAAGGAAATGGTCAGTGTTGACAGACTCAAACCTGCTTTCTTGCTGAGAGACGAACCTGCACAGTTGGCACGAGCACCTCGGCGTGGTAGACCCCCCAGAGGAAAAGTCTCAGCCCCCAGGCAGGGAACAAATAATCTTTTTCCTTCCCACAATGCAGATTCACCATGAGAAGGTCCCAGCAGGACACCTAAACCAACCTACAGCAGTTTTGGGAGAAGATTAAAGCCCAGACAGCACAGGGACTGATACCAACCACCCCGCAATTATTCACTGATTGCGTTACAACAGTTTAAGGCTACTTATGATTTCACTATGCTGTTATGTTTACCACTGAACTTTCTTAGGAGCATGGCTGCTAGAAAACTTCTCCTGTGGCAACAGCTGTAACACGTAGTATTTCATAGTTATTATCTTAGACTGTGATTCTTTCTGTGTCCTTTCCTAGTGTTTGGGGGGCCTGTGGTATATATGACTCTTATATCCCATACCTACACATGTTAGAACAAGTGGAAATGTTTTGTGACAGCATATGTAAGGAACTTCACACCTGGAAAGGACAAAGGATCTCCCCCGCCGGGTTAAAGACATTGGACCTCCCAAGACACGGCGGCGGAGACGGACTTGACACCTTTACCCCCTAAGGCGAGAGGAGGAGTTCCCATCACCTCCCAAGACAAGGAGAGGAGATAACAGAACAAATGGGGGGTTAAGATAACGGGGGGATGTCAGCTTTTTCAATGTGTGGCTGATGTCAGCTTTTTCAATGTGTGGCTCTATGTGTGCTTGTATTTAACCAGCGAGCTGAGCAGAGATCTCTCTCTTGCCTTCTGCCAAGCTCTACACCTGATGAGACTCGATAGAAGAGCTATTCATTAAAAACCCTGTTTTTAATACAAAAATCTCCTCGTTATTTCAGCTCCTCTACAGTTCAGTAGTTATTCATGAAAATGGCATTTTCCGTAATGGCGGCCACAGTTCCCCCCATACAGTGTTTGTGTGTACGTTTTCAGATTCCTTGACCATGAAAACACATGACAAGCAATTGGATTCACAATGATAGGATTAGTGGTTCAGTAGTTATTCACGAAAATGGCATTTTGCGTAATGGCAGTTTTCTTGTGGACGGTGATCCGGATCACCACCAAAACGTAATCATCTGTAGGATACCCTATTTCTGACAATCTGTGAAAATGTCATGAAAATCCATCCATAACTTTTTGAGTTATCTTGCTAACAGACAAACAAACAGACAGACAAACAAACAGACAAACAAACAGACAAACAGACAAACCAACGCCGATGATCACATAACCTCCCCCTTTGGAGGAGGTAATAAAAATTGTAGGGGTGCCTGTTTTTTTTTTATTTTTTTTTTGTCCAAATGTCTTTTTAGCACCTTTTACGTAACTATTAACTACTTCCAAGCCTCTACACTCTCCCCCACTTCAAATAAATGTCTCCCGACATTTCATGTTCTAGGGTGACTTAATGCATGAGAGTGTACCAGTTATAACCATAGGACTGAGGTTGGGTGGGGTATTGGAATGGCATATAGTTTTGAGTTAGTGGCACAGGGGTAGGGAGTAAGAGAGGTCTTACGTCTGCAGTCCAAGGCTGGTATGATGGCTGTCCCAGGACGTCGTAGGTCAGTCTCTCTACTGGCCTTCTCTGTTCCTCCTGTTCTCCATTATCTCCATCCATCACCTCCACTTGTCCTTGACGTTCTTCCTGCAGCAAAGCTGGTCCATCTATTTGCTCCTCAGCATCCCGCTGAACGGGGACCGGTTCCTGTCTTACTGGTGGGCAGAACTCTCTAGCTGTCGCACGAAGCCTTTGCTGATTTAGAGGATTTTGCTCTGGCATGGCAGGTACTAGTTGATGAGTGTTTTGGTCTGGGAGATTTGAGGAATTTTGCTGAGGATTTACGAGTCTGTAGCATGGGATTTGGCTACGGAGGTTGTAGCGGTAAGTATTTTCCTCTTCTTCCTCCAAGCTGTCATTGTCTGTGTTGTCAGTGTTAGGATTTGTCTCTGTCCTCTTCTTTCATTTCTGTTTTGTCTTTTCTTTTGCAGGCAGTTCTTCTAAAGGTAAGTCATTTACAGGCAACAACAGGTTTCTGTGTAACACTCGCATCACTTTGCTGCCTCTCTCTGCTTGTACTTTATAGACTGGTCCATCTCCCACTCTCTCAGCTACGCGATGTACTGCTGACTCCCAGTAAGCGCGCAGTTTCCCTGGGCCTCCTCTTTCAGAGAGGATTCTGACCAACACCCTGTTGCCTGGTTGGAGTGTGACACCTTTTAAGCGTTTGTCGTACTGCTTTTTGCCTTTATCTGAAGACTTTTGACTGTTCTCTGCAGCGATTTTGTAAGCAACACGCATCCTATCAACCCACTTTTTAGCGTAGGTTTGATGGTTGTGTGTGTCAGTGTCTTTTGTCTGGTTCAATAGTAGATCTACAGGCAACCTTGGGACTCTGCAATATAAAAGGAAAAATGGAGAATAACCTGTTGACTCGTGTCTTGTACAATTGTAAGCATGCACAATGTGGGGTAGGTGATCCTTCCATTCACTTTTTTTCTCCTCCTGTAGGGTACGAAGCATTTGGAGTAGTGTACGATTCAGGCGCTCCACGGGGTTGCCCTGCGGATGGTATGGAGTGGTTCGTGAGTGAGAAATTCCAGACAGTTGTTGTAATCTGTGGAAGAGACTGTTTTCAAACTCACATCCCTGATCGTGATGCAACTTCTCAGGGTACCCGAAACGAGGAATAAAATCCTGAAATATCTTTTCTGCAGCTGTTTTTCCTGATTTATTCCTTGTAGGGTATGCCTGTGCGAAACAAGTGAAATGGTCCACTAGTACGAGGATGTACTCATACCCTCCTTTACTTGGCTCAAGGTGTAAGTAGTCGATTGAGATTAATTCAAAGGGAGCACTGGTTGTGATAGATCCCATTGGAGCTCTCTGGGGAACATTTGGGAGTTTTTGTTTGATGCACGGACATTTTTTTGTTACATAATCTTCAACATCTTGTTGCATATATGGCCAATAGAAACACTCACGGGCCAGATGTATCACCTTATCACACCCTATGTGACCCATGTCACTGTGTAGACTCTTTAACACCATCTGCCTTAGCTGTTCAGGTAGGACAAGTTGTTTGCTGTGCTCTGTTTTCCTGTACAATAATCCATTGTCAACTTCCAACTTGTTCCACTCATACAGTAGTCTCCGTGTTTGTTTACTCATTGTCCGTTTATCTTTATCGTTTGGTGTCCATCCCTTGAGTTTGAGTGAGATTTCTTCTCTAATTGACTCATCGTCTTGTTGAGCAGCATTGATGTCTTTAGGTGTCATGCTCAAAACACTATCAGTTGGCACATTGTTGTCATTAGAACTCAGTTGTAGCGCAGCTATCCATGGCACATCACTGTTTTGTGCTGCCTTGCTCCCTTGCCACACTGCGGACACTACTTCCGGTAAAACTGTCTCTGTGAACTCATTCATTTGCTCTTGCAGATCTAAGGGGTGTCTGGACAACATATCTGCATCTGCATTCCTTTTCCCTGGCCTATACTTGATATCAAAATGGAAGTCAGCCAACTCCCCAACCCACCTATGACCCACTGCATTCAACCTGGCTGAACTGAGGACATAGGTTAAAGGATTGTTATCTGTATAGACAGTAAAAGTCGGTGCATAATACAGATAGTCGCGGAATTTGTCGCAGATGGCCCACTTGAGAGCTAGAAACTCTAGTTAACCGGAATGTAAGTGATAATTCTTCTCGGCAGGTGTGAGAGTTCTGGATCCATAGCCAATCACCTTAAGTTTGTTTTCTTGTTTTTGATATAAGATGGCTCCCAGGCCTTTGTTTGACGCATCTGTATGCAGTACAAATGGAAGGTCCAAACTGGGACAGGCTAGAATGGGATGATTAGCCAGAATGTCCACAAATCTTGACACAACTTCCTGATGTTCACTGGTCCATATTATTGGTGTGCGAGAAGGAAGCTGTTTTTTGTCTCCTTTCTTTGTTTGTCCTTTACTCCTTTTTGGTGCTGGTTTATTGTCATTGCTTGTTTCATTAGTGCCATGGAGGAGTTCGAACAAGGGTCTTGCCAGATGTGAAAAATCTTGAATAAATGATCAGTAATAACTGAGAAAACCCAGTAACGTTCTGAGTTCTCCAACTGTGCGAGGTTTCTTGTCTTTCAGAGCGAACAAAGCATCCAAGTCTTTTGGGTCAATCTGGACTCCTTCTCCTGACACTAGTCTATCCAGGTAGCATACTTGGTTTTTGAACAGTTCACATTTGGCTGGCCGAAGTTTTATGCCGTGTTGTCACATTTTGCACAAAACCTGTTTAAGGTGTTCTACATGCTCATCAAAGGTTTTGGAGTAACACAGTACATCATCCAAGTAAGGCACGCAACACTCCTCTCTGATCCCTTCTAACACCCCCTTCATACACCTTTGGAATGCGGCCGGTGCGTTTGACAACCCGAATGGAACCCGCACCCACTCGTATAGTCCCCAGGGTGTGCTAAAAGCAGTTAAATGTCTTGACTCCTCACTTACAAAACCCTGATGGTAGGCACTTCCCTGATCCAATATGGAAAACCAGGAGTTACCCCCAAGACTGTCCAGTAGATCTTGTATCCGCGGTAATGGATGTCTGTCAGGTATGGTTTTTCGGTTCAGCTCACGAAAATCAACACACAAGCGCAAAGTATCGTCCTTTTTACGCACACACACTACTGGCGACGAATTGTTTGACACTGATTTTCTGATCCAGCCCCTGCTTAAAAGGTTTTGAACATACTCCTTCACCTCTTTATACAGTGGTTTTGGAATGGAGTTGTAACTTTTCTGCACGGGTGTGTTGTCAGTGGTGTTGATTTTTAGCTGTAGTCCAGGAATACATCCAATGTCTCCTTCATCATAAGCAAACACATCAGACTGTTCATAGAGCATCTACCGAACCACCTCCCGATCACCCTCTGAGAGATGGTCTAAATTGACATTAGGGTGCCATCTCAGGTGTGAGGGAGCAGTGCTTAATGTTTCTTCACCCTCACCTTGACTGTCACATGTCACTTGAACAGAGTGACAAAATGGCTTGTCTGTAGTTTTGGTTGCATTTTCAGCACTGGAACAAACATTTACAGGTTTGTATTCAGTGATCTCTGAAATAAGTCCTAAAACAGTTTTTGGATTTAGAAAAATGTTGTGCTTTGTTGAGTTTTGGATTGGGATTTTGACAGTTTTTGAAGCACCAGTGGGTACATCAATAAGAGCTGGGAATAACTCCAATCCATCCGGTAAGTTACATTTCACAGCTGGTTCAAACAGCATTTCTCCTCCTCCAGGAACTGCTCTGATGTGACATTTTACCATACAGATTCGGCTACTGTGAACAGTGAGTCCTTTTTTCCCAACTCTCACCACTGGACTTTCTGGTTCATTTTCTGTTGACTTGGTGTGGACAACAGAGATGAGTGATTTAACATTACCTCTCTGGACCTTTAAAGTCTCCGACAGTAAGCCCACTAAGCTAATATCGTCACTTTGTTCACTGTTTACCATGATTATCTCTTGGATCACGTTAAAGCCCAGTAGCGGAGTGCTTAAACGCTGCTGACTGACAAGCATTGGAACATACAATGATACAGAACTATACTGTGAACTTGTGATCTCGAGCAGGACATCTATCCACCCCTCGAATGGAACATCCGTTCCATTGGCTGCGGTGATTTTGAGTGGATGGCCTGGGAGTAGGCTCTCGAGTGGCTGTATTTTCACATTTGGTAAGGCTGCTTGTACCCCTTGACTTTTCAACAATGCTTACTTGTGCCCAACTGTCCAATAACATCTGTAGGTTTACTCCATTTAACTGGCAACTGATCATACACCTACCGCCAATGAGCTGTGCCACACGCTTTGTGTTGGGTAACTTTTGGGACTTGGCAGTAGTCTGTTTGGAGTTCAGTCTTTTAGTGTTGTGGGACTCTGCTGGTGGTTCAGTCACTGGTGGTCCCTCCCCAGTGACCTCCTCCAGTTTCTCGACACATTGCTTTTCTGAAGGCAACCTATAGCTCTCTGCCCCTCCTTTCCACATCGAAAACAGTGTGTGCAGCGCTCAGTCTCTTGGGCGATACACTTTTGGCACTTTCCTTTCACTGCGGGTTTCAGTGCTGGCTGTTTAGGGACAGGTGCTGTGGGACTGGTGTTTACTGCATTTACCATTGGGGTTAGAGCCTTTTCTAAACTCATGGTTAGGGAGGAGACCTGTGCCGTCAGCTCCTGGATAGCTACACGATTAGCTTGGACTTCAGTGTGCATTTTAATAGAGCTTTGATCTGTCTCTACCTGTGCCGCATTAACATTGGTGACTTTCTGTTTGTGACTTTGTCCCAACCTACTTAATCTCTCTGTCTCTTCACTAACAGAATTTGCTATGAGCTCCAAGATGGAGTCATCTGTGACACTGGTGTTGGAGATGTGAGGTTTAAGGTCTCTCCTGACATAAGAGTATTTTTCATTCAAACCCTGATACAGTGAATGGATAAACACACCTTGTACCAACTTGTTGTCATAATGAAACCCACTACTGTTTTTAGATGCAGTCAACACATGCTGTTTTAGCCCCATTAGTCTATACATAAACTGTTGTGGTGTTTCTTTGTCATTTTGCTTAGCATTACTCAGCTCCTGAAATAATTCAGTGCTGCTTTTCTCACGTAGATGTGATAGATATATATATATATATATATATAGATAGATACTTTATTTCAAACAAAAAAGTATTATACTAGAAAAGCACTCGGAGAGCGCAGACCTCCGCCAAGCACCACAGTTCCCCCCCTTACAGTGTTTGTGTGTACGTTTTCAGATTCCTTGACCATGAAAACATATGACTAGCAACTGGATTCACAATGATAGGATTAGTGGTTCAGTAGTAAAAGCATTACCTCCTTGGCGGAGGTAATAAACAGAAGTGTTGGTGTTGTGTCCATCTCCTCCATCTCCAAACTCCCAGGCTGCGGGCGTTGCAATTCATCGCACAAGCGCGTACAACCCACAGGCCAATGGGTTATGCGAGCGTTTTCATAGATCACTGAAAGCAGCACTCAGGGCTTCACTGACGGATGCAAGTTGGGTAGACAGGTTGCCGTGGGTTTTATATTGGGGTTGCGCTCCGCGGCAAAAGAGGATTTGGAAGCTTCCCCGGCAGAGAGCTTGTTTTTGCGCAGCCACTATGGCTGCCCGGGGAATTTCTGCCAAATAATCCCACACCGGACAGCTGCCCGTCTCAGCTTTTGCAGCGTTGCGCAAACACAGGCACGCTGCCGGGCCCTGCCCACCACTGTTTTCCGCGTGCTTTTGTGCCTAAAACTTTGAAGAACGCGGAGTTTGTGTTCGTCAGAAACGACGACCAGCGCCCTCCATTGCGCCTGCACACATGTTGAAAATGGCCGTATCTCACAATGTTGAAGAATCCTTTAAAAATTCCTGTATCCAGACGGTGATCCGGATCATCCCCAAAATTTTATCAGTTCTTCCTTGTACCATTTCCAACAATGCCTGAAAGTTTCATCGAAATCCGTCCAAAACTTTTTGAGTTATCTTGCTAACCAACAGACAGACAAACAGACAGACAGACAGACAAACACTGGCAAAAACATAACCTCCTGGCCTGCGGCCTGGCGGAGGTAAAAAACAAAACAAATGACAAATGCAATAAAGAAACAGTATACAGTGTTCGAAAGGGAGAAGGAAGAAGTGAACTCTTATTAATTCCATATTCTCTTTTCCATAAATACACCCATGTGAATTATATACAAATTACCACATTTAAGACCCCAAGTAAACAATTAACTGTATTTTGTACATATCAACATTAACACCCATCCATCCTAGCATACATTGATGTCCATACATCAAAACCAGCCTCAAACAACACAGATATACACAGTGCTGTCCCACCCACCATTCCATAGTGTCCCATAGTGTCCCAGAGTGAGTATAGTGAATCGTACATATAAATACTACCCTTCTAACATATATACTTTCAGCAAATAATGTTTGTACCTCTTTTTGAATTGATTTCTGTTTGTACATAGTTTCAGTTCCGGCTCCAGACTGTTCCACAAATCCACCCCACAGACAGATATGCACATACTTTTCTTGGTTGTTCGTATCTTGGGTTTTGTAAAGTTTAAGTCTCCTCTCAAATTATGATCATTGTCTCTTTTTTTAAAATATTTTTTGTATACAGTGATCCCTCGCTACTTCGCGCTTCACCTTTCGCGCCCTCAGTGCATCGCGGATTTTTCAAAAATATTCATCAAAAATTCAGAATTGAGAAATAATGGGCGGGCGCTAGCAGAAGGCAGGGAGACTACATTAGACCATCAGGTGTCAACACGGACAGCCGCTCAACTCTCTGTTCGCTGTTCTCGTGTTGGCTGGGCTCGGAAATCTCGCAAGCTGATTGGCCGAGACGTTTCACCCCGCAAGCTGATTGGCCGAGACGTTTCACCCACCTCCTCTCCCTGCCAAGCACCCATGAAGGGAAGGAAGACCGCATTCATTGCTTTTTATCGCTCGTGTTACTTAGTCTCGCCGCGTGGAACTTTTTGCTGTTCTCTTGCTTTTTGCTGTTCTCTTGTGCCATTTTGTGCGAAATAGTCTTCCCGTCGAGCCACTACGCCGCCTCCTGCAGCTTCAGCTCTATCGGAAGCTGCCCTCGATGATCCTGCGCCTCCAGCACCTCACGATGAGGCGTCACCTGAGGAGCAGTAAAGCTCTCATTAACCTGTGCAGTAAATCATTTTCATCTTGAGTTACGTATCTTGTTATAAGAATAAAAGAGTTCTAAAAACATATTTATGTACACTTTGTTTACATCTACGTATGTATGTACACGTACACACACACACGTATCATATGAGAGAGAGAGTGAGAGAATGAACGTACGTATTATTTATGGATGACGTCATTAGGGGTGACGCTACTTCGCGGTTTTTCACTTTTCGCGGTCGGTTCTGGAACCCATTAACCGCGATAAGTGAGGGATCACTGTATTAGTTGGGAGTTGATTATTAATTGCCCTGTACATGACTTGTGCTGTCTTAAATTTAACTAAATCGATGAACTTTATGACATGTGACTTTAAAAACAACGAATTGGTATGGTCTCTATAGCTTACATTATTTATTATCCTTATAGCTCTTTTTTGTAATGTGTATATTGACTGTAGGTTGGTCTTGTAGGCGTTTCCCCAGACTTCTACACAGTAGTTAAGATAAGGTAGAAACAGTGAATTGTACAGTAAGACCAATGATTTATAGTCCAAGATGTGTCTTGGACTATAAATGTGTCCTTAAGAGACGTTTTAACTCAGCTACAGTAAGGCTATCTTTGGTTACAAGCATATCTTTAAAGGTACCAGGCTTAATTATTTTAAACACCGTTCTGATAATCTCAGCCTCTGTGAACCCTTCATTTAGCCCTTCATCAAGCTGTTTGCACAAGTTATTGTAACTCAAATCAGAATCAAAAACAGAGATTTGACCATCATAAATCTTGTACTCTCTACGTGGCAACAGTGACGTAAGTTCAGTCAGTCTGACTAACCCTGGGTCAGGAACTACAGATGGTGATGTCGGATGGTTCTTCCCTGATGGTGCTGCAGCTCCAGTGGTCACAGGAACTACTATGACCGGATCATTGTCGGGTGACACCTCTGCATCCACTTCTCCAGCTGCTGTGGGCCGTTGCAGTTCAATGATGAGGTCACGGAAAGCAAGCAGGCGAGACATCCCCTGGTCCTCAAGGCTCTTCAGTTGTGGACTTCTCAGCGAGTCAAATGAAGTCGAAGAGTTCCACTTCGGTCGATTCTGCACCTGGCAAATCTTCTCCCGCCTCATCTTTGAACGACTCAGCCAGCTTGTAAAGAACGTTTCTGCAGCGGGCAATGGTCAGCTGGCAAAGCTCTTGCTGAATTTCCCATCTCAGGTCATGTAGAGCAGACATGGCTGTGGTTTCCTGTAGTCAGTCGCTTAGGTCGATGGCTCAGGAACAGGTGGTCAGAATCCCTTGGTTCTTCAATGATTAATGCCAGACCAGTAGGTGGCGCTAATCCTGGACGAGCCCCCCAAATTGTTGCTCCCCTGGGTAGTGGCTCAGGAGGAGGCAACGTGCATGTGGAAGTCAACTCTCCAACCTGTGATAGAAGAATAGACGGGGAACACGTTTCGTGCCGTTATTTCACACAGAGGAGTTTATTCTTCGTCCAGATCATTCAGTATGGTTTTAGAGCAGATAAATCTACATCTTTGGCACTGATCAAACTTATTGAAGAAGTTACTAGTTGTATAGATAAAAAAAAATTTGCTGTAGGAGTATTTATAGATTTAAAGAAAGCTTTTGACACCATTGACCACAGAATTCTACTAAGGAAACTGGAAAGGTATGGGATAAGAGGGGTCAGACTGAGTTGGGTGGAAAGTTATTTAAGGAACAGACAATGTTGCTCCCCTGGGTAGCGGCTCAGGAGGAGGCAACGTGCATGTGGAAGTCAACTCTCCAACCTGTGATAGAAGAATAGACGGGGAACACGTTTCGTGCCGTTATTTCACACAGAGGAGTTTATTCTTCGTCCAGATCATTCACATGACCAACATCGACTGACTAGTATTTACTATCAAGGTCCATAGTTTCTCTCTTATTATCTGATCACATCACCATTAAACAAAACACAATCATGTCCATTTATCACAATTTTCAATGTGACATTAACTGTATACTTAACATTTTTTAACAAATTATCTTAACATGAAATGAATTATTGTTTTTATATCTCCTTCCCATGTATATAGCTTTTAACTTGTTCAGATATTTATATTTTAAACAATAACCCATGAATTTACATTTAAATTAATCATTTTAAGCACTGTCATAAATGTACAGTAGGTGGTGTCATTCTTAACAATGCATTAACCTGGCCACTGTGTATCTAATACACTTTTACAATAGTATTCCTGGTATTCAGTAATAAACCCGAAATATACACACTTGGTGACAAAACCAGTAAATGTCATACTGTATGAAAACAGTTTCATAAATGTCTTTACATAAAGTAATCAAATGGTTCCTAACATGGGGCGAACTCCCCCCGTGCGGCACGTCCATACACTCGATCATTAGCATCAGCAGGTTAGCTTATACAACAACACATCAATCATTAGCATTAGCAGGTTAGCTTATACAACAACACATCAACTCTAACAGAAATACCCTTACAAATCCGTTTTCCATCTCACACTTATCACAATATAATCTCGGACATCTTAGGACTCTTACAGTTTATATTGCACTCTTGAATTATTAGTATTTACCAACCTGTGATAGAAGAATAGACGGGGAACAAGTTTCGTGCCGTTATTTCACACAGAGGAGTTTATTCTTCGTCCTCCGGTGCGCGAGTCTACTCTCTATCATTGTGCAAGATGTGCCATCTATTGGTCGGCGTACGGAACTGCACTCAACTCACATGAGTTGTCATGGAACCAGATGGATTACAAATGCATTGTAGAAAAATAAAACAATTAAAGAATAAAATAAAAATTGTAGGGGTGCCTGTTTTTTTTTTTTTTTTTTTTAATCCAAATGTCTTTTTAGCACCTTTTACATAACTATTAACTACTTCCAAGCCTCTACAACAACAATTTGTACAAATTGGTGAGCACAAATCATCCTTCATGGACATCACTTGTGGTGTGCCCCAGGGGTCAGTTTTGGGACCCAAACTCTTTATCTTGTATATAAATGACATATGCAAAGTATCAAAAATTCTGAAATCTATTTTGTTTGCGGATGACACAAATATCCTTTGCACTGGTGAGAATTTGCAGCAGGTTTTAGAGGTGGTCACAACTGAAATGAAAAGGTTAACGCGGTGGTTCAACAAAAATAAATTATCTCTAAATCTGAAAAAAAAACAAAGATTATGTTGTTTGGAAATTATAAAATAAATCATGAAATAATGGTAACAATAGATGATACCAGAATAGAAACAGTACAGGAAAATAAGTTTCTGGGTGTGACGCTAGACAATAAAATCTGCTGGAAACCTCACATCAGTCACATCCGGGCCAAGTTGGCAAAATGTATAGGGATACTGGGGAAGACAAGACACATCTTGGACTATAAATCATTGTTCTTACTGTACAATTCACTGTTTCTACCTTATCTTAACTACTGTGTAGAAGTCTGGGGAAACACCTACAAGACCAACCTACAGTCAATATGCACATTACAAAAAAGAGCTATAAGGATGATAATAAATAATGAAGGATATAGAGACCATACCAATTCGTTGTTTTTAAAGTCACATGTCATAAAGTTCATCGATTTAGTTAAATTTAAGACAGCACAAGTCATGTACAGGGCAATTAATAATCAACTCCCAACTAATATACAAAAAAATATTTTAAAAAAAGAGACAATGATTATAATTTGAGAGGAGACTTAAACTTTACAAAACCCAAGATACGAACAACTAAGAAAAGTATGTGCATATCTGTCTGTGGGGTGTATTTGTGGAACAGTCTGGAGCCGGAACTGAAACTATGTACAAACAGAAATCAATTCAAAAAGAGGTATAAACATTATTTGCTGAAAGAATATATGTTAGAAGGGTAGTATTTATATGTACGATTTACTATGCTCACTCTGGAACACTATGGAATGGTGGGTGGGACAGCATTGTGTATATCTGTGTTGTTTGGGGCTGGTTTTGATGTATGGACTGTATGTATGTTGGGATGCATGGGTGTTAATGTTGATATGTACAAAATATAGTTAATTGTTTACTTGGGGTCTTAAATGTGGTAATTTGTATATATTTCACATGGGTTGTATTTATGGAAAAGAGGAGTTGGAATTAAAAAGTGTTCACTTCTTCCTTCTCCCTTTCGAACACTGTATACTGTTACTTTATTGCACTTGTCATTTGTTTTGTTTTTGTTTTACTTTTTGTTTGAAATAAAGTATGTATGTATGTATGTATGTATGTATGTATGTATCTATCTATCTATCTATCTGTCTCCTACCTATATATATCAGACTTAGAAGAATGGATCCTTTCGAGATTCTAGGTGTATCTGAATGTCATGCCTTGTAACCTCTCCCCCACGGTGGCCAATGGGGTGATTCCTTTTATTTTTGTAATAAATGTACATAAATTCAACTTTCCGCCTGATTATTTGACTTTGAATAATTTAAGCTCAAAACTATTCTAACAAGTAGCTTCCTCCATTTTTCTGAACCACTGAGTTGATCTTCTTCAACAGCTCGTTCACCTGTTCTGCATTCTTGTCTCTGTTGTTGAAGACATGATGTCCTCCCTGACACTGAATTACAAACTCCTTGAGTGATGTGTTCTCATTGATCAACTCCTCAATGGTGCGGCCCTCTTCCACCAGGTAGTCTCCGTGCATGAACAGTGCCATGGTGTACTCGGTGGCCTTTTCTCCAAATATCAGCTGGATCATTTTTACTGTTTCTTGTTTTTCTTTTGTGAATCTGCCAGGCTGAAGGATGACCAGGAAGACATGAGGACCGGGGGAGGCGTACAACATGCATCTCCAAATCTCCCGTCTTATGGCATCTTCAGAGTTGTTGGTGTCAAACAGTCCCAGAGTATCAACCACTGCCAGGGTTTGACCACCCCATTCTCCTGTTTCCTTCTTTCACTGGGACGTTGTGGAGGAGGTTGACAGTTTAGAATCAAAAACTTTCTTTTTCAACAGCGTGTTTCCTGTTGTGCTCTTCCCAACTCCAGTTTTCCCAACAAGCACAATCCTGAGGTGTGACTTGCTTCTTTTTCTGCCTCTGTTGTAGAATTTCAGACATTAGTGAAATTATTAAATTGTACAGGCTGGGTTAATCATCTCAGACTGGATGCAGAGGGTAAACAGAGAAGGACAATAGGTATGGAGATGAGAGAGATTATGGTGAGGTAGCAGGAAGAAGGAGTTGGGGGAGAAGGGATGAATGTATTGTGATGCAAGATGCCATGCAGATGTGAAATGGGCGGTTGATATAAAAGGAGAGACCCTGGTGTATTGAGATATGCTTTTTCTGTGTATGACTGATGTGAGAGTGAATAAAGTCGTCTGCTGCATAAATCTGCCTCCGTTATTTACACTCTCCACTCTGGTGACCCCTTGACAAATTATGGAACACGAGGCAAGAACCTCGGAGTCGGCCCGGACAACTTGTGCGCTGTTTGGGTCAAACTACCAGACTTTTGGCTGCACGACCCATGGTCTCGGTTCCACCACACCGAAGCTCAGTTCGCCCTTCGGGGAAAAACGGCAGACGACACCAGATATTACTATGTGGTCACAGCACTGGACGCTCGCACGTCTCAGCAAGTAGCGAGCCTGCCCCAACAGCCTCCAGCCCACGACAAATACGAGGCTCTCAAGGCCGTGCTGACCCGGCGCTACACACTCTCGGATTGTGAGAGAGCAGAGAGGCTCCTGAGGCACTCCGAGTTAGGAGATGGTTCGGCGGTCGAACTGATCGAGAAGATGTTGGCGTTGATGGGCACGGACGACGGGCATTTTCTGTTTGCCCACCTTTTCCTCCGGAACCTCCCAACAGAGGCGAGAGCGGTTCTTGCCAATTCGCCGTTGCTGGCCACGCGTGACTACCGGGCGCTAGCCCAGGCAGCAGATCGGATCATCCTCACCACCAGAGCCCTCACAGTGAACACGGCGGTGTCGGAACCCAGCGAGACGACCAGCGGAGGCGAGGAGCCACTGACGATAGCGGCAGCGGGGGCCAGGAAGCGCCAGAGAGACACGCTCTGCTTCTATCACTGCCGCTTTGGAGAGAAAGCACACAGATGTGTGCCACCGTGCCAATTCAAGCGTTCGGGAAACGCCAAGGCCGGCAGTCAGTAGCAGCTGCGACCGCCGGTGAAGAAAACAAGCTGCTCTATGTGACGGTTCCTCGTAGACACCGGCTCCCAAAAGAGCCTCATCCTGCCGTCCTACGCCGACCGGCTAGCGGGAGCTTGCGGCCCCCAGCTGGTAGCCATAAACGGCTCGGACATTAAGACTTTTGGAGAGAACACTGACTTTATCCCTACATGGCCATATGTACCAGTGGACTTTTGTCATAGCGGCATTGAGTTTCCCAGTCCTGGGAGCTGATTTTCTGTGTGCATATGAGTTGCTAGTCGATGTTGCTAATAGACGCCTGGTTAATGCAATGTCTTTTGATTCTCTCCCCTGTACAGCTCAAGGGGCCGGGCCAATAACACAAGCCAACATCACAGCTCCAGGCGGTAAGTTCCACACACTGCTCATTCAGTTCCCAGCACTCACAGTCCCGACGTTTTTGGCGGCCAGCACTAAACACGGGGTGGAACACTTTATCACCACTACTGGGCCGCTTGTTTTCGCACGACCTCGGCGCCTGGACGCAGCTAAACTGGCCATAGCGCGCGAGGAGTTTGCCAACTTGGAAAGGTTGGTCATCATCAGGTGCTCAAATAGCCCATGGGCATCCCACTACACATGGGCCCTAAGGCTGAGGGATCGTGGTGACCGTGCAGAGATTTCCGCAGGTTGAATAACACCACAGCGCACGACCACTACCCAATTCCCCATATTCAGGATTTTTCCATTCACCTCGCCGGGGCACGCATTTTTTCTAAAATAGACCTGGTCCGTGGTTACCACCAGGTCCCAGTGCGCATGGAGGACATACCCAAAACAGCGGTAATAACTCCATTTGGCTTGTTTGAGTTTTTACGCATGCCCTTCGGATTAAAAGGCGCGGCACAGACATTCCAACTCATGATGGATGCGGTGTTGCGCGATCTGCCGTTTGTGCTCGTCTACCTGGATGACATCCTGGTGGCCAGTGCGTCCGAGGACTAGCACGTAGCCCACCTCAGGACGGTTTTCCGGAGGTTGGAGGAGCACGGGTTAATAATCAACCCGGCGAAATGCCAGTCCGGCGTGACGGGGATTGATTTTTTGGGGCACCGCGTCTCACTGGAGGGAGCAATACCCTTGCCCGACAAGGTGCGCGCTGTGGCGAATTTTCCCCAGCCTCAGACGGTCAGAGCACTGCAAGAGTTTTTGGGGATGGTTAACTTTTATAACCGGTTCCTCCCCCGCACAGCTCAGCTCATCCAGTCATTGTACGCCGCGCTCAAGAAACGGAAACCCGTGGACAGAGTCCAATGGACTCCGGAGCGGGAGCAGGTATTCCCTGAGGTTAAAACAGCCCTGGCAAACGCCACACTGTTGGCGCACCCGGACCCGGCGGCCCGGATAGCGCTCACTACCGATGCCTTGGACGTGGCCATAGGGGCCGTCGCCGGTTCTTGGCAGCTGCTCGCTTTTTTCAGCAGGGCTTTGCGCGACAGTGAGCGTAAATACAGTGCGTTTGACAGAGAGTTGCTGGCTCTCCACCTGGCCATACACCACTTCCAGTTCTGGCTGGAAGGGCGCAGCTTCACCGCGTTTGTGGACCACAAGCTGCTAACGTTCGCGATGGCCAAGGTTTCGGAACCATGGTCAGGCCGGCAGCAGAGACAGCTGGCCGCAATCTTGGAGTTTATGACTGATATTCAGCATGTGGCAGGTAAACTGAATGTGGTGGCGCACTGCCTCTCGTGCGCAGTAGTGGCCCCGGTCTGCGTGGGGATAGATTATACAGCCATGGCCGCAGAGCAGATTGGCGATACGGACGTGTGCGCACTCCAGTCTGGACCAACAGGGTTAAGGCTGGAGACCAGAGTACTGCAAGACGGCAGCCCCCCCCCACCTTCTCTGCGACATCTCCACGGGACGCCCGCGCCCGGTGGTCCCAGTTGCTTGGCGCCGCCGAGTGTTTGAGTCGGTTC
This sequence comes from Pholidichthys leucotaenia, assembly GCA_020510985.1. Taxonomy (NCBI): domain Eukaryota; kingdom Metazoa; phylum Chordata; class Actinopteri; order Cichliformes; family Pholidichthyidae; genus Pholidichthys; species Pholidichthys leucotaenia. The sequence goes on along the minus strand of CM035844.1, from coordinate 289,188,359 downwards.
ACACTCTGGCGCACCCAGGAGTGCGCATATCAGTCAAAATGTGGGCTGCACGGTGGCGCAGTGGTTTAGCACTGTGGCAGCACAGTTTTACCCTCGGCCGGGGGACCGCGGGGATCATGAGATCGTGGGTTCGATCCCAGCCCCCGACCAACAGTGAGCTGTGTGGAGTTTGCATGTTCTCCCCGTGTTGCGCGGGTTTACTCCGGGATTTCTCCGGTTTCCTCCCGCACACCAAAAACATGTAGGTTTAGGGCGCTCGCGCACGCAGCGACCAGAAGCCGGTGGCTTGTCACCAGACTGCAAACCAAGTCTACCTACGGGTACAAATAAGTAACAAAAAAAAAAAAAAAAAAATGGTGGGAGCGAAGTTCGTATGGCCAGGCCTGCGCAAACAAGTGAAAGAGTGGGCTGCAGCCTGCGTAGTGTGCCAACGAGCCAAAGTAAACAGACACACGAAGGCTCCTTTGGAGCCGTTTCGTATACCGGCTAAGAGGTTTGCCCATGTTCACGTGGACCTCGTAAGCACCACACGCTGGCCAGAAGCAGTCCCGCAGGCGGCAACCACGTCTGTGGACATGGCACGCGCTTTTTTGACGACATGGGTGGCACATTTTGGCATCCCGTCGGACATCACGTCCGATAGGGGCCCTCAGTTTGTTTCCGACCTCTGGCCTGTGATGGCCCATAGCCTGGGTGTTGCAATTCATCGCACAACCGCCTACAACCCACAGGCCAATGGGTTATGCGAGCGTTTCCATAGATCACTGAAAGCAGCGCTCAGGGCTTCGCTGACGGATGCAAATTGGGTAGGCCAGTTGCTGTTGGTTTTATTGGGGTTCCGTTCCGCTCCAAAAGAGGATTTGGAGGCTTCCCCGGCGGAGCTTGCTTTTTCTCAGCCACTGCGGCTGCCTGGGGAATTTTTACCAGATAATCTCGCGCCGGACAACTGCCTGTCTCAGTGTTTGCAGCATAGCGCAGACACAGGCACGCTGCCTGGCCCGGCCCCCCACTGTTTTTCATACGCTTTTGTGCCAAAAACTTTGAAGAACGCGGCGTTCGTGTTTGTCAGGCACGATGCCCACCGGCCTCCATTGCACCCATCCTACGATGGCCCGTTCAGAGTTCTGGAAACAGGGGACAAACATTTTTTGTTAGATTTGGGGGGTCATCGGGAGAAAATATGTATAGACAGACTTAAGCCCGCCTTTGTGGTGGCGGACGAGCAAGTGATGTTGGCTTGGGCCTCTCGGCATGGAAGACCCCCACTGAGAACTCCCCAGGTAAACAATTCATCAGAGCAGCCACACGGGCAAGTCGAAGGTTCTCGCCATGGCCCAGCCGCCAACAGACACACCCCCAGGAGCCCCCCACTGACACAGCAGCGCCGCGGAGGCGGAAAACCCCTGTTACAGCAGATATGGGAGGAGACTGAAGCCAAAAGGACGTGAGGACTGAAACTCGGTCTGAGATTCTGGGGCGGGCGGTGTAGAGACTGGGTTAATCATCTCAGACTGGATGCAGAGGGTAAACAGAGAAGGACAATAGGTATGGAGATGAGAGAGATTATGGTGAGGTAGCAGGAAGAAAGAGTTGGGGGAGAAGGGATGAATGTATTGTGTTGTGAGATGTCATGCAGATGTGAGATGGGCGGTTGATATAAAAGGAGAGACCCTGGTGTATTGAGACATGCTTTTTCTGTGTATGACTGATGTGAGAGTGAATAAAGTCGTCTGCTGCATAAATCTGCCTCCGTTATTTACACTCTCCACAAAATGATCAAATTCCTCTGGTCCCCTCATCCACCTCTAATGTCAGCACTACAACCCTTAAACTGTGTGAAACAAAATCGATTACACCATATAGTTATATTAACATTAAAATTGCTGTGTGGGATTAAAGAGAATATCTATACTGCAGCAGCAGTATATATTTGAAAACAACAGCAAACAGAGATGGAATAATTCTTTAAAAGAACTTAAAGGCAAAAGTTATGCTCTGTTCTAAGCTAATAAAGTTGAATTGAATAAAACATTACAAACAACTACAGATCCACAACATGATGCAATACAAAACATAATGTCAAATACAATACTGCAATGTCATACTGTAAAAGAGACCATAGGAAGTAAAAGGAATTGGACGTAACACATCGCCCAGTTGAACTCCGTCAATGAGTTTTCACATTGTGAGGAAGGCTCCTTACTGACATGAACAAACTGGAACCTATCACAGAAATATGATTTAAACCACTGCAAAGAAGTTCCTGGAAGTCCAATAGAGTGTTCTAATCGAGTCGTTCCTAACATTTTTCCCATTGCAGCCCCTGTGATTGTATTTTTAGAGACTCTAGGAATTACAGTAATCAATTCTACTTTATATCATATATATTTATAGCACTAAATCACATCAGTCGTCTTGTGGTGAACACTAATGGGACCTGTTGGACCGGTTCTGTGACTCGCATTTTAGGTCAGAACAAAGGCAGGAATCTTAGCCATGATATGCAAGGCTGGAGACTGTGGGGGGGTCGATTAAAGGATGCATGGGAGACAGTGGAAGTGTTATCATGAAGAAAATGCATTGTGAATGTCTTTGTTATGCAAGGTGGTGAAATGCATTGTAACTGTCTTTATTATGCAAGGTGGTCTGTGGGACCTGTTTGCTTTCGGCTTTAGGACTGTGACTAGGATTCTTCTTTGACTTGGCACAGAGGCGTCGTCTCTTCGAATTTAGTCTGCTGGTAGGATCATTAGCTTCCCCAGGCGAGCCCGGGGAAGCCTGGGGTTCCGTGAGCCCGGTGCTCACCACCGTGAGCCCGGTGCTCACGGAAGATCTTGCCAAACTGGACCAGTTCTGCAAAATCTGGCGCCTAAAACCAAGCCCAGCAAAAACCGTCTCCAGTGTATTCCATCTCCACAATGCAAAAGCTGCCAGAGAACTAAACATCCACCTGAGCGGACTCAAGCTTAAGCATGCCCCAAATCCAACTTATTTTGGAGTGACCCTTGATAGGACCTTATCCTTCAAGGAACATCTAAAGGGGACGGCTGCTAAGGTGAAGGTACGAAACAACCTGCTCTGCAAGCTCGCTGGTGCAAAATGGGGGGCGGCAGTCTCCACCCTGCGCACCTCAGCACTGGCCCTTTCATACTCTGTAGCAGAATATTGTGCCCCTGTCTGGTCCAGGTCATCTTACACACACCATGTAGACACCCAGCTCAACTCAACCATGAGAACTATAACTGGAACAATCCGCTCAACACCTCTCCCCTGGCTCTCTGTACTGTCAAACATAGCCCCTCCACACATCCGGCAAGCAGCATTAACTCAAAGGATGCTCCAAAAAGTTAAAGATTTTCCTCACTTGCCAATCCATGCAGATATCTACACCCCACCCACTGCCCGACTTTCATCCAGACGGCCGATTTGGAAAAACCCTCCCCCAGCTGACTTTACCATCCAGACAGCTTGGCAAGAGGAATGGGAGACCAAGGAGGTCCCAAACAAACAGCTGGTGATAAACCCCAACCAACAGGTCCCGGGCACCAACCTCCCAAGGAGACAGTGGTCTACACTCAATCGCTTCAGGACTGGACATGGCCCCTGCTTGGCCAGCCTTCACAGATGGGGCAGTAGCCCTAGCCCACTGTGCGCATGTGGAGAGGAGCAAACAATGGAACACATCATAGAGGTTTGCCCGCTCCAAAGACTGGAAGGAGGATTACACACCCTCCATACAGCAAACCAGGAGGCAACTGCTTGGCTTAAGGACTTTGCATTCGCTAAATAAATAATGTGGGACCTGTGATTTATGAGGTGTGAAGTCCCTGTTATTTAAGGACGAGAGTTTACTGATTCTGTCTGTTTTTCTGCTTTGAATGATGGAGATGTGAATAAAGCTGACTCTGAGAAAGAACCCTGCCTCGTCATTTTCACATCTTCCACACTGGTGACCCTAAGACGTATCATGGAAGAAGGAAATTCCCCCGGGCCAGACTCGTCAGGAGCCCCCAGCCAAGCAAACGCCGCTACAGTCCAGCTACCGGACTTCTGGCAGAACAATCCACGCTCAAGGTTCAATGCGGTTGAGGCACAGTTCAACCTCTGGGGGATATCAGTAGATGCCACGAAATTCTACCACGTAGTCGCAAAGCTGGACAACAACACGGCCCAGCATGTGGAAAGCCTGATCGACCAGCCGCCGGAGAGCGACAAATACGACGCGTTGAAGGCTGCGCTCATCCAGCAATTCACCCCCTCGGCGGAGGAGCGAGCAGAGAGGCTCCTGGTGCTGACGGAGGGGGAAAACGACATGCCCACGAGCCTGATGGGGAAGTTATTGAGGTTGAAAGACTCTGACGATGATCACTTCATTTTCACCTACCTCTTCCTCAGGACTCTACCGTCAGCAGCGAGAGCGGCTCTGGCTAGTTCGCCACTGTTGGCCCTACGGGACTACCGCGCGCTGGGCTGAGAGGCGCAGCGGATTGTCAACGCCACCAAGCGGCGCGCAGCCATGGCTGCTGCAGCGGAACTCGGCGCGATGACCGGAGACGACAGGAGGTCAGAGGCAGCGGTGCCAGACTCACCGACGACGGCGGCGGCAAGGGCCAGGGGGCGTGGACCGGACGTCCTTGGTTTCTACCATCGCCGCTTCGCAGAGAGAGCATGCAAGTGTGTACCGCCGTGCCAGTTCGGGCGTTCGGGAAACGCCAAGACCGGGGGTCGGTAGCAGCCGCGGCCCTCGGGGAAGAGAACAAGCTGCTCTACTTGTCAGACACACGCTCTGGGAGGCAGTTCCTCGTTGACACAGGCTCCCATTTGAGTTTCATCACTCCTTCCTACGCGGACAGACTGGCTGGTTCTGGAGGCCCCCGGGTGACAGCAGCAAACGGCTCGGAGATTAAGACCTTTGGTGAGAAGACTCTGCTTCTGTCTCTACACGGCCGTGCATATGAGTGGACTTTTGTTGTAGCAACAGTAAATTTCAATATGCTGGGGGCTGATTTTTTGTGCTCACATGGGTTGTTGGTTGATCTCGCTAACAGGCGCCTGGTTAATGCACTTTCTTTTGATTCTATCCCCTGTACAGCGCGAGTGACCCCGCCTAAAGCACAAGCCAACGTCACAACAGCAGGTGGTAAGTTCCACACACTGCTCACTCAGTTCCCAGCACTCATGGTCCCCACATTCTCGGCAACAGTCGCTAAGCACGGGGTGGAGCATTTTGCTCGGCGCTTGGACGCAGCTAAACTAGCCATAGCGCGCGAGGAGTTTGCCAACCTGGAAAGGTTGGGCATTATCCGACGTTCAAACAGTCCGTGGGCTTCCCCCCCTACACATGGTCCCGAAAGCTAACGGATCATGGCGCCCTTGCGGGGATTTTCACAGGTTAAACAACGCTACAGCGCACGACCGCTACCCAATCCCACATATCCAAGATTTTTCGCTTCATTTGGCAGTCTATTTTTTCTAAAATAGACTTGGTCCGCGGTTACCACCAAGTCCCAGTGCGCGCTGAGGACATACCCAAAACAGCGGTAATAACTCTGTTTGGTTTATTCGAGTTTTTATGCATGCCGTTCGGACTTAAAGGGGCTGCTCAGACGTTCCAACGCATGATGGACGCGGTACTTCTCGATCTCCCTTTCGTGTTCGTCTACCTGGACGATATTTTAGTAGCCAGCGCGTCTGAAGACGAACACGAAAAACACCTGGCCACAGTTTTTCGAAGGTTGGGAGATCACGGGTTAATAATCAACCCAGCGAAGTGTCAGTTCGGGGTGGCGCAGATCGATTTTTTAGGACACCGCATCTCCCCTGAAGGAGCAGTTCCGCTGCCTGACAAAGTGCCCACTGTGGCAGATTTTCCCCGGCCGCAGACAGTCAGGGCGTTGCAGGAGTTTTTGGGAAAGGTGAATTTTTATAATCGTTTTCTCCCCCGCGCGGCGCAGCTCATGCAGCCGCTGTATGCCGCGCTCAAAAAAAAGAAACCCGCGGATAAGATCGAGTGGTCCCCGGAGCGGGACCAAGCGTTCTTGGAGGTGAAAGCAGCCTTTGCAAAGGCTGCATTGTTGGCACACCCAGACCCAACGGCCCGCATAGCGCTCACCATGGACGCGTCAGATGTGGCCATAGGGGCGGTCGTGGAGCAACATGTAGCCAGGGTTTGCCGGGGATCCATGATCCCCCTCATGGATCGTCACCTTATCGTGGTGGGGAGGTTTGCGTGCCCCAGTGATCCCAGGAGCTATGTTGTCCGGGGCAATTTGCCTCTGATAGGGTCTCCCAAGACAAACTGGTCCTGGGTGAAGGGCCAGACTAAGAACGATCCAACAGACTCTCATGAATTGTATATCAAGGATTCAGTGTACCCCACCCGGTATGGGGTTACCGGGGCCCCACCCTGGAGCCAGGCCTGGGGGAGGGGCTCAAAGGCTAGCGTCTGGTGGCCGGGTTTCCACCCATGAAGACCCGGCCGGGCTCAGCCCGAAGGAGTTATATGGGTCCGCCCTCCAGTGGGCTCACCACCTGCAGGAAGGATCATGGGGGTCCGGTGCTATGTGGATCAGGTGGCGGTCAAAGGCGGAGACCTTGGCGGACTGATCCCAAGCTTTCTAAACTGGCTTTTGGTATGTGGAATGTCACCTCTCTGGTGGGGAAGGAGCCTGAGCTGGTGTACGAGGTTGAGAGATACCGGCTAGATATAGTCGGCCTCACTTCAACACACAGCTCCGGTTCCGGAACCAGTCTCCTGGAGAGGGGCTGGAGCTTGGCCTTTTCTGGAGTTGCCCCGAGCGAGAGGCGACGAGCAGGGGTGGGTATTCTTGTATCGCCCCACCTTGCTGCCTCTATATTGGAGTTTTCCCCGGTGGACAAAAGGGTTGCTTCCCTACGCCTTCGGGTTGGGAAACGGGTCCTGACCATCATTTGTGCCTATGCACCAAATGATGTTTCAGAGTACCCACCATTTTTGGAGTCTGTGACTGGGGTGCTGGAGGGTGCTCCTCTTGGAGACTCCATTGTCCTACTGGGGGACTTCAATGCGCACGTGGGCAACGACAGTGAAACCTGGAGGGGGGTGATTGGGAGGAACGGCCTGCCCGATCTGAACCCGAGTGGTGTTCAGTTATTGGACTTCTGTGCTAACCACAGTTTGTCCATAACGAACACCATGTTCAAGCATAAGGGTGTCCATATGTGCACCTGGCACCAGGACACCCTAGGTCGCAGGTCGATGATCGATTTTGTTATCGTATCATCAGACCTGCGACCGTATGTCTTGGACACCCAAGTAAAGAGAGGTGCAGAGCTGTCAACTGATCACCACCTGGTGGTGAGTTGGATCCGATGGCAGGGGAGGAAGCCATTCAGACCTGGTAGACCCAAACGTATAGTGAGGGTGTGCTGGGAGCGTCTGGCTGAGGCCCCTGTCCGGGAGGTCTTCAACCACATTCCGAGGGAGTCTGGAGACATGGAGTCTGAATGGGCCATGTTCTCCACCTCTGTTGTTGAAGCGGCAGCCCAGAGCTGCGGCCGCAAGGTGGTCGGTGCATCTCGTGGTAGCAACCCCCGAACCAAGTGGTGGACACCAGTGGTGAGGGGGGCCATTAAGCTGAAGAAGGAGTCCTATAAAGCTTGGTTGGCTTGTGGGAATCCCGAAGCAGCTGAGGTGTACCGGCAGGCCAAGCGGAGTGCAGTTCGGGTGGTTGCTGAAGAAAAAACCCGGGTATGGGAGGAGTTCAGTGAGGCCATGGAACAAGACTTTCGGTCGGCCTCAAAGAGATTCTGGCAAACTGTCCGGCGGCTCAGGAGGGGAAAGCAGATCCCCGTCCACACTGTGTATGGTGCGGATGAGACACTGTTGACTTCGACTGGGGACATCGTCGGGTGGTGGAAGGAATACTTCGAGGATCTCCTCAATCCCACTGATACGCCTTCCACAGTGGAAGCAGGGTTTGGGGACGAGGGGGATGACTTGCCTATCACAGGGGCTGAGGTCGCCAAGGTGGTTAAAAATCTCCTTGGTGGCCGGGCCCCGGGGGTGGACGAGATTCGCCCTGAGTACCTCAAGGCCCTAGATGTTGTTGGGTTGTCATGGTTGACACGCCTCTGCAACATTGCGTGGAGGTCGGGGGCAGTGCCTTTGGCATGGCAAACAGGGGTGGTGGTTCCTCTCTTTAAAAAAGGGGACCGGAGGGTGTGCTCCAACTTTAGAGGGATCACACTCCTCAGCCTCCCTGGGAAGGTCTATGCCAAGGTACTGGAGAGGAGAGTCCGGCCGTTGGTCGAACCTCGGATTCAGGAGGAGCAATGTGGTTTTCGTCCTGGCCGTGGCACATTGGACCAGCTCTTTACCCTCTCGAGAATTCTTGAGGGTTCGTGGGAGTTTGCCCAACCAGTTTACATGTGTTTTGTGGACTTGGAGAAGGCATTTGACCGCGTCCCTCGTGGATTTTTGTGGGGGGTGCTTCGGGAGTATGGGGTATCGGGCTTGTTGTTACGAGCTATTCGGTCTCTGTACGACCGTTGTGAGAGTTTGGTTCGTATTGCCAACACTCGGTCGGAGTCATTCCCAGTGAGAGTTGGACTCCGCCAGGGCTGCCCTTTGTCACCGATCCTGTTCATAATTTTTATGGACAGGATTTCTAGGCGCAGCCAGGGAATGGAGGGTGTCATGCTTGGTGACCACAGGATCTCATCTCTATTGTTTGCAGATGATGTTGTCCTGTTGGCTTCATCCAGCAATGACCTACAGCTCTTGCTGGGACGGTTTGCCGCTGAGTGTGAAGCGGCTGGGATGAGAATCAGCATCTCCAAGTCTGAGTCCATGGTCCTCAGCCGGAAAAAGGTGGATTGTCCTCTCCGGGTTGGGGACAGGCTCCTGCCCCAAGTGGAGGAGTTTAAGTATCTTGGGGTCTTGTTCACGAGTGAGGGGAGAATGGAGCGAGAGATCGACAGAGGGATTGGAGCAGCATCTGCAGTGATGCGGACGTTGTACCGGTCTGTTGTGGTGAAGAGGGAGCTTAGTTCTAAGGCAAAGCTGTCGATTTACCAGTCAATCTACGTTCCTACTCTCACCTATGGTCACGAGCTTTGGGTAATGACCGAAAGAATGAGATCGCGGATACAAGCAGCTGAAATGAGCTTTCTCCGTAGGATTTCTGGACTCACCCTCAGAGATAGGGTGAGGAGCTCAGTCATCCGGGAGAGGCTCAGAGTAGAATCGCTGCTCCTCCACATTGAAAAGAGTCAGTTGAGGTGGTATGGGCATCTGATTAGGATGCCTCCTGGACGCCTCCCACTTGAGGTGTTTCAGGCACGTCCCACTGGGAGGAGACCCCGGGGCAGACCCAGGACTCGGTGGAGAGACTATGTCTCCCAGCTGGTCTGGGAACGCCTTGGTATCCCCTCTGAAGAGCTGGAGCAGGTGGCTGGGGAGAGGGAAGTCTGGGCTTCTCTGCTTGAACTGCTGCCTCCGCGACCTGGACCTCCGGAAAAGCGGTAGAAGATGGATGGATGGATGGATTCTACCATTAATGTGACTTATAACCTGTACAACCCAACTGAATACTGGAACGGGTGCTCACGGAAGATCTTGCCGAACTGGACCAGCTCTGCAAAACCTGGCACCTAAAACCAAGCCCAGCAAAAACGGTCTCCAGTGTATTCCATCTCCACAATGTAAAAGCTGCCAGAGAACTAAACATCCACCTGAGCGGACTTAAGCTTAAGCATGCCTCGAATCCAACCTACCTTGGAGTGACCCTTGACAGGACCCTATCCTTCAAGGAACATTTAAAGGGGACGGCTGCTAAGGTGAAGGCACGAAACAACCTGCTCTGCAAGCTCGCTGGTGCAAAATGGGGGGGGCGGCAGCCTCCACCCTGCGCACCTCAGCACTGGCCCTTTCACACTCTGTAGCAGAATATTGTGCCCCTGTCTGGTCCAGGTCATTCTACACACACCACGTAGACACCCAGCTCAACACAACCATGAGAACCATAACTGGGACAATCCGCTCAACACCTCTCCCCTGGCTCCCTGTACTGTCAAACATAGCCCCCCCACACATCCGGCGAGCAGCACTAACTCAAAGGATGCTTCAAAAAGCCAAAGATTCTTCTCACTTACTATTCCATACAGATATCTACACCCCACCCACTGCCCGACTTCCATCCAGACGGCCGATTTGGAAAAACCCTCCCCCAGCTGATTTCACCATCCAGACAGCTTGGCAAGAGGAATGGGAGACCAAGGAGATCCCAAACAAACACCTGGTGACAAACCCCAACCAACAGGTCCCGGGCACCAACCTCCCAAGGAGACAGTGGTCTACACTCAGTCGCTTCAGGACTGGACATGGCCCCTGCTTGGCCAGCCTTCACAGATGGGGCAGTAGCCCTAGCCCACTGTGCGCATGTGGAGAGGGGCAAACAATGGAACACATCATAGAGGCTTGCCCGCTCCAAAGACTGGAAGGAGGATTACACACCCTCCATACAGCAAACCAGGAGGCAACTGCTTGGATTGAGGACTTTGCATTCGCTAAATAAATAATAACCCAATTGAAAAACAAAGTGAAATCTTTTCAGAGGAAAAATAAACTTATAATGGGAAGCACGGTGGAACAGTGGTTCTCATTGTGTCAGCACAGCAAGAAGGTCACGGGATCGATCCCACCCCCTGACCATCGTGACCCTTCTGTGTAGAGTTTGCATGTTCCCCCCATGTCTTCGTGGGTTTACTCCAGGTACTCCGGTTTCCTCCCACAGGCCAAAAACATGCAGGTTAGGTTAACTTGCATCAACTGGGGATCCTAAATTGTCCTTAGGTATGAATGTGAGAGTGGTTGTCTGTCTCTCTGTGTTGGCCCTGTGATAGACTGGCGATCTGTCCAGGGTGTACCTTGCCTTTCGCCCAAAAGATGCTGGGATAGGATCCAGCCCCCCGTGACCCAAAAAAGATTAAGTGGTAGAAGATGGATGGATGGATGAAACTTATAATAACCTGGTTGCATAAATATGCACACCCTGTTATAAATGGGGATGTGGCTGTTGTTATGTCAGTAAATCAGAGACAGAGTCGGACTTATGCCATGCAGCAAACTCACTTTATTAAACACACACAGAACTATTTATAGTGGTGCCACAGCCCACCTGACGTCACACTCAGGGCAGGTACAGCAAGACTCACACACTACACATCAGCTGTGTTCAGAATTAACCAATCACATTCAAACTCATGTTAAATGGGAGTCAGCACACACCTGCCACCATTTAAAGTGCCTCTGATTAACCCCAAATAAAGTTCAGCCGTTCTAGTAGGCTTTTCCTGACATTTTTGTAGTCACATCTTACAGCACAAGCCATGGTCCACAGAGAGCTTCCAAAGCATCAGAGGGATCTCATTGTTCAAAGGTATCAGTTCAGCTTTATTTATTTATATAGCACCATATCACAACAAAAGTCATTTCATAGCACTACCAAATGCAGGGAAAACCCCACAATTTCAGAAAGACCCAGCAATCAGTCGGCAGAAGGGTACAAAAGAATTTCCAAGGCATTAAATCTACCATGGAACACAGTGAAGACGGTCATCATCAGTGTTGGGCAAGTTACTAAAAAACAGTAACCAGTTACAATAACTAGTTACCTCTTTTCAAAAGTAACTGAGTTACTAAACAGTTACTGCATAATTAAAGTAACTAGTTACTTGGAAAAGTAACTTTTACGTTACTTTTAAATGCATACTTAAATCATCTTGCACACATAGCAAGATCAAGAGCTCCTTGTTCTCACCCTTGTTCTTTCTGTTAACACTGAAGGAGCTGCAGGAGCTTCTGGCAAGTACTGGCTGTTTAGTACACGTGACAACAATCTCCCATCTTCTTCATATGTCTGGGCTGTGGGGTAGGGTGGCAAGATGGAAGTCTTATCTTACGAAGAAAAACATCCATTTTCCCCCTTAAAAGATTTCACTTTGTTTTTCAATTGGGTTGTACAGGTTCTAGGTCACATTAATGGTGGAAAAAGTTTTGAAATGATTGATCTTGGTCTTATTTTTTTACACCAAAAAAATCTGGCGTTTGAACAAGGGAGTGTAGACTTTTTATATCCGCTCTACATCTAAATTGACTTCACCTTAGACACCATTGTTTCCAGCATGTTTCTGCCAGCTGGATGATCCCTGTTCACTATGGTTTCATCATCACAAAATCAGACTGATCTTTGATTAGGTTTTACATTTTTAAGCACCACAGCTAATTAGAGCAAAATGAATTTTATTGATACCCAATAAACATGTATATTTTTTAATGTCTCTATCTTATTCACACAGTATAGAAAATGTAAAATAAACCCCCCAGTTATTGTTAAATTTATGTGACTTTTATTCCATTGCAGACAGTATGAGCCCAGTATGTTTCACAGTTTGTCTGTTCAGCTTCATTTCATTTGTTACTAACACATTAATTCCTGTATTTCAGGCCTGTAACACATTAAAAATGTAATTTTTAATGTGAATTTATCATGTGATTTCAATCAGTGATGTCAACAGGTGGTTGTAGTCATGACTTCATCAGCAGTAGTTCTACAAAAGGCTGAATGTTGGAAAAGAAAAGATCAGCCAAGTTTGTCAACAAATGCGTTTAAAAACGGTGTTGCTGAAGGAAACACTGGAAGATATTTTCATTCTTGTCTCTCTGCAGTTTATCCATCCATCTTCTCCATTATCTGGGGGTCCAGGTCATGGAGGCGGCAGTCTAAGCAGAGAAGTGCTCACTCCCCTGTAATGTTCACTCCCTGAGTTGTTTCTGCATTATTTTGGACTTATTAATATTATGACCTATTCTTGTTTATTGCAGTCTTTTGTTGATAATGTCTCCTGTGTTGTTTTGTCTAGTTTACTTTCCAGTGATTTTCTGTAAAATATTCCTGGGCTTATTCTCCCTTAATTTCCTTGGGTTTTCTAATTTATTTTGTAACACTCTCTACCTTAGTTTTGTAGCTTCCCTTCCTGTTGATTGTTTCCTTTTCATTCTATGATTCTCTGCTTGACCTTTTTGTGATTTTGTAACCCTCTAGTTAGTTGGCCCACCTGTTTTGCATGTCTAATCTTCTGTTCCTTATAAACTCATTTTTGTCTTGCCACTTGCTGCTGTGACATCATGTTTACCTGCATTCCTGTGTGGAACTTACTTGTTTGCAATTCTTCCATTCCATCCAGTTAGTACCTCCTTCTTGTTATGATCCGAGCGCCGATCTCGTCCGAGCTTGGGTCATACATCATCCCCTTCAGGCTTTGACAGCAGTGATTCCCCTCTGGCTCCCCAGACTCTTGTTGTGACAGCGCTCGGGGAAGCTTCCTGCTGTCAAAGCTGAACAGCTGTGCTGCATTCAGGGTCCATTAGCGTCCGGCATAAAAGGCGGACGCTGAATGCAGCCCGATGCAGCAGTCCCTGTTAAACTCCCGTCAAGACTCCTCATCGTCTGACGCATCGGGCATCCCCCGGCTCAGACGCGGTCTTTTCATCGTCTACAATTGTAGGTTACTCTGTTGTGATCCTGTTTTCGTCATAGTGTGTTTTAGCTCGTTCCTTTCCATTACTTTGTGTTATCCTCTGTTCCTTTGTCCTTTAATAAAACATCATTGCAAACTCACCAGTGACTTGTGGTGTCTTATGGTGGCTCGCGAGGGCCACTGTGACACTTCTAGCTTATTACTTTTTTGTTTAGTTCAGAGTAGATTGTGTTTCAGTCCTCGTGCTGCTTTTATTTTCCTATTTGACAATAAATCATTGTGACTGCACACAGTGTCTGTTAATAATTTCACTTTGCCTTTCATTTCCGTCTTTCAGGGCTGTAGACTGATTTATTTGTTCCCATGGCAAATCTTAGGCGATGTCAATTTTGTTTGGTAAATATAATAAATTACACTGCATTATTTAAAGCCTGTTTTACACTAAGTGAGTCAGTCTCCAACATAATACACTGTGCATCACAAAAAATGAACCTGGATCCCGTGTGAATGAGAGGAGTGATGCATCTGTGCTCACTATTTGCAAGAAAGGTCATTTTTGTTCTTTATACTGATTTCTTGTCGGTTCTACTAACACCATTAATTCTCTTGTATTTAATTTCCTTTTTTGATTGTGGGTCAGTTTTTTTCAACCCGGTCTCAGTAAGAAACGTATCTAATAAACATTTTCCTACCCATCTAAAAACGTGCATTTCCACGTTAAATAATAAAAAAAAAAAGTGCCTCCATACATTTTTACAAGTTCACTCTGCACAGTCCTCATTGCACATGCGATGCGAAACATCCTGATGCTGTTTTTATTGTTGCTGATAGTAGTAGTAGATTAGTTTATTTGACAGGGACAGTGCAATAAACATAGACAATTAATCAAAGACAATCAATCTGATGTGTTGCACATAGAGTGTATAGCTATTAGCTAATTTGCAACTCTTGTCCCTGGATAGGCTTTAGAAAAAAGAATCAAGATAAAAATATACACAATAACCACATACATCAATGCAGAAAAATTATAAATACACAATTATAAATATTATAAATATTATAAATACACAAATATAACAGCCTGACTCACCTTTAACATAAATATTATAAATACACAAATATAACAGCCTGACTCACATTTAACACATATAACATAACTCACATTTGCCTATTTCAGGCCTTCCTCCCTCCGTCACTCACTATAAACAAACACATTTATTCCTTCCCTTCATTCACTCTCACTTTGCATACAAATAATTCATACATGAGTACATTCTTGTTTATTTTTCAGCCAGTTTTTAACATTTTTAGTGAATGTTTTAAAGTCCGTTATTATTTTAATTTCATTTGGCATTGTGTTCCAGATGTGACTGCCCTTTATAGAGAAAGCTGTTTGTCCAAATGTGGTTCTGCGGTGGAATATTTTACAGTTATTGTTAACAGAACTCCTGGTGGCTCTGCTGCTGTCCTGTCTTTGGACGAAACCAGCAAGTGGCTCGGGTGCTGATTTATGGAAACATTTGAACGTTAATTTCAGAAGACAGAGGTCAATGAAGCTCTCAAAACTCAATAGGTTGTATTTTTTTAAAACATTACAGTGATGCCACCTAATGGGCTTTTTGTCCAAGATTTTTAGGGTTTGATTATATAATGAACCTATATGTCTTATTGTGGAAGGGGCTGCTTGAGCCCAGACTGTCAAACAGTATGATATATGAGAAAAAACCATAGAATGCATATACAGTGCAGCTGCTTCGTAAGGTATGTAATATCTAATTAATTTAAAGCAGTTCAGATTTTTTTTTACTGTTTTTGAAATTTTCTTTATATGAAGATTAAATTTGAGTTGAGGATCTAGTACAATGCCAAGGTATTTGAATTCTGTAGCTAAACTGATGTCATGATCATGTATATTAACTTTAAAATGTTGCAGTTTACATTTTTTGATTGAAAAGCACATTGAGACTGTTTTCTGAAGGTTCAGCAATAGATGGTTCTTGAGGAGCCACTCTTGGACATCAACCATACTTGTAGACAGTACATCTGCAGCCTGTGCTGGAGTCTTGGCAGCTGTGTAAATAACTGCATCATCTGCATAAAGTTGGCATGTTGCAGCTGAGCAGTGTAACGGCAAGTCATTAATAAAAATGCTGAAAAGTAAAGGACCAAGAATGGACCCTTGTGGGATACCCATGCGGTTGTTTAAAAATGAGGATTTATCCTGGTGAACTTTTACACACTGTTCTCTATTCTGGAGATAAGATGCAAACCATTCTAATGTATTTGGGGAGAAGTTAAAAGATACCATTTTGGATAAAAGCAAACTGTGGTTTACAGTATCGAAAGCCTTTTTGAGATCTAGAAAAACAGCTCCTACCACATTACCCCTGTCCAAGGACTGTTTGACGTTTTCAATAAGGCAACAATTTGCTGTTTCTGTTGAGTATCCTGGTCTAAAACCAAATTGATGTGGATGAAGAAGTTGACTGTCTTGTAAGTAGTCTATCAGCTGTGTAGCTACAACTTTTTCAAGAACCTTAGATAGGACTGGTAAGATAGAGATTGGGCGGTAATTGCATATATCGTCTTTACTGCCTGATTTATGAACTGGTATGACGACAGCTTTTTTCCAGCCAGATGGAAATGTACTAGACCTAATGGAGAGATTAATGAGATGAGTCAGTGGTTTGATTAATATTTTGCTGTGCATTTTGAGAAAGGAGGTGCTCATATTGTAGATATCATTAGTTTTTGAGTTTGACAGTGTTTTAACAATACCAGCAATTAACTTCTCATTTACCTCATCGATGTGAAAAGTATCTGTTGGGAGTATGGAATTTGTGTTGTTGAGCACATTTGGCAGCACAAAAATTTTTGTTAAGTCTTCCACAGAGCCCACAAAGTGTGAATTAAATTCATTTGCCAAAGTAGCCTTGTCACTGACGGTCTTGCCATTGATTCTAAGTTCCTTTACCCCCTTCTGATCGTTTTTTTTTATTAGTTAAGTTATTTAAATGCCTCCATAGGGAACTGTTGTTACCCTTTGCATGATCTATCAGTTTATTGTAATAAGATATTTTTGATTTTCGCAGCTCATGTACCACTTTATTTCTTAAACTTTTGTACACAAGGTGATCATTTTGTAGTTTGGAGGTTAGTGATGTTTTCAGTGCATAGTCTCGCCTCTTCATAAGTTTTCTTATTTCATTATTTAACCATGGTAGGCTAATCTTCTGTTGTCTACTTTTAATTTGCTTTGAAAATTTTTCTATAGACTTTGTGATTGTTGCAGTTATAAAATTACAACAATCATCTACTTCACATGTTGCCATGAGCTGCTCCCAATTTTGATTCTCTAAGTAATGTTCAAACTCCTCATTTTTTGATTTGGGGATAA
The DNA here is from genome assembly GCA_020510985.1 of Pholidichthys leucotaenia. Classification (NCBI taxonomy): domain Eukaryota; kingdom Metazoa; phylum Chordata; class Actinopteri; order Cichliformes; family Pholidichthyidae; genus Pholidichthys; species Pholidichthys leucotaenia. Next base: position 289,171,441 of record CM035844.1, on the reverse strand, counting down.
TAAAATTTGATTTGTCAATATCGACTCCCCCAAAATACTGTAGTCGCTTTTTAGTAAGTTTCCTGACAGCAAGAACCATGTTATGATCTGAGAGACCAGTTACAAGATTATAGGTTCTGGTTATTCGTTCTGGTTTATTAGTAAATACCATGTCAATAAGTGTTCTGGATTGTTTGGTTATCCTGGTGGGTCCTTTGATGATTTGCTGGTAATTAAATTTAGTCATGAGGCTTTTCAGTTTTTGTTTGTCTTTTTTATCAGACCAGTTGATATTAAAGTCACCATGAATTATTGTTTCTCTGTTCTTCTCAAGTTGTTTAACCAGATCACTTAATTCATTATAAAAGGAAGAGTTGTGTGACGGTGGGTTGTACACTACTGCAATGTTGAAATTCATTACCGGAGAGAGACATACATTAACAGCTAAACATTCAAGTGAAGTATTCAAATCAACCAGTTGACATTTTGATGACTTTAACCAGTGCAATTTACGGACTGTACTCCGCAAATATTACCAGCATGTGCACATTCCCACCAGCAATAAAAGCATATTGGATCATATTTATTCCAACATATGTGGCACCCTGCCCCCACTTCGGACAGTCAGATCACATATCCCTGTTTATGTACCCAGCCTACAGACAAAAGCTGAAACAAACAAACCCTTTTATTTAGCAAATTAAGCGCTGGACTCCACAGACTGAGAGCACCCTACAAGACTGTTTTGCCTGCACAGAATGGGATGTGTTTAAAGCTGCAGCCATCCGAGAGGACTCTTCTGTAAACATACAGGATTATGCTGAATACATGATTGGGTGCATCAGCATGTGCATTGATACCATCGTACCCACCATACAAGTCGGGAAGTTCCCCAACCAGAAGCCCTGGATCAATAGTCAAGTATGTCAGATGCTACGTGCTCGCTCTCGTGCATTTAAATCAGGCTGTGAGGTTGAGTACAAAGCTGCAAAGTATGGACTGAGGAAGGATATAACAACAGCCAAGAGGCAGTACAGAGAAAAGACGGACATCCTCTACTCCACTCCTCACCTGGGGCACATGTGGCAAGGCCTGCAACACAACACAGACAACAAGAGGACCAACAACAGCACCACTAGATTTGTGATGAAATATTGGGTCGTCTCACCCGTCCACTGTTGGCGCTGATGGAAATGAACTTTCCTTGCCAGTATGCTTTTGGGTGGCTTGAAGTGTCTGGCCAACAGCGCGATGCATTCCTGAAATGTTTCCGCTTGTCCGAAGGCAGGACTAGTCATTTACAAAATCAGTTGGGCCACAATTTGAAATCAGGTCATGTAACTGGGCCACACGTGTTCAGTGATCTGTTGAATATGACAAATTTCAAACCAACTCACTATGACAAACCAAATCAATATGACAAAAAATATGCACTTTTTATTCATTGTCTTGTTTTAAATGTGCGCTTGGCACATGACAAAGGCACATCAAAAGTGCATAAAAACACAATAACAGTGCTGGGTTTGAGCAGAACTTGAAGTAGTAGAAATATTTTTCTTCTTGAACGACAAATAAATAGAATGGAAAAAAAAAATTCTGTAAATAACCATTTTGGTCACATCTTCCTCAGGCATGTCTCAAAGTTCATAAAAATGCAATTTGCACTGTTAGTAGCATTAACATTTGTTTCCCTATTGAAATAAAATATACTACATCCTGGTCATAACTGACCTTGGTACATCACAAAGTGCTTTGAGCTGAATAAAAAAGGAACTGTCAAACACTTCAGTGCACAAATCCCCCCAAAAAAGATTGATAACATTAACAGATATTGCACATCCACCATTGTGGTTTGTTTTGTTTTAAATCACCACATGTGTGAGTAGGAACCTATTTTTATAACTACACATTCCATTACACACACATATCAGTTAACCAAAAATTCCTAGTAGAGTTAAGGATGCAAAGAGTACCCACTTAAAAACTTGAGTAATGATTTCAGTCTTGAAGGCTTGAGGTTTTTCTCCAAAATCTACACTACCGTTTGCTCACCAGCGTGAGTTAGCAGGCGAACCCTCACCGAGGAATTGGCCACGTGCTCGCCCAACTGGTCATGGACCATCTCCTCTTCCAGAGCCCCAAACCTGCACTCACCCACCAGCTGTCGGAGGTCTGCCACAAACTGCTGGACCGACTGTCCGGGTCGCTAGCGTCGTTGTCTGAACTGGATGCGCTGCATAATGTTTTCGGGGGCATGAAAGTAGCTGGCCATGAGCCTTGCGATGTCGTCGAAACTGTCACCTCCTCCCAGTGTGCTCACGATCCTCTGGCCCTCCATACCCAGGTTATGGACCAAAATAGCACTCTCTCTCAATTTATCCAGGTCGCCGAGGTCTAACGCCAACAGATAGTTTTCGAAAACTATCTGTTGGGCCGCAAACCACCTGGCCCAAGGGACCAGGAGCCTCTAAAAATGGATGAAGTGTGGTCGTAGCCCTCTCGATCTCCATATATCCTCATCACCAAGTGTTGTGCCCAAAAAAAGAGGAGGAGAGGTGACGTTTTATGAGTTTTATTATAACACAAACTATACACACAGGAGTCCCTATTGTGAGTGCAGGGGCCACAGCGAAGAGATAATATGTCTCCCTCTACTGGCTTATATACTACAGGTGACGCCACCCCCCAGAGGCGGGGCATCACCCCTCCCTAGCCGAGGGCACCGCCATAATAATATATTATATATATTATACAATTCTAAACTGTTTCTACAACATCATCCAGCAGCTACACCACTACAACCACTCAACCTACAACCCAGAGCTCTATGAGACGATTGTTTCACACAGTTTAGAGAATATAATTATACTGATTTTTACAAAAATGGCTCACTTCCAACTGCAGCTTTCTAGCAGAAAAAGAAAAAGTTATTAACTGTTATTCATTTTATAACATATGTGTTGTTTTACAAATTAGTTTTGAGAAAATGCTCAGAAATTTTTTATAAGAATACCTTTTAGTTTTGTAAAAACTGGCTATAGTGAGTCCTACTGTTGAATTCAAATTATCTGAGAATTAGAATAGAATATATTTGATTCAGTGCAACTGAAAAAGAGTATTTAGAGATCAAATTTTGTTTATCCTTTTTTTTTTTCCTTTGAAAGACAAAAGTAAAATAGAAAGATGTCTTTACCTTCTTTACATGTTTCAACTGCACTGCAGCCTTCATCAGAAGAGTCAGCTGATTGCTGCCAGGTGTTTTTTTGTGTTCAGATTTGTGGCAGTATTCAGTGCAATAACAGCTCTTAACAGCTGTTTCTTCATCTGTTTATTTCATCCAATTCAGATAAGTTATGTTATTGGTTGTTAAAATCTGGATTAAGGATCTTTTATATTATTTTTCATTTTTTATTGTTATTTTTCAGTTTCCCCCCTGAGGCATTGCCACCTTATCGTGGTCAGGTGGTTTGAGTGCCTCAGTGACCTTAAGAACTATTCCAGAAGGATTTTAGTCTGTGCACATGACAATGTTTTTACCCCAAACCGTGGAAGTTCATCTACAGTTCAGCTGTCTGTGCATACTATGCAGGATATTTGGAGGTGTGAAAGTGTAGAGATTTGAAACCACTCCAGAGTGGAGAGGTTTTCCTAGTGCTGTTTGTGCACATCCATATCTACAGAAATAACGAGCTACGGCATGATAGAGCCCCGATTTACAAAAGATTTCAGCCAATTCACACACCAAGGAGCATTTATTTCTCACAGAGAAATACAAATACAGAACTTGTACTGTATTTCTCACAGAAATACAGAAATACAAGCTCTGTGATTAAACTTTAAGCCTGATGTGCTTATAGTTAGGATTAGGTTAAAAAAGGCTCCTAATGGTATCTGTCAAAGGCTTTTTTTTTTTTGCACAATACATCCAGCATTATATATATGCCTTATATGTGGTCTTTCCCATTTCCTCCTGCCTGACACCTCCATCTTCAACATCTTTTATCCAAGATCTCCACTATCCCTCTTCTGCGCGTGTCCAAACCATCTCAGCCTTGTCTTGCTTACTTTGTCTCCAAACCGCTCAACCTGAGCTGTCCCTCTGATATACTCATTTCTAATCCTGTCCCTCTTAATCTCGCCCAATGAGAATCATAGCATCTTTAACTCTGCCAGCTCCACCTCCAGTCTGTTTGTCGGTGCCACCTTCTCCAAACCATACATCATAACAGGTCTCACGACTGTCTTTTAAATCTTCCTTTTCACTCTAGCTGTTATCCTTCTGTCACTGCAATGCCTGCACTCTCTCCTTCACCTCTTTTGTGCATTTTCCATTGCTTTGGATGGTTGACCCCAGGTATTTAAATTCATCTACCTTCACTACCTCTACTCCTTCCACGTTCACTGTTAAACCTGCCTCCCTCTCATTCACACTCGTATTCTGTCTTGCTTCTACTGACTTTCATTCCTCTTCTCTCCAGAGCATAACTCCACCTCTCCAGGTTGTCTTCCAGCTGCTCCCTACTCTCACTACAGATCACAATGTTGTCTGCAAACATCATGGTCCATGGAGACTCCTGCCTGATCTCATCTGTCAGCCTGTCCATCACCATGGCAAAGAGGAAGGGACTCAGAGCTGATCCCTGATGTAATCCTACCTCCACCTTGAATCCATCTGTCACTCCTAGAGCACTCTTCACCACCGTCTTGCTGTCCTCATACAGACGTGGATAAAATTGTTGGGACCCCTCTGTTAATGAAAGAAAAAACCACAATGGTCACAGAAATAACTTGAATCTGACAAAAGTGGGCGGTGCGGTGGTGCAGTGGTTAGCACTGCACCAGCACAGCAACTCACCCTTGGCCATGGGATCCCTGGTTCGATCCCAGCCCCTGACCAACAGTGATCTGTGTGGAGTTTGCATGTTTCTCCCCGTATCTGCGTGGGTTTACTCCGGGATTTCTCTGGTTTCCTCCCACAGGCCAAAATCATGCAGGTTGTAGCGGTTTGATTCAACCCCCACAACACAGAGACAGAACACAGAGACAGTCAGCTCGCACTCCTGGGTTTTTTCCGCTGCATGCTGCGTTTACAGCTGTGAGGTTAAAGTGTCATCCATGCATTGTGCTCATGCATCCTGTCTGTACCTCTGATATGCAAATGCCCAGATTGATTGCTGTGAAGGTCCTTTGATCTATTGTATGAGTTGAGTATAAATGCTGTACCAAGTTGTGATTCTGCCTCTCATTCTCTCTCACTACCTGATCCTGATTCCTGTAATGCTGTAGACACACACACACGTGTCTCCTCTTTGAGAGCTGGAGGAATGAAGCTGCAGCCTGCTCAAGCCATGGGCTGCAGCCGAGTTCTGATGAAGGTGGGTGATAATAAAGCTATTTAAAAATCCAATGCTGCCTTTATTCCGTCATCCTCTTCACTGGTGACCCCGGAATGCACACGTTTTGTGCAAACGCAACCTTCTGATCTGAACAGCCACGCTGGCGACCCAAGACTGAAGAAAACGAGCGGCCAGCGAACGCAGCACCCGGGCATGAATGCTCCGTCGCAGCGGCCTGACTGGTCTGCCCTCCCTGCTGCCTCAGGGAGGCCTCGACGCAGAGCCCACGGTGGGCGAACTGCTCTCAGGACATCAACCAAGACCGGGTAAGCGGCAGAGAACGTCATGGCGCGCCCTCGCCGAGATCGGCACATCCACGCGGGACCGGCCGTGCAGCTCCTCCACATGAGAGCACATGCGGGCGACTCCCATGGCCGACGGAGCACACGTGGACCTGAATGCACCATGACTAATCTGCAGCCACGGCTCGTCAGAGATGTTTTTCGGCGCAGACTGCGCCGATCTCCACCAAGTTTCCGACCCTGATTTCCTCTCCAGTGGGCCTACCCACGCACGGAGCCCCGGCACGCGCACCGGGGGCGACGAGGACGGCGCACCATGCACGGGACAAATACGGCTCTTCCGACCGCCTTCCTTCTGCAGCACACTGGCCCTTCAGGCTTGCTGCAGGCTTGTACACCTGAGGTTGCTCACTGGATTTTATGGTCTTAGCCACGGCACACAAGGGGAATTCAGCTGTCTGCGGTTCCCGAGGCTTTAGGGTTACGTCTGCCCTAAAGTCAACACGCCAGTCCCTCTGCTTTTATTTTTTTCTTACCGCCGCTCCTGCTTTTCTTCATGGCCACGAGAGGAGTCAGAGACTAATTTTTTTCTTCTTCTGATCTCCGCATGTTCAGACGGGACATCGCGGAGCAGCAAACACTTTTGGTGCGACTCGAACGATTTTCCCGCGCCCGGTCAGCATTTGCAACCCCCCCCCCCCCTCCTCCTGCACAGAACTTTTCCCTGCTCGCTGCCCAAACTGCAACATTGAGGTCACGGTCCCCTACCGTGCCCTCTGGGGGGGAGCAGTGTAGCGGTTTGATTCAACCCCCACAACACAGAGACAGAACACAGAGACAGTCAGCTCGCACTCCTGGGTTTTTTCCGCTGCATGCTGCGTTTACAGCTGTGAGGTTAAAGTGTCATCCATGCATTGTGCTCATGCATCCTGTCTGTACCTCTGATACGCAAATGCCCAGATTGACTGCTGTGAAGGTCCTTTGATCTATTGTTTGAGTTGGGTATAAATGCTGTACCAAGTTGTGATTCTGCCTCTCATTCTCTCTCACTACTTGATCCTGATTCCTGTAATGCTGTAGACACACACACACACGTGTCTCCTCTTTGAGAGCTGGAGGAATGAAGCTGCAGCCTGCTCAAGCCATGGGCTGCAGCTGAGTTCTGATGAAGGTGGGTGATAATAAAGCTATTTAAAAATCCAACACTGCCTTTATTCCATTATCCTCTTCACAGGTTAGGTTAATTGGAGACTGTAAAGTGGCCCTAGGTATGAATGTGTGTGTGAATTGATAAGGGATAGCGCCGTATCGTGGCTACTTCATCCATCCAGGTGGATGTCCTCAATTTCCCCTCTGGGGATCAATAAAGTATACAAAAGTATACAAAAGTAAAGTTTGTAGAGGTCGACGTCAGTAAAACTTTTAAACTCAGATAAATAGGTCAGGGACACTGATAACTCCTGTTCTTAATGACTGCTGTTTTGTATTTATGTATGTATGTACTTGTATTATTTATTGGGTTTTATTTCATTCATTATGTGAATGAAACCGGAGCCTTTCCGGTTCCGGTTCCGCTGGATCGGCGGCGCCACACGAGTCGGCTGCCTGTTGCAACAGCCTTTTTTTTATCTTCCTTCTTCTTTCTACACCTTTCACTCTGTATATATATCACGGACGCACGGATCGCCCCAGGGGTCTCCCGGGTCGGCGGACGGAGCCACGGTTTGCAGCGGGAGACGTTACAGCGGGGAGGAGCTAGTGCTAGCTAGCACTTGGCCGCCGCCCGGTGCTAATGGGAAACTCGACATACCGGGAGCTGTAGCGAAAATGAAGCGGGTGCCGGGCTGGAGTTTAGGCGGCGTGAAAGAAATATAAGACAGAATAATAAAGAGCGATGGCAAGAACCAAGCAGACCGCCCGTAAAATCTACTGGAGGAAGAAGCCCCCCAGGAGACAGCTAGCCACAGGGCTGCTCGGAGAGGCGCTCTGGCCACCGGCAGAGTGAAGAGGCCTCGCCGTCACAGGTCCGTGGCTCTGAGAGAGATCCGTCGCTACCAGAAATCCACGGAGCTGCTCATCCGTAAGCTGCCCGTCCAGCGCCTGGTGAGGGAGATTGCTCAGGACTTCAAGACCGTCCTGCGTTTCCTGAGTTTCGCCGTCATGGCTCTGCAGGAGACCAGCGAGACCCACCTGGTGGTCTCTTCTTCGCTAAGGGGGTCACCATCATGCCCAAAGACTTCCAGCTGGCCCGCCGCATCCGCGGAGAGAGAACTTAGACTTTCTGCTGCACATCCACCAGCCATAATGCTCTGCACTGTGTGTCTATATATATACATTTATAGTAATATGGACATATGTTTACTAGATGTTGTTTTTTCTTGCCTTCTGATTGTTGCTCTGAGTGTTGCTATCCCTATGCTGTTGCAATCCTGGAATTTCCCCATTGTGGGACTAATAAAGGCTTATCTTATCTTATCTTATCTTAAAATTCAAATAAAAAAAAAAGTGGTAATAAATAAAAATTCTATGAAAATTAATCAATGAAAATCAGGCAATGCTTTTGAATTGTCGTTCAACAGAATTTTTTAAAAAACAAACTCATGAAACAGGCCTGGACAAAAATGATGGTACCCTTAACTTAATATTTTGTTGCACAACCTTTTGAGGCAATCACTGCAATGAAACGATTTCTGTAACCGTCAATGAGACTTCGTTAAGGTCGTTATCTTCTACACCTCTCAGTAGGTATTTTGGCCCACTCCTCATGAGCAAACTGCTCCAGTTGTCTCAGGTTTGAAGGGTGCCTTCTCCAGACGGCATGTTTCAGCTCCTTCCACAGATGTTCAATAGGATTTAGATCAGGGCTCATAGAAGGCCACTTTAGAATAGTCCAATGTTTCACTCTTAGCCATTCTTGGGTGTTTTTAGCTGTGTGTTTTGGGTCATTATCCTGTTGCAAGACCCATGACCTGCGACTGAGACCAAGCTGTCTGACACTGGGCAGCACATTTCTCTCTAGAATATTTTGATAGTCTTGAGATTTCATTGTACCCTGCACAGATTCAAGACACCCTGTGCCAGATGCAGCAAAGCAGCCCCAGAACATTACAGAACCTCCTCCATGTTTCACAGTAGGGATGGTGTTTTTTTACTTGGTATGCTTCATTTTTGCGTCTGTGAACATAGAGCTGATGTATTTATCTTTTGTTCTTATTAAAGACAAAAATAGAAATGAGATGTCTTTACCTTCTTAGCATGTTTTGACTGTACACTGCAGTGTACAGTCGAAAGATGTTAAGAAGGTAAAGACATCTCCTTTCTATTCTATTTTTGTCTTTAATAAGAACAAAAGATAAATAATTAAAAGAAGACAAAATGAACCTACTTGAGCTATAGAGCTGATGTGCCTTGCCAAAAAGATCAAGTTTTGTCTCGTCTGTCCATAGGACATTCTCCCAGAAGCTTTGTGGCTTGTCAATTTGCAGTTTGGCAAATTCTGGTCAGGCTTTTTTATGATTTGTTTTCAACAGTGGTGTCCTCCTTGGTTGTCTCCCATGAAGTCTACTTTGGCTCAAACAACGACGGATGGTGCGATCTGACACTGATGTACCTTGACCTTGAAGTTCACCATGAATGTGTTTAGAGGTTGTTCTGGGCTCTTTTGTTTCCATTCGTATTATCCATCTCCTCCTGCGGCCACGTCTAGGGAAGGTGGCTACAGTACAGACCACCTGTGATGTTAATTAGAGGACACATCTTGGTTGAACATGTCCCTATGGTTACATTATTTCTAGGGGTACCATCATTTTTGTCCAGGCCTGTTTCATGAGTTTGTTTTTTAAATAATTCTGTTGAACCACAATTCAAAAGCATTGTCTGATTTTCATTGGTTAATTTTCATAGAATTTTTATTTATTACCACTTTTGTCAGATTCAAGTTATTTCTGTGACCATTTTGGGTTTTTCTTTCATTAACAGAGGGGTACCAACAATTTTGTCCATGTCTGTACATGTCCTGCACCACCCTCACATACTTCTCTGCCACTCCTGACTTTCTCATACAGTACCATACCTCCTCTCTTGGCAAGGCAAGTTTATTTGTATAGCACATATCGTGTACAAGACAATTCAAAGTACTTTACATAAAAACATTAAAGCATTGCAGCAAGTTGCAAAAGTAATACATAAGAATTTAAAAGCAAGCTAAAAAGTACAGAGAAACAAAAACAAGCTAAAATAGAATAAGATGGAAAAAGTGCAAGGAATAAAAGTTACAGTACACTGTAGGAACAATTGCTCTACTGAAAGGTCGTTGCAAATTGGAAGTTTTTAAGCTCAATTTAAAGCAGCTAAGTGTTTCAGCAGCCCTGATGCTTTCTGGGAGTTTGTTCCACATGTGAGGAGCATAAAAACGGAATGTTGTCTCACCATGTCTGGTTCTAACTCTGGGTACTGATAGTCAGCCAAACCCTGACGACCAGAGGGCTCAGGGTGGTTCGTAATGGACCAGCAGATCTGAAATGTATTTTGGCTAGAACCCATTCAGAGCTTTATAAACCAACATGAGTATTTTGAAATCTGTTCTTTGAAAGACAGGAGGCCAGTGGTCTGAGAACTGGAGTTATATGATCCACTTTCTTGGTCTTAGTGAGGATTCGAGCTGCACCCTCTCATATGCTCTCTCTAGATCCACAAAGACACAGTGCAACTCATTCTGATCTTCTCTATACTTCTCCATCAACACTCAAAGCAAGCATTGCATCTAAACTCTTTCTTGGCATGAAACTGTACTGCTGCTCACTGATTATCACCTCTCCTCTTAACCTGGCTTCAACAACTCTCCCACATCTTCATAGTGTGGCTGATCAACTTTATACCACTTTAGTTACTACAGCATCGAGCATCACATTTGTTCTTGAAAATTGGTACCAAAACACTTCTTCCCCACTCCTCAGGCATCCTCTCACTCCCCAAGATTGTGTTAAACAATCTGGTTAAAAAGTTCATTGCCATCTCTCCTAAACATCTCCATACCTCCACAGGTATGTCATCTGAACCAACCACCTATCCATTCTTCATCCTCTTCAAAGCTGCCCTCACTTCTGCCTTGCTAATCCTCAGGACTTCCTTGTTCACCATCTTTCCTTCATCCATCCTCCTCTCTCATTTTCTTTACTCATCAGCTCCTCAAAGTACTCCTTCCACCTTCTCAACACACTGTTGTTACTTATTAGTACATTATAATTTCTGTTCTTAATCAACCTAACCTGCTGCACATCCTTTCCAACTCGATCTCTCTGTCAAGCCAATCGATACAAGTCCTTTTCTCCTCCCTTAGTGTCCAGCCTCTCATACAACTCACTATGTCAAATCAAAAATCAAAATCAAATCAAACTTTATTGTCATATTGCTGTACATACAACTGTAGTGCAGGCAAGATGAAATTGTGTTTCTCTCGGCATTCATATAAATAGAAGCAGCATGATTTAAGACACACTCCCACATAGCTCCACCCCCCACCCCCACCCCCCCATCCATTCACACATCCCTGAGACATACTTGGGAAAAAAAACTAACTATAATATACAAATAATATACAAAATGTCTGTAGGTGCAGTAGTGTGTATGAGAGATTCCGGGTCAACTGTTCAGCATCCTGACAGCTTGTTGAAGGAAGCTGTTGATCAGTCTGGTGGTTCTGCCTCTGATGCTCCGGAATCGTTTACCAGATGGAAGAAGTTCAAAGTGTTTATGCAGAGGGTGAAAACGGTCCTTGACAATGTTCAGTGCCCTGCTCCTACAACGGTTCTGAAAAAGTTCTTGGACAGAGGGGAGGGAGACTCCAATTACCCTCTCAGCCCCCTTGACTATCCTCTGCAGGGCTTTTTTGTCCGATATACTGCAGCTGGAGTACCATGTAGCAATGCAGTACGTCAGAACACTCTCCACCACACCTCTGTAGAAGGTCCTGAGGATGCAAATGGGGAGAGAGGCCTGTTTGAGTTCCCTCAAGAAGTGCAGTCTCTGCTGAGCCCGCTTCCTGATCTCCAAGGAATTCTTGCTCCAGGTCAGGTCCTGCGAGATCTGCACTCCGAGGAACTTGATGTTCTCTACTCTCTCCACTAAACGGCCCCCAATGCTGAGGGGGATGTGCTCAGGCTGTGACCGCCGGAAGTCGATAATCATCTCCTTCGTTTTGTCCACGTTGAGCACCAGATTGTTCTCCCTGCACCAACCCTCCAGGTCTCTCACTTCTTCCCTGTACATTGATTCCTCATCCCTCTGAATAAGTCCCACCACCGTGGTGTCGTCTGCAAACTTAATGATCTGGTTCCCCTCGTGTCTGGATACACAGTCATGTGTTAGAAGTGTAAACAACAGTGGACTGAGTACACAGCCTTGAGGGGATCCGGTGCTCAGCGTGACAGAGTTAGAGATGTTGTTTCCAACCCGGACAGACTGAGGTCTCTCAGTCAGGAAATCCAGGATCCAGAGACATGTGGCGGTGTTCAGACCGAGAAGGAGTAATTTCTCCATCAGTCTCTGGGGAATAATGGTGTTGAATGCTGAACTGAAATCAATGTACAGGAGTCTGGCGTAGGTGTCTTTCTGGTCCAGGTGGGTGATGACAGAGTGTAGGGTGGTGACTATAGCATCCTCTGTGGAGCGGTTTGAACGATATGCAAACTGGAGCGGGTCGTGTGATGCAGGGAGGCAGGCTGTAATGTGTGGTTTGACAAGCCGTTCAAAACACTTCATCACAATTGGTGTCAGTGCAACAGGACGATAGTCATTCAAACAGGACACAACTGGTTTCTTTGCCACCGGTACAATGATAGAGGTCTTGAAGCATCTGGGAATGATGGTCTGACTCAGGGAGATGTTATAAATGTCAGTCAGGACATCCGCCAACTCGCTCGCGCAGTCTTGGAGCACGTGTCCCGGAATGTTGTCCGGACCTGCAGCTTTGCGTGGGTTGAATCTGGTTAGGGTCCTCCGTGTGTCCGCTGTGTTGATGGTAAAAGCTGGTCCGACCGATGGTGGGGGTGGGCCAGCCCTCCCTCTGATTGTCGAGTTTGATGCTTCAAAACGTGCAAAGAAGTCATTAAGCCTGTCTGGAAGTGAAGCGTCGTCATCATCGACCCCCTGCCTAGACTTATAGCCCGTCAGTGTCCGAACTCCCTGCCACATCTGCTTGGTGTTCCTAGTGTCACAGAGGTGTCCCTGGATTTTCTCCGCATAGGCGCACTTTGCCACCTTAATTCCCTTTGAGAGCGGAGACCTGGCTGAGTGGAGGGCGATCCTGTCCTTCGCTCTGAAGGCTGCATCTCTGGCTGTAAGCAACGAGCACATCTCTGCAGTCATCCAGGGCTTATGATTACCCCGCATAGTGATGGTCTTCACTGTAGTGACACCCTCAGACTTCGTGATGTAGCTGGTGACTGTATCAGCATACTCCTCCACATCTGTCTTGTCTTCCTGGGAGGCTGCTATTTTGAAGACCTCCCAGTCTGTGTGCAGAAAACAGTCTTTCAGTGCACAGGTTGCACTCTCTGGCCAAATCCTGATTTGTTTCACTGCTGGCCTGCTGCGCTTCAATAAAGGTTTGTAGGCAGGCAGCAGCATCATGGACATGTGATCAGAACGGCCGAGATGGGGGCGGGGTATCACCTTATATGCATCTGTGTTTGTGTACACTAAGTCCAACATATTCTGTCCTCTGGTCTTAAAGTCTACACATTGTTTAAACTTGGGGAGCACAGTCTTTAGGCTGGTGTGGTTAAAATCCCCCGCAACCACCACAAAACTGTCCGGGTGTGAAGTTTGGATTTTACTAATCGCATTGTGCAGTTTCCCGAGTGCCTTCTTAGCATTAGCTTTAGCATTCGGGCTCGGCGCTATGTAAACACCAGCTACATACACGTTGCTGAATTCCCTCGGCAAATAATGTGGCCAACAATTTACAATAAGGAACTCCGCCAACGGAGAGCAGTGTTTAGACACTAACGTGGCATTGATGCACCAGTTCTTGTTAACATAGTTGCATAGCCCACCCCCCCGGCTCTTACCGGAGCTCGCTGTTTCCCTGTCGGCACGGAACATCGCCATATCTTCCAGTTGAATGGCCTCTTCAGGAATGTTGCCGTGGAGCCATGTCTCCGTGAAAACAAACACACAGCAGCCTCTCCACTCTCTCTGGGTTTCTCTCAGCAGACACAGCTTGTCCACCTTGTTTTCGAGGGAGCGAACGTTAGAGAGAAGGAGCGACGGTACCGCTGGTCTGGAGGGGTTAGCCTTTAGCCTAGCATGGATCCTGGCCCTTTTTCCACGCTTTTGCTTGAGTTCGCTCCACTTCCGCTTCCTCCTCTCTCGGGTAGCTTCCAGCGGGGACTCCGCCAGGATTCCATGCTGGCGTAGAATGTCCAAATCACAACCGATCGCAGCGATTCTTGCAGCGTGCAGTACCTTGATGTTTAATAAGGTCTCACGGTTGTAAGTTTTACAGAATGTACGTCTGGGAAGATCACAACACTCAAACTCTTACACTCGTTGATGCCAAGAGGGGCCGCTGCGTCTGAGCGCGCTGCCGCCATCTTATATATGCCTTTTCCTTTGCCTTTGCCACCTCTCTCTTTGACATGCGCCTGCATTCAGAATACTCCTGTCTACTTCCTTTATCGCCCTATCCCGCTTTTTCTGTCCTTATTCAGCCTAACCTGCTGCACATCTTTTCCAGCTTGATCTCTCTGTCTAGCCAATCGATGCAAGTTCTACTTTGAGAATTATTTTTCATGTTAAGTGCATGATGATAACGCTGCATTCGGATTGGAAGAATTTGTGTGCTTTGAGGATTTTTAATGTGTGTCTGATTGTGATCCAGACATCATTGATCATTTCATTCGAGTTCTAACAAGAGACACATTTCTAATCTGTTGCACAAATAGTCCTGAATGTTTTTCATAGATAATATAGATACAGTGGGGCAAAAAAGTATTTAGTCAGCCACCAATTGTGCAAGTTCTCCCACTTAAAAGATGAGAGAGGTCTCCAATTTTCATCATAGGTATACCTCAACTATGAGAGACAAAATGAGAAAAAAAAATCCAGAAAATCACATTGAAGGATTTTTAATGAATTAATTGGTAAATTTCTCAGTAAAATAAGTATTTGTTCACCTACAAACAAGCAAGATTTCTGGCTCTCACAGACCTGTAACTTCTTCTTTAAGAGACTCCTCTGTCCTCCACTCGTTACCTGTATTAATGGCACCTGTTTGAACTCGTTATCAGTATAAAAGACACCTGTCCACAACCTCAAACAGTCAGACTCCAAACTCCACTATGGCCAAGACCAAAGAGCTGTCAAAGGACACCAGAAACAAAATTGTAGACCTGCACCAGGCTGGGAAGACTGAATCTGCAATAGGTAAGCAGCTTGGTGTGAAGAAATCAACTGTGGGAGCAATTATTAGAAAATGGAAGACATACAAGACCACTGATAATCTCCCTTGATCTGGGGCTCCACACAAGATCTCACCCTGTGGGGTCAAAATGATCACGAGAACAGTGAGCAAAAATCCCAGAACCACACGGGGGACCTAGTGAATGACCTGCAGATAGCTGGGACCAAAGTAACAAAGGCTACCATCAGTAACACACTACACCGCCAGGGACTCAAATCCTGCAGTGCCAGACGTGTCCCCCTGCTTAAGCCAGTACATGTCCAGGCCTGTCTGAAGTTTGCTAGAGAGCATTTGGATGATCCAGAAGAGGATTGGGAGAATGTCATATGGTCAGATGAACCCAAAATAGAACTTTTTGGTAAAAACTCAACTTGTCGTGTTTGGAGGAGAAAGAACACCTTACCTACTGTGAAGCATGGGGGTGGAAACATTGTGCTTTGGGGCTGTTTTTCTGCAAAGGGACCAGGACGACTGATCCGTGTAAAGGAAAGAATGAATGGGGCCATGTATCGTGAGATTTTGAGTGAAAACCTCCTTCCATCAGCAAAGGCATTGAAGATGAAACGTGGCTGGGTCTTTCAGCATGACAATGATCCCAAACATACCGCCCGGGCAACGAAGGAGTGGCTTTGTAAGAAGCATTTCAAGGTCCTGGAGTGGCCTAGCCAGTCTCCAGATCTCAACCCCATAGAAAATCTTTGGAGGGAGTTGAAAGTCCGTGTTGCCCAGCGACAGCCCCAAAACATCACTGCTCTAGAGGAGATCTGCATGGAGGAATGGGCCAAAATACCAGCAACAGTGTGTGAAAACCTTGTGAAGACTTACAGAAAACGTTTGACCTCTGTCATTGCCAACAAAGGGTATATAACAAAGTATTGAGATGAACTTTTGTTATTGACCAAATACTTATTTTTCACCATAATTTGCAAATAAATTCTTTAAAAATCCTTCAATGTGATTTTCTGGATTTTTTTTTTCTCATTTTGTCTCTCGTAGTTGAGGTATACCTATGATGAAAATTGGTGACCTCTCTCATCTTTCAAGTGGGAGAACATGCACAATTGGTGGCTGACTAAATACTTTTTTACCCCACTGTATTTTTATTCACGTTATTATTGAGATCAACCCCAGAGGAAGGGTCTTTGAAGACTAATTATGTTCTACAACAGTGTTAGATTTTTCACTCAGTCTCACCAACTCAAACTTTATTTTAATGTTTCCAGCAATTCCTGCTGCCATAAACATTGTTTATTGGGAATCAAAATTTCATCTTAAAGGGTTAGGGTTATGACTACTGTACCAGTGGTCCTCGTGGTTTCAGTCCACCAGTGTTGAAAGAGCTGCTAAAATCAACCACACTGACCAAACTAATTTATGGACCACTAAAATCCCCTAAGCTACTCCTGGGCTCCAGTGAAACCAGTGTAACCAGTCTATTAATGAACCATTTAACAAAGTAAATTGAGTCCTGAGTTAAACCAGTGAAACTGTTCCATGTCCAGTGTTTGATGTCAGATTTTTTTTTTTTTTCCTGGAGACTCTTAACTTTCAGACATTTTAAAAGGGAAAAAAAAACCAAGACAATGAATCAATTTTTTAGACTTTTCTAAAACATCTCTCCCTTCAGCCTGTCTTCATGTAATTTCTTCTGTCTTCATGCCGGTCACTGTACCTGTCTCCGTGCCCATCTTTGAGCTTGTCGTTGTGTATGTCCTGTCCTCATCAGATGGACGAGGTTGCTTATTAATGAGTAACACCTCTGCCGCATCGTCCTCACTGCTCTGGCTATCATGTTCCCTCCAGGCCTCCTGGTGAAGTACGTGTCATGTGACATGGACTCAATTTTGTCCAGCAGCTCTTGTACCTGACTTGTGTCAACCATTTTTTTGTTGTTGAACACATGGTAGACACCACTGCAGGAATCCAGAAGATCCAGCAGGTTATCATCCTCTCTGATGAACATCTCCGTGTCGGTGTCTTCCAGGTAGTCTCCGTAGGTGAACAGCACCATGGTGCGTTTGGAAACTTCATGGCCCAGAATCCTCTGCAGAATCTTCAAGGCATCCTGTTCTTCCTCAGTGAACCTTCCCAGCTGGAGGACTAGGAGGAACATGTGGGGACCTGGAGAACTGAGCTCGATGGCCTTCAGTAGCTCTGCTTTGACCTTTTTAGGAGACAGTTGAGTGCTGAAGAGTCCAGGGGTGTCCACCACGGAGACTCTGCGACCAAGGACATCGGCCTCCATCTGCTTACTGCTCAGAGTCAGAGGCACAGAGCTAATCCTGCTGTCAAAGGCCTTCCATCCCAGGATGGTGTTTCCTGCTGCACTCTTTCCCACTCTCTCCTGACCCACCAGCACCACCCTGAGGTCTGATCCTGGAACAACAGATCAGGGTCTGACCGTCAGCCACAAGAACAGGAACATCACACAGTCAGTAGTCCTCCAATATAACACGTCTTTATTATGGAGAGTGGTGTAGCTAACAGTGGGACAGACACGTTTTTATTCTGGTCAGAAATAAAGGACAGACACAGAATCTGGTTTTATTCCTTTAGTTTAATAATGTCTGAAGACACAAATTCCAAGTGAGACATGGAGTACAAGAAAAACAGGAAGTCCAGAAAAAAAAAAGTATAGATGACGAGAAAACAAACTTAAAGATGTTCTACATTTTCAAGAATTTCCCCAGTCAACTGTAGTTAAATGCAAACACCTGAATGATGGTTTTAGATGAATGAGACAATATAAGAGATTTAAAGGTGAAAAAAATGGCAAAACCAAAATTCTGTTAACTGTCAAACCATGTGACATATAACCAATACTTTCTAATTATTAAATGCAAAAACAAACTGTGAGTAAAAATGTTAACAGAATTCACTGTCACCAGGATAATCTTCCAAAAATTTAAATGTCTGTTAAACTATTCATTAATAATGTAAAGTACTATCTTTATATATAAATATTATAAAATCCTCAAACCTTCAGAACAGTACCACAGGAGGAAGAAACAAAATATTTTCATGTACTATAGTTTCTGTGCAAATGATGGACATAGTTACTGTGATACTTCATTATTATGAAGTCCTGAATTGATGAGATTCTTCAATCAAGTCTTCTCTCTTTCGGGTCCTCCTGGACTCTAATGGGGACATTGATGCCAAACTGATTGTCACTTTAATTCAGTCTGATGTCAAACTAGTGACTGAGCACGTAACTCATCAGAAATAGTCACGGTGACTGAGGGCTGATGTCTTCTTTTCTCACCGACTTCAACAGAAGCAGAGACACAAGTCTCCCCCTGCTGCTCAGTAGGTAGAATGCAGATTTAAGGAACTTCATCTTCTCAGACCTGGAGCTATGTTCATTTTTTATAACAGTCTGATAGGTTTCATTTGTGATAAAGAGGAAGAAGACGTCATGCAACCTTTAACCCATCTGTTAAAATCTTCTCAATGAGTAATGACGCACACATTACTAAAAAGCTGTAGCTTGGTGGTCACTGCATTTTGCATGGATTCTTCTTAACTGCCCCAGTCACAGCTCCTGCTGCAGCTCCAATTGCAGCTCCCAGCAAAGAACCCAAAGGACCTGCTAAAAATCCGGCAACTGCACCGATGGCAGCTCCCTGCCGCACAGATCTGGTGAAGGAGTTTTCCTCTTCTGCTTGTCTTCTAGCGTCAGTTTCAGTCATGAAGGGATTTTTCTTGCGAAGTCGCTTCATTTCAGCCTTGATGGCCTTCTCGGCCTCCTGGAACATTTCGTTGCTAAAATAGCTTCCTCCATTTTTCTGAACCACTGAGTTGATCTTCTTCAACAGCTCGTTTACCTGTTCTACATTTTTGTCTCTGTTGTTGAAGACATGATATCCTCCCTGACACTGAATTACAAATTCCTTGAGTGATGCATTCTCATTGATCAACTCCTCAATGGTGCGGTTCTCTTCCACCAGGTCGTCTCCATGCGTGAACAGTGCCATGGTGTACTTGGCGGCCTTTTCTCCAAATATCTGCTGGATAATTTTTACTGTTTCTTGTTCTTCTCTTGTGAATCTGCCAGGCTGAAGGATGACCAGGAAGACATGAGGACCGGGGGAGGCATACGACATGCATCTCCCAATCTCCCGTCTTATGGCATCTTCAGATTTGTTGGTGTCAAACAGTCCCGGAGTATCAACCACTGCCAGGGTTTGACCACCCCATTCACCTGTTTCCTTCTTACACTGGGACGTTGTGGAGGAAGTTGACAATTTAGAATCAAAAACTTTCTTTTTTAACAGCGTGTTTCCTGTTGCGCTCTTCCCAACTCCGGTTTTCCCAACAAGCACAATCCTGAGGTGTGACTTCTCTGCTTCTTTTTCTGCCTCTGTTGGAGAATTTCAAACATTCATGAAATTATTAAATGATCAAATTCCTCTGGTCCCCTTATCCACCTCTAATGTCAGAACTACAACCCCTAAATTGCATGAAACAAAATCGATTACACCATATAGTTATATTAACATTAAAATTACTGTGTGGGATTAAAGAGAACAATATCTATACTGCAGCGGTAGTACAGTGGGGTAAAAAAGTATTTAGTCAGTCACCAATTGTGCAAGTTCTCCCACTTAAAGGATGAGAGAAGTCTCCAATTTTCATCACAGGTATACCTCAACTATGAGAGACAAAATGAGGAAAAAAAAAATCCAGAAAATCACATTGAAGGATTTTTAAAGAATTTATTTGCAAATTATGGTGGAAAATAAGTATTTGGTCACCTACAAACAAGCAAGATTTCTGGCTCTCACAGACCTGTAACTTCTTCTTTAAGAGGCTCCTCTGTCCTCCACTCGTTACCTGTATTAGTGACACCTGTTTGAACTTGTTATCAGTATAAAAGACACCTGTCCACAACCTCAAACAGTCAGACTCCAAACTCCACTATGGCCAAGTCCAAAGAGCTGTCAAAGGACACCAGAAACAAAATTGTAGACCTGCACCAGGCTGGGAACACTGAATCTGCAATAGGTAAGCAGCTTGGTGTGAAGAAATCAACTGTGGGAGCAATTATTAGAAAATGGAAGACATACAAGACCACTGATAATCTCCCTCGATCTGGGGCTCCACGCAAGATCTCACCCTGTGGGGTCAAAAGGATCACGAGAACGGTAAGCAAAAATCCCAGAACCACACGGGGGGACCTAGTGAATGACCTGCAGAGAGCTGGGACCAAAGTAACAAAGGCTACCATCAGTAACACACTACGCCACCATGGACTCAAATCCTGCAGTGCCAGACGTGTCCCCCTGCTTAAGCCAGTACATGTCCAGGCCCGTCTGAAGTTTGCTAGAGAGCAGTTGGATGATCCAGAAGAGGACTGGGAGAATGTCATATGGTCAGATGAAACCAAAATAGAACTTTTTGGTAAAAACTCAACTTGTCTTGTTTGGAGGAGAAAGAATGCTGAGTTACATTCAAAGAACACCATACCTACTGTGAAGCATGGGGGTGGAAACATCATGCTTTGGGGCTGTTTTTCTGCAAAGGGACCAGGACGACTGATCCATGTAAAGGAAAGAATGAATGGGGCCATGTATCATGAGATTTTGAGTGAAAACCTTCCATCAGCAAGGGCATTGAAGATGAAACGTGGCTGGGTCTTTCAGCATGACAATGATCCCAAACACACTGCCCAGGCAATGAAGGAGTGGCTTCGTAAGAAGCATTTCAAGGTCCTGGAGTGGCCTAGCCAGTCTCCAGATCTCAACCCCATAGAAAATCTTTGGAGGGAGTTGAAAGTCCGTGTTGCCCAGTGACAGCCCCAAAACATCACTGCTCTAGAGGAGATCTGCATGGAGGAATGGGCCAAAATACCAGCAACAGTGTGTGAAAACCTTGTGAAGACTTACAGAAAACGTTTGACCTCTGTCATTGCCAACAAAGGGTATATAACAAAGTACTGAGATGAACTTTTGTTATTGACCAAATACTTATTTTCTGCCATAATTTGCAAATAAATTCTTTAAAAATCAGACAATGTGATTTTCTGGATATTTTTTTTCTCATTTTGTCTCTCATAGTTGAGGTATACCTATGATGAAAATTGGAGACCTCTCTCATCTTTCAAGTGGGAGAAGTTGCACAATTGGTGGCTGACTAAATACTTTTTTACCCCACTGTATATATTTGAAAACAACAGCAAACAGAGATGGAATAATTCTTTAAAAGAACTTAAAGGCAAAAGTTATGCTCTGTTCTAAGCTAATAAAGTTGAATTGAATAAAACATTACAAACAACTACAGATCCACAACAAGATGCAATACAAAACATAATGTCAAATGCAATACTGCAATGTCATACTATAAAAAGAGACTGTAGGAAGTAAAAAGAATTGGACCTAACACATAGCCCAGTTGAACTCCGTCATGAGTTTTCATTGTGAGGAAGACTCCTTATTGACATGAACAAACTGGAACCATTATATAAATATGATTTAAACCACTGCAAAGAAGTTCCTGGAAGTCCAGTAGAGTGTTCTAATCCAGTCGCTCCAAACATTTTTCCCCATTGCAGCCCCTGTGATTGTATTTTTAGAGACTCGAGGAATTATAGTAATCAATTCAACTTTATATCATATATATTTATAGCACTAAATCACATCAGTCGTCTCATAGTACTTTCACTCACAATCACATAAAGAGACCTCATGTCTACATGTCTGTTCTTCTTTGTTTATAATTACAAAGTTGTATCCCAATATTAACGATATTTATAATTCTTTCTAATAATAAGAATTATTAGAAAGTGAGGGGGTGGTGGATACAGAAGAAAAAAAATAACAGACATGTAGAGAACAGCCAGAACAGCCCATTTTGGGAGTGTAGTGCCCTGTTAGGACAATACGATTCTATCAGATCTTTTAATAATAAGAGGCCTGATCATTTATAGCTTTGTAAGTGAATTCTAGATTTTATAGAAAGCCAATGATGGGAGGCCAGAACTGGAAAGATTTGATCTCTCTTTCTAGTACCTGTTAAAACTCTAGCTGCAGCATTTTGGATGAACTGAAGACTTTTTAGAGATGTTTTAGGACAGCCTGATAATAAAGAGTTACAAGATAAGATAAGCCTTTGTTAGTCCCACAATGGGGAAATTCCAGGATTGCAACAGCACAGGGATAGCAACACTCAGAGCAACAATCAGAAGGCAAGAAAAAACAAGAACAGCTAGTATACATATGTACATATTACTATATATATATAGAGACACACAGTGCGGAGCATTGTGGTTGGTGAATGTGCAGCAGAAAGTCTAAGCTCTCTCTCCGCGGATGTGGCGGGCCAGCTGGAAGTCTTTGGGCATGATGTTGACCCTCTTAGCGTGGATGGCGCACAGGTTGGTGTCCACGAAGAGAAGAGACCCACCAGGTAGGCCTCGCTGGCCTCCTGCAGAGCCATGACGGCGAAGCTCAGGAAGCGCAGGTCGGTCTTGAAGTCCTGAGCGATCTCCCTCACCAGGCGCTGGAAGGGCAGCCCACGGATGAGCAGCTCCGTGGATTTCTGGTAGCAATGGATCTCTCTCAGAGCCACGGGACTAACGGTGAGGCTTCTTCACTCCGCCGGTGGCCGGAGCGCTTTTTCCGAGCAGCCTTGGTGGCTAGCTGCTTCCTGGGGGGCTATTTCCTCCAGTAGATTTACGGGCGGTCTGCTTGGTTCTTGCCATCGCTCTTTATTATTCTGTCTTATATTTCTTGCACGCTGCCTAAACTCCAGCCTGGCACCCGCGTCGTTTTCGCTACAGTTCCCAGTATGTCTAATGTAGAGATAAAAGCGTGGATCAGTTTCTCAGCATCACTGAGACAAGATGCTCCTAATCTTGGAAATATTACACATATGATTACACAAATTACATAATCAGTGCCCTTCAATAGTCACTTGATTAAATGTAATTAATTTGAGAAGGCATATGTATAAAATATTTAATGATAAAAGTTTAACAGGTTTGATGAGCAAGAATCCAGCTGACTCATCTTTCACTAAACTCATTCATGATCTTTGGTTCATTCATTAGTAAGAATCAGAGACTGAAGACATTTTTTCATCTGTGTTGTCATGAAGTTTCACCCTGAGGGCAAACAGTTTCTCGTTCTTCACATTCTCTTCATTATTAGCTATAAATATCTTTACTGTCATAGACTCTATATTATGCAACTTTTGAAACTTCTGTTGAGTGACATGGGTAAAGAACTCCAGGAACAAAGTGAGTCAAATTCTTTAATTTTAAGTTTAATATCCAAATTGTCAGCTGTAAAAACTATTTTTCAGTATATCTGATATCAGAAAGATGTTAAATAGAAACTCATGATTGGGCTCATGTCACCAACCAGGTTCAATAAAAACGTGTACATTTGTGGAAGCTCCAAGTTTAACTCATTATGAAAACTTCATTTTATCTGAAGTGGAAATATTAAAAATAAGAATGCATCACAATCTGCTGTTAGTTCTGTTTGAAGGATTTACTCTCAGCTGGACAGGAAATGAATGAAGAAGTTTTATTTATTTTTAATTCACAGTTTTATTTACAGTCTGGACTGACTTACAGTGGATATAAAAGTCTACACACCCCTGTTAAAATGCCAGGTTTTTGTGATGTAAAAAAACAAGACCAAGATAAATCATTTCAGAACTTCTTCTACCATCAATGTGACCTATAACCTGTACAACCCAATTGAAAAACAAAGTGAAATCTTTTCAGAGGAAAAATAAACTTATAATGGGAAGCACGGTGGAACAGTGGTTCTCATTGTGTCAGCACAACAAGAAGGTCACGGGATTGATCCCACCCCCTGACCATCGTGACCTTTCTGTGTGGAGTTTGCATGTTCTCCTCATGTCTTCGTGGATTTACTCCAGGTACTCCGGGTTCCTCCCACAGGCCAAAAACATGCAGGCTAGGTTAATTGACATCAACTGGGGATCGTAAATTGTCCTTAGGTATGAATGTGAGAGTGAATGGTTGTCTGTCTCTCTGTGTTGGCCCTGTGATAGACTGGCGATCTGTCCAGGGTGTACCCTGCCTTTAGCCCAAAAGATGCTGGGATAGGATCCAGCCCCTGTGACCCAAAAAAGATTAAGCGGTAGAAGATGGATGAATGGATGAAACTTATAATAACCTGGTTGCATAAATATGCACACCCTGTTATAACTGGGGATGTGGCTGTTGTTATGTCAGTAAATCAGAGACAGAGTCGGACTTATGCCATGCAGCAACTCACTTTATTAAACACACACAGAACTATTTATAGTAGTGCCGCAGTCCGCCTGACGTCACACTCAGGGTGGGTACAGCAAGACACACACACTACACATCATCCCCCCCTCTTTAGAAAGTCCAAAACAACACACAATCGACACCCTCCCCAATTAAGGACCCGAATCATGCACTAAGGGAACTAATGAACTAGAATGGCCGAACACACTCACCCAAAAACAACTAAAATCAGTGTGTTTACACAAAATAATCCCTTAACAACTCACATAACATTCACATCACACACTACTTAAACATATTTACATTAAAGTGTTCATGTTACGCCACAGTCCATGGGCAGCCAAAGATAAAGGCAGCTCGGAGTCCGAGGACAGCCCCAAGGAATGCGCGCCCCTGGCCTCCGCCTGCCCCCAGGATCGAAGCCAACCTCCCCGGGGGAGAATGTCCCTTCTCCTCACCATCAACCGCTTCTGTCGTCTGGACCCGCAGTGCTGCTGCCTGTTGGTCCGCTCCTGGTGGTCTTCAGAAACGCTGCAGCTGCCGCCATTGTAGCTCCAAACACTCCGGCCCCCTGTGGCTGACCTCTGGGGAAAACTAACGCTTGCTTGTCACTGTCGCTCGTTGACTCGGGCACCTCACTGTAACGCCCAGCACCCTCATCCAAGGCGCTTTTAGCTTTGGCACTGAGGTCCTGCCTGACCTCCGTGGCACCTGGCACCTGCAATCTGTCGTCTGAGACGCTCCGCTGTACTGCCACTGCGCCTGGCTGCCATTGCTTTCTCCCGGGGCTCACAGCATTACTCTTGTTGGCGTCACTTACCGACCCAGGCGCTGCAGCACTGCGCCGCTGCGCCCAGCACCCTCATCTAAGGCACCCTCGTCTAAGGCACTGCCTCTGTGCCCGGCTGTTGCTGCTGCTTCCCAGGGGTTCCAGTGTGCTTGCTCCCTCTCTCCAGCTGCACAGAAAACTCAGTTGAGTTTGGTCGCTCCTCTCCCTCTCCGCTGTCATTGCTTACCACGCCATCAACATCACCAGCGCTACGGTCACGCACTGTGCTGAGCTCCTAGGCTGGCTCGCCGCTGTCGGTAACCAGGGGCTCTGGTCCCCCTTGGATACCCAGCTGGCAGCTTGTAGCTTGATTTTGGTTCACACCTAGCATTGTGGCTAACTTTTCTGTTGCCACAGACTGAGCCATTAGCTCCTCCGAGCTAACTAGCTTAGCTCCTCTTGGCACCAACAGTCTCGCTACCCACAGCCCCAGCTTCTTGTCCCTTGGACATTCGGCAAAATCTCCAGCAAACTGCCCCACAGCATCTGCACAAAGCTCCATCTCTCCCAACATGCGGAGAAGTCTCTGACCCTCCACGCCGAGATGACGGGCCAGAAGTGCCCGTCCTCGGCCCCCGTCCAGTCTGCCAGGCCCATCCCAGGGATGTATCCCAGAAGCATCGCTATCCAATCCGGCCACAGGACCACTGACTCTCCAGGACACTCCAGAAACGGTGGTAGAGGTGAAGGTAGCCCACACGCCTCCATGGTTTTCTCTTGTCACCAAAATGTTACGTTGGTAAATCAGAGACAGAGTCGGACTTATGCCATGCAGCGACCTCACTTTATTAAACACACACAGAACTATTTATAGTGGTGCCACAGCCCACCTGACGTCACACCCAGGGTGGGTACAGCAAGACACACACACTACACATCAGCTGTGTTCAGAATTAACCAATCACATTCAAACTCATGTTAAATGGGAGTCAGCACACACCTGCCACCATTTAAAGTGCCTCTGATTAACCCCAAATAAAGTTCAGCTGTTCTAGTAGGCTTTTCCTGACATTTTTGTAGTCACATCTTACAGCACAAGCCATGGTCCTCAGAGAGCTTCCAAAGCATCAGAGAGATCTCGTTGTTCAAAGGTATCAGTCAAGAGAAGGGTACAAAAGAATTTCCAAGGCATTAAATATACCATGGAACACAGTGAGGACAGTCATCATCAGTGTTGGGCAAGTTACTAAAAAATAATAACTAATTACAATTACTAGTTACTAGTAATTGTAACTAGTAATTACTAGTTACTAGTAACAAAAGTAACTGCGTTCCTTACCAGTTACTGCATGATTAAAGTAACTAGTTACTTGAAAAAGTAACTTTCACGTTACTTTTAAATGCATACTTCAATCATCTTGCACACATAGCAAGATCAAGGTCCCCTTGTTCGCCTCCTTGTTCTTGTCTCCTTGTTCTTTCTGTTAACATCGAAGGAGCTGCAGGAATTTCTGGCAAGTACTGGCTGTTTAGTACACGTGACAACAATCTCCCATCTTCTTCATATGTCTGGGCTGTGGGGAAGGGTGGCAAGATGGAAGTCTTATCTTATGAAGAAAAACATCCATTTTCCCCCTAAAAAGATTTCAGTTTGTTTTTCAATTGGGTTGTACAGGTTCTAGGTTACATTAATGGTGGAAAAAGTTTTGAAATGATTTATCTTGGTCTTATTTTTGTTTTTTACACCAAAAAAATCTGGCATTTGAACAAGGGTGTGTAGACTTTTTATATCCACTCTACATCTAAATTGACTTCACCTTAGACACCATTGTTTCCACCATGTTTCTGCCAACTGTCATGGATGGCCCTTGCAGGTCATTAATGAGACACTATAGGCAGCCAATGAGTTTGCGTATTTAACAAAAGACAAAGGTGACAAAGTAAACAGCCACATGGGGCAAAAAACACAAACCAGAACTACTGCTAAGGCACAGTAGGAATATACTCAGGCTAAGGGATAAACTTACGGAAGCACGGAGAATCACAGGGTGACTGGAGCCGGGGTTAGGGACTCCAGCCGAACGTTGTACGGAGGCAACGTTATGTGAGGTTGTAGCCAGGAGTAACCTCAACTGTTCCCGAAAATAAAGCACAATCAATAATGAGAAAGTAATCAGTGGAACGTGAATCAGCTGTCACGGCGCAGCTCGGCTCTTACAGCCGGAAGTCCCGCCATGACGCTGTCACACTAAAAGCCCTGGACGGCCATAAGGAACACAACACAGAAGAACGGGGAAAATACTGGATGATCCGAGCGCAGACAATATCAGCGCTCAGACCATGACAGTACTCCCTGACATGACTGTTGAACCCAGGAGACAGACGCTGACACGAGTAGATTCATTTGACAATTATTTATTAACTCAGTGTAGAATGTGGAGTGAGTGAATGAGTGAGTGAGTGCGTAGTAGTCTGGCCACTGGAGCTGAGCGAATCCTGCTTGCGACCTGGCAACCCTGGAACACACAAGCACAGGATGTTACAACAGTTCATGAGAACGGAAAGCTGAGGCTTGTGCTGCTTACTTGCAGGTGCCGCTGCGAGAGTCCTGCTGGCTCCATGTCCTGGTGTAGCGTGGTGCACGTGATGTTTGGTGCTGAGGAGGTGAGGAGGAGATCCGAGGAGGAGGAGATGACGTCCCGTTGTCTGGGGAGGTGAGTCCGCCGCCAGGGAGGTCCACCTGTGCACAGGGGAAAACACTTTGACAGGTAGAGTGTTGCTGTTGCTTACGTGACGTGACTTGGCGAGAAGGCTTGATTCCAACTCTGGCTTGAGGTCATGTCCTTGACGCGATGCGTGGCGAAGACGACAGACGACTCCGTGCAGAGCAGTCAGAGACACTGGCTTTTAAAGCCTGCTGATTACTGATGACAGGTGTGTGCGCAGCTGAGGTTAATGACGGCCCAGCGGCCGCCATGACAGTACTCCCCCCTCTACAGGTGCTTCCAGGCACCTGCCCTATCCTACCTGGATGCGCCCGATGGAAATCGCGGATCAGCTGCTTGTCAAGGATCAACGCTGGGTGAATCCAGGAGCGATGCTCAGGGCCAAAACCCTCCCAGTCCACCAAATACTGAAGACCCCGGCCCCGCCGGCGGACATCCAAGATGGCAGTTACCCCCCAGGCCGGGTGGCCGTCGATCATCCTCGGGGGGGAAGGAGCCACGGGGAGGGGGGCACAGAGGATCGGAGATGTAGGGCTTGACCTGGGAGATGTGAAAGGTAGGGCAGATGCGCATAGAAGGGGGAAGAACTAGGCACACAAACACTGGGTTAATTATGCGAGAAATCACAAAGGGACCGATGAAGCGCTTCGTCAACTTGCGCTTCTCGGCCAGCACATTGACATTTTTGGTGGACAACCAAACCTTCTGACCCACCTTATAGTCCGGGGCGGGCCTCCTGTGACGGTTGGCCACCTGGATATTGCGTTCCGTGGTCCTGAGGAGGGCTCTGCGGGTGATGGTCCAGATCCGCCGACAACGCTTAGCGTGAGCCTGAACCGAAGGGACCGCCACCTCTCTCTCCTCCTCCGTGAACAGTGGTGGATCTTACCCCAGAGACGCTTTAAATGGGGACATCCCAGTAGCTGAGGACACCGTGGTATTGTTCGTGTACTCGATCCAGGGCAGGAACGTACTCCAGGAAGAGGAGCAGGAAGAGATGACACAGCGGAGCGCAGCCTCCAGCTCCTGATTGGCCCGTTCACACTGGCCGTTGCTCTGCGGGTGGTACCCAGACCAGAGGCTTGCTGTGGCCCCCAACACCGTGCAGAACGCCTTCCAAACCTGGGACACAAATTGTGGGCCTCGATCCGAGACAATATCAGCCGGGATACCATGAAGACGGACCACATGCTGCACCAGAAGATCCGCCGTCTCCCGTGCTGAAGGCAACCCCCGGAGAGGCACAAAATGTGCCGCCTTGGAGAAGCGGTCCACTATCGTCAGGACCGAGGTGAAGTGGCCAGAGGGGGGCAGTGCCGGTCACAAAGTCCAAAGCCACATGGGACCAGGGGCGGGAAGGAACCGGTAGAGGGTGAAGAAGATCCGCCGGGGGGGAAGATGATGATTTCCCGGTGGCGCACTGGGCGCAGGCCCGGACATAGCTGGTAACGTCCTTCCTCAACCCTGGCCACCAAAAGGCTCTCTGAAGCAGGTCCACCGTGCGGGCAATTCCTGGATGACATGCCAACTTAGACGCGTGACCCCATTGGATGACCTCGCTCCTGATAGAAGGGGGAACGAACAAACGGTCCGAGGGGCCCCCACCCGGATCGGGCTCAGTCTCCTGCGCTCTCCTGACCTTGTCCTGGATCTCCCACGAGAGGGCGCCCACCACACAGGATGATGGCAGGATAGTCTCCTCCTGATCCCCGGTGGTCTTCACCTCGAACTGTCTCGAGAGGGCGTCAGACTTGCCGTTCTTGCTCCTCAGCCGGTAGGTGATGGTAAAATTAAACCGGCCGAAAAAAAGAGACCAGCGGGCCTGGCGAGCGTTCAACCGTTTGGCCGTCCGGAGATACTCAAGGTTTTTATGATCCGTCCAGACGACGAATGGCTGGGCAGCCCCCTCCAGCCAGTGCCCCCTATCACCGATGCAGTAGTTCTTCTCCGCGGGCGTCAGGCGGTGGGAGAAGAAAACACACTGCCGGATCCTGCCATCCACTGGAGAGCGTTGGGAGAGGACCGCTCCAACTCCAGAATCCGAGGCGTCCACATCCACTAGGTACTGCAGAGCCGGATCCACCTGGGTCAGGACGCGGGCCGAAGCAAACTCCTCCTTTAACCTCCCGAATGCCGTGGCAGCCTCCTCGCTCCAACGAAAGGGGTTCTTGGGGGACGTGAGGTCGGTCAGGGGCCAAGTGACGATCCCAAAGTTCGACACAAACCGGCGATAGAAATTGGTAAACCCCAAGAAACCCTGCAGCTGTTTCCTGGACGTGGGCGTGGGCCAATCCACCACCGCCTTGACCTTGGCAGGGTCGGGAAGCACCTGATTACGAGCAATAATGAAGCCCCAAAAGGAGGTTTTGTCGGTGTGAAACTCACACTTCTCGGCTTTGACAAACAGCTGGTTCTCCAGAAGGCACTGCAGGACCCGACGCACATGCACCTGGTTCTCCTCCAACGTGCGTGAGAAGATAAGGATGTCATCCAGGTAGACAAACACGAAGGAGTTCAGGAAATCAAGGAGGACGTCGTTAATTAGACGCTGGAAGACGGCCAGAGCGTTGGTTAACCCAAACGGCATCACTAGGTATTCAAAATGGCCGCTTGGGGTTCGGAACGCCGTCTTCAACTCATTGCCCTCCTTGATGCGCACCAGGTGGTACGTGTTACGCAGGTCCGGCTTCGTGAACCAAGATGCTCCCTGGAGGGAGTCAAAAGCTGAGTTCATCAGTGGCAGCGTGTACTTGTCCTTGATGGTGATCTCATTAAGCCCCCGGAAGTCGATGCAGGGACGCAGCGAGCCATCCTTCTTTCCAACAAAGAAGAAACCCGCCCCCACCGCTGAGGAAGACGGCCGAATAATCCCAGAGCTGAGGGACTCCTTAATATGTGTGTCCATGGCCTCACGCTCCGGGGCAGACAGGCTGTACAGACGACTTGCCGGGAGAGGGGCCCCTGCCCTGAGGTTGATTGGACAATCATAGGGGTGGGGGGGGGGAAGGGACAGCGCCCGTGACTTGCTGAAAACCGCTCCCAGATCGTGGTAGACTTCTGGTACCATGGACAGGTCCGGGGGAGGCGTCGAAGGTGGGGCCACAGATACTGAGGGAGCACACGCTGCAGACTGAAGGCAGGCACTGAGACAAAAAGAGCTCCACGCGGTGATACTTCCGGCTTGCCAGTCGAACGAGGGGTTGTGGAGACGTAGCCACGGGTACCCCAGAATCACAGGCGAAGAGGAGATGGGCAACACCAAGAAACGGATCTCCTCCCGATGGTTTCCAGAGACTATCACCGACACGGGGGCCGTCTGGTGGGAAACAGAGGTCAGTGACGCCTTTGACAGTGTGACGAGATTGACAGGTGGGCGAAGGGATTGACAGCTGAGGCCCAGCTGGGTTGCCAGGTCTCTGGAGATGAAACTTTGCTCAGCTCCAGAATCAATAAGGGCGTGTGTTGTGTGTTCCCTGTGTTTATAAATTAGCTTAATGGGGACAGGGCAGCTAGTGAGGGGCTTTTTCTGCTTAACATCCGTGAATCCCCCTACTGTGATCCACGGACCTCCCCTTTTTAGCTGATTGAGACATTCAACTACCCCATGAGACTCATTGCCACAATAAAAACACAGGCCCAAATCCCTCCGGCGCTGTCTCTCAGCCGCCGAAACCCCAGATTGCCCGATAACCATATCCTCTTGCTCCGGAAGTACCTCTGACGGGGGCAGAGCCAGGAGAGGCGGCCTAGCGGAACGGAGGCGTGGTTTACTCAAACGGCTAGCGGCCATCCGTTCGGCCGCTCGCGCCTTCAGCCTACTGTCCAAACTAATAGTAAGGGAAATCAGTTCACCTAACTTGTCTGGCTTGTCCCGTGCAGCTAGTTCATCCCTGAGTTCCGAACTAAGGCTGCGGAGGAAAGTGCTGCAAAGCACTGGCTCCCCCCACCCGACCTCTGCGGCTAGCACTCGGAAGTCTACAGCGTAATCGGCGGCAGATCTACTGCCCTGTCGAAGGCTAAGCAACCGGTCAGTTAGCACCACGCCCCGGTCAGTATGGTCAAACACCTCTAAAAATTCTGCCACGAACTGCTGGTAAGTTAAGAGGGGATAGTTGGGTTTAGCCATAACAGTGTATGCCCAAGCTAATGCCCTTCCTTCGAGCAGGTTAGAGATATACCCAATCTTGCTGTGGTCCATTGGAAAATCTCCCGGGACGCGGTGAAACACGGTTTCGCATTGAAATAAAAAGTCCCGTGCTTCTCCGAGCTTTCCGCTAAAACGGGTGGGGGTTGGCATGGGAGTGAAGCGAGGTAAAGATGGCTGGTGTGTTAGGCTAGCAGGTGGGACTACAGGGGCTGATGAAGCCCCTGCGGCCAGGGGGAACACCTGGCGTCCTTCCAGGTGATCCAGCCGGCTGTTAACCTGAGTTAGTTGGTTTAGTATAACTGTCTGCTGGTGAGCAATTAAGTCTACTCGAGCGCTAAGGGTGTTAATGTGGCGCGCCAACGCGCTGTCTGCTGGGTCGTCTTGATGGAGTCGCACTGACATGATTGTTGAACCCAGGAGACAGACGCTGACACGAGTAGATTAATTTAACAATTATTTATTAACTCAGTGTAGAATGTGGAGTGAGTGAATGAGTGAGTGAGTGCGTAGTAGTCTGGCCACTGGAGCTGAGCGAGTCCTGCTGCAACCTGGCAACCCTGGAACACACAAGCACAGGATGTTACAACAGTTCGTGAGAACGGAAAGCTGAGGATTGTGCTGCTTACTTGCAGGTGCCGCTGCGAGAGTCCTGCTGGCTCTGTGTCCTGGTGTGGCGTGGTGCGCATGGTGTTTGGTGCTGAGGAGGTGAGGAGGAGATCCGAGGAGGAGGAGATGATGTCCCGTTATCTGGGGAGGTGAGTCCGCCGCCAGGGAGGTCCACCTGTGCACAGGGGAAAACACTTTGACAGGTAGAGTGTTGCTGTTGCTTACGTGACGTGACTTGGCGAGAAGGCTTGATTCCAACTCTGGCTTGAGGTCATGTCCTTGACGTGATGCATGGCGAAGACGACAGACGACTCCGTGCAGAGCAGTCAGAGACACTGGCTTTTAAAGCCTGCTGATTACTGATGACAGGCGTGTGTGCAGCTGAGGTTAATGACGGCCCAGCGGCCGCCATGACATTCCCGCCTCAAAAGGCACATTCCAGGCACAACATAACATCCAAGCCCGCCACCCAGAAGGCCACCAGGGCCACCCCAGGAAGGGTGGAGGGGGAAACAGGCCAGGAGGGCAAGAACCAACAGAAACCCCATATCAAGGAGATGAGAGGGGAAAAAAAACACGAAGGAGGGCAACAACGATAATCAAAATGATGAGGCCCAAACATAGAAAAATCACGACATACTACAACAAACCAAGAGCACAGATGAAATACAAAAGAAACCAAAATCCAGGTACATACAACACACTGCACCCAAAAAACACCAAGAAGAAGAAAAAAAAAGCTCAGACCGCTACAAGCAGCGCAGAACACTATGAATACAGACTAATCAAGTAGCAGGCAAAGAAAACAAAAAAAGCATCTCTCAAACCACAGAGGAAACAAGAAAAACTGAAATACAGACACATAGCAAAATACAGCGTACCCTATAATACCAGGAAAAATAACTCAACACGCTACCGAGCAGTGATATACAAATAGTTCAATATAGTCCATAGACAAAAAACACAAGAGCATCCCTAAAACTACAGAGGAGGGGGAGAAAAAAAAACTTACAGGGATGTCGGCAGGTAGAGCACAGAGAAACAAAAAACAAACAGTTCGGGAGGTCTACCTGCATCCAGCTTCCAGATTGCTGGCAGGGGAAAAAGAAACAGTTCAGGTGGCCTACCACAGTCCCAGGCCATGAGAAACAGTACCTCTGGCGGCCGGACCAGGTTGCCAAACAAAGAATGCAACAAAGAATCAGGTCGCCAAACAAAGAATCCGTCGGGTGGCCGACCCAGAACGCCAAACCGGCAAAGCAGTTTCTCGGGTGGCTGACCGGCGTCATTAGGCTACCAGGACCTAAGAGAAGAACTCGGAGGCAGCCTCCCTACCAAGAGGGGTAGCAAGGGAATGCTGAGCTGAATACGGGGAATCCCAGCGGCACCCGGTGGAGGAAAAAAGGGATCAGGGAAAGGATGGGGGCCAGTCTGGCGTCGAACGGCGGAGGATCTGCAGCTCCTTTTCTAAACTTCACTCGAACCGGTGCTACGCCCTTGCTGGACCCCGATCGGGACAGTGCTGCACCCACATTGGACCTTGACTGGGCCGGAACAGCGCCCACGACGGACCCCAATTGGGTCAGAGCTGCACCCACAACGGACCCCGAATGGGCTGGTGCAGCACCAGGGATGACCTCCAAACACAAACCCGGAATTTCCAGGACAGCGACCGGAACCGACTCGTCACCGGTGACCCTGGGAGAAGGCTCAGAAGAACAAAGGACACTGGAATCAGGATGACCGGCAGCGGCAGAGCCCGGCAAGCCAAGCTCGGATGCAGTGGTCGGCTGCACCCAGCTCATCTCCCCGAGAGACAGGCAATAATGCTCTAGAATAGAAAAGAGAAAGACAAAATAGAGCACTTGCCTGAGCTCAGGTTCTACCGCCGTCCAGGACTTCGATGATCCAGGTTCCATGAGCTGGAGGTCCACTCCTGGTTCCCTCTCGACTGCGGCGGGCTCCACAACCGGCATGATGGTTCTCACAGTCTGGGGATTCCCTGGAACAAAAGTCCACACTGAAGGCCCGCATGGCATGGTGGCAGGGGATCCGTGGCCTGCTGGGTCAAACCGCCCCTCCATGGAGACCCGGGGACACTTCATCATTGGCGCAGGCTCCAACCGACAGTCCGCCCTCCTCCTCTGCCCGTGACATGCCTGCGGGGCTGATACCAGGCTCTCCGGGACCGCAGGCTCCTTCTTCGTCCGGCGGTGTATTCCTGGCACCTGGGGATGCTCAGGGGAAGGAGACATAGAGGATGCAGGTTCACAATTAGTAACTGCAGCAGGTGGCAGAAACTCGGGGGACTGTGAGCCCCGAATTCTACCCCGAGGAGACAGACAAGGCAATTCACCATATATGACGGGAGAGAATGAAATAGCACTTGCCTGCCTGCTCAGCTGAGGGCCGATGGAAACTGCTGCAGTGGGCTTGGTTCTCTCCTTTCCCCTCTGGATGGTGACAGAGGGCCCCCCGGGAAGACGAAGAGGAGCCGCTCGCACCAGATCAGGAACGGGCACGGCCGAAGATGGACTCGTGGAGCTCACAGCAGCTGGAGAGAGCATTGAGGAGGAGGGGGAGAAGCCGTGACAGTCCGGGGACGAGGAGGTGAGAGAACAGCGGAAACAGATGACCTGGAGGCGGAGGCTGCTGTCTTTCCCTTTCTTCGTGATGCAGGGACGTCAGCTGGCTGGGAGGCAGAGTTCTTACAGCTACCTGGAGCTGGATCTGGACGGGGACCTCGCTGAGGCTTATTATGAGCAGGGTGACGACGTTTACCGGCAGAGGGCGAGGCAAAGGTTAAGTCTGGGAAATGCTGCTCCTGCGTGGAGACAGAGGCTAGCAGATCAGCGTACTCAGGATAGTCATAGAGTTCAGGATTAACCTCCACCAGTCTGACTGCCGCCACCACATGCTTCATGATCTGAGTTGGATGGACGGCGGAGCGAGCCTCAGCCACACGGTCTCGGATGAGCTCAGCTGTCCACAGTGTCTCCTCTGGGTGAATCCCGGCGGACGTCCTCCTCCGCTGTGGGCGGGAACGGCACCTGGGTGACGTGGACTCCTGGGCTGGATGGGTGACAGGAACTGGATCCTGAGGCGAGGAACGGGGATGCCTCACCTTGAATTCCCCTTGGGTCCACGGTTCTTCTCCCGAAGTTCCGCTATTTCCGCCATCCTCGTCCTGACTTCGGTATGGTTGGCATGGTGAGGATTGTGGTAAACTGCCGCCTCTGCGAGGTCCAAGTACCAGAGTGTGGTGTCGGGGGTGATGCCACGATGAGCATTAGAGAGCAGTCCATCAAGCTCCATAAGAAGCACAATCAGCTCGTAGCCTAAGCTCCCAGGATAGCCCTTTCCTGGCGACGTCATCTCCTAACACGCTGGTACACGGAAAAAGGAAAAAAAAACTACAAGCCCAAAAAAACAAACCCAAAAAAACAAACTCATGGTGACCGGTGTCTCATTTGGGCTATGACCTACTGTCATGGATGGCACTCGCGGGCCATCAATGAGACACTATAGGCAGCCAATGAATTTGCGTATTTATTAACAAAAGACAAAGGTGACAAAGTAAACAGCCACATGGGGCAAAAAACATGAACAAGAACTACGGCTAAGGCACAGTAGGAATATACTCAGGCTAAGGAATAAACCTACGGAAGAACGGAGAATCACAGGGTGACTGGAGCAGGGGTTAGGGACTCCAGCCGAACATTGTACGGAGGCAACGGTATGCGAGGTCGCAGCCAAGAGTAACCTCAGCTGTTCCCTAAAATAAGGCACAATCAATAATGAGAAAGTAATCTGTGGAATGAGAATCAGCTGTCACGGTGCAGCTCGGCTCTGACAGCCAGAAGTCCCGCCGTGACGCCGTTACACTAAAAGCCCTGGACGGCCATAAGGAACACAACACAGAAGAACCGGAAAAACACTGGATGATCCGAGCGCAGACAATATCAGCGCTCAGACCATGACACCAGCTGGATGATCCCTGTTCACTATGGTTTCATCATCACAAAGTCAGATTGATCTTTGATTAGGTTTTACATTTTTAAGCACCACAGCTAATTAGCTAATTGTGTTATTGATATTGTGGGAAGCCACTCAGTAGTTTTCCCTCAGACTGAAGAGATGGCAGATCAAAGGTGCTAGGGGACAAGGGGAATTGTCATTGGGGGTTGATATGTAAATACAGCACCTCAGGTAGCGGAGGAGGGTTAATATAAAAGAAAATGCCTGCAATCGGTTTTTCTAATGTTTTGGATTCTGGTAGATGTGAGAGGAAGACGCTCGGCCTGATTATTCATCTCTCCACACTGGTGACCCTTGACGCACAATGGAACGCGAGGCGAACAGCCCGGAGACGACCTGGATGGGAAGTGCCAGCAACACGTGTGCCGTTTCGGTCAAACTTCCAGACTTTTGGCTACACGACCCGAAGTCTTGGTTCCTTCACACCGAGGCCCAGTTCGCACTCCGGGGAATAATGGCAGATGACACCAGATACTACGACGTGGTTGCAGCACTGGACGCATGCTAATGTGTGCCACCGTGCCAATTCAAGCGCTCGGGAAACGCCAGGGCCGGCAGTCGGTAGCAGCTGCGACCGCCGGTGACGCAAGCAAGCTGCTCTATGTGACAGACTCACGCTCGGGGAGACGGTTCCTTGTGGACTCCGGCTCCCAAAAGAGCCTCATCCTGCCGTCCTACGCAGACCGGCTGGCGGGAACTAGTGGCCCCGAACTGACGGCCGCAAACGGCTCAGACATTAAGACTTTTGGTGAGAGGACACTGACTGTATCCTTGCACGGCCGTGCATACCAATGGACATTTGTCATAGCGGCATGCAGCTTCCCCATTTTAGGTGCTGATTTTTTGTGTGCACATGGATTACTAGTCAATGTTGCTAACAGACGCCTGATTAACGCAATGTCTTTTGATTGTCTCCCCCGTACAGCTCAAGCAACCGGGCCCACAACACTAGCCAACGTCACAGCTCCAGGGGGTAAGTTCCACACACTACTCACCCAGTTCCCAGCACTCACGGTCCCGACATTTTCGGCGGCCATCACTAAACACGGGGTGGAGCACTTTATTACCACCACGGGGCCGCCCGTTTTCGCACGACCTCGTCATCTGGAGGTAACTAAACTGGCCATAGCGCGCGAGGAGTTTGCCAACTTGGAAAAGTTGGGCATCATCAGACGCTAAAACAGCCCGTGGGCATCCCCGCTACACATGGTTCCTAAGGCCGAGGGATCGTGGCGACCTTGTGGTGATTTCCGCAGATTAAATAAAACAACAGCGCATGACCACTACCCCATCCCGCATAATTCAGGATTTTTCCATTCACCTCACCGGGGCGCGCATTTTTTCCAAGACAGACCTGGTCTGCGGTCACCACCAGGTCCTGGTGCACACTGAGGACATACCTAAAAGGGCGGTAATAACCCCGTTTGGTCTGTTTGAGTTTTTACGCATGCCTTTCGGGTTAAAGGGCGCAACTTAGACATTCCAACGCATGATGGATGCGGTGTTGCGCGATCTGCCGTTTGTGTTCGTCTACCTGGACGACATCCTGGTGGCCAGCGCGTCCAAGGACAAACACATAGCCCACTTCAGAACAGTTTTCCAGAGGTTGGAGGAGCACAGGTTAATAATCAACCCGGCGAAGTGCCAGTTCGGGGTGACAGCAATCGATTTTTTGGGCCACAGCATCTCATCAACGGGAGCGATAACTTTGTCGGACAAGGTGCGCGCAGTAGCGAATTTTTGCCAGCCTCAGACGGTCAGGGCGCTGCAGGAGTTTTTGGGGATGGTTAACTTTTACAACCGTTTCCTCCCCCCGCGCAGCCCAACTCATGCAGCTGTTGTACGCCGTGCTTAAGAAACGGAAACCGGCGGACAGAGTCATCTGGACTCCTGAACGAGAGCAGGCGTTTTCAGAGGTTAAAACAGCTCTGGTGAACGCCGCACTGCTGGCACACCTGGATCTGGCGGCTCGGATAGCATTCACTACTGTAAACCATAAACTATTGTAATCAGTAGAAAGTCAGAAATTTACTAGAAATAAAGCTAAAAATTCACAGAGAAAATGTTGGACCCCCTGGTGGGCTGTTTTTGGCCCACAAGCCCTATGTTTGACACCCCTGGACCAGCCCATTAAAAATGAATATTAAGAGGATTTAGTTCCATGAAACAGCTGCAGACCACAACAGCATGTAAATGAATGAGATAAAATAAAATAAAAAGCACAGATAAATGAAAGTTCATCTCTTAGAAGAAGTTATTTACTGCACCAAATCACAGTCACTTTTTCTCTGTGCACAAGAAAACTTTAAATGCATTTAATGCAGACATTAAATGTGAGATTCTTGCTCAAAAAATACTCATGTTTAACCCCAGAGGTAGGAGCTGCTGGGAGCTACTTACCGCTCGGACAACAGGTGATCAGGGTTCGAGATGAGAAGTCTCCACCGCCACAGCATTTCTCCCTACAGAGTTGTGATGTGAACTGGGGCAGGATAGGAAACAGACCCGCGGAGGAGACTGGGTAATGGCTGTATCAGTTATGGTAGGGTCAGTTTATATTTATTTGCTTGCCTTTGGCTTTGGCATGACAACCTCCAGTGGCTTGAGGCACTGGGATGGCAGTTGTTGCGCCAATAGCCACCAAAACTGTGTGTTCATCCCCAGTTGGCAGCTGATGAGTTGTATGATCATCTATTTACGCTAAAAATATCTATCCATATTAATAAAACGAGTAACATGAGTAATGCATCTGATCAAGTTTCAGTAACTGTAACGCATTACTGAATTTTTAAACAGTAATTTCGTTACACAGCACGTTACAGCAAAAGTAGTGGTGTTACAGTAACACGTAACACATTACAGTAACACGTTACTCCCAACACTGATCATGACCTTATTAGAATTGTTGTTTCTGTACCTTTTAACTTGGCATTTGTTCGGAGAGTAAAGTAAGAATGTCATTGCTCAGGAAATGTAACACTTCTTAACTGTGCACATGATAATAAAGCCTTTGAATCTGGAATCTTGAATCTTGAAAATATGATCACATCACCATGGTTCTCCACTCTCTCCACTGGCTCCCAGTCAGTGTGAGGATTGAATATAAACTTTGTCTCCTCACATACCAGTGCGTACATGGTAATGCACCTGATTACTTAAAAGAACTCCTTCAATATCAGAAACACACTAGAAGCCTCCGCTCCACAAATACCTACCGACTACACATCCCCAGGTCTAAGCGTTGCACAATGGCAGACAGAGCTTTCCAGGCAGCAGCTCCATGGTTGTGGAATGCTCTGCCTGATTATCTGAGAGCGCCACAGACAGTGGAGTCTTTTAAACTCTTCTGTTTTATAAAGCATATCAATAGTCAGCTATGTGATTTTAGGCATGCTTTTATTTTTATTCTTATTCTTATTTTTTAACAGTTTTTACTTTGTGGCACTTTGAGATTTATTCCTTTTAAATGTAAAGTGTGATATAAATAAAATGCATTATAGTAACTTTATTGGGGCATGTAATATTTTTAAATCTACGTGGTGACTGATTCATTCATTCAGGTGTTTCAGGAAGTTTTGCAATATTTACAGTCCATTATGGTAAGAAAAAACAGGCTCATCAGGATCCAGATCAAACCTGTGGTTTGGAGAAAACTTCCAATCATACCAAAGCAGAGGATGTCATCACCACATGACACGATAAAAAAACAAAACAAACCCCAAAAAACAACTGCAGTTTTGTTTTTTTATTTGATTCACCAGAACATCTGAACGTTATTTCAGATTCTCCTCAGTGTTTAAAACATCAGCAGCAGGTAACCCCTACACATCCATGTTATTCCAACAGAACTCATATAAAGCCAAAATATTTTACCCCAAACCCAACCCATAATACCCATCACACATGTATTTTTTTCTTTAATCAATTTAATTTATTTACTTACTGATTTATTAAAAATAATTACAGTGAAATCAGTATTTTTAGCTTATTTCCTTAGTGTTTATATTCAATTTTAATAATGAAAAGCAGTCTGCAGACCCGTTAAATGCTTATAATTATATGAAAAATAATTAATACATAAAGTTGAGACAAACAGTAATAGTCAGTAGTATTGTCAGAATGATGTCACAATAGAAAAAGATTTCAATCAATGTTGTTTTATGAAGTGAAACTAAATTTAGAAATTAAAATGTGGAGAGTGACATGAATAATGGGGAGGAATACTTTTTTGATTGTTTTTTTTGTATACTTTATTGATCCCCAGAGGGGAAATTGAGGGCATCCATGGTACGGCGCTATCCCTTTACCATTCACACACACATTCACACCTAGGGCCACTTTAGAGTCTCCAATTAACCTAACCTGCATGTTTTTGGCCTGTGGGAGGAAACCGGAGAAATCCCGGAGTAAACCCACGAAGATACGGGGAGAACATGCAAACTCCACACAGATCACTGTTGGTCAGGGGCTGGGATCGAACCAGGGATCCCATGGCCAAGGGTGAGTTGCTGTGCTGCCGCAGTGCTAACCACTGCGCCACCGCACTGCCCAATATAATGCACTCACATGGACAATATCAGCGTGTGAACACATAATACACATTAATCACCAGTATAAACAGGAAGGCTACACAGGTTAATGTGTTGACATTCAGAAGATTCACAGATTTAACTGTCAGGATTAACAAATCAGGAAAATGCTATAAATTTACTTACGTGCCATCTTTGTGTCGGGGCTGCTGCAGCTCAGTAGCAGGACTCCGATGTGTGCGCTGCACAGGGAGTAGGTGGCAGTGAAAAATGTACTGCAGGAGTCACAGCTGGGTCAGGGTTGGGCTTCTCCTTTCTCCAATCAGCTGCTTCTCCTCCTCCTTTAAAAATCTGCTCTGTTCCTCCATTCAGTGCCAGGTCTTCAGCCTGAAAGGTCAGTTGCTTTACAGTCAGATTAACTTGGAGTTTTCTTAAAAATTCCAACCCTAAAAAAAAAAATCCATTGTACTGTATTTGTATTGCAATGCACCTGCACTAATGGCAAT
Source organism: Pholidichthys leucotaenia (assembly GCA_020510985.1). NCBI lineage: Eukaryota > Metazoa > Chordata > Actinopteri > Cichliformes > Pholidichthyidae > Pholidichthys > Pholidichthys leucotaenia. Next base: position 289,129,790 of record CM035844.1, on the reverse strand, counting down.
AAACTTTATTCTATTTGTACCTAGCAGCTAGCTGTTTGCCCCACACCTGACCCACATCCACCTCCAACCTGACTCGGCACCACACCTGTGGACCCCAGTCTGCTGCCTGGTTTCACTGCCCTGGTCCCGACTGTCCTTCAGCTTCCCCTCCCTATAAGTTGTACCTAAAAGCCAAAGACACACCTGCCATACTGTTAAATTTGCATTTATTGTGAGCGGAATCCATTCATTCTCAATAAGATAAGATAAGATAAGATAAGATAAGATAAGATAAGCCTTTATTAGTCCCACAATGGTGAAATTCCAGACGGGCCATTGTAACAATGTTGCCACCTTACCCCCATCCGGTCAGGCTTAAATTTTTAGGGATTCTTCCCTGGATTCTTCCCAGGGTTCCTCTCCAGAGCCCCCACCCACGACCATGGCCCAAAACTCCCAACAAATACCCTTTTTGATGGTGGTGGTGGGGGATAGCTCATCACTAATTTGACCAAGAACACCTCTGCTTAGTCATGGGGATGGCGGGAGGCCTGTATTTGGACTTCCAGTACACAAACCAACCTCCCGAAGATCCAGGGGGGCCAACCTCCAAACCTGGACGCTGTAGGCCTCGCATGTATGGGCTGCTTGCAGGGTACTGACCCCCTTTAGACATCTTTAGCTTTTACCGGCCACCTGTCCACCAGGTGACCCCAAGGACCCACTCTTAAGCCCCCCTTACTATCCCAGCTTTGCCCCCAGCCCCAGAATTTCATGGTCCTGGTACTCTTGAGCCAGGGTAGCAGCTGCAAGGTGGGCTTGGCCTGGACACACCTCAGGCTGAGGGGCCTCCTGTCTTCCAGATCACAGGATTGGACCCAGGAGACTTGGGGACCCCTCTGCTACTTGCACACCTCTGTGCACTCCAGATGGACACGCCCCACAGCTACCACCCCTATTTGAGCACTGGTTCATCAGAGAACCAGGGCCCAAGGGACAAAGTGGCACACTTCAAATCCACAGTCCACACACTCTGAAGCCACCGTCCCATACGGGCCCTGGTTCATCTCTGAACTACGGCCAAAGGGGCAAAGCAGCACATTCCATGGGCCCTGGTTGATCAGAGAATCAGAGCCACGGGGGGCAAAGTTGAACATCACATGTTCACACGAAATGACTTCTTCACTCATATTTTGTCGAACCTTGCAATGATGTATTACTATATATATATATATATATATATATATATATATATACGTATATACGTATATATATATATATATACAGTATATATATATATATTTTTTTTTTTTTCCTTGTAGCTAGCTAGCTAGCTAGATAGATGTACTTTTTCATAGTGTCTAGATTATTTTTTGCCTGGGTGGCCCCTTGATACCCTCTTGGCTTTTTCAAAATCCAGGATGGCTGCCAAGATGGCCACTGAAAATCTCCTAAATCAGAAAGCTTCATATTTTAGTTTATTTAAGCAACATCTTGATAAAATTACTATCTATTTGTATGAGGTTGAGGAATTTGATTACATGATTAGATTGATGATTAAAGGCCAACTTGACAGCATATTCTATGCTCGAGTTATTGGCCTTCTGATGAGTCAGTGTGATCTTGATCTTAAAGGAGTACTTGCCACAGAAAAAACAATCTTCAGGTAGAAGTGTCAGAACACCTTACCACGCCTCCCTCTTTCTTAGTTTTTGACATCTCCACTGTCCTGTGGACTCTGCCATGGCCTACTTAGCTAAATGTTGAGAGCTTCATTGCGAAGTTCAAAGCTTGGCATTCACAAAAGTTGGAGAAGCTGATGTGTACCATTGCCTTGACAGAAATTGGGAATATTCTGTGAAGAGTAGCACTCCATCAGCTCAAGCAACAGTCACACGTTTTCATCAGCATAATCTGAGTACACCACTGCCTGCTTGGGATGCAGTACTGAAGAACTGGGCCAACAAAGCTCAGTGTAATGCATTGCTTTGTAGTCAGACACTTCTTGATGAAAATTATCTATAAAAACGTCACACAAAGCCACAAACTAGTGATCACTGGAAATCATTCTGGGTTGTTAGAAAAATACTCTATTCTTTGATCGAAAGATCCAAGAACAAGCCAGAGAAATCTTCAATTCAAAGATATAATATTTATTTAGAGATCACATGTAAAGCAAGCAGCGCTGGATCAGTGTGATGCAGCCCCCTTGGGAACGTCGTCAGACTGATCCCGACTTCCAGGTGCGATGTACATTAATCTTCTCGGGTTGGTTAGACCAACCCCGTACAATAGGATGGGCTTGTATGTGACTGTCTGATTGGCCAGTCTAAGTCTGACGTGAACAGGCCATCCACTGCTCACGATAACTGGTTTCTAGAATGTGTGATCTACGGTGTGTGTGTGAGTGTTGGTTTTGGGGTGTGTAACTAAGTATTAGACCTGACTAAAGGAAAGGAGAGAGAGAGAGAGTAGAAAGTGGGCTCTATAGCTCCATCTAATTCCTGTTTATCAGGGTTTAACACAACATATTTGTTCATAAGAATGCAAACAGAATATGTATAGAATCTGTGTAGAGCATAATGGGAGGTTCTGTTTTCAAAGGACAACATGCATTGAGACACGGATCTCCCGACTGTAGGATTGTAATATATATATAATATTAGTATGGCAGTGCCCTAGGCTAGGGAGGGGTGATGCCCCGCCTCTGGGGGGTGGCGTAACCTGGAGTATATAAGCCAGTAGCGGGAGGCATGCTGCCTCTTCACTGTGACTCCTGTACTCGCGGTAGGGTCTCCCTGTGTGTACATAGTTCTTGTTAATAAACTTTTATAAAACATCACCTCGCCTCCTCGTTATTCGGACACAACACCGACCATAATACATTGTTTGGAACAAAGACCTGTGTGGCACATTAAGATGACATAACACTGGAACTGCTCTCACACCCTTTCCTCTTCCAGCAGCTCTGGCAGTTTCTCCTGTCCCCGGGGGGCGCATAGTCCTTACTGTCCCCTCTGATACCCCCCCCCCCCCCCCCCCCCGGTGACACTTCCTCCTTCAGTCCATTGTTCCTCCCTTCCCCAGCTGCCTTCTCTGGGTGGAGAATCCCCCACCCATACCACCACAGTGTCAACAAAAGTCTCGGATCACAAAACATGCCATAAGATGTGCCTTATGCTGCAGAACATGTTTTGAAATTGGTCAAATGTCACAGAGAGCGTGCTGAGGTTGTCAAGGAGCGGTCCTCGCTGACCGCTAATGAGACACTATAGGCAGCCGTAGAGTTTGCACATTTATTAAATAAGGACATACAGTACAAAATAATGAGCCTCGTGGGGCAAAACACAAATAAAGACTAGGGCTAAGACACACTATGATATACTGAGACTAAGAGATTACTTACTGAGAGTAGCTAGGATCGAGAGGATGACTGGAGCCGGGAAATGGGGACACTGTAGGAGCTTGGGTGAGTCGGCAGACAGCGTCCCAGTCAGGATGCAGAGAATAAAGAGAGGTGGACAATAGCAAGGAGATCATGGGGAGTTTGGTAGGAAGAAGGAGCTGTGGGGGGTCAAGGGTGAATGTATTGTGATGTGAAATGTCATGCTTTGTGATGTGAAGTATCGTGGAGATGTGAGACGAGCTGTGGATATAGAAGGAGAAGCTGTGCTTAGCTGTTTATGCTTTTTGTGTATGACTGAGGGGAGAGTGTAATAAACTTCGTCTGCTCATAACCTTGCCTCCTCATTTCACACTCTCCACACTGGTGACCCTGGAAGTATGATGGAACACGAGGCAGGAACCCTGGAGTCGGCCCGGATGGGAACCCCCAGCAACGCATGCGCTGTTTCAGTCAAGTTACCGGACTTTTGGCAGCACAACCCGCGCTCTTGGTTCCACCACACCCAGGCTCAGTTCACCCTCCGGGGAATAACGTCAGATGAAACCAAGTTTTACTACGTGGTTGCAGCGCTGGATGCTCGCACAGCCCAACAGGTAGCGAGCCTGCTTGACCAGCCCCCAGCCCACAACAGATATGAAGCTCTCAAGACTGCGCTGACCCGACGTTACATGCTCTCGGACTGTGAGAGGGCAGAGAGGCTCCTGAGGCGTTTCGAGTTGGGAGATGGTTCGGCTGTCGATCTGATGGAGTAGATGTTGGCGTTAATGGGCACGGACGACGGGCATTTCCTGTTTGCCCACTTTTTCCTCCGGAATCTCCCAACAGAGGCAAGAGCGGTTCTGGCTAATTCGCCGTCGCTGGCCATGCGTGACTACCGTGCGCTAGCCCAGGAGGCAGACCTCATCCTCACCACCAGAGCCCTCACAGTCAATGTGGCTGCATCAGACCCCAGCAAGACGACCAGAGGAGGCGAGGAGCCACTGACGGTAGCGGCAGCGGGGGCCAAGGGGCGCCAGAGAGACACGCTCTGTTTCTACCACTGCCGCTTCGGAGAGAACGCACGCAGATGTGCGCCACCGTGCCAGTTCAAGCGCTCGGGAAACACCGAGGCCGGCAGTCGGTAGCAACTGCGACCGCCGGTGAAGAGAACAAGCCGCTCTACATGACAGACGTGCACTCAGGGAGGCGTTTCCTCGTGGACACCGGAGCCCAGAAGAGCATCATCCTACCGACCTACGCCGACCGGCTGGCAGGACCTAGTGGCCCCAGGCTGTTGGCAGCAAACGGCTTGGAAATTAAGACCTTTGGTGAGAGAACACTGATCTTATCTCTACATGGCCGTACATACGAGTGGACTTTTGTCATAGCAACACTGAATTACCATGTCCTGGGGGCTGATTTTCTTTGTGCACATGATTTACTGGTTGATGTTGCTAACAGGCACCTGGTTAGACTTAGACTTACACTTAGCTTTATTAATCCCTTTAGGATGACTCCTTCTGGGAAATTTAAAATTTCCAGCAGCCCATAAAACGAGCATACAGATCAGAAAAGCAAAAAAGAAAAAAATAAACACTTAATATACACAATATAAATGCAAGGCTAAATATGGCTTGTACAAGTGTGGCTAAGTTAAGGTTATTGCACTATGAATACCCTACTGTCCTCTGTACTCTATGCCCCCCCCCCAAGTGAGGAGTTATAGAGTGTATCATCATCTCACTTTGGCTCAGCAACAATTATTCTTCTGCTTAAAGACATTTTGTTTCACCCAGGAGTAAGACAGTCAAAAAATGGATTTTCTTCCTCCAGGCCACAGCTGAAATCCCATTCCTTTGTTAAAACCAGTCTAAGGAATTTCCCCAATGTCCGGCTCTGGTTTATTGCCCCCATAAACATGCAACAGACCTGGCCAAACATGGATCCACAGCTCAGTAAAATTTCCTTAAACCCTGGGACATGCTGGATTTAACCAGTGAACTTTAAAGTACATTATTACAAACTCAATTCTAAACCTTCTTGTTTTCAGAACTATGAAAAGCAAATGGACTCTGATGTTTTAATGTGGAAAATCAATAATATGTGTGAAATGCATTAATCTGTGATTTTATATATATATATATATATATATATATATATATATATATATATACATACAGTGGGGTAAAAAAGTATTTAGTCAGCCACCAATTGTGCACGTTCTCCCACTTAAAAGATGAGAGAAGTCTCCAATTTTCATCATAGGTATACCTCAACTATGACAGACAAAATGAGAAAAAAAAAAAAATCCAGAAAATCACATTGTCTGATTTTTAAAGAATTTATTTGCAAATTATGGTGAAAAATAAGTATTTGGTCAATAACAAAAGTTCATCTCAGTACTTTGTTATATACCCTTTGTTGGCAATGACAGAGGTCAAACGTTTTCTGTAAGTCATCACAAGGTTTTCACACACTGTTGCTGGTATTTTGGCCCATTCCTCCATGCAGATCTCCTCTAGAGCAGTGATGTTTTGGGGCTGTCGCTGGGCAACACAGACTTTCAACTCCCTCCAAAGATTTTCTATGCGGTTGAGATCTGGAGACTGGCTAGGCCAATCCAGGACCTTGAAATGCTTCTTACGAAGCCACTCCTTCATTGCCCGGGTGGTATGTTTGGGATCATTGTCATGCTGAAAGACCCAGCCACGTTTCATCTTCAATGCCCTTGCTGATGGAAGGAAGTTTTTCACTCAAAATCTCACGATACATGGCCCCATTCATTCTTTCCTTTACACAGATCAGTCGTCCTGGTCCCTTTGCAGAAAAACAGCCCCAATGCACGATGTTTCCACTCCCATGCTTCACAGTAGGTATGGTGTTCTTTCCCCTCCAAACATGACAAGTTGAGTTTTTACAATAAAGTTCTATTTTGGTTTCATCTGACCATATGACATTCTCCCAATCCTCTTCTGGATCATCCAAATGCTCTCTAGCAAACTTCAGATGGGCCTGGACATGTACCGGCTTAAGCAGGGGGACACGTCTGGCACTGCAAGATTTGAGTCCCTGGCGGCGTAGTGTGTTACTGATGGTAGCCTTTGTTACTTTGGTCCCAGCTCTCTGCAGGTCATTCACTAGGTCCCCCCGTGTGGTTCTGGGATTTTTGCTCACCGTTCTCGTGATAATTTTGACCCCACGGGGTGAGATCTTGTGTGGAGCCCCAGATCGAGGGAGATTATCAGTGGTCTTGTATGTCTTCCATTTTCTAATAATTGCTCCCACAGTTGATTTCTTCACACCAAGCTGCTTACCTATTGCAGATTCAGTCTTCCCAGCCTGGTGCAGGTCTACAATTTTGTTTCTGGTGTCCTTTGACAGCTCTTTGGTCTTGGCCATAGTGGAGTGTGGAGTCTGACTGTTTGAGGTTGTGGACAGGTGTCTTTTATACTGATAATGAGTTCAAACGGGTGCCATTAATACAGGTAACGAGTGGAGGACAGAGGAGCCTCTTAAAGAAGAAGTTACAGGTCTGTGAGAGCCTGAAATCTTGCTCGTTTGTAGCTGACCAAATACTTATTTTCCACCATAATTTGCAAATAAATTCTTTAAAAATCAGACAATGTGATTTTCTGGATTTTTTTTTCTCATTTTGTCTCTCATAGTTGAGGCATACCTATGATGAAAATTGGAGACCTCTCTCATCTTTTAAGTGGGAGAACTTGCACATTTGGTGGCTGACTAAATACTTTTTTGCCCCACTGTATATATATATATATATATGCATGTTAATGTTTAAATGAATGTTTATTCCTGCATGTTGATTTAGAAGCACTGCTTATAAGATACACTAAGGTTAGTTTAGTTATACATAAATGTGTATATTCCAATGTATCAGAAATTTGCCTCTAAACCCATGTGACTCCAGCAGCCAATCTCTGCATGACAACAATTCTTCATCCCATTGGTCCCTTGTAGACTGTTTGTTATTGGACTAAAGGTTCATCGGGCCTCCCACGAAGGACTCTCATTGGCTGAGATCCCGGAAGCCCGCGAAGCTCAACAGAACTTATAAATAGCAGAGAGACTTTTTTTTTTTTTTTTTTTTTTTTTTTTTTGTTACTTATTTGTACCCGTAGGTAGACTTGGTTTTGCAGTCTGGTGACAAGCCACCGGCTGCTGGTCGCTGCGTGCGCGAGCGCCCTAAACCTACATGTTTTTGGTATGCGGGAGGAAACCGGAGAAATCCCGGAGTAAACCCACGCAACACGGGGAGAACATGCAAACTCCACACAGCTCACTGTTGGTCGGGGGCTGGGATCGAACCCACGACCTCATGATCCCCACAATCCCCCGGCCGAGGGTAAAACTGTGCTGCCACAGTGCTAAACCACTGCGCCACCGTGCAGCCTCGCTCTCTTTTCTCTTTTGGCTTTCTTTTGCTCTCTTTCCGGATCATCTCTTTTGAAGTCTATTGTCTACACACAGCAAGGAAGAACAAAGACTCCGACCACATGTCGCTTTTCTGAACACAGACCAGATAACTCCTAATTTGTTTATGTAACTTTGTATTTTAATGTTTTTCTTTTTCTCTTAAATGCCTAGGAATTCCTATTTCTTTGAGCTCAATTCTTAATCGGAGTTAGACTCCAATTTTTATTCATCACTTTTTCTTTGTTAAACTTTCTGTAAAATCACCGTTTGTTTAATTTTAATGTAAACTTTAATCTTGATTTTATTTTTATAATATTTTTCTTGACCAAGCACCCACCAGAAGCTACTATTTTTATCTAAAGTCCGAAACTCTTTAATTTGAGATCGGATTAGATATCCTTAATTAATTATTATCGAAGGCCTCTTAGACGCAGCTCCCACATCACGTGCAGCTGAGGAATCAACGCGCAGCTGTTCATCACATGCTGAAGAAACGTTGTCATCATCAGGTTCCAAACCCAGTTTCAACTGTGGGTCATACAGCCCAGAATCCAGCCTCTTCGACCGCTTGAATTTAAAGGTCGAAATGTGGACCCTGAAAATATCTGCGGGCAGATATTAACGTCCACGAAATCTTGGGCTCAGGATGACGAAAGAACCATCATCACCGACGGGAATCACGTGAGCTGCAAACTTTAATTCATCTGCTGAATTAAACGTCTGAGGTTCGGTAATAATTTGTGTATCTAATCAGATGCAAATTAAGAAGCCCTTAACATAACTCTTCTTTTCATTAAAATTCCGTTTTTATTTTCTTAAGATTAATCCAGGACTTTTCATGTAATTAGTAAACTTTCTCCATAAATTTGCGTTGTTTCCATAATCTGTTAACTCAAACTGATAGAAATTGGTTTCTCAAGTTAACCCTGGTTCCGAAAATATTGACATTGTTAATCTATCATTTACAAGATTGATTCTATGATTAATGAAATTACTGCAATGTCTGTTAATCATTTCGTTTAATAAATATGTGAAAATGAGAGAAGTTGTTGAGAATTTATTTCATTCTGAGTCTGTTCAAGCACAGGTATCGAATTCACGGAAAATTTTTGAGACTGATTATTGATTAATTTATTGAGTGATTAAACAGGTATAAAGTGAAATTAAAGATGAAATTGCTTCTTAGAGATAGAAGCTGGTGCCCCTACGAGTGTTATTGACTTTTCTGGTGTATATGAAACGAGATTTGATCTCAGATTCCAATACAGCAATAGAAATTAAATAATTCATACCTGATCATATTCATATTTATTAATATTCTATATTTTACCCTACAAGAGTGTGATGGCATGGTGGACAAAAGAGTTCTTGAGCCTGTTGGTCCGACACTTGGGAAGGAGCAGTCTTTCACTGAACAGGCTCCTCTGGTCACTGATGACGGTGTGCAGAGGGTGGCTGACGTTGTCCATTATATCCAGCAGTTTATCCAGAGTCCTCATCTCTGCCACCATCACCAGGGTGTCCAGCTTCCCGCCAGTAACACAAGCCAACGTCACAGCTCCAGGAGGTAAGTTCCACACACTGCTCACTCAGTTTCCAGCACTCGCAGTCCCAACGTTTTCGGTGGCCATCGCTAAACACGGGGTGGAGCACTTTATAGCCACCACCGGGCCACCCGTTTTCGCACGACCTCGGCGCTTGGACTCAGCTAAACTGGCCATAGCGCGCGAGGAGTTTGCCAACCTGGAAAGGTTGGGCATCATCAGGCGCTCGAACAGCCCATGGGCATCCCCGCTACACATGGTCCCTAAGGCTGAGGGGTCGTGGCGACCGTGCGGAGATTTCCGCAGGTTGAATAACGCCACAGCACACGACCGCTACCCGATTCCCCACATTCAGGATTTTTCCGTTCACCTCGCCGGAGCACGCATTTTTTCTAAAATAGACCTGGTCCGTGGTTACCACCAGGTCCCAGTGCACGCGGAGGACATACCCAAAACAGTGGTAATAACTCCGTTCTGCTTGTTCGAGTTCCTGCGCATGCCATTCGGATTAAAAGGAGCGGCACAGATGTTCCAACACATGATGGACGCGGTGCTGCGCGATCTCCCGTTTGTGTTTGTCTACCTGGATGATATCCTGGTAGCCAGTGCATCTGAGGATGAACACGTAACCCACCTCAGGATGGTTTTCCGGAGGTTGGAGGAGCACAGGTTAATAATCAACCCGGCGAAGTGCCAGTTCGGCGTGACGCAGATTGATTTTCTGGGGCACTGCGTCTCACCGGAGGGAGCGATACCCTTGCCCGATAAGGTGCGTGCTGTAGCGAATTTTCCCCGGCCTCAGACGGTCAGGGCGCTGCAAGAATTTTTGGGGATGGTTAACTTTTTTAACCGTTTCCTCCCCCGTGCAGCTCAACTCATGCAGCCATTGTTCGCCGCGCTCAAGAGACGGAAACCTGCAGATGGAGTCGAATGGACTCCGGAGCGAGAGCAGACGTTCTCTGAGGTTAAAGCAGCCCTGGCAAACGCCACACTGTTGGCGCACCCAGACCCGGCGGCCCGGATACCGCTCACCACTGACGCCTCGGACGTGGCCATAGGGGCCGTCGTGGAGCAACGTGTCACCGGTTCTTGGCAGCCGCTCGCTTTTTTCAGCAGGGCTTTGCGTGACAGTGAGCATAAATACAGCGCGTTCGACAGAGAGTTACTGACTCTCCACCTGGCCATACGCCACTTCCAGTTCTGGCTGAAAGGGCGCAGCTTCACCGCGTTCGTGGCCCACAAGCCGCTGACGTTCACGGTGGCCAAGGTTTCGGAACCTTGGTCGGGCCGGCAGCAGAGACAGCTGGCTGCGATCTCGGAGTTTACGACCGATATTCAGCATGTGTCGGGTAAACTGAATGTGGTGGTGGACTGCCTCTCACGTGCGGTGGTGGCCCCGGTCTGTGTAGGGATAGATTATACAGCCATGGCCACAGAGCAGGTTGGCGATACAGACGTGCACGCGCTCCAGTCTGGACCAACAGGGTTAAGGCTGGAGAGCAGGGTGCTGCAAGATGGCAGCCCCCCCCAATCTGCGACGTCTCCACGGGACGCCCTCGCCCGGTGGTTCTGGTCGCGTGGCGCCACCGCACGTTCGAGTCAGTTCACACTCTGGCGCACCCAGGAGTGCACGCGTCAGTCAGAATGGTGGGAGCGAAATTCGTGTGGCCAGACCTGCGCAAACAAGTGAAAGAGTGGGCTGCAGCCTGTGTAGCGTGCCAACGAGCCAAAGTATACAGACACACAAAGGCTCCTTTGGAGCCGTTTAGTATACCGGCTAAAAGATTCAACCATGTTCACATGGACCTCGTGGGCCCCCTCCCGCCTTTGCAGGGGTGCACGCACCTCCTGACAGTGGTGGACCGCACCACACGCTGGCCAGAAGCAGTCCCGCTGGCAGCAACCACGTCCGTGGACGTGGCGCGTGCTTTTTTGACAACATGGGTGGCGCATTTTGGAATCCCGTCGGACATCAGGTCCGATAGGGGCCCTCAGTTTGTTTCCGACCTGTGGTCCGCGATGGCCCGCAGCCTGGGTGTCGTAATTCATCGCACAACCGCGTACAACCCACAGGCCAATGGGTTATGCGAGCGTTTTCATAGGTCACTGAAAGCGGCGCTCAGGGCTTTGCTTACGGATGCAAATTGGGTTGACCGGTTGTCGTGGGTTTTATTGGGGTTGCGTTCCGCACCAAAAGAGCATTTGGAGGCTTCCTCGGCAGAGCTTGTTTTTTTCTCAGCCAGTGCGCCTGCCCGGGGAATTTTTGCCAGATAATCCCGCCCCAGACAACTGCCCATCTCAGCGTTTACAGCAGAGTGCAGACACAGGCAAGCTGCCCGGCCCGGCCCATCACTGTTTTCCACGCGCTTTCATGCCGAAAACTTTGAAGAACACGGGGTTCGTGTTCGTCAGGCACGATGCCCATCGCTCTCCATTGCGCCCACCCTATGATGGCACGTTCAGAGTGCTGGAAACAGGGGACAAGCATTTTTTGTTAGATTTTGGGGGGCGTCGGGAGAAAATATGCATAGACAGACTTAAGCCCGCCTTTGTAGTGGTGGACGAGCAACTGCTGCTGGCTCGGGCCCCTCGGCATGGAAGACCCCCACAGAGAGCTCCCTAGGCAAACAATTCACCAGCACAGCCACACGGGCAAAGCGGAGTCCCCCCCCCCCCCGCCACGGCCCACCCACAGTCAGACACACCTCCAGCAGCCCCCCACCGGCACAGAAACCCCGGTTACAGCAGATATGGGAAGAGACTGAAGCCCAAAAGCTGTGAGGACTGAAACTCTGTCTGCGGGGGGGGGGGGGGTGTAGGAGCTTGGGTGAGTCGGCAGACAGCGTCCCAGTCAGGATGCAGAGAATAGAGAGAGGTGGACAATAGCAAGGAGATCATGAGGAGTTTGGCAGGAAGAAGGAGCTGTGGGGGGTCAAGGGTGAATGTATTGTGATGTGAAATGTCATGCTTTGTGATGTGAAGTGTCATGGAGATGTGAGACGAGCTGTGGATATAAAAGGAGAAGCTGTGCTTAGCTGTTTATGCTTTTTGTGTATGACTGATGGGAGAGTGTAATAAACTTCGTCTGCTCGTAACCTCCCAGCCCCCGACCAACAGTGATCTGTGTGGAGTTTGCATGTTCTCCCCGTGTCTGCGTGGGTTTACTCCGGGATTTCTCCGGTTTCCTCCCACATGCCAAAAACATGCAAGTTAGGTTAATTGGCATCAAAAACTGGGGATTCTAAATTGTCCTTAGGTATGACTGTGAGAGTGAATGGTTGTCTGTCTCTCTGTGTTGGCCCTGCGATGGACTGGCGATCTGCCCAGGGTGTACCCTGCCTCTCGCCCAAAGATGCTGGGATAGGCTCCAGCGCCCCCGCGACCCGAAAAGGATTAAGCGGAAGAAGATGAATGAATGAATGAATGCTCGTAACCTTGCCTCCTCATTTCACACTCTCCACAACACCATCCTAATGTTGGGAAGACCAGCGTTACTCGTATAAAGTCGCAGCCCCGAGAGACCGAAGCTGCTCCCTTAAATAGGGCAAGAGGATTGATCAGCTGATGAGGGCGTCATCAGCTCAGTTAATTCCAGCTGTCACTGCTGAGCTCAGCTCTGACAGCCGGAAGCCCCGCAGAGATGCTGTCAGAATAAGAGCTCTGAGAGACCATAAGGAATAATACAGAATGGGAGGAAAATACTGCATGACCCGAACGCGGATGAGATCGGTGCTCAGACCATAACAGAGGTTGTAAATGAGACATCAGCTCGTGTGTACATTATTCTGTGCTTGTGATCGCAGTTCTGCATGCTCAAACCCATTTAACCCCAAAGGACGTGAAGAACCTGAAACAGAAGACAAGGGAAGTGCATTTGTCTAACAATCAGGAAGCTCAAGCAGGTCATTAGACTAAGCATCTCAATGAGTTACCTTTTCCAGTACAATGTGGCTTTGTAATAAAAAAAACCTCACATTTCAAATGTAATTCACCAAGTAGTTGATGATTTTATTGCTGGTGTTGCTGTAATCACACATTTCCATCATAAAATGTTCTTAAAAATAAAATGCACTTGAAGTTTTTTGCTTTGAAAAATGTGATTGATTTGAAGCTAATTTTTGCCAGTGTTACACTGTTTATTGAAAATGTCATTAAGAAGGCCATTGATCATTAAAATAAACATACCATCAAATTTCCTGACCTTGAAAACATTTACTGTACATAGAGTGTAATTTTATCATTCTGCAACATAAAGAGCCTAAAAATATGAACATTTCTAATTTACAAGATTTTCAGTCTCCATCCTGACAGCCATTGTTGTGTATGCAGTTACTCCTTTGTTACTTTACACACACACATTCAACCTTGGAGGTGCCACAATAAGCACAGACACCGTAAGTGCGTTTTTTAGGAGCCGAGGCTCAGCTTCCATTTTTTATTGAACTGAACTTGGACTCATTACATCCTAGTGCGCATGCGCGTATTACTTTATACAAGAACTATCAATGCGCAACAATGAAATAAAATAGATCCCAATATCCCATACCTAACACTCCTCCCTTCCAGCATTGATATCCCCACTAACTAAAGGTTGTTTACCTGAGTAAGTATTAATCATAACTAAATACATCTAACCTATCTACTCTCATTCTACCATAACCCATTTCAGTCCTAGAATCGCTCTGGAGGTCTCCGAATTCTTTCTGGATAGCGCCTCTCTGGTGGAGCGTCGGCAGCAGGATTTTGAGGAACAGCAGGGACTGGTGCAGTATCACCTGCATTGGCTTCAGGCCCACCTGTGGCTTGATCTTCGTCACTGAACTGAAAGTCACCCTGGAATGGTGTAGCGTTGGCATCCATGTTGGTTGCTCCAGATGCATCCAACAGCTGATCCACGTGTCTACGCCACAGTAGGTCTTGCCCGATTTTCACCTCGTAGGTTAACGGTCCTGTCTGTGACACGATGGTACCAGGCTGCCACTTTTGTCCTTTGCTGCGGTAGTCTTTGGCTATCACCTGTTGTCCCACTTGGAAGGTACGCAGTGAGCGCGTCTGGGATCGGAGAGCAGATTCCGTCTGTTTTCTCTGTACACGTTGCTGTAGACTGGGTTTCAATAAGTCTAAGCGTGAGCGCAGGGGACGCCCTAGGAAGAGCATGGCAGGTGTCTGTCCTGTTATTGCGTGTGTACTGTTGCGATAGGCCAGCAGAAAGTTTGCAATCTTCTGCTGTAGCGATGCACAGTCCTTATCCATGGCCTTCATAGACTGTTTGAAAGTCTGAATGAAACGTTCCGCTTGGCCGTTAGAAGCTGGATGATATGGCACAATGGTGGTGTGTTGTATGCCATTCCTTTTAACAAAGCGCTGAAACTCTTCAGAAGTGAAAGGTGTTCCGTTATCACTCACAATCTGATGCGGAAGGCCTGTACGTGAGAACAGGGCCTGTAAGAGTTCAACTGTCTTTGCAGATGTTGCTGTTTTTGTGCAGAAAACCTCAGGCCACTTTGAATGCGCATCAACTACGACCAGGTACATGCGGTCCATGAAAGGGCCCGCATAGTCGATGTGAACACGTTGCCATGGTTTTGTAGGCCATTCCCACACATGCAGTGGGGCTGTTGGTGGAGTCTTTTGGGTCTGCTGACACCCGTAGCATGTCTTTGCAATGTCCTCGATCTGTCCATCAATTCCAGGCCACCATACGAAGCTTCTTGCGAGGTATTTCATTTTCACCACACCTAAGTGTCCCTCGTGTAGCACTGAGAGAACCCTCTGGCGCAGCTTCTGTGGTATCACTACCCTCGCCCCCCACAAAATGCATCCTTGATGCACTGTGAGCTGTTCACGGCGACTGGAATAGCCCGGTAAGGATGAGTCACCCTTGCGTGGCCAGCCTTTCAGTGTCAGCTCGTAGACTCTAGACAAGACAGGGTCGCGGCCTGTCTCTCGTGCGATCTCCTCACTTGTGACTGGTAGGGGATCCACTTGTGTCATCTGGAACATGTCCACCACTTCCTTGGTCTTAATTGGTGGTGCGACTTGTAGTGGCAACCGGGACAACCCGTCAGCGTTCCCATGGTGAAGTGTGCCTTTGTACTCAATGCTGTAGGTGTGAGCACTCAAAAACAAGGCCCACCGTTGCAGTCGAGCAGCGGCCATGGCTGGTACTCCCTTAGCTGGATTAAAGATTGAAACTAAAGGCTTATGATCTGTGAGGAGGGTAAAGTGCTTTCCGTATAGATACTGATTGAACTTTTTCACTCCCCAGACCAAACTAAGAGCTTCTCTGTCAATTTGCGCATAGTTACGCTCAGCTGCATTCAGCGATCGGGAGGCAAATGCTATTGGTCGCTCTGTTCCGTCAGTGAACCGGTGTGATAGCACGGCTCCAATTCCGGAAGGGGAAGCATCACATGCAAGCTTGAGCGGCACTTCGGGGTCATAGTGTGTCAACACGTTGTCTGAGGTCACCAACTGCTTTGCTTGCTTGAAGGCCTTTTCACAGTCCTGGGACCAGTGCCACTTAGTGCCCTGTTGGAGTAGGGAATTCAATGGGTGTAGCACTGAGGACAGGTTGGGCAAGAATTTCCTGTAATAGTTAACCAGGCCCAAGAAAGATCTCAATTGAGAGACATCTTGTGGTGGTGGGGCCTTCAAAACAGCGTCAATTTTGTCTTTGCATTTGTGTAGCCCGTTTTTGTCAATTTTGTGGCCACAGTATTCATTGTCATCCTGGAAGAATTCACATTTTGCTTTGTTGGCATGTAATCCAAATTCATTCAGTCTTTGGAGCACTTTTTCAAGATTTTCCAGATGTTCGTTGTCGTTAGCTCCCGTGATCACTATGTCATCCAAATAGCACTGTGTATTCGGTATGCCTTGTAGGACTTGATCCATTGCCTTCTGCCAGATTGCTGGCGCTGAAGCGATGCCGAAGACCAGGCGGTTGTACTGATAGAGACCTTTGGAGGTGTTGATGGTCAAGTACTTTTTGGACGACTCCTCCATCTCCATCTGTAAGTACGCTTGTGCAAGGTCAATCTTGGAAAATCGCTTACCCTGGCCCAGCGCTGCGAAGATGTCGTCAATTCGCGGTAGAGGGTACTGTTCCGCCTTCAAGACCGGATTGACTGTCACCTTAAAATCACCGCAGATGCGTACTGAGCCATTACCCTTTACCACTGGCACTATTGGCGTTGCCCATTCAGACCAGTCCACTTTCGATAGGATGCCCTCATTTTCCAACCTTTGAAGTTCATTTTCCACCTTGGGCCGGAGAGCGTATGGAACTGTACGCGCCTTGTGGAATTTGGGTACAGCGTCGTCATTCAGAACAATCTGGGCTTTCAGATGTTTTAGTTTGCCTATGCCATCTTGAAAAACTTCTCCTGCATTTTGAAGTATTTTGTTCAATTTTTCATTTGTAGAGCCATTGCTCTGCTTTTTGGTCACTGTGGCTTGCATTTCTTTAATTGACTGCCAATCCAATTGTACTTCACGAAGCCATTCACGGCCAAACAGGGGCGCACCCCCTCTCTCAATAACATACAGGGGCAGTGCACACTGTTGATCGCCATAGTGCACATTCACATTGATCACGCCCATTGGGGCTACGCGCTCCCCTGTGTAAGTTTTGAGCATTACATCTGTAGATTGCAATTGCAGATGTGAGAAGTGTGCCTGGTAATCCTTCTTAGACATGACTGACAATGCAGATCCAGTATCCAATTCCATAGTCAGTGTTTTTCCTTCCACTTTGGGTGAAACCCATATGATTCCCCAGTTGGGTCTTTTCAATGAGCAGACATCAAAGCAAGCTAAATCTTGTGCACTGTCTGAATCAGATGAGCAAGTTTCAATGTCATGCATGTCTTTTTGTTTATTTTTAAATTTGTGGAACTTTTTCTCCTTCACTGTATCTTTCACTTTCGTTTTGCACACTTTCTGTATGTGACCTGTTTTATGGCACTTGTTGCACTCCTTATCTTTAAACCAACATTCAGGTGGAGCGTGTGATTTCTTTCCACAGCGATAGCATGCATCCTTTTTCTGTTGTCTTTTGTCTATGCTGTGCATGTTGCACTCGTGAACATGGCCTTCTTGCGCCATCTGCTGCTGCAGCTCGGTAGCGCCTTTAGCAGCTGCTTCCAGTGACGTGGCGACTTCAATGGCACGTTTCAATGTCAGATCTTTTTCTGTTAACAGTCTCTTTTGTATGCTTTCGTTGTGCAGTCCGCACACGAATCTATCTCGCAATGCGTCTGACAGATTTCTTCCAAATGAACAATGTTCAGACAGTCTTCTCAATTCTGCCACGAATTCAACAATAGACTCTGTTTTTAACTGATTCCGTTTATGGAATTTAAAACGTTCGGCAATGACGAGAGGCTTCGGATTCAAATGCGCCTCTAAAACAGTGACAATGTCTTTGTACGTCTTATCTGCCGGTTTGTCTGGGGTCAACAAACTGCGTAGCAAGTTGTATGTCTTAGCTCCCATTACACTAAGCAGTACTGCTACTTTTTTTTCGTTTGGAATGTCGTTTGCCACAAAGTACTGATCCAACCTTTCCACGTATGTTGTCCAGTCCTCCGATGCGCTATCAAAACTGTCCATTCTCCCAATTATCCCCGCCATGGTTGGTGCCGTATTAACCGTCGGGTTTGTACTCTCTGTGTACACTTCGAGTTGCAATGAGTTAGCTTTTATCTCACACTCACGACGACTCGTGTCCTCTCCGTGTCGGAATATCCATTCACATATCCCATCTTCGTCGCCAATTGTTGTGTATGCAGTTACTCCTTTGTTACTTTACACACACACATTCAACCTTGGAGGTGCCACAATAAGCACAGACACCGTAAGTGCGTTTTTTAGGAGCCGAGGCTCAGCTTCCATTTTTTATTGAACTGAACTTGGACTCATTACATCCTAGTGCGCATGCGCGTATTACTTTATACAAGAACTATCAATGCGCAACAATGAAATAAAATAGATCCCAATATCCCATACCTAACAGCCATCTTGAATTTTGAAAAAGCCAAGAGGATGGCAAGGGGCCACTAAGGCAAAAATTAATGTGGATACTGTTCTACAAGACAAAAAAAAAACAAAACAAGAAAATGATTGTAATGCAAGATTGCAAGGTCTAGTGACACAGCTGTTATGTCCACAAACCTGGCATTAAATGAGACGGATGAGGAGGTTGCACTGGAACTGGGCTTTATTAAGGAACTGGTCACATTACATTATATGCGGTTCTATGTGGAGTCGTCCAGGCAAGCGAGCCCCTAATGGCAGATGCTCCCTATTATAGGGCAGTGTACACCGCGCTTCACAATAAAATCCTGATACCACATGTTGTGTCCGAATTAAAGAGGAGTCGAGGTGACGTTTTAGTGATTTTATTATAATAGAACTATGAACAGAGGAGTCCCTACCGCGAGTGCAGGAGCCACAGTGAAGAGACAATATGTCTCCTGCAGCTGGCTTATATACCTCCCAGAGGCGGGACGTCACCCCTCCCTAGCCTAGGGCACCGCCATAATAATATAATATATATAATATACGATCCTACATTCCCCCCTTTTGAAAAATACAAGCACACAAATTATCCCAACTATATAATTTACACCTGATTCACACTCAAATACAAAGGGGTATAGGCCTACACACACACACCATACTGGCCCAGCGGAGCTCTCCGCTATGAAAACAAAACAGTCACTGAAAGGAAAAAGGGCCACACACCAAAATAAATTAATCCCGATGAGAGTAGTCATATATATACAAATAAACAATAATTACAGACATGAACAATGGCGGCACCCAACCCCATAAACTCACAGGATATACACAATTAAACACAGAGATCCCTGACAAAATTACACAAGTTATACAATAAAGGGCAATTACCACACTCACACCCCATACAAACTATCGTGCCCAGGTGTTACTGCACCCTCAACACACAACATACAGTCTCCAGGCATTCACAGCAGACAACGGTGGTCAAGTGCGTATAAAACTCAAAGTCAAACAGTCAATATCACACAATTCACATTACTATAATGACAAAGATATGTCTATTGCTTCTTTTTTTAACTTCAGAACATGTCTTGAACACAAGAACATTAACCTGAGAAGACACACTTTAAAATGCACTAAACCAGACACACCGTAAGCTCCCATTCAAAACCTAACCTGGGTCTCCCGAAGGCCCCCCTCTGGAGTGTCCGTCCCGCGGCCCACTCCCAGAGCATCTCCGCTTTTGTGTTATAGGAGACGGCTGCAATGACACTCCTTCCTGCCCACAGCTCGTTGGGATGCCGTCTTGACCCATCAGTCAAATTCAGGTACCCGTCACTGTCGGACAGGACCACCCATAGATTATCCTGTCTAACTTTCAGTTCTCTCGAACTGCGCACCCAACCAAGCCGAGGCTCGACCCTAGGGCGGACGTCATCACCCTCATCCAGGGGGGCGCTCACTGGCTTCCTCCATCGTCTGCGTTGCGATCTGGCACCCTTATGGCTCCTCAGCAGTCTGCCAAGTTGACTCAAGCCTAGGTCCTTGTTTTCAATGTCGGCACGGCTAGGGTTCGTGCCATCTGATGTTACCCCAGTTGCTAGCTGATGTTGTTGCGTTGTAGCGGCACCAGCAACATGAGGCTCAACAGTGGTACTCAGTCGGCCACTGGAGCCCCGCTGCTCTCGCTCTCCGGACCTTTCCACCTTCGCGGGGGCTAAACCATGCTGTGCAGGTCCACTGTCTTTGGGACCACAAACACTGGCATGGAACCCCCTTCTTGTCGGCGTACTCTGGTGCTGGTGGCATCCCTCTTCACCTGGAATGGGCCACCCAAAGTCCCACACTTCTTCACCACTTCCCACATAAAATGGCCGGTCCTACAGAGCACCACCTGACCACTCCTCCACTTCTCCGCAGGTGATGGAGAACCCAAGCCCGTAAAACAAGTCACAGCCCATCAGATTATTTCCTCACCGACAGCCACACCGAGCCCACGATGTCAAGGGGGTGACTGCCATTACCATAACAGGCTATGCTTGTTCTACTCACTGTGTAGTGGGGAAAACACCGTCTTACTGTCTCCAAGTTCAGAATGGAGGCCGCTGATCCCGTGTCCACCAACAACGGCATCGGTGTCCCATCCAGCAGAATGCTGCAAATAATTCGACTGTCCGTGTTGGGCGAGATAGTGTGGACCACCGTAGGTGCTGTCCTTTGCAGGTCTCCGTTCCTCCTTGTCGAAATTGCGGCAAACTCTGGCGAAGTGATGGAGCAAACCACACCGTCCACAATGCTTGTCCCTCGCTGTGCACTCCCTGGCTTGATAGCGGTGTCTACTGGATCTGCAACCGTAGCATCTCAGCGTCCCCAGGGCTTTGAACACACTACACAAAACCTAAAACTAGGGTCTGTGGATGGACTACCACACAACCCAGCATGGCTAAGTGGGGTATTCTGCCACTTAGTGTTGGTCCCGCCGTGCTCCTAACTAAACAGTCCTCCTTTTATTTTTTTTTACAGTCTCCCATGGTAAGGGTGGGTCTACCAGGGGGCCCTGCGGCAGTCCCATGGCGGATGCGCCCCTGGAGGCGGCAGGCCCACAGGCCAAGGGCAGATCTTCTTAGCACAGGAACCCGGATCCCATACCACCTTCACCGACCCCTGTGCAGTCTTGTCACCCGGAGTGTCCACCTGGACACACCACAGCTGGTTTGCATGTCGGACCAAGCCGTCCGTCAGGCGGAAACACGATGCTCCTAACTTTGCCATAATCCTCAGCGGCGCTCAATGTTTTGCCAGCTGTGAATCGGCCAGTTGCCGTCCTACTCTCTCATCAGCACGAACCCGAACAAAGTCCATGACCTGGAGTGGTCCTTTGCTTGGTTTGATGTGCTGTTGCACTTTCGGCAGCTCCATGTTCTCCTTTCGTCTTGCCCCATCGTAACACCGCAGTGGTATAGCAGTCACCGATGTCGCAGCAGACCCCTCACCTGTCATCAGCTGAGACTCAACTGGAACACTGAAGGTGTCTGGTGCCTCCCTGGTATTGCTCGTCGGAATGGACCCTCCGCCCACTAACTCGGTCACTCCCACTACAGCTCCCACTACAGCCAGCCGAGCCGTCTGGTTCCTGCACTGAGCGGCTTTCCAACTGTCCATCGATACCTCATCCCACACCACAACGTCATCCACCGGGTCCAGCAAGCTCCAATGTCCACACCCGGACCACTCGAACCTAGCACTGTCCTTAATGGCGAAACGCAGTCCATAGAAAAGGTTGCACCCCATGATGTTGTCGCCATGCACCGTCACCTGGAACGTGAAGTTGTGCACTGCTTCAGTGTTGTAGCAAACAGTCAACTCCACAGTCCCGACATTGCACGGTCTATTACCACTGTATCCATACAGCTGCGTTGGGTTCTTCCTGATCCTGTGGTGTGGACAAAAACTTTTTCACTGTGGCCTAGTTCAGAATCGACCGCACCGCCTCCGTGTCTAGTAGTAGGGGTAAAACTATATCGTTCAATTCCACCGTACAATATGAAAACCCATTGGCGTTGGGACTCACCAAGTGGATGGTCGTTGTAGGTGGGCAGGCTGGCTTACTTGGTGGGTTCCAAGGCATTGAAGACCGACATACCCTGGCAAAACGATTCACGCGCCCACATTTGTTGCACCGCTTTCCTCTTGACGGGCACACCAGTGCTTTAATCTGATGCGTCGGGGACCCACAACCCTCGCATACGGAGCCTCTCAGAGCAGACTTTCGGCTCACTGCATTAGCCTCGTAGTCATCCACCATGCTCCCTTTGTTCTATGAGTACACTGTGTTCACTGACGTCGTCTGTTCCAGCGTCTTCTGTGACTGGCACCAATTTAGCTCCAAGGCTAGCTTATCTGCAGCCTCAAACTGGAGGCTCCAGATAAGCTCCACTGCTCTAGCTAACAATAAGTCATTAGGCGCCGTTACCAACCTAGCTTGTAGCCCAGCATTACATGTGTGTTCAGCCAATTGGTCCTGTACCATTTTGTCTTCCAGCGGCCCAAAACGGCACACACTAGCCAGTTCTCTCATGTCAGTGACAAACTGCTGTACTGGCTCACTGACTCTTTGGCATCTCTGGTGAAAGCGAATCCGTCATACTGTCACGCTGTCTGATGTGGTGAAATGGTTAGCTAGCAGCTTCATGACATCTTCATATGAGTCCGTCGTGCTGAGCGTCCGGAGGATTCTTTGGCCCTCAATGTCTAGGTTGTGGACAAGCAGCGCTCATGTCCTGACCTTATCCAGCTTCCCCAGGTCCAGCGCTGTGATGTAGCTTCTAACCAGCGAGGCCATGGAACCGGTGGTTCCCCAAGGAGCTCAAGGAAAGGCCGCAGTGGTGTTATGCACACTTCCATGAGTTCTTCAGTCGCCAAATGTTTTGTCCACAAACCTGGCATTAAGTGAGATGGATGAGGAGGTTGCACTGGAACTGGGCTTTATTAAGGAAATGGTCACATCACACTATATGTGGTTCTATGTGGAGTCGTCCGGGCAAGAGAGCCCCTAATGGCGGACGCTCCCTATAATTCATAGTTTTAAGATGACGTCACATGGCTGCCAGTCGCTATATGGGTGGCTATACTGGGTGGGAAGCTGCAGAAGGAATTCTATTTCATTAAAGCTGAAAATGCCTGACCATGTTGTTATAGGTTTATAGAAATAATTGACTAATAATATTGTTGAAGAGTTTGTGATGCTCTGTGGACATTTTCACAGATTCATAAGCTCCCTGTTCTCAACAGCTCAGCTGCTGCCAGCCACGCACACACACATACACACAGAGCTAAACAAATGCACTTGTTCGTCTAACGGGACCTATCAGGATCCACGCCAACTAAAGTGTCACAGTTTCAAGCTACAGGATGTTATGAAGATCCAAATCACTATTTAGCCCTCCTTGCCAAGTTCCTCCCTTTGACTGCAGTCTGTAAAATCAGCTGTGTCCACACAGGCGAGACAGAAAATGCCTCCTTATGCTCGGCTACACAGATGCTTCTAATCATTCCGGCTGATTAGACCTCCATACGGACCACACCTGAATCCTGCTCACCTCCTGTTTCTTTTCCAATGAAAGAAGGCTCAAAAGAAGAGAAAAACAACACTACTTTATCCTTGAGGCTGCTGACAAGAAACCAGTAAAGCCGGGACACTCTCTGCTGGAACAAGCTAGCTGCTAAAGCTAACCTTAGCTGGAGTGAAGGCTTTTCGAGAACGACGCTGAGATCCAGACGTCACCAACATTCAAGAGTGTCACTTGCTTGGGAAGTCTTAATTCTTCTGAACAACAACTGAAGAAAATGATGGAGTAGTAGCCCAAGGTTTGCTGTTCTCATGCCAAAATGTCAGAACACCGGCTAATTAGCCTGTGGCTTTGAGGATTATCACAAGTAGCTGGGAGTCTACAAATCAACTGCTTATTGTTATGAATAAGGGATAAAAATTAGACACCAAGACAACGATGCCCAACTTCATCTGAAAGCACCTGGACAGGTGAGTGGGCTGAATGGAGCCAGCCTTTAGCTAATGCTAAATCAAACCACTGTTGCCAACTTCTCAGTAAGGAAAGTAGCAATTGGCTGTCCTAAAAGTTACTAGAAGTCGCTAAATGATGTCATTGCCTAATTTGCATAAGTGGACATTTGCATGTAATTGTAATGGGTGCTGTAGGAGAGAAGAATAATGTCGTGGGAGAGACAAAAAGGGAGTAAATACACCCTAAATATGTTTAGAACTACAAATGAACTCTCTTCTGTTGATTCTTGGTTTGTTTTAATTTGGCATTTAAATAGGCCATCACTTCTGTATCATCTCCAATAAATGGCTTCAACCAGCCTTTGAATTCAGGGTTTGATTCCCACTTATTTCTGTATTTTTGAGCATACAGTTTAGACTGTGACATGATGAGCTAGCTGCTAGATGTTTTGCTGTGTGACAATGACAATGAAGAAACATTTACATTGATTGGTGGGGGGGGGGGGTGCAGGCGCAATTCATTTGCAGTCTGGACGTGAGTGGCGTGGGCGTGGGTCTCCTCTCTGGTGCCAACTAACTGCTGCATGAAGCTTCTGTGAGACTGACCGCTTGTGAGTGCTTTGGGATGGGGAAAAGCTCACGGTAGCACCCGCTGCTTGTTGAGGATAGTAACTGCAAAGCAATAGTGTTTTCACGTCAGCAGGGCTTGACACTAACTTTTTTGCTCACCGGCCACTGTGGCTAGTGATTTTCTGAAGTTACTAGCCACTCAGCCTTTTCACTAGCCACTATTTTGTAGTTGGAAAATTATGTTTAATATTGTGGGACTCATATGCACATATGTATATCACTTTTTTGCTTCATATGTATACCACTTTAGGCTTCACATCTCAGATTGAACAAAGGACTGAGTCTCCTTGGAGATAACAGGATGATGTGAAAGTTTAGTCTTTGGTATGCAAAGAGACAGCCTTGGGGGATTTTCCTGGCTGCCAGAGACTGGGGGTTGAGGTGTTAAGATCTGTGAGAAGATGCATTGTTACTTGGGATTAAATGCAACGTGACTGTGAGCTTTGAAGGTCCTGATATATAAAGGATGAATATCTGGGGGTTTTTCTCTTTCTGTTTTTGCTGATCAGAATCAGAATCAGAATAAACTTTATTGCCAAGCATGTAAAAAAACACACGAGGAACTTGACTTGACATTGGTGCGCATGCGCGCGACACAACGACACGGCAGCCATAAAGGCGCCTCATCAAACAGAGATAGATAAGAAAGGGAGGGGAAGGGAGGGAACGACACAAGGGGGGAGGAGAAAAAAAACTTCGTTATCAAAATACAGCTTATTTTTAAGCAGATTGTGATTACAATGAAAAAAAATCTCTCAATAGCACAGAGCAACAACTCAGAATTCACGAGACACAAGAGAGCAGTGTACAGTATATCTTTAATCAGTTCATGAATCAATGTGTGTGCGGTGTTGAGCAGTGTTGATGATAATAAGAGAGACCCAAGGACCCTTGGCAGAAGATGTTTTGTCTGTCTGGCGCCCAGTCTTATCTGGCGCTGCAGCTGGCTGTCCAAGGCCTTGTGCTCATGATTTTGAAAAAAAACACAGTCTGCAGACAGCCAGGAGGAATTTTCATGGGGAATAATAATGCCAAATAGGACTGATCACAGAGAAGACTTGTATTTCTTCTGTAGATTCAGTACATTAATCCTTCATTGCGCAGCTTTGAACTCGTCGTGGAAAGACCTGAGCGAACCCATGATGTAATCCACCTTACGAGACAGTTCTCCAGTAGTCGCTATCAGGGTCTTCTCCAGTTTCTCAATTTGTTGGATGCACCTCGCCTGGCCAGCATTTTGATAGGTTGAATCCATCTTCAGCAATTTGCGGTAAACCAAGACAATTCCCGTCCCAATCAGAATTATCCCAATCACCAAGATTACGAAGATAAACAAATCTTCAATATCTTCGATAGAGAGATTAGAGAGACACAGCATTTTCCAAATACCTGTGTCACATAGATAGCCCACTGGAGCCGTTCCAGCGGGGCAAACAGCTTCCCCCGGAGCACTTTTCCTTGTTGAAAAAATAGTGTCAATTGTGTTCAAAGCCCAGCTTATTAACTCCATAATTTCTTTTCGGCGGTCGCAGTCAGACGCAGACAGACAACAGCAAGCTGGGATCCAGTAGGAGGGGAGGAAAAAATCAGCAGGAGAGAAGAAAAAAGCGTCTGCTCTCTTGGGAGGGCGGAAGTGATGTTGGAAGATGTGAATAAACCTGACTCGTGAGATAAACTCTGCCTCGTCATTTTCACATTTCCACACGGTGACCCTAAGACGTATCATGGATGAAAGAAATTCCCCCGAGCCAACCGGGTCAGGAGCTCCCAGCCAAGCATATGCCGCTACTGTCCAGCTACCGGACTTTTGGCAAGACATCCCGCGCTCCTGGTTCCACTTGGTCGAAGCACAGTTTGCCCTCCGGGGGATAACGGTAGATGACACGAAGTTCTACCATGTGATTGCCAAGCTCGACAACCACACAGCTCGGCATGTGGAGAGCCTATTGGAGCAGCCACTGGCCGACGACAAATACGGCGGGTTGAAGGCTGTGCTCATCCAGCGCTTCACTCTCTCAGTCCAGGAGAGAGCGGAGAGGCTCCTGGCTCTGAACGATTTGGGAGATGGCACGCCCATTGACCTGATGGAGGACATGCTGAGGTTGAGGGGCTCAGGCGACAAAGACTTCATCTTCACCCACATTTTCCTCAGGACCCTACCGTCGGCCACGAGAGCGACCCTGGCCAGTTCGCCATTGTTGGCCAAGCGGGACTTCCGCGCGCTGGCCCAGGAGGCACACCGGATTCTCAACGCCAGCATGCAGCGCGCAGCCACCGCAGCAGTGACAGAGTTCGGCGCAACGGCCGGGGGCCAGAGACGGCGGTAGCAGAACCACCGACGACGGCAGCGGCGGGGGCCAAGGATCGCGGAGGAGACGCCCTCTGTTTCTACCATCGCCGCTTTGCAGAGAAGGCACGCAAATGTATACCACCATGCCAGTTCAAGCACTCAGGAAACGCCAAGACCGGGGGTCGTAGCAGCTGCAGCCCTCTGGGAGGAGAACAAGCTGCTCTACTTGAAAGATCGGGGAGGCAATTCCTTGTGGACACAGGCTCCCAGTTGAGTTTCATCACATCTTCCTCCGCTGACCGGCTGGCAGTTTCCAGTGGTCCCTAGGTGTCAGCAGCGAACGGCTCGACGATTAAGACCTTTGGTGAGAGGACTCTGCTTCTGTACCTGCACGGCTGTACATTTGAGTGGACTTTTGCCATAGCTGCAGTGAATTTCAATATGTTGGGGGCTGATTTTCTGTGCTCACATGGTTTGTTGGTTGATCTTGCTAACAGGCGCCTGGTTAATGCACTTTTTATTCTATTCCCTGTACAGCCCGAGTGGCCCCACCAACAGTACAAGCCAACGTCACAGCTGTAAGTGGTAAGTTCCACACACTGCTCACTCAGTTTCCAGCACTCACGGTTCCCACATTTTCGGCGGCCGTCGCTAAACACGGACCGCCTGTTTTTGCAAAAGCTCGGCGCTTGGATTCAGCTAAACTGACCATAGCGCACGAGGAGTTCGCCAACCTGGAAAAATTGGGCATCATCCGGCGTTCGAACAGCCCATGGGCTTCCTCGCTTCACATGGTCCCGAAAGCTGATGGCTCGTGGCGACCTTGCGGAGATTTCCGCAGACCACTACCCAATCCCGCATATCCAAGATTTTTCCGTTCATTTGGCGGGTGCACGCGTTTTTTCTAAGATAGACTTGGTCCGCGGTTACCACCAAGTCCCAGTGCGCGCTGAGGACATACCCAAAACAGCGGTAATAACTCCGTTTGGTCTATTCGAGTTTTTGCGCATGCCGTTTGGGCTTAAAGGTGCTGCGCAGACGTTCCAACGCATGATGGACGCGGTGTTGCGTGATCTCCCCTTCGTATTCGTCTACCTGGACGACATTTTAGTAGCCAGTGCGTCCGAAGACAAACACGAAAACCACCTCACGGCAGTTTTCCGGAGGTTGGGAGAGCACGGGTTAATAATCAACCCAGCGAAGTGTCAGTTTGGGGTGACGCAGATTGATTTTTTGGGGCATCGCGTCTCCCCAGAAGGAGCGGTTCCACTGCCTGACAAAGTGCGCGCGGTGACAAATTTTCCCCAGCCACAAACGGTCAAGGTGTTGCAGGAGTTTTTGGTAATGGTGAATTTTTATAACCGTTTCCTCCCCCGCGCAGCGCAGCTCATGCAACCATTGTATGCCGCACTAAAAAAACAAAAACCCACAAATAGGATCGAATGGTCTCCGGAGCGGGAGCGAGCATTCTCGGAGGTCAAAACAGCCCTGGCAAACGCTGCGTTGTTAGCACATCCAGACCCAACGGCCCGCATAGCGCTCACTACTGACGCGTCAGATGTGGCCATAGGGGCGGTCGTGGAGCAGCATGTAGCCGGGGCTTGGCAGCCACTCGCCTTTTTCAGCAGGACTTTGCGCGATAATGAACGAAAATACAGCGCATTCGACAGGGAGTTGTTAGCTCTCCACTTGGCCATTCGCCACTTCCAGTTCTGGCTGGAGGGACGCTGTTTCACCGCGTTCGTTGACCACAAGCCGCTCACATTCGCGATGGCCAAGGTTTCAGAACCGTGGTCAGGCTGGCAGCAGAGGCAGCTGGCCGCCATCTCAGAGTTTACTACCGATATTCAGCATGTGGCGGGTAAACTGAATGTAGTGGCAGACTATCTCTCGCGTGCCGTGGCGGCCCCAGTCCACGTAGGGATAGATTATGCAGCCATGGACGCGGATCAGAGTAGCGATGCAGACGTGCGCGCACTCCAGTCTGGACCAACAGGGTTAAGGCTGGAGAACAGGGTGCTGCAAGACAGTATGCCCCCCCTAATCTGTGATGTCTCCACTGGGCGACCGCATCCTGTGGTACCGGCCGCGTGGCGCTGCCGCGTTTTTGACTCGATTCATTCTCTGGCGCACCCGAGAGTGCGCGCGTCGGTCAAAATGGTGGGAGAGAAATTTGTATGGCTGAGCCTGCGCAAACAAGTCAGGGAGTGGGCAGCAGCCTGCATGGCTTGTCAACGAGCCAAAGTACACAGACACACGAGAGCTCCCTTGGAGCCGTTTCACATCCCGGCTAAGAGGTTTGATCATGTTCACGTAGACCTCGTAGGCCCCCTCCCGCCGTCACAGGGGTGCACACACCTTCTGACAATGGTAGACCGCACCACCCGCTGGCCGGAAGTGGTCCCACTGGCGTCAACCACAGCCGAGGAGGTGGCGCGCGCGTTTTTAACAGCATGGGTAGCGCGCTTTGGAGTCCCGTCGGACATTACGTCCGACAGAGGCCCTCAATTTGTTTCCGAACTTTGGTCAGCAATGGCCCGCAGCCTGGGGGTAACGATCCACCGCACAACCGCGTACAATCCGCAGGCTAATGGGTTATGCGAATGTTTTCATAGGTCATTGAAAGCGGCTCTCAGAGCGTCGCTTACGGATGCAAATTGGGTAGACAGGCTACCGTGGGTTTTATTGGGGTTGCGTTCTGCACCTAAAGAGGATTTAGAAGCCTCCCCGGCTGAGCTAGTTTTTTGCGCAGCCACTTCGGCTGCCCGGGGAATTTCTCCCAGATAATCCTGCGCCAGATAGCTCCCCGGCTCAGCGGTTGCAGCGTGGCACGGAATCAGGCACGCTGCCTGGCCCCGTTCACCACAGTTTTCCATGCGTTTTTGTGCCTAAGGCTTTAAAAAACGCGGAGTTTGTTTTTGTCAGACACAATGCCCATCGACCACCGCTGCGACCACCTTATGATGGACCATTTAGAGTGCTGGAAACAGGAGATAAGCATTTTTTGCTAGATTTGGGGGGGCAGGAAAGAAAAGATTGGCATAAACAGGCTCAAACCCGCCTTTGTGGTGGCGGACGTGGTGGCGATTCAATTCTGTTGAATCACAATTCTAAAGCATTGTTTGATTTTCATTGGTTAATTTTCATAGAATTTTTATTTATTACCACTTTTGTCAGATTCAAGTTATTTCTGTGATTATTGTGGGTTTTTCTTTCATTAACAGAGGGGTACCAACAATTTTGTCCACAGCTGTAGATATATACACAAAAATTGCATAGCAAATCAGATTTGTTTAAGTGGTGGTAGAAAACCACAGAAAAAGAATTGAGGCTATCATAGGACTCTTGATGGCACATCAACACAACATTGTCTGTGGGGATCTGGACATTTTGCACAGTTCTTCCCTCAGCACTGCTGTGAATAATTTCTGTTCCCCTGGCCTAAGGCTTCCTGCTGTTGCGCGCACACACACACACACACACACACACACACACACACACACTGTTGATGAGCTGCAGATCGAAATGGTTTGACTCTTGCCCGGATCTTTGGAATCCTGTGCAGCAGCACAGCATCACAGGAGGGAGGTCGGTGTCCACAACATTTTGCCTCAAGATCTGTCAGCAGTTCTTTGCAGTTTGTGGAAGCGCGGGGTCAGGTGCCACCAGGTGAAAAAGCATGGCGGGGTCACGGGTGATGCAGGGCTGCAGGAGGTGGTGATATTGCTCCAGACGAAGTGACTGATTCATCTTCTGTGAAAGAGAGAGACAAACGAAAATGTCTTCCACACTAATAAAATACACCATGTACTGGGATAAAGTTTTATCATACTCATGCTGAAATGTTTATGACATGGGCGAGCGACCATCTTTTAGTGATTTGATAGAATTACATGACAGAATTACCTTTTCATCTACAGTCCATTGTTCCTGTTATTCCTCCATCTTCATCACCCTGTGGACTGAGATGGACGGTAGTCTCTCCCGGTCTTCCACGGTGCCGTCCCAGACTGAGCTGTGTCCTGTGTTGGATGACCGGCTTGGCTTCCAGACTGTTCTGCCGGAGGTGCTGGGTCGATGCCAGGCTTCCATCATGTGGGCTCCGTGAAGCAAATATGTTGTTGTTACATGATGACTGGAAAAGGTGGGTTAAGCAGCCACAAATTGTTCTCACATAATACAAGTGTTGCCTTTGGGTGATAATTACTCAATTACAAGTGAGTATACCCCCCCACCCCCAGAGTGTACTGAAGTAAAAGTACAAAAGTATGTACTGAACAGTAACCACAGCTGCCAGTTCACCACGTTTCTCTACAATTTGATAGTCTCATAAATTAGTAACTTTCTTAAACATTTGTCACATTTTACTTGTAAATGTATGACTTGTCACTCATAAATTTAGTTTTTTCTCCACCATACATTTGTGAATTTTCTACTGTATTTGTAACTTCAATTTTATAAATTTGTGAGGTTTTCCTCATAAATTAGTAACATATTTTCTGAATTGAGTCTCGTTTTGGCATAAATTCTACATTTGACACTTGGTTCACATACATTTTAATTTTTCTTCATACATACATTTATTTTTACTAGATTTTCCACAGCGTCATAGAATTTGCTATTTATTTGCAATTTTTTAAAAACATTTTCACACAATCTGGTTCCTTTTTCTCGTTTGGTTGCAGCTGAAACTGAATAAAAGAACAATGATATCAACACCAGTCTCAAACAAACACCATTATGTTTGCTAAAATGATAATATGCAGTAATTTCTAGTCAGTGCTGGTGTACACAACATCATGATACAAGACAGTCATTCAACATAAACTAAATCCACGTTCAAAAATCCGAGTTACTGTGATGGCATGACGGGAGGTCTTACTCACACTCAGTGACTTTGGGAACGAGGGGAAGGAGTGAGACATGGTAGTGCATGTGCTTCAGGCGAGAGAGATGAATTCAGGTGCTGTGGCACCCTGGGGGGGAGAGTTGAAAGGATGAGAGGCAGAGTTAGGCTCCAGCTCACTGGGAGATAAAAGAGATGTTAAGATGTGCCTTCACACTTGGGACGACAGGTGTGAATGTATTGAGATGTAATGTACGCTATGGTAATGAAGTGTATTCTCGGTGTCAAAGAAAGGAATGTGTAAGATGTATTAAAGGTTGGCTTTGGCACCCAGAGATCATTCTTGCTTTGCTGACAGAGTAATAAAGCCTCCATCTGCAATGCTGGTGTCTCGTCTCATTCATTCCTCTACCTTACCTTTATAAAATTTGTAATGGAAGAAGTATTTTCATGAAAGTTTTGTGGACATATGAGGAAAAAAGACACACTAACTATGTGCCTGCTATGGTGCTGCAGCTAAATAAAGCTAATTTAAAGATAACTTCAAACTGGCCTTGTACAATTATGGATTTAGTGTGTGGATTATGATTTATTATCTTACCAGTGAGCGTGAGTGGCTGAATTCAGTGTGGCTTCCTCAATAACCAGGGAGGCGTGTGTCATACACTCCCTTTCAGGGAAAGATAAAGGCACCACGTGCTGGCTGTGAGTTTGCAGATTTATTGGAGGCCAACACAAAATTTACAAAAACAGGAGAACAGGAGGGTATTGCTTGGCATGTGGGGTGCCGTGTGGGTCCGGCCCATTGTTCACTATTGTGACTATTGTTGTTGTGCATGTTTGTGTGTGCAAGATGAGTTGGAATTGGTCTGGCTACGCCATCATGTTTGTGGTGCTGTGAGCACCGAGACGCGATGCTGGTGGGTCCTGGGCTGCTCGCCCTAGCGGCCCTCGTCCTGGGTTGGGATTTGGGGGCAGTGGGTGGCCTCATGAACCAGTTTGCGAGCTAGCTTCTGGGGGGGGACCGCCTCCCTCCCAGTCTTATTCCCCCCCTTCCCCTCCCCCTGATTCTAGGTGGAACATACATCTTCTTGGGTACATTTAGGGCTTTGGGGTGTTCCGCACTGTGTCGGTGAAGGGGATACCTCTGCTGTGCAGTGGGGCTGCCCTCACCTCAATTTTAATTGCATTTTAGACAATGAGGGCTTAGGGGGATGGGTGCCCCGCTGCCTATCGCAGTGACTAGTGGTGCTCCAACCACCATCCCCCCCCCATTTTAACTGCACTATGGTAGTCCACACATTTACACACGATCACATCATATACCCGACATACACCTGCCATGTTTTGAAAATGGCGCTCCACTAATTTAGATGAAATCTATTTAGCTTGGAGAAATCATCTTTTAATTTATTAAAAAAATCTCTTAGAAAAGCTAGAACAAGTTATTATTCTGCATTAATAGAAGAGAACAAGAATAATCCCAGGTTTCTTTTCAGCACTGTAGCCAGGCTGACAAAGAGCCAGGACTCTGTCAATCCTAGCATTCCCTTAGAGCTTACTAGTCAGGACTTTATGAACTTTTTCAATCATAAAATTTCATCTATCAGAGATAAAATCAGTCAGATTCTTCCCACCGTTAACTTAAATACAGTAACTACTACAACTCCTTCAATTGACATCTGTTTGGATCAGTTTACTCCAATTGACCTTTTAGAGTTAGACAAAATAATTTCCTCATCCAAGCCTTCAACTTGTCTTTTAGACCCTGTTCCTACCAGGTTATTTAAAGAAGCCTTCCCATTTATTGGTAGTTTTATTCTTCAAATAATCAATTCTTCATTAACTTTAGGCCATGTACAGCAGGCTTTTAAAACTTCTGTAATTAAACCCTTACTCAAAAAGCCAACGCTGGATCCAGGAGTTTTAGCTAACTATTGTTGCGTCTAAAATTCCTTAAAGGCATTTTAATGTTTCAATGTTTAATGTTCAAATGTTTAACGCATTTTAGACTCAACACTATAGATCAATCTCTAATCTCCCTTTCGTTTCAAAAATCTTAGAAAGAGTTGTTACGCAATTATTTGACCACTTGCAGGGAAATGGTTTATTTGAAGAGTTTCAATCTGGGTTTAGAATCCATCATAGTACTGAAACAGCCTTAGCGAAGGTCACTAATAACCTCCTGATCGCATCTGATAATGGACTTGTTTCTGTACTTGTCCTTTTAGACCTTAGTGCAGCTTTTGATACTGTCGATCATAATATTCTACTTGATAGATTAGAACACTATGTTGGACTTAATGGAACTTCATTCAAGTGGTTTAGATCTTATTTATCTGATAGGTTCCAGTTTGTTCATGTCAATAATGAGTTTTCTTTCAACTCAAAGCTCAGCCATGGAGTTCCACAGGGATCTGTGCTAGGCCCTACTCTTTTTAGTTTATATACTGTATGCTTCCGTTAGGCAACGTTATTAGAAAGCACTGTATACATTTTCATTGTTTTGCAGATGACACACAATTATACTTGTCAATGAAGCCAGATGATAGTAATCAATTAGCCAAGTTAGAAGCCTGTCTTAAGGAAATCAAAGCTTGGATGACTTGAAATTTCCTGCTATTAAATTCAGATAAGACTGAAGTCATTCTTGCTGGTCCAGAAAACCTTTGAAATACCTTTCCAAATCAAGCTTTTAGTTTGGATGCAGTTACTCTCTCTCTTAATAGCTCTGTGAGGAACCTTGGAGTTATTTTTGATCAAGATCTGTTTTTCAATTCACATATTAAATTTGTTTCTAAGACTGCCTTCTATCATTTGTGTAATATTGCCAAGATTAGGAGCATCTTGTCTCAGAGTGATGCTGAGAAACTGATCCACACTTTTGTTAGCTCTAGATTAGATTATTGTAACTCTTTATTATCAGGTTGTCCTAAAACATCTCTAAAAAGTCTTCAGTTGATCCAAAGAGTTTTAACAGGTACTAGAAAAAGAGATCATATCTCTCCACTTCTGGCCTCCCTTCACTGGCTTCCCATAGAGTTCAGAATTAAGTTTAAAATCCTTCTTACTTACAAAGCTCTAAACAATCAGGCTCCTTTTTATTTAAAAGATCTGATACTACCGTATTATCCTAACAGAGCACTACGATCCCAAAATGCTGGATTACTTGTAATACCTAGAATCTCCAAAAGTACAATGGGAGGCAGAGCCTTCAGTTATCAAGCTCCTGTCTTGTGGAACCAGCTGCCAATCTGGATTCAGGAGTTAGACTCGATCTCTGTTTTTAAGAATAGGGTTAAAACCTTCCTTTTTGATGTAGCCTACAATTAGGGAGGGATCATGCGTCTCTGAACCCTCCCTTAGTTATGCTGCTAATAAGTTTAGACAGCCGGGGGACCTCCAATAATTGCACTGGGCTTCACTCCTTTCTTCACTCTCAATTAAATTTTTTTTTGCTGGTCATTAACATCTGTTTGTTCTCTCCCATAGATTGAGTCCCCATTGTGCTGTTTGCTCTCTACATGTCTGTTCTTTTCATCTTCTCTATCCCTTCACCCCCCAGCCAGTCGCAGCAGATGACTGCCCCTCCCTGAGCCTGGTTCTGCTGGAGGTTTCTTCCTGTTAAAAGGGAGTTTTTCCTCTCCACCGTCACCAAGCGCTTGCTCACAGGGGATCGCCTGATTGCTGGGGTCTTTCTGCAATTGTGGGGGTCCCCCCTACAGTTGAAAGTGCTATGAGATGACTGTTGTTGTGAAATGGCGCTATTATGGGTAACCCCCACAACAGCCACGGACAAGCAGAGCGCTCAGTGGGAGCAATTAACATAGCAGTGTGATCTATGGACTGATAACAATATGTAGATGTGCCTGGTAACCTCTTTTGTCCTACAGCTCCGGAGCAGAGGCGAATTCCAGCCAGTAATCTTCCTATTGTTATGTGTGTCTCTCAAATGCAAATGTCCATACCTACTGCTGTGAATGCATTGTCTGTAGTGGGGTATAAAAACTGCACTGCAATGCAACTCTCTCTCTCTCACTGCTCATCTGACTAGACGCATCCACTGTCTGCTAGGAGAGCCTCCGGGTTCGCTCTGGCGCCTGCACGGCACTGGAGTGAGTTCTGTGATGGCGGTATGATTAATAAACTCCCTTAAAAACTCTCAGCTCGCTGCTTATTATTTCATGTCCCCACACTGGTGACCCAGAGAAAGCACACGCTTTGTGCAACACAACCTTCTGGTCTGGACAGCCACACTGGTGACCCGACCAAGAAAAGAACACGCTGGCAGCCCCCGGCGGTGACTCTCCGACACAAGCGAACGCAGCAGCCTGACGCAAATGATCTGCCCTCCCTTCTGCTACAGGGAGACCTCGATGCAGAGCCAACACCAGGCAAACTCTCCGGAGATCATCCACGACCGGGAATGCTGCAGAAAGCGTCATGGTGCGACCCTCACCTGAGATCGGGACATCCACGCTGGACCGGCCGAGAGACACAGAACGTTTTCTCCCTCTCACCGCTCCTACACATCTACACGAGCCTGAGGGACAAAGATCGTCTCCTCCCTCTCACCGCTCCAACGCATCTACGCGAGCCCGAGGGACAAAGATCGTCTACTCCCTCTCACCGCTCCAACGCATCTACGCGAGCCCGAGGGACAAAGATCGTCTACTCCCTCTCACCGCTCCAATGCACCATGACCCGACGCAGCGAACGACACCAACAGCTTCAGCAGGGATGACCATCGGCGCCGACGACGCTGATCTCCAGCAAGCTCCCTGAACCTGACTCGCCTCTACAGCGGACCTGCCATGCACCGAACCCCTCACGCACACCGGGGGGTTATGAGGACAGCGCACCACGCACGGGACAATACCAGCTTCACACAGACCACCATCGTCCTTCGCCGCTGCATACAGAACCTTCAGGGCTGCTCACACACCTGAAGCATGCACACAGCTCGCTCACAGGATTTTGTAATGGTCTCAGCCACGGCGCACAAGGGAATTCAGCCGTCAGCTGTCCCCGAGGGCTTTAGGGCTGCGCATGCACCTAAAGCCAAAACGCCAAGTCCCTCACACTGCTGCAGCTCCTTTTTTTTTTCTTCATGGCCGCAAGAGGAGTCAGAGACTAATTTTTCTTCTTACAGCTGCTGTGGACCTCTGCACGTTCAACGGGACAGCCCCTCAACATCGCGGATCCACAGGCAATTTTTGCGCGGACCAGACAATTTCGCCGTCCCGGGCCGGCACCTGCTACCCCCACCCCCCTCCCTCCACCGCCGCCTGCAGCGAGCTTCCCCCGCAGCTCGCTTCCAAAGCCGGACTATCGAGGCCTCAGCTTCCCGCTGAGCCCTCTGGGGGGGAGTGTATGGGTAACTCCCACTACAGCCACGGACAAGCAGAGCGCTCAGCGGGAGCAATTAACATAGCAGTGTGATCTATGGACTGATAACAATATGTAGATGTGCCTGGTAACCTCTTTTGTCCTACAGCTCTGGAGCAGAGGCAAATTCCGGCCAGTAATCTTCCTATTGTTATGTGTGTCTCTCAAATGCAAATGTCCATACCTACTGCTGTGAATGCATTGTCTGTAGTGGGGTATAAAAACTGCATTGCACTGTAACTCTCTCTCTCTCTCTCTCACTGCTCATCTGACTAGATGCATCCACTGTCTGCTAGGAGAGCCTCCGGGCTCGCTCTGGCGCCTGCACGGTGCTGGAGTGAGTTCTGTGATGGCGGTATGATTAATAAACTCCCTTAAAAACTCTCAGTTCGCTGCTTATTATTCTTCCGCCACACTATATAAATAAAGTTGAATTGAATGTTTTGTGCAAGGGGGAGGGGGGTGGGGCTCTTCCCCCACCCCTGTTACCTTCTTCCTGCTGGGGGCGTGGGGGCCCAGTGGGGGGCTTGGGACCCGTCATGTTGTCAAAATCCCTGGGTACTGCTGAATGTATAGATACAACCAAGCGAGTGAGAGCAGGACTGAATAAGAAAGTAAGTGAGAGTGAGGGAGTGATGAATGGAGGTAGTGATGGTGGTTTATCTTTTGTTCATATAAAAGACAAAAAATAAAATAGAAAGATGTCTTTACCTTCTTATATAAAGAAGATTTCTAAATCTTTAGAAATCTTCTTTATATAAGAAGGGAAAGACATCTTTCTATTTTATTTTTTGTCTTTTATATGAACAAAAGATAAATAAAAGAAGACAAAATGAACCTATTTGACGTATTACGTGGTAGTGATGGTGGGTCAGTTTTGTGTGACGATTTGCGTGTTGGGTGGCAACTCGGGGTGCCTGCGGTGATATGCTGATCAGTTGCTCGGGTGGGCGCTGGGAGTGGGGGTCTGCTTCTGTGGCCAAGGCTGCCCTGGGGTGGATCAGTGGGGGGTGGCCGCTGGCCTGTGCCGGCGGTCTCCCCGGCCACTGCCGGGCGCTGGTGCATGTTCAGGCTCACTGCATCTGCTTCGCAGCCGCCTTAAGAAATGAGAGTGAATGAAAGGTGAGATTGAACGGGTACAGGAGTGAGAGAGAATGGGTGGGTCTGGGTAAGTGAGAGTGAGGGAGTGCATATGGGTGCGTATGGGAGCAAGTGGGTGTGAAGGTGTGGGGACGGGTGTGTCTGCGAGTCGGGAGGTGCTGGATTGAGGGGGGTGGTGCCTCTAGGCTATGTGGGCTCCCCTGGGCGGGGAGTACTTCTTTGGGCATGGGGGTCCCCAGGGTGTGCGGCGGTGGCACTTGGGGGGGCGGACCTGCTCTGGGGATACCTGGCGCCCGGGGGATGGTGTTGGTCCTGCTGGGGGTGGGTGTTGGTGGGTCCAGGGGTGTGAGCCGGCTGCGCCTGCCGCTTGGTGGCCTGACCTCCCTTGATCGTCCCTCCGGGGGTGGATACCTGGATTTTCTGGAGCTTGCTAACCTCGGGCATTTGTTGTGCCCTGTGGGGGTTGGTGGCGCTGCCTTTCCTGCTTGGGATTCCTGGGGGGAGGGCTGCTGTGACCGGCCCCCCTCTTCGTATGTTTCCTGACAAACCATTCACATGCACACACTTATTTTGGTTGCGCTCTCATATACGTATACACACACAGAAGCACAAGCAGAGATGTCTCTCCTTTAACAGGTACGGAAACCAGACTCATGTTGTCACATCTTCGGTGGAAGAAGCAGTTTGTCTTCTGTTTGTTTTAGTTGTTGGTTTGTCTGTCTTTTTGTCTGTTCCCCTCCCTTTTCTTTCCCCCTTCACACACTTCCTTTCTCTATTCCCCATCCTGTCAGGTCCTCCATGGGTAAAATAATTAAAATAAAGTATTAAAAGTTATTACAGGAGGAGTTTACAACAATATACAGTACATAATAGCTCAAGTAGGTTCATTTTGTCTTCTTTTAACCTCTTGCACTCCGTTGTACCTCGGGCGGGCAATTCTCTGCATCCTAGAGCGCACGAGGGCGCTCTCGTGCGCCCTCGTGCGCTCTAGGACGCATGATGGAGATGCTGATGATGGAGATGGTGATGGCGTCCAAGCGCGCACTGAAAATAAAAGCTGCAGACACAGCCGCGAACAGATTAGTTCATCTGATTGACCTCTCATTCAGCTAATAAGAGCCTTGAATTGGGTTTCTGAAACCTTGAAGAACCAATGACTGAAAACCTAGCAAGAAGGACCCACCTACCAAGGCTGTGAATGCAGTGAGCCTATTGAAGCAGAGAAGTTCGCGAGCTGTTTTTTTTAAGGCTGGGTGAAGAGAGACTGCTGCAGCAGATTAAAAAAGGACCCGCAGGAAGAACCCCACAGACCCAGCAGCACGGAGACCACCCACAAATACAACCTGTGTGACAGCGGCTGCCATTCGCGCATCGGCATGTTCGGCCACAGGCGGTGCTTATTTTGTTTTTGTTCCAGCAGAGTAGACGTTATGATTTCTTCCATGGTCATCATAGACCGACGGAGGCTGACGACAAAGGCTGAGTGACACACACGCGTTCGCCAGTCTTTTTTTAATTACTACTGTTATTTGTTTTGAAAAATCGTTCACCAAAAACCGCAATCATGGAAGCACAAAACCGCAATAATGGAATTATGTTTTGATCGGGTCGCGAGACCAGAACCACGAGCGGACCAGCGTCGCGTTCGTCTGACAGTGAGGAAGAGAAGTTCGCCAGGACACTGCTGTGAAGAGGTAAGGTGTTATAAGCTATATTATTCTTTATCCCTGAAAATTGTAATCCAAAATGACTTTTGACTGATCGGTAAATTACAACTGTGCGGCGCACGAAGTCTGAAGTTCGTGCGCCGCGGTACAAGGGGTTGTTCGCCACGTCCAGACCGTGAACGCCGCCCCTCCCCCGCTATTCTTCTGTAGCAAGGGGGGGGGGGAAGCCGCGGTGACTGCGCTGCTGTCCCACATCGCCACATGAGGCTAATCCGTCATGTAGCGATGGCCGATGTCCATCCTCTGTAGCGGGGGGGGGACAACCCCCTCCCACACACACACAGACACAGCCCTGAGTGTGACCTTTCATTAGAGCCCAAAATGAAGCTTCTACATTGAAGCATTCAAAAGTTAGACATTTTTCCAAACTGTGCCATTTGGCACAATTTGGCACAGTTCCAAAACGCCTGGGAACTACCTGAGGAAAAAGCTGTGTAATATATTCATTTTTTGTGGTATTGTTACAAAATTTGGACCTCAGCTGGATAACACTTGGTTCTACATTTCTGTTGCATTTTCCAGCCCGGATCTGAAGCTGTGTGTTATT
The DNA here is from genome assembly GCA_020510985.1 of Pholidichthys leucotaenia. Classification (NCBI taxonomy): domain Eukaryota; kingdom Metazoa; phylum Chordata; class Actinopteri; order Cichliformes; family Pholidichthyidae; genus Pholidichthys; species Pholidichthys leucotaenia. The sequence continues at coordinate 289,089,371 of CM035844.1, read as the reverse complement.
TGCAAGCATTTGTATCCAAAAAAACACCCAGGCCAAATTTATTTTCTTCAAGTTCACTATGTTTAGATGACTGTAACTCAGTGGCCAGAGCACTTAGAGAGATTATGACTGTTTTGCCAAAAAATTCAAAGTGTTTTCTTTTAAATGAGACCAACCCCATGAAGATGCTGCAAAGGGTTGAAGAACAGCTTTTGATTTAATTTGGGCACGTTATTTTTTGGCGTTTTTAGGGAAATTGACCGGAGTGCAAGGGGTTAATTATTTACCTTTTGTTCTTATTAAAGACAAAAATAGAAAGGAGATTTTTTTTTTTACCTTCTTTACATGCTTTAACTGTTCACTGCAGCCTTCATCAAAAGTGTCAGCTGATTGCTGCATGGTGTCATTTTATCAGCTGACTTTTGTAGGCGGGGCCAGCCCAGCAGACCTGTCAGATCCACCGAGCTGGCCCCGCTTTCCGCTGTCCAATGGTCTCTGGAGAATGTGGTCCCAGGTGTGGGAAAGCATAAAGGCCCCCTCATCCCAGTTCATGCTGTCTTTTCCCCGCTTTCTGATTTCTATGGCCTCCTTGATCCAGCGTTTTTGTCTGTTGCTCTCCAATCCAATAATTTTTGCGTTGTCCCAGTCCATGATGTGATTATTTCTTTTGCAGTGATCTGATATTGCTGATTTTAATGTTTCTTGTTCTGCCTTTTCTTTTTGTGATCTTGTGAGTCGTACTTGTGTTTCCTTCTCACATTCCTTCTGGTGTTCTTTTTTCCTTGTGGTGACTGATCTTCCGGTTTCTCCAATGTAGGTTTTGTTGCATGAGCTGCATGATATTTCATATATTACATTGCATTTTTTGTCTTGTTCTATTTTGTCCTTGGGGTGTATTAATAACTCTCTTAATTTTTTGTGTGGTTTAACTGCTGTGTTTATTTTGCATTTTTTCATGATCCTTTGAATTGGTTCTGTTATCCCTCGGATGTATGGTATAGCTATGGTGTCCTTGTTTTTGATTTTGGCTTTTGTTCTTTGTCTTGTTTCCTGTTTGTTTCCTTTGTTTTTGACTTGCTGTTTCCCTTTGTTTATGGCCCATGCTGGGTATTGGCAGCACATGAGTGCATGTTTTATGTGGTTTTCCTCCTCCTGTCTGTCTTCTTGGTCTGTGATGATGGTGGCCCATTCGTATAACGTCCTGACAACTGATAGTTTGTGTGCTGCGGGGTGTTCTGATGTCCATAGTAGGTATTGATCCGTGTGGGTTGGTTTCCTGTACCCTGTGATTTTTTTTATACTGCCGTCATTGTTGTGGTGGATTTTCATGCCCAGAAAGGCTATGGTGCCATTTTCTTCCTCTTTGTGTGTGAATTTTATATTCCCAGTGCTGTCGGTGCTGTTCAGATGGTCAGCGAGTTCTTGTGTGTGTCCTTTCCTTATTTTCTCCAAAATGTTGTCTACGTATCTCTTCCAGAGGGTGGGTTTACATTGTGTAGGTGCTGTGTTGATGTCTTTGTTTTCCAGATCCTCTATGAAAAAGCTGCTCACGATGGCTGATAGTGGGTCTCCCATTGCAAAACCTTCTTTTTGTCTGTAGATTTTTTCTCTGCGTTGAAAATAGGTGGATTTTGCAACAAATTGTAATAGTTCAGATATGTCAACTGTGAGATCGGTGCATCTTTGTAGGGTTCTGTCATTTCTGAGGCGTTCTTGCACTATGTGTAGTGTGACATCAACAGAGGTCTTTGTGAATAATGAAATGACATCATGTGCAATGAGGATCTCGTCTGATTCTATTTTCATATTTTTGAGTGCTTGTGCCAGCTCTTTTGAGTTTTTGCAGTGGAAATCTGATAATCCAAGGAGGGGTTTGATGATTTCAACCTGGGCTTTTGATAAGTTGTATGTAACTGATCTGATGCTATTACTGGCCGCAGTGGGATATCCTTCTTATGTGTTTTTGGGGTTCCATAAATCTGGGGGGGTGATGCTGGCTGTGGGTATCAGGTGATCATATGCGTCATTTGTGGGGTTTTTTTGCTTTCTAATAGGGGTTTAAGAAGGGTTTTTAGCATTTTTTTTTCTTTTCTTCTGTGGGGCTTGTTTTTATGATTTCATATGTGCTGCTGTCTGCCAACATGGTTTTCATCTGTTTATCATATGTTTCCCTGTCCATTACTACTGTGGTTCTGCTTTTGTCTGATGGGAGGATTGTGAATGTTTTATTTTTCTTGAGTGAGTTTAATGCTTTTTCTTCTTCTTTTGTAACATTGCTTTGTGGTAATTTGGCTGTTTTGAAGATTCCTGCGACTGCGTTCCGGACTGTTGCCTTTTCCCCTTAGGACAGGGGTGTCCAAACTTTTTGCAAAGAGGGCCAGATTTGGTCAGGTGAAAATGTATGGGGGCCAACCATTCAGCCTGACATTCCTCGAACCATTACCATTGTAAATTACCATGTAAATATGTAACTATATCACTTTGCTGTCTGCAGCTAGGTTGACATTGCAAATGAGAATCTGTTGTCAATTGCATTACCAGGATAGTTAAAGGTTAAAATAATAATAAATTACATACAAATAAACTATTTTATGAAATTTGACTCTGAATATTTTTAGAAATGTGTATTTATTGATTTTGTTTCAACAAATCACATCCCAGTGCATTTTGACAAAGAATAGTATTGTAACGTTGGGGCCATGTTAAGTGGGGCAGGAATTTCCCAGCATGCTTTTCAACCTTTTTTAAGCTGCGGCACATTTTTTACATTGACAAAATCCTGGGGCACACCACCAACCAAAATGACACAAAATGACACTCTATAGCCTAACACAGTAAAAATAATAAAATATAGTTAGCAATACAGTTTCTAAATGTATTTATACTCACTCAGTGTGAACCCTGGGCCTGTTTAGATGAACACAAAGCTGATATCCTGGCAGGAATGGAAGAAAGACACACGGAGCTCTTCCTCAACAGCTCTCAGTCTCTCTCTGTTTTTAGTTTTTATCACAGTCAAGCTTGAAAAGCTCAGCTCACACAGATATGTCGTGGAAAATGGGAGCAATGTTGAAATAGCTTTGTTGGCCAGAATAGGGAACTCCTTGGCAGCAGTCAACCCAAAAACTGTCCAAAGGAAGATCAGCAAAGTTTAGCTTTAAACCATGACCTTGTTTCAGTTCAATGAGTTCCTCTTGCTCCTGTAAAGTCATGTCGTTTCCAACAACTGATGCTGAGCTATATGGGCCACAGTTACATGGGCAAAATTTCTTCAATCTGATTACAATGCAGATCAGAATTTTACTGTTTACATGGATCCTGAAAAAGCTGATCTGATTAGGACGTGCGTTTTCAAGTGTCACAGGTTTGAACGGAATAAATCATTTTGACATGCGCAGGTCGACATTTCGACATTCAAAAAAATAGTAGAAGAAGAAGCAACTTCCGGTGTTAGCGAGCCCCGCTTCGTGCCGAAATTGACCTGTATCGTGTTATTCAGACTGTACTTTTGCTTCTGCTGGTCTCCGTAATGAAGCTACAAGTACATACTTCTGCATATGACGAACAGAGGGAGACAGCAGGACGATACAGACCAGTTTTGTTTTACTCCCGCTATGTTTTCCGCTAGCTGCCGCTAAGGCGGAAATACGTCACGTCGACGTGCGGCTGGTGTACAGACATGCGCAGTAAACATATTTTCTGCCCTGTGTTCGGAATAAGTGTTTTCGTGCGCACCATTCGGATTAACAATCAGCATAACCCACCCCTCTCAATCGGAATGAAATTTTGATCCGAATGAGCGTGATCGGGTTAGAATATTCAGATTGTCATGTTTACGTGAAGCATTTTTATTCTGATCAGGCTTTTAATCTGGTTACTTGTGTCCATGTAAACATAGCCACTCACTCGAGTAATTAAGTTAAATTGGATAATATCCCACCGCACACCTAACAATCTCTCACGGCACACTAGTGTGCCACGGCACATAGGTTGAAAATCACTGGTATAGTCAAATTAAATGACAGAAATTTGACAAAACTGTGGTTTTGTGGAGTGTGTGAAATCAGAGGCAGATTCATTTCAGACGATTTATTACACACTCACATCACACAAGCACAGAACAGACTGACTAGTCACATTAAGCATCCCTCTCTCTATAACAAGTCACACTTCACAAGATTCAAGGCACTTCCTCATAACAGCAGGACATCTACACCACACTTCATTCAACCCCCTCTCCCACTGTTCTCCCATGTGTATTCATTGTCTCTGTCTAAGGTGTGAAATAACCTGAGGCCCACACTGCACCCCCCCCCCCCCAGCATCTTAGATAGAACAATAGAACATCAGTCCACACGCTGTTTCGGCTTCAGCCTCCTCCCATATCTGCTGCAACTGGGGTTTACCACCTCCGTGGCACTGCTGTGCCAGTGGGAGGCTGCTGGGAGTGTGTCTGACTGCAGGTGAGCCGTGGAGAGGGGAGGGGGGGTTCACTCTGTCCGTGTGGCTGCTCTGGTGAATCGTTTCCCTGGGAAGCTCTCCGTGGGGGTCTTCCACGCCGAGGGGCCCTAGCCAACAGCACTTGCTCGTCCGCCACAAAGAAAGCGGGTTTGAGTCTGTCTATACCAATCTTTTCCCTCCTAACCCCAAGTCTAGCAAAAAATGCTTATCCCCTGTTTCCAACACTCTGAACAGTCCATCATAGGGTGGGTGCAATGGAGGGCAGTGGGCGTCGTGTCTGACGAACACGAACTCCGCGCTCTTCAAAGTTTTAGGCACGAAAACACGCGGAAAACTGTGGTGGGCAGGGCCCAGCAGCGTGCCTGTGTTTGCACTACGCTGCAAAAGTTGAGACGGGGAGCTGCCCGGCGCTGGATTATCTGACAGAAATTCCCCGGGAAGCCGTAGTGGCTGCGCAAAAACGAGCTCTGCCGGGGAAGCTTCCAGATCCTCTTTTGGTGCGGCGCGCAACCCCAATAAAACCCACGGCAGCCTGTCTACCTAATTTGCATCCGTCAATGAAGCCCTGAGTGCTGCTTTCAGTGATCTATGAAAACGCTCGCATAACCCATTGGCCTGTGGGTTGTACGCGGTTGTGCGGTGAATTGTAACACCCAGGCTGCGGGCCATCACGGACCAGAGTTTGGAAACAAATTGAGGGCCCCTGTCGGACGTAATGTCTGATGGGACTCCAAAACACGCCACCCATGCTGTTAAAAAAGCGCGCGCTATGTCTGCGGACATGGTTGCCGCCAGCGGGACCGCTTCTGGCCAGCGCGTGGTGCGATCCACCACTATCAGGAGGTGCGTGCACCCCTGTGATGGCGGGAGGGGGCCCACGAGGTCCACATGAACATGGTCGAACCTCTTAGCCGGAATATGAAACGGCTCCAAGGGAGCCTTCGTGTGTCTGTGTACCTTGGCTCGTTGGCACGCCACGCAGGCTGCAGCCCACTTTTTCACTTGTTTGCGTAGGCTCGGCCACACAAACTTTTCTCCCACCATTTTGACTGACACGCGCACTCCTGGGTGCGCCAGAGTGTGAATCGACTCAAACACGCGGCGGTGCCATGCGACCGGGACCACCGGACGCGGGCGACCCGTGGAGACATCGCAGATTAGGGGGGGGGGCCGCCATCTTGCAGCACCCTGCTCTCCAGCTTTAACCCTGTTGGTCCAGACTGGAGCGTGCGCACGTCTGCATTGCTAATCTGCTCCGCGGCCATGGCTGCGTAATCTATCCCCATGCAGACCGGGGCCACCATGGCGCGCGAGAGGCAGTCTGCCACCACATTCAGTTTACCCGACACATGTTGAATATCGGTAGTAAACTCTGAGATCGCGGCCAGCTGTCTCTGCTGCCGGCACGGCCACGGTTCTGAAACCTTGGCCATTGCGAATGTTAGCGGCTTGTGGTCCATGAACGTGGTGAAATTGCGCCCGAGCCAGAACTGGAAGTGGCATATGGCCAGGTGGAGAGCCAGCAACTCTCTGTCAAATGCGTTGTATTTACGTTCGCTGTCGCGCAAAGTTCTGCTGAAAAAAGCGAGCGACTGCCAAGCCCCAGCGACGCGCTGCTCCACGACAGCCCCTATGGCCACGTCTGAAGCATCGGTGGTGAGCGTTATGCGGGCCACCGGGTCCGGATGCGCCAGCAGTGCGGCGTTCGCCAGGGCTGCTTTAACTTCCGAGAACGCCTGCTCTCGCTCTGGGGTCCATTCGACCCTATCCGCGGGTTTCTGTCTCTTGAGCGCGGCGTACAATGGTTGCATGAGCTGCGCTGCGTGGGGAAGGAAACAGTTATAAAAGTTCACCATCCCCAAAAATTCCTGCAGCGCCCTGACCATCTGAGGCCGGGGAAAATCCGCCATGGCACGCATTTTGTTGGGCAGCGGGATCGCTCCTTCCAGAGAGACGCGGTGCCCCAAAAAATCAATCTCCGTCACGCCGAACTGGCATTTCACCGGGTTGATTATTAACCCGTGCTCCTCTAACCTCCGGAAAACCATCGTGAGGTGGGTTTCGTGTTTGTCTTCGGACGTACTGGCTACCAGGATATCATCCAGGTAGACGAACACGAACGGGAGATCGCGCAGCACTGCATCCATCATGCACTGGAACGTCTGTGCCGCTCCTTTTAACCCGAATGGCATGCGCAGGAACTCGAATAGACTGAACGGAGTTATTACCGCTGTTTTGGGTATGTCCTCCGCGCGCACTGGGACTTGGTGGTAACCGCGGACCAGGTCTATTTTGGAAAAAATGCGTGCTCCGGCAAGGTGAACGGAAAAATCCTGTATGTGAGGAATTGGGTAGCGGTCGTGCGCTGTGGCGTTGTTCAACCTGCGGAAATCTCCGCACGGTCGCCACGAGCCCTCAGCCTTAGGGACCCTGTGTAGCGGGGATGCCCATGGGCTGTTCGAACGCCTGATGATGCCCAACCTTTCCAGGTTGGCGAACTCCTCGCGCGCTATGGCCAGTTTAGCTGCATCAAAGCGCCGAGGTCTTGCAAAAACGGGCGGCCCGGTGGTGGTGATAAAGTGCTCCACCCCGTGTTTAGCGATGGCCACGGAAAACGTTGGGACCGTGAGTGCTGGGAACTGAGTGAGCAGTTTGTGGAACTTACTGCCTGGAGCTGTGACATTGGCTTGTGCTGTTGGCTGGGTCACTCGAGCTATACAGGGGAGAGAGTCAAAGGACAGTGCATTAACCAGGCGCCTGTTAGCAACATCAACCAGTAAACCATGTGCACACAGAAAATCAGCCCCCAGGATATGGTAATTCAGTGCTGCTATGACAAAAGTCCACTCATATGTATGGCCGTGTAGAGATAAGAGCAGAGTCCTCTCACCAAAGGTCTTAATATCCGAGCCGTTTGCTGCCAACATCTCGGGGCCGCTAGGTTCTGCCAGTTGGTCAGCGTAGGTTGGCAGGATGAAACTCTTCTGGGCTCCGGTGTCCACGAGGAAGCACCTCCCCGAGCGTGCGTCCGTCAAGTAGAGCAGCTTGTTCTCTTCACTGAGGGTCACAGCTGCTACCAACCCCCGGCCTTGGCGTTTCCCGAGCGCTTGAATTGGCACGGTGGCGCACATCTGCATGCCTTCTCTCCAAAGCGGCGGTGGTAGAAACAGAGCGTGTCTCTCTGGCGCTCCTTGGCCCCCGCTGCTGCTACCGTCGGTGGCTCATCGCCTCCTCTGGTTGTCTCGCTGGGCTCCGCCGCTGCCGTGTTGACTGTGATCGCCCTGGTGGTGATGATGATCCGGTCTGCCTCCTGGGCTAGCGCACGGTAGTCTCGCGCGGCCAGCCACGGTGAATTGGCCAGAGCCGCTCTCGCCACTGTCGGAAGGTTCCGGAGGAAGAGGTGGGCAAACAGAAAGTGCCCGTCGTCCGTGCCCATTAACGCCAGCATCTTCTCCATCAGGTCTACGGCCGAACCATCTCCTAACTCAGTCCGCGTCAGGAGCCTCTCCGCTCTCTCACAGTCCGAGAGCGTGTAGCGCTGGATGAGCGCAGCCTTGAGCGCCTGGTATCTGTTGCTGGCTGGTGGCTGATCGAGCAGGCTCGCTACTTGCTGAGCTGTGCGGGCGTTGAGCGCTGCGACCACATGGTAGAATCTGGTGTCGTCTGTCGTTACTCCCCGGAGGGTGAACTGGGCCTCGGTAAGGTGGAACCAAAAGCGCGGGTTGTGCTGCCAGAAATCCGGTAGCTTGACTGAAACCGCACATGTGTGGCTGGAGGTTCCAGTCCGGGCTGCCTGTGGGATGGCTGCCGCCTCGCTGGAGCTTCCTGACCGGGCCGGCTCCGGGGATCTTGCCTCGTGTTCCATAATATGTCTTGGGTCACCAGTGTGGAGTGTGTGAAATCAGAGGCAGATTCATTTCAGACGATTTATTACACACTCACATCACACAAGCACAGAACAGACTGACTAGTCACATTAAGCATCCCTCTCTCTATATCAAGTCACACTTCACAAGATTCAAGGCACTTCCTCATAACAGCAGGACATCTACACTACACTTCATTCAACCCCCTCTCCCACTGTTCTCCCATGTGTATTCATTGTCTCTATCTAAGGTGTGAAATAACCTGAGGCCCACAGTTTGATCATCACAAAAAATCAATTCACTGAGACTTTGGAATTTATTCTCCTCAGAAGAATAAAAAAAATGTAACTGCATTAATGTGAAGGGTGACACTGGTGTTTCGACTGCAGTAAACAGGCCAGGTCTGGCTCAAAAGCAGTGGTTTTGATGCGCAAGATGTCACGCAGGTGAGAGTCACTTAGTCTTGTCCTCACACGGTTCTTGTTAATGTTCATAACCGAGAACGTCTTCTTGCACAAGTATGTCGAGCCAAACAACCTCAGCATTTTCTCAGCAAATGTTCGAATCTCTTGGAACCTGTCTTTGTCCAGCTGGCGGTAAAAGTTGATGAGAGGGAGTTGCTGGTGGCGACCGTGACACTCCGCGTCACACTGCAGCTCAATGAACTCCAGCTGCAGGTGGTCTGGAGCGTCATTAGGATCCACGGAAAAAGGAGTGGAAAAAAGTGTGATCTCCTTTTCAATAGCTGCAAAATCCCTGAAACACTGTTGAAACTCCTCAGAGATGAAATGTTTTCTGCATACCTCCTCATTTGCGCACTGATATTGTTTTCTGAAAAAACTGGTCATCATTTCCTGCAGTGATGGGAAATGTGTGGTATTGGGCTGCGTTTGTGACAGGTGCCTTTGGAAAAGTAGCAGCTTTGTCCGAAAAGCTTTTATGTATGAATACAGTTGGCTCACCACTGCATTTTGCCCCTGAAGGCTCGTGTTCAGAGCATTCAGATGTCGTGTTATGGCAACTAAAAATCCAAAATCAGCCAGCCAAACAGGATTGCAGAATTCCAGCATCGGTTGTCCGATGCCGGAAAGTTCACACAGGGGTCACGCGTCGAGAATGCAGCCACAGGTCTACTGCCACCCTCTGGTGAAATATAAAATTGCTGTTTTTGGTATGTGTGTATTGTTTACTGTGGGGAAACTGTGCTGGCGGGCCACATATTATTGATTTTATGACAGGACGCTTCGGGCCGGTGGAAATTTGGTCATGGGCCGGATTTGGCCCGGGGGCCGGACTTTGGGCATGCCTGCCTTAGGACCAAGATCCAGGACAGATCTCTGTTCTGCTTACCTAGCTGCCTGACAGGACAAGGAGGGAAAAAAAACCTTCACATTTATTCTGCATTACACACCATTTAAGCAATTTAATTACAGTTTTGGTTAATTATGCAGTTTAAAAGAAGATGATTTGCACTTGTAATCAATTAAATCATCTTAAGAGCTGTAGCACATTTAATTCATTTTATTCCTGAAGAAAGTAGTAAGTCTGAAAAAAAAGTCTGAGACGCAAAATAGTTGGTCACATTTTCATTTCACACAAAATAAAAGTTTGGTTAAAACAGGTTCATAAGATATACAGTATTTTTAATAAAATGGTAACACTAAAAATTAAATAAGATGTAATTTGATCCCCTTTATTTCAATAAGAAAGTAATACAATTATAAATGTAGATGGGCAAAAATGAAGGAGAATGCAGTAATTTAAAACAGAATTGTGTCATGATCCGGGGATGTCTCTGCTCTCTCTCTCTCCCCACCTGCAGTCTCCTCCTCTAATCAGGTGCAGCTGCCCCTTGTGTCACACCTGTAGCTCATCTAGAGGCTGCTTATTTAAGAGCTGGAGAAACAACCCAGAGTGTGGGATTGTCAGATGACTACACTTTGCCACTGTCTACACCTGGGGTGCCCAACCAGTCGATCGCGATCAATTGCAGACTGATTCTCAGTTGATTGCGACTGCATAGTCTGCAAAGATTTCTCTGCCATTGCTCCTTAGTGTTATATTGTAATCTATGCTTTTATTTGTGAAGTGCAGTGTAGTGGCGGCCACTTCCTCTTCCGCCACTGCACCGCTTCTGTAAATATCAGCAGGCATCTTGGTTCGGCCTCTTTGCCAATCCCCCTGCCTGGCAGTTGTATTGTGGAGAAGTATCATTAATAAAGATAAGTTCTACCGAGTACCTGGCCTCATCATTTGGGAGGTAATTCCATACACAACATTTTGGCGGCGACGATAAAAGTATGGAAGCATGTGTTTTACTGATTCAGCCCTTCCTGGAGCTCCTGGGCAAGCCATCTGTCCCCTGGCCGAGATGGTTTGCGGCCTTCGAGACCTACGTCGTGGCGCTCAACCTGGGTGAGATGGACAATCTGAGGGCACGTGCACTTCTAGTGCATAATTTGGGAATTGAGGGCCAGCGGATCCTAAGCACACTCAGGGATTCGGACACATTCGAAGATGTGGTCGAGTTACTGGCGCGCCATTTTCGTGCCCCAGACAGCGTCATCGTACGGAGAATCAGGTTTCAGCAGTCCCACCAACGGGCGGGTGAACCTATCCACCGGTTTGTTGCCGACCAGAAACTGCTGACTAGTAAGCATCGTTTTGGGCCGCTGGAGGAGGAGGTGGAGGAGGCATCTTTTCAGAATTTGAGAAGCTGTTTTACTGACTTTACATCTACTGAGCCTGTTGCCAGCTATCTGTGTTTTCCATTTGGGGAGGGCATCAATGTGGATTACGCTGCTTCTAAAGTAGCATCACTGTTTCATCTGGATAGCTCTGCTGTTGAGAGTGAGATTCTTACACTGCAAAATGACACTGAGCTCAAATCCAGGGCAACACCTGGCATTAAAGGAGACTTCTGGAACTTACTGCTGGGACAAAAATATCCCAACTTCAGAAGATGTGCCTTGAACTTGACTACAATTTTGGATCATTGTATTTGTGTGAGATTGCTTTCTCTCATATAAAAATCATCAAATCAAAGTACAGATCCACAATGACAGACATTCACCTCGTGGCCTGCCTAAGGCTTGTAACTAGCTCCTACTGCCCTGACTATGAGAAACTAGCTGCCTCCTCCCAATGCTAAAGGTCCCACTGAGGTAAGGAGATACATTTATTTCAACTGCTTTGCAACTCACAAACTACTTTTTATTATATCTGAATGGGTTTTCTGTTTATTGTGTGCATATTAAATGTGTAGATGGACAATGGATACGGCCTATGTGAACTGGTAGATCTCAACAGGCTCACAACTTTAAAAGTAGATCTTGGTTCAAAAAAGGTTGGGCACCACTGGTCGACACCTCGTTTGCTCCTGATTTGCCTCTCAGCCTTGCTCAAGCCTGCCTTGCTCCTGTTTTGCCTCTTAGCCGACTCCCTACCATACCCTGGACCCAAGTAAGGAAAAGAGTTACACGTTGTTTACCTCTCCTTCCCTACCACAGGTCCATGTTGTTGGACTTCTCATGGCGTATTTGGATTCCTTCCCTGGCAGATTTCCCTTGGAACAAAATACACACATTTTCAAGTACTTAAGCCCTCATTACCCACCAGCTAACCCATCTCCCCAGTATGGTTCAGGTTAAAATTGTCCCTGTGGGTTATTCTTCACATATCTGCTCTAGCTTTCCAGCGTTGGTGTGCCGCAGCCTCCTCTCCTCTTCCAACCTTCAGCTTGCACTGCTACCTGAGTAAGAGAACAAGTTATTCAGTCTAGCATATTCACTCGTTGAAAGAAGTTACTGATTGGCCTCTCTTTGCTTTTTCCACAGGACTGCCAGCACACTGACATCTCCATTCATTCATTTATTCTTATTTTATCAGTGAACTTCCCTAAATGTGTTTTCATCTCTGTGGTGGTCCTGTGCCTACATTTGAGTCTAACTAACCCCAAAATCATGTCAATACAATCCTACCAAATGGACTCAGCTAGCACAGCAGCCACAGCAGAGACACCACGTTTACAAGTAATTGAGTTTAAATTAGACCATTTAGCTCACCAAGTATCAGCTTCCATAACTCAGATCCATCTCCTCACTGAACATGTTAAAGGTCTCCCTCGCAGTCCTGTAGTTAGAAATTCTCTGTCACCTTTGGAATCCTCCGAGTTTTCGGCCTCCCTTCCCGTGCCCTCTTTCCAGTATCTCACTATCTCCAGTCCAGCTCGGTATAATGGGCAGTTAGGGCCGTGTGAGGAATTTTTATTTCAATGCGAGCTAGTGTTCCAGTGGGTTCCAGAGGATTTTCCCACTGACCTAAGCCGTATTAGTTACATCGCTGGCCTGTTAGACGGCCAGAATCAGAATCAGAATCAGAATCAGGTTTATTGCCATTGTTCATGTGATACACAAACTAGGAATTTGTCTCGGTGCCATGCTGCAACATTAAAAACATAATGAGAAAAAGGGATAAACTAAAAAACTAAAGGACTAGAAACGTGCAATAAGTGTAGAAAAATAAGTAATAATAAGTAATAATAATAATAATAATACTAGTAATAATGAGTAGTACTAGTCAAGGCAGTTTAAAAAATTAGCATGTAGCAGATAATGTGAAGTACCACATAGTGCAGTCAATAATGCAACAGAAAAACAGTGATGAATGACATGAGTCTGGTTGAGCTGCTGTACATAGTGCACGAGAGTCAAAAGTCACTTAGTGTTCAGCAGTCTGATGGCAGAGGGGAAAAAGCTGTTCATGTGCCGAGAGGTTTTAGTCCGAATGGACCGAAGCCTTCTACCTGAGGGGAGGGGGGCAAACAGCACGTGACCAGGATGTGAAGGATCGGCTATGATCCGGCCAGCACGCCTCCGGGTCCTGGAGATGTACAGGTCCTGGAGAGATGGGAGCTTGCAGCCTATCACCTTCTCAGCAGTGCGCACGACGCGCTGCAGCCTTAGTCTGTCCCTGGCAGTGGCTCCTGCGTACCACACAGTTATGGAGGAGGTGAGGATGGACTCGATGATGGCCGTGTAGAACTGCACTAACATCTTGGTGGGTAGCTTGAGCTTCCTCAGCTGCCGCAGAAAGAACATCCTCTGCTGGGCCTTTTTGATGAGGGAGCTGATGGTTGGCTCCCATTTGAGGTCTCGGGTGATGGTGGTGCCCAAGAAGCGGAAGGAATCTGCAAAGGTGATGGGAGAGCCTGTGATGGTGAGGGGGGGGCAGGGGGGATGTGACTTTCCTGAAGTCCACAATCATCTCCGCTGTCTTCAGAGCATTCAGCTGCAGGTTGTTGTGGCTGCACCAGGACACCAGCTGGGCCACCTCTTCCCTGTAGGCGGACTCGTCACCGTTGGAGATGAGCCCGATGAGGGTGGTGTCGTCCGCAAACTTAATCAGCTTAACAGACTGGTGGGAGGAGGTGCAGGAGTTGGTATAAAGGGAGAAGAGTAGGGGGGAAAGTACACAGCCCTGGGGTGATCCAATGCTGATGCTAACAGAGTCTGAGACAGACTTCCCCAGCCGCACATGCTGTCTCCGGTCCGTCAGGAAGTCGGTGATCCACCTGCAGAGGGAGTCAGTCAAGCCCTCCCCTGGGCTCAAGCAGTTTTGGATGGTCCTAAGCTCGGCTCACATTCTCTATCGCAATTCATTCATGAATTCCAACAAGTATTTGGCAGTTCCAGTAGAAACATTACTGAATGTTTGTTGAACTTGTCATGAGCCGAGTTCTGGAGGTTCCGACAGACTCGGTCTCATGGCTTTTTCCTTATATTTACATATTTGTTGTATTTTGTGCTTTTTGGGTTTCTGTAATTCTTGTACTGATTGCTATTTTCTTGTTTATGTTTTAGTTTTGTTACAATCTTATTTTGTATTAATTTACATTTATATTTCAGTCTGCGTTTGTTGATATTTTATTCTTTAGTTCTTTACTGTTGGGTTGACAGCTGTCAAGGGTGTTTCCGGGTTTTGTGCTTTGTGTGAGCTTCGCCCCTGTCAGCTGTCAGCTTCAACCGCTCTCCTCTCATTGCCCCCAGCTGGTCCTATTATGTATCATTGGTTCCTTCTGCCCACTCATGTGACCCACACCTGTCACTACTTATGTAATTGTTTGACCCTATTTAAGGGGAGGTATTTTCATTTCTGATTGCCGCTGTCTTGACTATCAAGCTACTCTTCATCTCCACCAGAGCCCTGTCCCTGCTCTGGTGCGCTATTTTATTTTATTTGTATTTTTGTGTTCTTAGCACTGTGTTGGACTTTGTTTTTTCAATAAATTGCCCAAACTCACAGTTCAGCGCATGGGTCTCACCTTTCTGCCCCGAAGGGCAATTCATGACAGAAGACAGTGGCCAGTAGAGACGCAGCTGCTTTGAGTTTGTGGATATTTTTACCTCCTCCTGGCCTTGGAGGAGGTTATGTTTTTGCCAGGGTTTGTGTGTTTGTTTGTCTGTTTGTCTGTCTGTCTGTTTGTCTGTTGGTTAGCAAGATAACTCAAAAAGTCTTGGACGGATTTGCATGAAACGTTCAGGCGTTGTTGGAAATGGTACAAGGAAGAACTGATTAAATTTTGGGGGTGATCCGGTTCACCGTCTGGATACAGGAATTTTTTTAAAGCATTTTTCAACACTGTGACATAGGGCCATTTTCAACATGTGCGCAGGCGCAATGGAGGCCGCTGGGCGTCGTGTCTGACCAACACAAACTCCGCCTTCGTCAACGTTTTAGCCACAAAAGCATGCGGAAAACACTGCTGGCCTCGGACCCCCAGCGTGCCTGTGGCAGCCATAGGCGCTGCGCACATTGCGCTGGTCGTCGTGTCTGACCAACACAAACTCCGCGTTCTTCAACGTTTTAGGCACAAAAGCACGCGGAAAACACCGCTGGCCTGGGCCCGCCAGCGTGCCTGCTTTTGTGCCACGCTGCAAAACCTGACACGGACACCTGTCCGCCGCCCCATTATTTGCCACAAATTCCCCGCCCAGCTATAGGCGCTGCGTAAAAACGACCTCTCTGCCGGGGAAGACTCTAAATTCTGTTTTGCCGCGGAGCGCAACCCCAATATAATATAAAACCCACGGCAACCTGTCTAACCAATCTGCATCCGTCAGTGGAGGAGATGGACACACCAACACTTCACTTTATTACCTCCGCCAAGGAGGCAATGCTTTTACTACCGTAAAACGGGGCTATTAGGGACGGCGGGGTAATATGGGACACTTTTCTAAATGTAATTCTGCTTTTTTAATTTTGCTTCCGTCTAGATTTGATGAAGGATTCATGGATATTTGACAATAACAACACAACTCAGCGTCCTGCTCAAAATAAAAAAAGTGTGGGGAGACTTGAATAACGAAACCGAATTGTCTTTCATTTCAGTTTATTCAAGAAATCATTCCACTGTCTGCTCTTATTCTTGAGCAGCGAACAAAGAGAGTGAACACACCAAAGTTCTCTCATTTAAACCTTCTCACATCAAACCATTTCCCTCGCGGGGGAAATCACACATCTATATCAAAGTCTCTTTATTCACATTCATTAGCCTTTTATTTACATAACTCCCCCTTCTCTCTTCCCGAGCCTCAGTGGTCAGGAAGTCTTCTGTCCCCTGTCCTCCGCAGGGGGTCCAGGCTCTGTGGCTCCGCACCGCAGGGGGCTGGCTCTCCTTCATCGTGGTTAAATCACATATGCAGTGTCCAACATATACATGTCTCACAACACAGCCATATAACCCCCCCCCAAACGATGAAGAACAGACTAATTCCCAAAATTTAATATCACCTTACTCACTACTGAATAATCAACACCAACATTCAGTCTGTGCGCCGCTTGGGCTTCAGCCGTCTGCCGAATCTGCTGTGCGTTGGCCCCGCCTTGCCTGCGGTGCTGTTCTGCTTCGGGTCTGTTGACTGAGGAAGAGAGTGGTTAATTGCCCTCTGCGGGGGCCTGCCTCGTCGAGGCGCCACCGCGACCGGTACAGACACGTCCTTCATGACAAAAGCAGGTTTTAGTCTGTCAATACTGACTGTCTCTTTTCTGTCCCCAAAATCTAGCACAAATTGCTTATCACCTGCCTCCAGCACTCGAAATGGCCCTTCGTAAGGTGGTTTGAGCGTTGCTTTAAGGGCTTCGCGCCTGACAAAAACGAAATCGGCATTTTTCAAAGCCTTGGGGACGAAAACTCGTGGAAAAGCGTGATGAACCGGACCCGGGAGCATGTCTGCCCCCGTGCCAACTAACGGTCCCAGAGCAGAGAGAGGTGGGGGCTCTGGGTGCTCTGGTAAAAACTCGCCCGGCAGCCTCAGAGTTTGTGCGAATACCAGCTCCGCTGGGGAGGCGTCTAAGTCCTCTTTAGGCGCAGAACGCAACCCTAATAAAACCCATGGGAGTTTATTTACCCAATCTGCATCCGTGAGCGACGCTCTGAGTGCTGCCTTCAAAGACCTATGAAAACGCTCGCATAAACCATTAGCCTGAGGGTGGTAAGCCGTAGTGCGGTGAATTTTGGCTCCTAAGCCGTTGGCCATCGCTGACCACAGCTCAGAGATGAATTGCGGTCCTCTATCGGACGTAATGTCCGACGGAACCCCGAAGCGCGCCACCCAAGCCGTTAAAAAAACGCGAGCCACCTCCGCGGCCGTGGTCGTCGCAAGTGGAACCACTTCCGGCCAACGTGTGGTGCGGTCCACCATTGTCAAAAGATACGTGAACCCCTGTGATGCCGGTAGGGGGCCCACAAGGTCGACGTGCACATGGTCGAACCTTCTGGCCGGAATGCGGAACGGTTCTAACGGGGCTCTTGTGTGCCTGTGAATTTTGGCCCGTTGACAGGAAATGCAGGTTTTTGCCCATTCCTTCACGTGCTTGCGCAGGCACGGCCAAACAAACTTTTCCGCCACTAGTTTCACCGACGCGCGCACCCCCGGGTGCGCCAGTGAGTGGACCGAGTCAAAAACACGGCGGCGCCACGTGGCCGGAACCACCGGACGCGGGCGCCCCGTCGACATGTCGCAGATCAGGGGGGGCATACCGGTTTGTAAACACTTGCTCTCCAGCCTCAACCCTGTTGGTCCAGACTGGAGCGCGCGCACGTCTGCGTCCGCCCCCTGGTCCGCTGCCATGGCTGCGTAATCTATACCCACGTGCACCGGGGCTGCGCGCGCCACCGTGCCGCTCTCCTGCGGCGCGGTCACGGTGGCCCGTTCTGCCTCTGCGCGTGTCGGGGTCGTGAACGCGCGTGAGAGACAATCCGCTACTACATTGAATTTGCCCGCGACGTGCCTAATGTCAGTGGTAAATTCCGAGATTGCGGCCAGCTGCCTCTGCTGCCTGCCGGACCACGGATCTGAAATTTTGGCCATGGCGTATGTGAGCGGCTTGTGGTCCACATAAGCGGTGAAGCACCGTCCTTCCAGCCAGAACTGGAAATGACGAATAGCCAAATGCAGCGCCAACAGTTCTCTGTCAAACGCGCTGTATTTTCGCTCAGCCGCGCTTAAAGATTTGCTAAAGAAAGCCAAAGGCTGCCAAACTCCGGCTACCTGTTGCTCAATAACGGCCCCTATGGCTAAATCTGAAGCGTCTGTCGTCAGCGCGATACGTGCTGCAGGGTCTGGGTGGGCCAGGAGCGCAGCGTCAGCCAAGGCTTTTTTAACCTCTGTGAACGCGCGCTCCCGCTCCGGGGACCATTCGACCGCCTGGGTCGGCTTTTGTTTTTTGAGCGCGGCATATAACGGTTGCATGATTTGAGCTGCGTGGGGCAGGAACCGGTTATAAAAATTCACCATCCCCAAGAATTCCTGTAGTGATTTGACCGTTTGTGGACGGGGAAAATCCGCTACCGCGCGTACTTTCTCTGGTAACGGAACCGCTCCCTCCGGGGAGACGCGGTGACCCAAAAAATCAATCCGCTCAACGCCGAACTGGCACTTGGCTGGGTTAACTATTAAGCCGTGCTCTCCCAGCCTCCTAAAAACTGCTGTGAGGTGCGTTTCGTGTTCGTCCTCTGAAGTACTCGCGACCAAAATGTCGTCGAGGTACACAAACACGAAAGGGAGATCGCGTAACACGGCATCCATCATCCGCTGAAATGTTTGCGCCGCCCCTTTGAGACCAAACGGCATGCGTAAAAATTCGAAAAGTCCGAACGGGGTTATTACCGCTGTTTTAGGAATGTCCTCCGGTTGGACCGGGACTTGGTGATAGCCGCGAACTAGATCAATCTTTGAAAAAATGCGCGCCCCCGCCAGGTGCACCGAAAAATCCTGAATGTGCGGGATGGGATAACGATCGTGTGCCGTAGCGTTGTTTAGCCTGCGGTAATCCCCGCACGGTCTCCAGGAGCCATCGGCTTTCGGTACCATGTGCAGCGGCGAAGCCCACGGGCTCTTCGACCTACGAACGATGCCCAGCCTCTCCAGGCTGGCGAACTCCTCGCGCGCAATGGCGAGCTTAACTGCATCCAAGCGCCGAGCTTTTGCAAACACGGGAGGACCAGAAGTGGGGATGAAGTGTTTCACCCCGTGCTTCGCGACCGTCGCTGAAAAAGTGGGCACAGTGAGCGCTGGAAATTGGGTGAGGAGTGTGTGAAACTTACCACCTGCTGTAGCGACGTGGGTCTGTACTGGTGGCGGGGACACTCGAGCTGAACAGGGGAGAGAGTAAAAAGAGAGTGCATTTACCAGCCGTCTATTAGCAAGATCAACTAACAGATTGTGTGAACACAAAAAATCCGCGCCCAACATGTTGAAACTCACCGCCGCTACTACAAAAGTCCATTCATATGTGCGGCCATGTAAGCATAAAGGCAAGGTCCTTCTCCCGTAGGTGTTGATGTTCGAGCCATTTGCCGCTGTAGCTCCGTCACCGTGGGGTCCAGCTACCCGGTCCGCGTATGTTGGGGTGATGAAGCTCACTTGTGCTCCGGTGTCAATGAGGAACACTCGTCCGGAGCGCGCATCCGTGATGTAGAGCAGCTTGTTGCGTTCTCCGAGGGTCGAAGCTGCTAGCGACCCCCGGTCTTGCCGTTTCCCGAACTCCTGAAGATGCAGGGCGGCACACACCTGCGTGCCTTCTCTGCGAACCTCCGATGGTAAAAGCAGAGATCTTCTCCTCCGCTGTGTCGTGCCCGCGCCTCTGTCGCCGGGCTATTGGCTCCCCCTCGTCGCGGCCGTGTTGCCGCCATCGTCGGCCAGTCTGGTTCTGCCGCCTCTGGCTCCCCGCTGTCTCGGGTCGCTGCTGTGGTTGCTTGCCCGCCGCAGGCGTCCAGGATCCCGTCTGCCTCCTGGGCCAGCTCCCGGAACTCCTCCAGGGTGTGACACTTTTTGCCGGCCAGCGTGCTTCTCGCATGCGCCGGGAGGTTGGAGAGGAAGATGAACTGAAAAATGAAATCATCGTTGTCCAACCCTCTCAGCTGTATCATCTCCTCCATCAGGGCGCTCGGCCTGTGTCCACCTTGGTCTAGCAAAGACAGGATCCTCCTCGCCCTCACTTCAGCCGAGGGGGTGAAAAACTTGATGAGGGTGGATTTCAGCTTGCCGTACCTGTCGGTCGCGGGTGGCTGCTCCACCAGGCTTTGCACGCACCGAGCTGTGCTGTTGTCCAGTTTAGCGATGACATGGTGGAACTTAGTGTCATCCACCGTTACTCCTGCGAGCGCGAACTGCGACTCTGCTTGCAGAAACCACGACCGTGGGTTATCCTGCCAGAAATCAGGCAGCTTAACGGCCACTGCGCTCGCCAGCTCTGAGCGCTGTGAGTCCGGGACCCTGAGAATTTCTTCGTTCATTCTCAACGTCGTCAGGGTCACCAATGTGGGGAGACTTGAATAACGAAACCGAATTGTCTTTCATTTCAGTTTATTCAAGAAATCATTCCACTGTCTGCTCTTATTCTTGAGCAGCGAACAAAGAGAGTGAACACACCAAAGTTCTCTCATTTAAACCTTCTCACATCAAACCATTTCCCTCGCGGGGGAAATCACACATCTATATCAAAGTCTCTTTATTCACATTCATTAGCCTTTTATTTACATAACTCCCCCTTCTCTCTTCCCGAGCCTCAGTGGTCAGGAAGTCTTCTGTCCCCTGTCCTCCGCAGGGGGTCCAGGCTCTGTGGCTCCGCACCGCAGGGGGCTGGCTCTCCTTCATCGTGGTTAAATCACATATGCAGTGTCCAACATATACATGTCTCACAACACAGCCATAAAAAGCAGAATTACATTTAAAACATTTCCCACAAAAGTGTCCCTTATTAACCCGCCGTCCCTTATAGCCCCATTTTACACTACTGAACCACTAATCCTATCACTATCACATTGATTGTCATTCATTAATTGTCTGTTTATTGCACTGTCCATGTCAAATAAACAAATAATCATTGTGAATCCAATTGCTAGTCATATCTTTTCATGCTCAGGGAATCTGAAAACGTACACACAAACACTCTATGGGGGGAACTGTGCCGCTTGGCGGAGGTCTGCGCTCTCCGAGTGCTTTTCTAGTTTTTGTTTTGTTTTGTTTTGTTTTCACTCACCTGTTTTCTGTGGAGCTTAGCATGGTCCCTGACTATTTTGGGTCTATGGGCGGGTCTACATACCCGATGAGCCTGGGGTGGGAGCTTTGTAGGACACTGATGGATGTGGATGACCTCATCTCCAATGCACACGGAGCTCTTATCTCGGAAGACGCTCTTTGGCACCTGGGCCTCGCTGAGGCGGCTGCTCGCCGGTGCCCTCAGCTCGCACAGCATACTGAGGGGATAGAAAGGATCGCGCTGATGGTGGCACTACAATGGGAGAATGGCGGGAGGGAGAGGAGCTTCCTGAAGAAGCGGAGGTCAGCTCCCACAGGGAGGTGTCCCCTATCCTCAGTACCACCATCTCCTCACCCGTCTCCAGCTCCTGCTGCTGCTCCATCAGCTCCACGACATCACCGTCATCCAGCTCCAGACCGCCGGAGGAATATTCCCCCCTCTCTGGCAGCAACTTCCCCTTCACCGAGGCAGAAGCTTCCCTCAGCAGTGAACCCTCCGTGTTTTTTGTCTCCAGCTGAATTGTCAGTTTCTTCTCACTCCACAGTTGCTGTTTCCTGCTTCACCTCAATGTTCTCTCCAGCTGCCGAGAAGTTGACTGTTTCCTCTCCAGTTCCGCCCTCCTCCGTGTCCACAGGGGCTGCTCCTCCATGGTCCCCTGAGGGTCCCATGTCCACCGTAGCCACGGAGAGGGATGACGCTACACCTGCTGCAGCAGGAAACATCGTTCTTCTGCCTCATTTTATGAGGATATGCCTTGTCTGATTCCCAGTAGTGGCGCTCAGGGTTTGCAGTCCCCTGAGCCCTCACTGCCTGCAGCAGCTATTAGTTTCTCACCTGCCCTCTCCGTGTCTCCTCCTATCCTCCTCGAGTGTCCACTGACTACAGGGTTGAGCCGCCGGACGATGGAGGAGCCTGCGGTTGTGGAGGACCTAGTCCCAGCCCTGCAGCCACTGTCTGGATGGCGAGAGGGCTGGTACCGAGCTGACGTCTGCCCCAACAATGAAGCGTCGGGGCAGACGATGAAGCGTTGGCAATTAACTATCATTAATGTCTGGCTAGTTAGCTGAATAAACAAAAATCTGAAAATACATCATTTAGCACAGCTGTAATGCTGTTCTTCTTCCCAGGCTCCAACTTACAGTTTTTTTTTTCACAATCATGATAATTTCTGAATTTCTGTAAACATTTTTGGCCTCAAGTAAACGTATGCAAGTTACCATCAATCAATTAAATGTTATAACAAGCAAACTTGCAAATGGGAAAACCTCCCAGCAGCATCTTGCTCAACAACATGCGAAAGTAGTTTTTCAGTCTCTGAGCCTTATTTGACAGTGTTCCAGGTTCCAGTTCCAGTAGAACTTTCTGGAAGACCTGAATGGTGTATTTGAAGTTTTTTGGATATTTTAGGTAGAGGCATAGGTCAGTCCAACCAGATAGCAACAGGCTCTGCCAATACCCCCAAGACCTCTGAGGACAGTGTTCCCCTCGATTACGATGCCATCAGTAAGTTCATGGGCTGATGTACTGGGGTTCTGTAGTGTATGTGATGTGCTGCACATTCACGCAGGTGACATCAGCACATCAAGGTGGGGTTTTGAGTCAGTTCAGCAACTCAGCTTTATGTATGTTCATGTGTTCTAGCTGAATAAAGTTAACCTCAGGACATGGTTGCTGTCCGCCCATTCTTCAGACATAACATGTTCCTCATCTGGTAGATCATCATCTCCTCTTTTGCCGACTTGTGCACACTGCCTGGTCCATCAGCAGTATCCTGTAGACATTGTAAAGATAGAACTCAGTTTAAGCTACTGTATATATACATACATACAGTGAGACATACAGTAATTAAAAAGCAACCTCTCAGTGCTATTGTCATGCTGTTTCCTCTCCTGGGGTTGTCGCTACCATAAAAGTGTTTTTGTGCAGCAACTAGGCTGAAGAAACTATTGAAATGATTAATTATTAATATAAGCTACGTGTTATATTTGTGGATGCACACATCTGATCCGAGGGGTACTGCATAAAACCAAGATAAGGGATTAAGCCAGGATTTTCAAGTAATTCTGGCTTAATCTATACTTGACTTGGCTGCATAAAAGTAGGATTGTGGTCCGTGTAAATGAAGAGGCAGATTCATTGCAGACGATTTATTACACACACACTTCTCAAGCAAGAACAGACTGAACATTTAAGCAGAAACTCTCCTCTTAAGTTTCATGGCATTTTCATCACACACAACATGACATTTGCATCACACTGCATTCAACATCCTTCATCCTTGACTCCTCCCTGCTATCTCACCAGGAATCTCCTGCTCTTTGTTTTCCCATGCTTATCCACTGTCTCCTGTCTGAGATGCTAGATAATCTGGCTCCTCCAAGGTGCTACAATACCCCCCAGCATCTTAGATAGAACAATAGAACAACAGTCCACATGCTGTGATAGAACAATTGAATATCAGTCCACATGCTGCTTGGGCTTCCGTCTCCTCCCCTATCTACTGTAACTTGGGTTTACCTCCTCCGTGGCGCTGCTGTGCCAGTGGGGGGCTGCTGGGAGTGTGTCTGACTGTGGGTGGGCTGTTGCTGGGGGGGGGGGGGGGCGCACTTCGGTCTGTCCGTGTGGCTGCTCTGGTGAATCGTTTCCCTGGGGAGCTCTCCGTGGGGGTCTTCCACGCCGAGGGGCCTTAGCCAACAGCACTTGCTCGTCCGTCACAACGAAAGCGGGTTTGAGTCTGTCTATGCCAATTTTTTCCCTCCTACCCCCCAAGTCTAGCAAAAAATGCTTATCCCCTGTTTCCAGCACTCTGAACGGTCCATCATAGGGTGGGCGCAATGGAGGGTGGTGGGCGTCGCGTCTGTGTACCTTGGCTCGTTGGCACGCCACGCAGGCTGCAGCCCACTCTTTCACTTGTTTGCGTAGGCTCGGCCACACAAACTTCTCTCCCACCATTTTGACTGACGCGCGCAATCCTGGGTGCGCCAGAGTGTGAACCGACTCAAACATGCGGCAGCGCCACGCGGCCGGGACCACCTGACGCGGGCGACCCGTGGAGACATCGCAGATTGGGGGGGCCGCCATCCTACAGCACCCTGCTCTCCAGCCTTAACCCTGTTGGTCCAGACTGGAGCGCGCGCACGTCTGCATCGCTAATCTGCTCCGCGGCCATGGCTGTGTAATCTATCCCCACGCAGACCGGGGGCCACCACAGCGCGCAAGAGGCAGTCCGCCACTACATTCAGTTTACCAGACACATGCTGAATATCGGCAGTAAACTCTAAGATCGCGGCCAGCTTTCTCTGCTGCCGGCCCGACCACGGTTCTGAAACCTTGGGCATCGCGAATGTTAGCGGCTTGTGGTCCACGAACGCGGTGAAGCTGTGCCCTTCCAGCCAGAACTGAAAGTGGCGTATGGCCAGGTGAAGAGCCAGCAACTCTCTGTTGAACGTGCTGTATTTACGTTCGCTGTTGCGCAAAGTTCTGCTGAGAAAGGTGAGCGGTTGCCAAGCCCCGGCGACGCGCTGCTCCACAACAGCCCCTATGGCCACGTCTGAAGCGTCGGTGGTGAGCGCTATGCGGGCCGTCGGGTCTGGATGCACCAGCCGTGCAGCATTTGCCAGGGCTGCTTTAAATTCCGAGAACGCCCGCTCTCGCTCCGGGGTCCATTCGACCCTATCCGCGGGTTTCTGTTTCTTGAGTGCAGCGTACAATGGTTGCATGAGCTGCACCGCACGGGGAAGGAAACGGTTATAAAAGTTCACCATTCCCAAAAATTCCTGCAGCGCCCTGACCGTCTGAGACCGGGGAAAATCCACCACGGCGCGCACTTTGTCGGGCAGCGGGATCGCTCCTTCAGGAGAGACACGGTGCCCCAAAAAATCAATCTCCGTCACGCCGAACTGGCATTTCACCGGGTTGATTATTAACCCGTGCTCCTCCAATCTCCGGAAAACCGTCCTGTGGTGGGTTTCGTGTTCATCTTCGGACGCACTGGCTACCAGGATATCGTCCAGGTAGATGAACACAAACGGGATTTTGCTTAGCACCGCATCCATCATGCGCTGGAATGTCTGTGCCGCTCCTTTTAACCCGAAAGGCATGCGCAGGAACGCGAATAGACTGAACGGAGTTCAGTTTTGGGTACGTCCTCAGCGCGCACTGGGACTTGGTGGTAACCGCGGACCAGGTCTATTTTGGAAAAAATGCGCGCTCCGGCAAGGTGAATGGAAAAATCCTGTATGTGGGGATTTGGGTAGCGGTCGTGCGCTGTGGCGTTGTTCAACCTGCGGAAGTCCCCGCAGGGTCACCACGATCCTTCAGCCTTAGGGACCATGTGTAGCGGGGATGCCCATGGGCTGTTCAAGCACCTGATGATGCCCAACCTTTCCAGGTTGGCAAACTCCTCGGGTGCTATGGCCGGCTTAGCTGCATCCAAGCGCCGAGGTCTTGCAAAAACGGGCGGCCCGGAGGTGGTGATAAAGTGCTCCGTGTTTAGCGATGGCTGTGGAAAACGTCGGGACCGTGAGTGCTGGGAACTGAGTGAGCAGTGTGTGGAACTTACCGCCTGTAGCTGTGACGTTGGCTTGTGCTGTTGGCTGGGTCACTCGAGCTATACAGGGGAGAGATTCAAAGGACAGTGCATTAACCAGGCGCCTGTTAGCAATATCAACCAGTCAACCATGTGCACACAGAAAATCAGCCCCTAGTATATGGTAATTCAGTGCTGCTACGACAAAAGTCCACTCATATGTACGGCCGTGTAGAGATAAGAGCAGAGTCCTCTCACCAAAGGTCTTAATATCCAAGCCATTTGCTGCCAACATCCAAGGGGCAGCTAGTTCCTGCCAGCCGGTCAGTGTAGGTCGGCCGGATGAAGCTCTTCTGGGCTCTGGTGTCCACGAGGAAACGCCTGCCAGAGCGTGCATCTGTTAAGTAGAGCAGCTTGTTCTCTTCACCAAGGGTTGCAGCTGCTACCGGACCCCGGCCTTGGCGTTTTCCCAAGCACTTGAATTGGCACGGTGGCGCACATCTGCGTGCGTTCTCTCCAAAGCGGCGGTGGTAGAAACAGAGCGTGTCTCTCTGGCGCTCCTTGGCCCCCGCTGCTGCTACCGTCGGTGGCTCCTCACCTCCTCTGGTCGTCTCGCTGGGCTCCGCCGCTGCCGCGTTGACTGTGATCGCCCTGGTGGTGAGGATCATCCGGTCTGCCTCCTGGGCTAGCGCACGGTAGTCGTGCGAGGCCAGCCACGGCGAATTGGCCAGAACCGCTCTCGCTACTATCAGAAGGTTCCGGAGGAAGAGATGGGCAAACAGAAAGTGCCCGTCGTCCGTGCCCATTAACGCCAGCATCTTCTCCATCAGGTCTACAGCCGAACCATCTCCTAACTCGGTCCGCGTCAGGAGCCTCTCTGCTCTCTCACAGTCCGAGAGCGTGTAGTGCTGGGTGAGCGCATCCTTGAGCGCCTCGTATCTGTTGCTGGCTGGTGGCTGATCGAGCAGGCTCGTTACCTGTTGAGCTGTGCGGGCGTCGAGCGCTGCGACCACATGGTAGAATCTGGTGTTGTCTGCCGTTACTGCCTGGAGGGCGAACTGAGCCTCGGTGAGGTGGAACCAAGAGCGCGGGTTGTGCTGCCAGAAATCCGGTAGCTTGACTGAAACCGCACACGTGTGGCTGGGGGTTCCAATCCGGGCTGTCTGTGAGATGGCTGCCGCCTCGCTGTAGCTTCCTGACCGGGCCGGCTCCGGGGATCTTGCCTCGTGTTCCATAATACGTCTTGGGTCACCAGTGTGGAGCGTGTAAATGAAGAGGCAGATTCATTGCAGACGATTTATTACACATTCACACTTCTCAAGCAAGAACAGACTGAACATTTAAGCAGAAACTCTCCTCTTAAGTTTCATGGCATTTACATCACACACAACATGACATTTGCATCACACTGCATTCAACATCCTTCATCCTTGACTCCTTCTTGCTATCTCACCAGGAACCTCCTGCTCTTTGTTCTCCCATGCTTATCCACTGTCTCCTGTCTGAGATGCTAGATAATCTGGCTCCCCCAAGGTGCTACAGGATTAATTAAGCCCAGCCAAATTGCTATGGAGATTTATTCTCTGGAGCTAGCCTGGTCCAGAGCAGGTCAAGGGTCAGGCTAAGATTAATCCTAGTGACTTATTTGTCAGTGCTTGGTTCAATCCTATGAGAAATCAATGCTTTTCACTGTCATTAAATTGTCTACATGTTGAAGCATTTTAATTATCCTGCATTGAATGAAACCCAAAGAAATTAATTAAAAATTAATCTTACATTAAAATAATACAGATACATACATTGTCATTCAAGTATACACACTGTTCTTTTAATTGTACCTGTGGGTGACCCCCACAACAGACTGGGACAAGCAGAGCGCTCAGCTGGGGCAATTAGCAGAACAATGAGATGTGTGTATTGATATCAATAGGCAGCCGCTCTTTGTCTAGCTTCTTCCTGCCAGTCTTGCTGTCGATATGTATGACTCAAATGCAAATGTTCATGCTTCCTGCTCTGACTGTGATGCAAATGTCCCATGCCTTTCATGTATTGTCTGTAACTGGGTATTTAAGCCACTGAATATCACATGTTCACTCTCTCTTACTGCTCATCTGACACACGCATTCCGTGTCTCCTGACGAGAGCCTCTGGGCCCGCTCCAGCGCGCCTGCACGGCACTGGAGTGGGTGTTGTGATGGCGGTATGATTAATAAAGTCTCTCAAAACTATTTTCATAATCATCCATGTAGCAGTTATTACTGTCAGGCTCAGTGTTGCACTTTTAATATTTAAATACATTTATATTACTGCCTTTTTGAGTCCATCAGCAGTCTCTTCATCTGAAGATGTGCACGTGACTCTTGTAGATGTGCCTTCCCCACCATATTCAATAGAACCTACATTAACAATTCTGGCAGGACATCTTACAATCATGATTTTAATTAGAGAACTCAGCACCGTCCGCAGAGTGCAGAACACACAACTGAATAAAATGGCCCAAGGAATATGGAAAATATACACAGGAATGGTAGTGGTTTCACTGTTGGGTCAATGTACATGAAAGTGAGGAGTGCAAAGACAGGTGTGTTATTGTGATAATTAAAAAGGTTCTCAGTTCTGTGCATGTGAGCATTCAGAGGGAGGGGGTGGGGCCTCTGACTGTTTGTAGTCCAGATGGCCCAGGGAAAGAAACTGTTTGTCAGTCTGGAGGTGTGGGACCTGATTGATCTGAACCGTCATCCAGAGGGAAGCAGGCCAAACAGGTGGTGGGCAAGATGTGAGGGGTCTCCTGTGATGACCTTGATCTTTCTGAGACAGGAGGATCTGGACATGTCCTCAAGGGAGGACAGAGGGCCGCCGATGATTTTTTGGGTGGTGTTGATGACCCTCTGCATAGCCTTCCTGTTTTTGGCCGTGGAACCAGCATACCACATACCCAGACAGTAGGCAAGCACGCTCTCCACTGAGCAGCAATAGAAGGCCAGCAGCAGCTTCTGGTCCTGATTGTTCTTCCTCAGGACATGGAGGAAGTGCAGCCGCTACTGGTCTTTCTTCACCAGGGCCTTGGTGTTGACAGTCCAGGAGACGTCAGAGGAGATTGGGTGCCCAGCAACCTGAAGGTGGGGACAGTTTCCACGCGGTTGCCATTTATGGGGGGGAGGGGGGTCCTGTCTGCTCTTCCTGAAGTCCAATATGAGTTCTTTGGGGTTTTAAGTTGTTTGCTTGGCACTACAGCAGCAGATTCTCTACCTCCGCTCTGTATGTCTTCACATGGTCATCGGTGATGAGTCGATGAACATGCTCACTTTTAGACATTAAATATTTCCCATCAGCATTTGCCACTGTATTCCCTCATAATGCTACAATAGTTCTCTCTTTTTTTTTTATTGACAGCAGCCGTTTTTCCTTTTTCAAAACATGATATGCTTCACCTCATCATAGGTTTCCATGAGAAGCTGCTGTTCTGCTGGTGAGAAATACAGTTCGGCCCAGAAATATTTGGACAGTGACACAAGTTTTGTTATTTTAGCTGTTTACGAAAACATATTCAGGATACAATTATATAATCAATATGGGCTTAAAGTGCAGACTCTCAGCTGTAATTTGAGAGTATTCACATCCAAATTGGAGCAAGGGTTTAGGAATTACAGCTCTTCAATACTTAGCAGCCTCTTTTGCAAGGGACCAAAAGTAATTGGACAATTGACTCAGAAGGCTGCAAAAAAAAAAAAAAATTAACAAGGCTGCATGGGCTCTTCCCTCGTTAACCTGTCATCAGTTAAGCAGTTAAAAGGTCTGGAGTTGATTCCAGGTGTGGCGTTTGCATTTGGAAGCTGTTGCTGTGAACACACAACATGCGGTCAAAGGAGCTCTCAATGGAGGTGAAACAGACCATCCTGAGGCTGAAAAAAAAGAAGAAATCCATCAGAGAGATAGCAGAAATGTTAGGAGTGGCCAAATCAACAGTTTGGTACATTCTGAAAAAAAAAGAGTGCACTGGTGAGCTTGGGAACTCAAAAAGGCCTGGATGTCCACGGAAGACAACAGTGGTGGATGATCGCAGAATCCTTTCCATGGTGAAGAACAACCCCTTCACAACATTCACTCAAGTGAAGAACACTCTCCAGGAAGTAGGTGTATCAGTATCTAAGCCTACCATAAAGAGAAGACTTCATGAGAGTAAATACAGAGGATTCACCACAAGGTGCAAACCATTAATCAGCCTCAAAAATAGAAAGGCCACAATTGACTTTGCCAAAAAACACCTGAAGAAGCCAGCCCAGTTCTGGGACAGCATTCTTTGGACAGATGAGACTAAGATCAACCTGTACCAGAATGATGGGAAGAAGAAAGTTTGGAGAAGAATTGGAACAGCTCATGAAGCACACCACATCTCACCACATCTCATAAAGCACACCACATCTTCTGTAAAGCATGGTGGAGGCAGTGTGATGGCATGGGCATGCATGGCTTCCAATGGCACTGGGTCACTTGTGTTTATTGATGATGTGACAAAAGACAGAAGCAGCCGGATGAATTCTGAAGTGTATAGGGATATACTTTCTGCTCAGATTCAGCCAAATGCAGCAAAGTTGATTGGACGGCGCTTCACAGTACAGATGAACAATGATCCAAAACATACTGCAAAAGCAACCCAGGAGTTTTTTAAAGCAAAGAAGTGGAATATTCTGCAATGGCCGAGTCAATCACCAGACCTCAACCCAATCGAGCATGCATTTCACTTGCTCAAGACAAAACTTAAGGCAGAAAGACCCACAAACAAGCAACAACTGAAGACAGCTGCAGTAAAGGCCTGGCAAAGCATCACAAAGGAGGAAACCCAGCGTTTGGTGATGTCCATGGGTTCCAGACTTCAGGCAGTCATTGCCTGCAAAGGATTCTCAACAAAATATTGAAAAGTAACATTTTTACTTAGGGTTATGTTTATTTGTCCAATTACTTTTGAGCCCCTGAAATGAGGAGCATTTGTATAAAAATAGCTACAATTCCTACATGTTTAATCATATATTTTTGTTCAACCCCTTGAATTAAACCTTAAAGTCTGCACTTCAATTCCATTGTAGTTGTTTCATTTCAAATCCAATGTGGTGGCATGCAGAGCCCAAATCATGAAGATTGTGTTGCTGTCCAAATATTTCTGGGCCTAACTGTATGCTGCTCATGTTTGTCTACTGTCTTATCTGCAGTAGGATCAGTGATTCTGTGATCAATCGTGTGGTCTATTTAAGTTTGCCATGAACTTGCACTTATCTAACTATCTGCACTTGGTTTGACATAGCTTCCTCTTCTCATCCTGACTTGACAATGGTGCAACTTAATAAGCCAGGATTGGCATAATGTCCGGCTCAGGAAACACGCACACAGGCTCAGGGAAGATTCAATAGCTTTAGTCAACAAGCAGGAATGTATGGATGGATGTATGAGGTATGGGTATGTGATGCGGGTGAACGCAGATGCACAGGAACAGAGCAGTACGCCATACAGCCAGGCAACCTTGTAGGTGACGGGTGGCTGGCATTGGCCAAGGGAGAAGCCCGGGAGACAGCGTCCTGCTGAGCCTGTGACGACGATGAGGGAAGGGATGGCGATGACATGGTTATCCGCCGCCAAGGAATCCACCTGTGCACAGGGGAGAAGACTTGCAAGGAGGTAAGGAGAATGATGCTTACGTGGAAGCGTAGTTCAGCTGACGTGGAGAGACGATCCAGCTGGGAGAGAGTGCCGATGCGAACAGACGGCTCCAGACCGCTGCACAGGGCTGCGTGGGCTAAATAGCCCGTGGCTGACAAGGCGCAGGGGTGCGCGCAGCTGAGGCGGCTGATGAGCGGCGAGTCGTGACAAGGATAAGCAGGTCCATCTATGTCAAGTCATGATTTTTCACTTATCCTGGCTTTCTTAATTCTTCTTTTATGCAATACCCCTCTGGACTAAGCCTGTTTTTTTTATGTCATCTTTTACTGGTACACATGCAAGTATCGATGTTTGCTTCATCAATGAGTAGACTTTAGGAACATCGTGACTACTCCATGACACGTGCTTTCTCTGTTCCACTTTATCTTTCTACAGGTTGTCTACCTTTATAGCCATACATATAGAACCCCTATCCAAACTTGCACACATAAACACAAATTTTAAGGTTATTTAGTTTTCTTCTTGTTTGCTTGTATAACTAGAAGTGTTTTGTCATCTTTTTGTCATTAATAAGAACAAAGTCATCCTAAATAATGATTGCAAATTTGCTTAAAGGTTTGTATTGCATAGTTCCTCTTGAGTCTTGTTTCATCTTTGTTCTATTGCACAATTAAAAGGAAAAAAGAAGCCCTCATATGACCTTCACCCTCCAGAAACATATTTAAAGTCCTTATCAATGATTACATGAAAATGTTCAAAGTCATGTCAAGCATTAAAATGTCAAATTCTCCAAACTATTATTTAAACTACAATACTAACCTCAAGGTGTAAGGAGTTGGACATGACTGTGCTCTGGTCCTCACTTTATGCTCATATTTGTTTTTCTGTTATCTTCAGGATGAGTTCAGCCATGTCCACGCCCTTTGTTATTATGTTCCTTGTGTTGTGATTATCATTGGTATTTTTGGTCTCTGTGTGCCCCATCTGCTCTGCCCTGCCCGTCCTGTTTCTCTGTTGTCTTTGATTGCTTCTCACCTGTTGTGTGTTGTCTTGATGTTTGCCATCAAGACAACAGATTTTTGCCATCTGACTACAACACTGGTCAACACCAAATTTATTGTCTAAGTTTTTTTTAGCTGATTTAGAAGAATTTTGATGTGCTGAATCCAAAAATCATATTGGTTTTTCTCAATCAGGTCAACTTTTAAATTATGGCCACATGTTGTTTTATACGTTTTTGTTTACATGTATGGGTATTTTTGCTTTATATAATGCAAAATTCTTTTTTATGTCTTGAAATTCTCTGAATTTTCAACAATGATGACATAACATTCAATTTGCATGTACTTACCTTTATATAAAGGTAAGTACATGCACAGTACTAAGTACAGGTTTTTACTTAGCACCTGATCGAGAGAAACAGATGCCATTTTCAGATTCAGTGGTGCAAAATTGTCTTAAATCAGTTGATAAAACACAGACAACTTACAAAAAAAAAATATTTTTGTAACCCTGTGTAATTGCCCTTGCCAGTCGTGTCAGGTGTGGCATCATTAGCATTTCTGTCAGTTCTGTTCAGTGTTTAAGCCTGTGATTCTGGTCTACAGTCCACATGCTGTCATTTGTTTGTTCCTTTAAGTTTTTTTAATAAATTACCATTGTGGCATCATATTCCTGCCTGCGCCTGAATCCCATTCACCTCACCTTGACACAAGGTCCTTTATCAACCCAGTTGATTCCTCTCCCATTGGTCCATTCATAGGTGTAATTTATGGGGGTTGGGAGGGGGTTGTAACCACCAAAAAATCAAATCCATCCAATATACCCCCCAATAATCATATAATTTTAATCAATAAAAAAAATATCTACCAGATAGTATGAAAAAGTTGTCATTTTTTCATTTGCAAGCAATGAAAAGTAACATTTCTAATAATAAGACAATGTATCCCCTCTTTCCTCCTTCCCTGCAGATTTGGTATTGCCCAACCGATCCATGAACCTTCTCTGGCCAATAGGAGTCACTTGTAGGGGCGGCAGGTGAGGACACTCCTCTTAGTCTAGAATGCATTCAGCTCACAAGTAAGACAGAATGAAAAGAGTTCCATAAGAGCAACAAACCATTTTAAATTGTTGGTTTCAAATAAAAGGACAAATCCCTCTGTCCAAAAGGAGGTAAATATCATATTATTGATTTAGCTGGTGAATTGTTGTCTGAAGTTAGCTGGTTCCTAGTTTGCTAATGTGAGTTAAAGCTATGGGAGTACACCACAGAATAAATGTGCTGCCTGGTAGGATTTAGCTGATCTGAGAAATGATTACCTTTTCTCATACAAATTTGCACTTTACATTGTATTAATCATTCATGAAATGTGATCAGAATGGATTTGTTTGTCAAGTGTAAGAGCGAAATTTACATATGTTTCGGTACTTATCAAAATGTTGTCATGATTTTGATAATTCATCCATCCATCCATCTTCTACTGCTTTTCCGGAGGTCCGGGTCGCGGAGGCAGCAGTTCAAGCAGAGAAGCCCAGACTACCCTCTCCCCAGCCACCTGCTCCAGCTCTTCAGAGAGGATACCAAAGCATTCCCAGACCAGCTGGGAGACATAGTCTCTCCACCGAGTCCTGGGTCTACCCCGGGGTCTCCTCCCAGTGGAACGTGCCCAAAACACCTCAAGTGGGAGGTGTCCAGGAGGCATCCTAATCAGATGCCCAAACCACCTCAACTGACTCCTTTCAATGTGGAGGAGCAGCGGTTCTACTCTGAGCCTCTCCCGGATGACTGAGCTCCTCACCCTATCTCTGAGGGTGAGTCCAGCAATCCTACGGAGAAAGCTCATTTCAGCCGCTTCAGGTTCAGGTTCAGGTTCAGGTTACTTTATTTGTACCCGTAGGTAGATTTGTTTTGCAGTTGGTGACATCCATATTTACAAGCCACAATTACATTCAACATAGACACAAACACAGGCACACATCTTACAAAATAGGTAAATATAAAATATGTACAATATAATTTTTATAGCTTGTTCAACTCTTTGACAGCAGCAGGGACAAAGCTGTTTTTGTAGCGCTGGGTTCTACTTTTTGGGACAGCAAACCTCCGTCTGGAGGGAAGAAGCTGAAAGTTGCAGTGCAAAGGGTGGGAGTCATCATTTAAAATCGAGTCGGCCATCCTCTGTACTTGTCTGGTGTACAGGGATGTCAGGCTCAGCTGTGACTCACCAAGCAAACGACTGGACCATCTGACTACCTGATCCAAGGATTTCCTCTGTTTCAGTTTTATCTGACCAAACCATGACATTAAAGAAAAGGATAAAACAGATTCAATAAAAGCCCGATAGAACATAGTCATTATGGTTCGGTCAATTTGGAAGTGTGCAAGTTTCCTCAAACAATGCAAATTTTGCTGACCCTTTTTGCACACCCTTTCACAGTTCACCTCAAAGTTCAATCCACTATCAATAATCGTCCCAAGATATTTGTACGATTGTACACATTCGGTGGTCTGGCCTTTTAGTATGGTGACTTTGTGCCTGGGAGTTTTCCTCCTAAAGTCAATAATCATATCTTTCGTTTTTGTTGTATTCAGCTGCAGGTAGGAATCCTCACACCAGTGAACAAAGTCATCAACTACTGGGCCGTGGCCACTCTCACCATCCTGGAGGAGACTGACAATGACTGAGTCATCAGCATACTTTATAATGTGTCTGTTGTCATGTCTGCTCCGACACATGTTTGTGTACAGGATGAAGAGTAGTGGTGACAACACACACCCCTGAGGAGAGCCAGTAGAAGAGCACTTTAGGTCAGACAATGTGCCATTGACCCTTACTCTCTGCGTCCTGTTGGTTAAGAAATCCAGAATCCAACCCACCAGATTATTGCTTAAATCAAATTGTTGCAGGAGCCTTTCAACTAAAATATGAGGTTGGATTGTATTAAAGGCAGAAGAAAAGTCCACAAATAAAAGCCTGGCGTGTGTCCCATTAAAATCCAGATGTTTAAAAAGCATGTTAAACAGAGTGACAGTGGCATCCTCCACTCCTCTGTGAGGCCTATAGGCAAACTGCAGAGGATCCAATGCATGTTCAGTCTGCTTTAGGACCTCACATCTGACCAGTTTTTCAAAAATTTTCATTAAAATTGAAGTCAAAGCAACTGGTCTAAAGTCATTTACCGTTTTAGGACAGCTGGATTTTGGAACGGGAACAACCACGGCATCTTTCCAGATCTTAGGCACATGTTGTGTCTGTAAGGACTTATTGAAAATGTAGTGAAATATAGGACTCAGTTCATGTGCACAGGACTTTACCAGGCGTCCACATATATTATCAGGGCCCTGACTTTTGTTCACTTTTACAGCGCGGAACTCCCTTTCAACATCCTGCATCTCAATATTAAAGTGCTGATTGTCTTTGAGTTTCTGTTTCAAATCTTGGATTTCTGTGCTAAAATCAAAGGAGTCAAAACGACCATAAAAACAATTAAGAGCATTAGCCAGCTCTGTGTCTGAACTAAAACCATCTAAAAACACACGATTACTGCGCTCTGTGCTCTGAAGGCCTGCAATTTTTTTCATACTGGCCCAGGCCGAACCAAGTTTATTTGCTGCCATCTTGCTTTCCAATTCTGATTTATAATTCTGTTTTGCTCTTAAAATTTCGGCCTTTAGCTCCTTAGTGGCAACCTGTAGCGCAGAAACAGACCCCTGTTTAAAGGCAAGTGCTTTCCTCTGTAAGCAGGATTTAACTGATTTAGTAACCCATGGTTTGTTGTTGGGATATATTTCGACACGTTTACGTGGAACAATCTTATTTTGACAGTAAGCCATGTATGAGCATGTGAGCTCAGCCAGAGAGTCCAAATCATCCCCGCAGGCCATTATGAACATCTCCCAGTCTGTACAGTCAAAGCATTCCTGGAGGCTGTGCTCTGAATCTTCTGTCCACACATCAATGTCTCTCATCTCCACCTTGCCTCTTCTGAGAGCAGTTTTATATGTGGGCAGCAAATGAACACAGTTGTGATCTGATGATCCTAACGGAGGAAGGGGGAGTGATTTATAGGCCCTCTCTATGGATCCATAGCACAGGTCCAATGTCTTTTTTCGCCTGGTTGGGCAGGAGACATACTGATGAAAGTTTTTAAGTGTCTTCTTTAAAGAAACATGGTTAAAATCCCCAAGAATGAAGTTTGGCGCCTCTGGAGAAATTGACTGCAGCCGCTGGATCACATCAGAGATGGTGCTGGAGGCGGAGTCAGCGTCTGCCCTCGGATGAATGTACACAGTTGTGATGAAAAGTTGGGGAAACTCTCGAGGCAAATAAAAGGGGCGAAGCGACACAGACAGCAGCTCCACATGGGGTGTACAGATACACTCTCTGACCGTGACAGATGTGCAGTACTGCTTATTAATGTATAAACATACTCCGCCCCCCTGACGTTTCCCCGTTACCTCTTCCTGCCGATCCGAGCGCAGCGGAGCTCCAAAGCCGTCAATCCACAGGTCTGCATCCCGATCATGCGCAGTAAGCCAAGATTCAGTGAAAGCCATGACGCAGCAGTTCTTAAAATCCTTCTGGTAACGTACGTTGCCTTGAATTTCCTCCACCTTGTTTCTCACAGACTGTGCATTCCCAAAAATGATCGAAGGAAGAGGAATGTTACCAAACTGACGTCTCCTAAGGCGCAATTTCACACCTCCACGTCTTCCACGCTTCCTCCTGCCGCTTCTTTTTTCACCGCTGTGTCCGTCTCTCAAAATAAAGTCCGGCAGCTGAAATCTGGGCGCAATCAGAGACTCTGCACCAGCTGTGTTAAAGCGCAGCAACACGTCCGTGGAATATTGTATTCTGCCCGCTATTCTGCTCGCCATGGAGCCGAACGCGTTTACCTCAGAGACAAAGAGCCACAGAACAGAAAGCAGTAGTGCGAGATATGACAGGAAATCCATGTTGCAGATACCAGGGAGCTGTTCGCCATATATTCCACCAACGCTCCAGGGCAGAAACGACACAGAGGATTTTCTAAAAACGTAAAAAAGTACAAAAAACACACACACGCACACACGCACTATATCACCAAGCTGCTGGTCGCTGCGTGCGCATGCGCCCATGCGCCCTTGTATCCGCCATCTTGTTCTTTCTGTCATTACCCAAAGCTCATGACCATAGGTGAGAGTAGGAACGTAGATTGACTGGTAAATCGACAGCTTTGCCTTAGAACTCAGCTCCCTCTTCACCACAACAGACTGGTACAACGTCCGCATCACTGCAGATGCTGCTCCGATTCGTCTGTCAATCTCTCGCTCCATTCTCCCCTCACTCGTGAATAAGACCCCAAGATACTTAAACTCCTCCACTTGGGGCAGGAGCCTGTCCCCAAACCACAGAGGACAATCCACCTTTTTCAGGCTGAGGACCATGGACTCGGACTTGGAGGTGTTGATTCTCATCCCAGCCGCTTCACACTCAGTGGCAAACCGTCCCAGCAAGAGCTGTAGGTCATTAGCGGATGAAGCCAACAGGACAACATCATCTGCAAACAATAGAGATGAGATCTTGTGGTCACCAAACACGACACCCTCCATTCCCTGGCTGTGCCTAGAAATCCTGTCCATAAAAATTATGAACAGGATCGGTGACAAAGGGCAGCCATGGGGGAGTCCAACTCTCACTGGGAATGAGTCCGACCGAGTGTTGGCAATACAAACCAAACTCTTACAACGGTCGTACAGAGACCGAATAGCTCATAACAACAAGCCCCTCATGGATCGTCACCTTATTGCGATGGGGGTTTGCGTGCCCCAGTGATCCCAGGAGCTATGTTGTCCGGGGCAATTTGCCTCTGATAGGGTCACCCAAGACAAACTGGTCCTGGGTGAAGGGCCAGACTAAGAACGATCCAAAAGACTCTTATGATAAATTCTAGATCAAGGATTCAGTGTACCCCGCCCAGTATGGGGTTACCGGGGCCCCACCCTGGAGCCAGGCCTAGGGGAGGGGCTCGATGGCCAGCGTCTGGTGGCCGGGTTTCCACCCATGGGACCCGGCCGGGCTCAGCCCAAAGGAGTTACATGGGTCCGCCCTTCAGTGGGCTCACCACCTGCAGGAGGGGTCATGGGGGTCCGGTGCTATGTGGATTAGGTGGCAGTCAAAGGCGGAGACCTTGGCGGACTAATCCCAAGCTTTCTAAACTGGCTTTGGATTTTGATAATTATAAAATTCAATTAAAAGGCATGTTTTACCACTTTTAATTACAGACTAAGTCACTCTGAAGGCTATTCTTAAATATCCACATTAAAAGAAATTGATTATTTTCCCTGCAGATCTTTTTCAAATATTCTATCCTCTGTTAAAATACCACATCTGCACAACAGAGTATCTAAACAAATATATAAGAAATAAACACTAAATAGATGAATGGAAGAATAGATGCATTTCATCGGCCTAAACTTTTTAAAATATCTCATTAAAGAAAATACAGCACTCTTCTGGAAGTTAGGTTATTTCGCACCTCAGACAGAGACAATGAATACACATGGGAGAACAATGCCCAAGAGGGTGAGAAGGGGTTGAATGAAGTGTAGTGTAAATACCATGCTGTGTATGAGGAAGTGCCTTGAAGCTTGTGAAGGTGACTTGATATATAGAGAGGAGTGCTTGCTGTAACCAGTCAGTCTGTTCTGTGCTTGTGAGATGTGAGTGTGTAATAAATCATCTGACATGAAGCTGCCAAGATGTATTATGGAACACAAGGCGAGAACCCCGGAACCGTCCCGGTCGGGAAGCCCCAGAGACGCAGCAGCCATTCCACAGACAGCCCAGACTGGAACCCCCAGCAACGCATGTGCAGTTTCAGTCAAGCTACCGGATTTCTGGCAGCACAACCCGCACTCTTGGTTCTACCACACCGAGGCCCAGTTCATCCTCCTGGGAGTAATGGCAGACCACACCAAGTTCTACCATGTGGTAGCAGTGCTGGACTCCTGCACAGCCCAGCAGGTAGCGAGCCTGCTCGATCAGCCACCAGCCAGCAACAAATATTAGGCGCTCAAGGCTGCGCTCACCTGGCGCTACATGCTCTCGGAATGTGAGAGAGCGGAGAGGCTCCTGGCGCGGGCCGAGTTAGGTGATGGGTCGGCCGTAGACCTGATGGAGAAGATGCTGGCGTTAATGGGCACGGACGACGGGCACTTTCTGTTTGCCCAACTTTTCCTCCAGAACCTTCCAACAGTGGCGAGAGCGATTCTGGCCAATTCGCCGTTGCTGGCCGCATGTGACTACCGTGTGCTAGCCCAGGAGGCGGACCGGATCATCCTCACCACCAGGGCGATCATGTTGGGGTCACCAGCGTGGAGTGTGTAAATGAAGGGGCAGCTTCATGTCAGACGATTTATTACACACTCACATCTCACAAGCACAGAACAGACTGACTGGTTACAGCAAGCACTCCTCTCTATATATCAAGTCACCTTCACAAGCTTCAAGGCACTTCCTCATACACAGCATGACATTTACACTACACTTCATTCAACCCCCTCTCACCCTCTTGGGCATTGTTCTCCCATGTGTATTCATTGTCTCTGTCTGAGGTGCGAAATAACCTAACTTCTATACGGGGGGGGGGGGGACTTCGCCCCGTCCGTGATGGCCCGCAGCCTGGGTGTTACAATTCGTCGCACAACTGCATACAACCCACAGGCCAACGGATTATGCGAGCGTTTTCATAGATCACTGAAAGCAGCACTCAGGGCTTTACTGACGGATGCAAATTGGGTGGACAGGTTGCCGTGGGTTTTATTGGGGTTGCACTCCATGCCAAAAGAGGATCTGGAAGCTTCCCCGGCAGAGCTGGTTTTTGCGCAGCCCCTACGGCTGCCCGGGGAATTTCTGCCAGATAATCCCACGCCGGACAGCTGCCCGTCTCAGCTTTTGCAGGTAGCGTGAACACAGGCACGCTGCCGGGCCCTGCCCACCACTGTTTTCCGTGTGTTTTCGTGCCTAAAACTTTGAAGAATGTGGAGTTCGTGTTCGTCAGACACGACGCCCACTGCCCTCCATTGCGACCACCCTATGATGGACCGTTCAGAGTGTTGGAAACAGGGGATAAGCATTTTGTGCTAGACTTGAGGGGTAGACGGGAGAAAATTGGCATAGACAGACTTAAACCCGCCTTTGTAGCAGCGGACGAGCAGGTGCTGTTGGCTAAGGCCCCTCGGCGTAGAAGACCCCCACGGAGAGCTCCCCAGGGAAGCGATGCAACAGAGCAGCCACATGGACAGGGCTAAGTTCCCCCCCCCCCACTCGCCACGGCCCACCCGCAGTCAGACACACTCCCAGCAGCCCCCCACCGGCACAGCAGCGCCATGGAGGCAGTAAACCCCAGTTACAGCAGATATGGGAGGAGACTGAAGCCGAAACAGCATGTGGACTGATGTTCTATTGTTCTATCTAAGATGCTTGGGGGGGGGGGGGCAGTATGGAAGTTAGGTTATTTCGCACCTCAGACAGAGACAATGAATACACATGGGAGAACAATGCCCAAGAGGGTGAGAAGGGGTTGAATGAAGTGTAGTGTAAATATCATGCTGTGTATGAGGAAGTACCTTGAAGCTTGTGAAGGTGACTTGATATATAGAGAGGAGTGCTTGCTGTAACCAGTCAGTCTGTTCTGTGCTTGTGAGATGTGCGTGTAATAAATCGTCTGACATGAAGCTGCCTCTTCATTTACACACTCCACACTCTAAATTTTATCCATATGCATAATGTGTTAAAATGAGCTCAAAAGCACTACAATGCAGCATATTATAAACCCATTTAAAGTTAGAGCTGTTCTCACTATCAACTTTTGGGGCTCCAAATATTCTGTCGAATCTTCTTTCTCCCTTAATAAGCTTCATCAGTGTTTTATGTAGCACTGTCATGTTCTAATGTCACTTTTCATGTGTGCAACTTTTTTTTTTATCATAATTTTACAACTTTTCTCGTAAATCAGATTTTTTTTTCTTGTAAATTTGCCGACTTTTTATATAAAAACGTAGTATTTTTCATGTTGTTTTCCCCCTAAATTCAGTTTCTCATAAAAATATAGCATTTTTCTCAAATTTGCATTTTTTGTCATGGAAAATAAGACTTTTTCCTTACATATTTGCAAAATCATTTAAATTTCTGATTTTTTTTTATCAAGTTGTTACTTTCTTCTTGTTAATGCCATGTTCGGGGTCGTTCAATTCTATTCAATTCAATTCAACTTTATTTATATAGCGCCATTTCACAACAACAGTCATCTCATAGCACTATCAACTGTAGGGAGGACCCCCACAGTTGCAGAAAGACCCCAGCAATCAGGCGATCCCCTGTGAGCAAGCACTTGGCGACGGTGGAGAGGAAAAACTCCCTTTTAACAGGAAGAAACCTCCAGCAGAACCAGGCTGAGGGAGGGGCAGTCATCTGCTGCGACTGGCTGGGGGGTGAGGGGACAGAGAAGAAGAAAAGAACAGACATGTAGAGAGCAAACAGCACGATGGGGACTCAATCTATGGGAGAGAACAAACAAATGTTAATGACCAGCAAAAAAAAAAAAATATTTCATAGAGAGTGAGGAAAGGAGTGAGGCCCAGTGCATTACTGGAGGTCCCCCGGCTGACTAAACCTATTAGCAGCATAACTAAGGGAGGGTTCAGAAACACATGATCCCTCCCTAATTGTAGGCTATATCAAAAAGGTAGGTTTTAGCCCTATTCTTAAAAACAGAGATCGAGTCTGACTCCCGAACCCAGATTGGCAGCTGATTCCACAGGAGAGGAGCTTGATAACTGAAGGCTCTGCCTCCCATTGTACTTTTGGAGATTCTAGGTATTACAAGTAAACCTGCATTTTGGGAGCGTAGTGCTCTGTTAGGATGATACGGTAGTATCAGATCTTTTAAATAAAAAGGAGCCTGATTGTTTAGAGCTTTGTAAGTAAGAAGAAGGATTTTAAACTTAATTCTAAACTCTATGGGAAGCCAATGAAGGGAGGCCAGAACCGGAGAGATATGATCTCTCTTTCTAGTACCTGTTAAAACTCTTGCTGCAGCATTTTGGATCAGCTGAAGACTTTTTAAAGATGTTTTAGGACAGCCTGATAATAAAGAATTACAATAATCTAATCTCGAGCTAACAAAAGCGTGGATCAGCTTCTCAGCATCACTCTGAGACAAGATGCTCCTAATCTTGGCAATATTACGCAAATGATAGAAGGCAGTCTTAGAAACAGTCTTAGAAACTTAGAAACGTTCACCCCATCCACGATTTGTGGCTGTAGGTTTTGATTATTGCTTATTAATTCCAGCTGTCAGATTGAGCCTTGCTCTCTGACAGTCCTACGGCCACGTCTCCTCCACCTCTTACCAGACATTCACCGGAGGTATCTCATCACCACATGCACACATGCACACACACTCACACACATTCATCCAATTATCATTCATGCACCTGCTTGCCATACGGCTGGGTCCACTTGCCGTCATTAGGGGTTTTGTACAAATACCGAGGCAGTGCGAACAGTCGGTGCGGCAGCTTAAAAAGTCATCATTGGACATCCAGGCTGGCATCTGTTGGTTTACCCCTGGACTAAACTGTGTAGTCGTTCCAGAGCCTTTCCACTCCTATGCACTTTTAAGTCCTTTTATTTGTGCCTTTTCTCTCCACCCCTGTCTGAGCGTGTTTGGCATTTTCCCTGAGCCAACGAAGTTTGTAACCGGTTGTCTCACCCATTCACACTGTAACTGTTACTTGGACACTTTCCTGTACATTTTTCCACTGTAAATAAAACATGTTACCTACAGTGCATTTTGGGCTCGTTGCCAATTTCATATGTTTGCTGCGAAATTATGCAGTGGACATGACAGTGACTCTATACT
Source organism: Pholidichthys leucotaenia (assembly GCA_020510985.1). Classification (NCBI taxonomy): domain Eukaryota; kingdom Metazoa; phylum Chordata; class Actinopteri; order Cichliformes; family Pholidichthyidae; genus Pholidichthys; species Pholidichthys leucotaenia. Next base: position 289,046,435 of record CM035844.1, on the reverse strand, counting down.
ATTTTCTCCTAAATTTGGATTTTTTTTTTTTTTTTTTTTTTTAATTTCTGGTAAATTTGGTAAAGGTAAATTTGTTATTTACCTTTGGGGGGTGGGGGGCAAGTACCTGAATCCTAAATTTGAAAATTGAATGTCATTGTAAAAAAAATTAAATGTCTAAATAATGAATACAGAGTAAGTTTTTAATACCAGGATGATTTAGTCACAAATCTTCTCACAGTTTTACTATTATTTCATGAATGAAACAGCACACCTAATGCGTGGTGTGCTGTGTTCATAATGCCTCTGCAGGCAGGATAACCATTACTTTTGTCATAGTCTAGCTGACTAAATCACAGTTGTGTCCTTAGTTCATGTGCTTGGTAAGAAATAGCCACATGGTGGCAAGTGGTAGCATCATAAATTAATGAAAAAACATTAGTCCTGCCAGAATAAATGTGTTAATCACCACAAATGATTAATAACAAAATGAGTTAAGAATAATGCTGATTAAGCCTCATTCAGCAGCTAGATTAACCTCAGTTAATACTGATTGCAATGTTAAGATGCTATTAAAAGGGAAGAAGGGGTAAAGAATATTTTACATCTTTCCAAGTTTTTGGCATTGGAAAGTCTAGTGTGAATTACATCCTCCAAAATTGTCCATGAAGTACATCTTTTAAACCATTTGAACATTAACTGAGCTTTTTATACCAAGAGCAAGAATTTGACAGCAGTAGGGCGAGCCAAGAAGGAGAGGAGAGAGGAGGTAAAGGTAACAAGAGAATCAGCACAGGTGTCCAAAGGAAGAGAGGAGGCACGGGAGGCACACATGACCAGGTAACAATAGTCAAAACTTGATTTCTGCCAGTGCTGAAATACTTAACACATAATAGGTATTGAGAAGGCCTGCTGCTTCATAATGGCATAGTTTATTACAAGGCTGAATACAGATTTGGTAAATCAGGGAAATAATTTTTACAACTGTTACTAGGTTCAGGTTCAGGTTACTTTATTTGTACCCGTAGGTAGATTTGTTTTGCAGTCTGGTGACATCCATATTTAAAGCCACAAATTACATTCAACATAGATACAAACACAGGCACATATGAAGCTGACTATAAACATGATAAGAATACTCAAGGCTCCATCAATCAGGATATAAAAAGACAAAGAGATGGGAGAAAAACCAGAGGCAAGAGAGAAGGGTCATATTAAAAGTTAAAAACTAGTCAAAGAGGTTAAAAACTCAAAGGTCTAAAACCCATATGGGAATGCTACTAATATGGGAATGCCAAAATTAGCCTTGTCTTATTAGCACAGTTAACAATTTTGCACTCTTCTTCCTCAATAGGATACATATACTGTCATTTTTTGTTTAAACAAATCCTTTTTGTTTTAAAATGAAAAAGATGACATTGGAGACAAATGCCTGTACTGATAGCCTGACAGTCCTACAATAAAAAGAGTTAAAAAAAATAATAAAATAAATAAATATATATATATATATATATATATATATATATAATGGCAAGCCGTTCAGGAAAAAAAATATATATATTACAAAGAAAAGCTCAGAATATATTGAATGAACTTCGGAATATATTGAATGAAACTGGGAATATATTGAATGAACTTTGGAATATATTGAATGAACTTCAGTATATATTGAATGAACTTCAGAATATATTGAATGAATTTCTGAATATATTGAATGAAACTGGGAATATATAGAATGAACTTTGGAATATATTGAATGAAACTGGGAATATATTGAATGAACTTCAGAATATATTGAATGAACTTCAGAATATATTGAATGAAACTTGAAATGTACTGAATGAATTGCAGAATATATTGAATGAAAATGGGAATATATTGAATGAACTGCAGAATATATTGAATGAACTACATTTCCCATCAGCCTTTGGGGCTCCAGTGTCATGTGGTGATCCTCGCGGATCACCAAGAGACGCCACAGAGTTCACCAGAGAGTTTGGCTAAGATGTTATTTATTTCCAGACGTGACAAAACACAACTATGAACCCCTTAGGGCTAAACACACACATGACTGAGACTTGGGCTCGTAGGGCTAACCCAGCCGCTACGAGCTAACTGTGACAAAACTATGATGACGAACCTGACATGAAGGTCTACGGCACTCTCAAGTATGACGAGGCGCAGACCCAGGGCTTGGCAGGACGAAGCCACTCAGACGTAACGTTGACCAAAGTTGACTAATACTCCTGCGTCTTACCGTCGTCAGTGCCGGGCTTAAAAGGGCGAAGCTACTAACGACGGTAATGACAATCAGCTGACCGGCCGTTGACAGGCGGAAGCCCCACCGAGCACTTTCACAATAAGAGCCCGGTGAGGCCAGAATACAGCCCGCAGCAGTCAATGCCGGCAGCGAGAAATAACTTAGCCCGAGCGCGATCAGAACCGGCACTCGGGTCATAACATCCAGTTTCATTCAATATATTCCGAAGTGTTCTGTATATATATATCAGAGTTTCATTCAGTATACTCCGAAGTGTTTTGTATATATTGTGACGTATGCAGGGTTCACACAAAGAAAATGGAGCAAGATGGTTGTGATCAACGGGATTTATTTTACACACACTCTGAGCGCAGGCAGGAGGGGAGGTCATTCTCCCAGACCTCCGTTTAAATCACGGTTACACACACATAATAAATCTTGCCTATGAAATACTGTTGGGTAATTATAACGCAGTTATAATTACACAGCAGTAGAATAGCTCAGTAATAACATTTACTACACACACACAGTAACGTTTCAATTGTGAAAGCATGCTGGGAAACCCCTGCCCCCCTTAACATGGCCCCGATGTTACACTGCCCACCCCCCGGACTGGTTTCTGTCCCCAGAAAAATTAAAGTCCAATTTAAAAGTCCAATACAAACTCATCCAGGTGTCGGGGCGGTCTTCGGCGCCGGCGGCCAACACGTACAGGCCCCCTAGTGTCCATTTAGGTCTTGGTCGGGGTATCGGGCCGGGATGGAAGCTCCGGTTCGTCCACCAGCGGTGCAGATGGCCGATACGGGGTGAGACGGTCACGATGAAGGACCACAACCCGGTCCCTTTTTCTAAGCCTCACCATGTACACCACATCTGACAGTCTCTCCAGGACCACGCATGGCCCCGACCACTGGCTCGCCAGCTTCGGTGATCGTCCTGTCTTCCTCTCAGGGCAGAAAACCCAGACTCGATCTCCCGGTGCTCCCCCTGGCAGCGGGAGTCATACGCTTGCTTCTGCCGGCCCCCCGCCGCTGCCAGGGCCTCTCGAGCCAGCTCGTGCACCGTGTGGAGACGTTCTTTCAAACCAAAAAAAAAATAATCCAATCCGGGTTTTCCCTCCACCTCCGGCTCAGGGGGGCAACCGAATGCCAAATCCACCGGTGTGCGCAGCTCGCGTCCAAACATGAGCACCGCAGGGGTGCACCGGGTAGATTCCTGAGCTGCCGTCCGGTACGCCCACAAAACAAAAGGCAGATGCAGGTCCCAGTCTCGCTGTCGCTGGTCCACTAGGATAGCGAGCTGGGTGGTGAGGGTCCGGTTGAATCGTTCGACCAGGCCGTCGCTCTGTGGATGCAGCGGGGTGGTCCGGGTTTTCCGGATGCCCAGCCGTTTGCAGACCTCTCCGAAGACCTCCACCTCGAAGTTCCGACCCTGATCACTGTGCAGCTCCTCCGGTGCACCAAACCGACAGAACATTTCATCCACCAGCTTTGACGCCGTCGTCGTGGCGCTTTGGTCGGGACCACGTACGCCTCTGGCCACTCAGTGAAATAATCCATCGCGACCAGCACGTAGCGGTTCCCCCGGTCCGTGGTCGGGAAAGGGCCCAGGATGTCCACTCCCACTCGCTCCATCGGCGCTCCCACCCGGTACTGCTGCAGGGGAGCGTGGGATCGCTGAGTTGGTCCCTTCTGAGCTGTGCATGTGTCGCAGCGGTGAACATGGAGCTCCACGTCCTGATGACAACCGGGCCAGTAGAACCGGGCCCGAAGGCGCTGCAGCGTCTTTGTCACTCCGAAGTGGCCCGCTCCTACCACCCCATGAACCAGCTGGAGTACTTTCTGCCAGAGTCGACGAGGAACCAGCAGCTGCCAGACGTGCCGCTGCCCAGCTGGAGTCTGCCACTGTCAATACACCACGCCCTCGTGGCAGCGGAGGTTGGCCCACTGGGAGTGTAGGGCCTTAGTCTCTGGGTCCAGCGGTGACACAACCTCCCAGGCGGGCCGCTGTCCTGCGTCCAACCACTGCCGGACCCGCGAAATGACCGGGTCTCTGTCCTGCTCGCTCTGCAGCTGCTGCGTGCCAAGAACCTCTGTGACGTCATCGCTGGGGAGAACTGCCTGATCATCTGAGGGGCTGTGCGTCGCTGCGTGATTCCTGCTTGCAGCGGCTCGGAGAGCGGCAGCCCGTGGGGCGATTTGGTCCCGATCTTCAGCCCGTTGGCAGTCACGACACTCCTCTGTCGCACAGGGGCGCCGAGACAGCGCATCAGCATTGGCATGGAGGCGGCCTGCCCGATGCACAATCTGGAAATTATAATCCTGCAGTGCCTCCAGCCATCTCGCCAACTGTCCATCCGGTTCTTTGAAGTTTAACAACCAGGTCAGGGAAGCTTGGTCCGTCCTGAGCTGGAACCTCCCCCCGTACACATACGGGCAGAAATGACGCAGTCCTTGAATGACAGCCAGCAGCTCTCTGCGAGTCACACAGTAATTCCTCTCGGCTCTGCTGAGAGTGCGGCTGAAAAAAGCGACTGCCTGCTCTCCCTGCTCTCCCTCCTGGGATAGCACCACCCCGATGCCCTGGTTGCTGGCGTCCGTGTCTACGATGAAAGGGCGGTTCGGGTCAGGATACCGCAGGACGGGGGCTCTGATGAGCGCTGCGCGAAGCTGGGAGAAAGCAGCAGCACAGCTGTCACTCCACTGAAATGTGCGTCCTTTCTGCGTCAGCTGATGCAATGGGCTGGCGATGGTGGCGAAGTCTTTCACAAACCTCCTATAATAGGAGGCCAATCCAAGAAAACTTCTCAGTTCTCCAACGTTCCGCGGCACTGGCCAGTCTCTCACTGTTGCCACTTTTTCCGGGTCGGTGGCGACCCCCGCTGCGCTGACGACGTGGCCCAAAAAGGTGGTCTCCCGCCGGAACAGGTGGCATTTCTTAGGGTGTAACCGTAGCCCCGCCTGCTGGATGGCTCCCAGCACCTCTCGGAGATTTGACAGGGCGCTGTCAAAATCAGCTGCATGCACCAGCAGGTCATCCAGGTAAACAACGCAGCAACTCCAGGGCACGTGAGCCAGCACTCGCTCCATCAAGCGTTCAAAGGTGGCCGGAGCATTGCAGAGTCCAAACGGCATCACTTTAAACTGGTACAGTCCCTGCCCGATGGAGAAGGCTGTTTTTTGGCGGGCCTCAGGTGACAGCTCTACCTGCCAATAGCCGCTGCGTAGATCCAGCGAGCTGAACCAGCTGGAGCCGGCGATGTGGTCCAGTGCGTCATCAATGCGGGGCAGGGGGTAGGAATCTTTCCTGGTAGCGTCGTTCAGGTGTCGGTAATCCACACAGAACCGCCACGACCCGTCCTTCTTCTTGACCAGCACCACAGGCGCCGCCCAGGGGCTGCTGGAGGGCTCAATAACATCTGCCTCCAGCATTTCTCGCACTTTTTGTTCCGCCGCTACCCGCCTTGACAAGGGCAGCCGGCGTGGGTGGAGTCGAATCGGCTTGGCCTCACCGGTGTCGATCTCGTGCTGCACCAACCCGGTCCGGCCGCATTCCTCATCCTTCGCGGCGAAAACACCCACGTAATAGTCCAATAGCTCCCGCAGCTGGCATCTCTGTTCCGGGTCCAGCCCGCTGCAGCTCCGCCGAAATAATTCCTCCACCGCCTGCTGCGTCTCTGCTGATACGTTGACCCCTCCCCTTGCTGACCTTGTGTGCGTTCGTGCTCCCTCTGTCCACGCTGGTGACGTCATTGTGTCCAGTCCTCGCTGTGGCCTGCCTGGTCCGGTCTGTCTTGGCGATCCCTCGATTACGCGGGCCCCCGTGTCCCTTCCCTGGGTTCTGCTGTGGAGTGTGATGGTCCGGTTTCCCAGCTGGAGGGAAGGTCCGGCGGTGTCGATCTTGGCACGCCAGGCTGTGAGCAGGTCTAGTCCAATAATACAGGGGTCTTGGATGTCAGCCAGCCAGAACGGGTGTCTCGTGTTCTGACCAGCCACCCCCACCACCAGCACTCTCCGCCCCTTCAGTCGGGCGTGCTCACCGGTAGCTGTGGTGACGCAGCGCTCGGTGGGTTCCCACCCCCGCGGAGCCGTCTTGCTTGTGCCCGGCAGCACACCGGGTCGAACCAAGGAGATTGTAGAGCCGGTGTCAATCAGGGCCCGGATCAACGTCTTCCCCAAGCTGCACTGTAGATACATCCCTGGAGAGTGTCCAACTCGGCCCACGCGCGGTGCCGGCTCCTCGGGGGAAACATCTGCTGGAGGTGGCCTGTCCCCGTTCACGCCACCTCGCTCTAGTTTAACGCCGGCGAGGGGCCAGTTTGTCGTGGGGTGGGTGCGGGGCAGTATCGTGCGATGTGTCCCATCTCTCCGCAGCGGAAGCACCCTTCCTCGCGCCGCCGAGGCCATCTTCTCCGTGGTCGTGCCGCCGTGGTCTGCCGTAATTCCTCCTCCTCCTCCTCGCTCTCCATCGTGGCCTGGTAGGTTCTTCGGCTGTGCATTGGTGCTTCAGTTGTGCGATTTAATAGCGGCTCTGCCCGCTCTGCTTCTGCCACTGCAGTCCTCCAGTCGCACGCGGCGTGGAGCCGTACGTGGTTCTGGAGCTGGGCCGGGTGGAGACCTTGGATGAAACTCCGGAGGGCGAGCTTCTCTACTGCCTCCGGTGCGAAATCTGGGTAGCTGCGCCGGGTTAACAGCCATATGTCTGCAGCATAGGCTCCTAGTTTTTCCTGGTGGTTCCGGCGGCGGCGGGTCAGTTGTTCTTGGGCATGCTCAGCGTCCGCTATTCTCCCAAATCGTCTCTGGAGCGCCCCTTGTAGTGCTGGCCAGCTGTGGTGCTCCTCGGGCCGGAGATCAGAGAGCGTGCAGAGGGCTTTCCCTTCCAAGGCCAGCGCGACCTGTACGGCGGTTTCCTCTGGCGACCAGCCGTTCAGCGCCGCGGTCAGCTCGACCTGTGTCAGGTAGTCATCCAATGTGGCTTTGCCGTTGAAACGGGGAATCTTGGCCCGCTGTCGAACAGGTGGGGTGGTCGTCTCATGATCGATCGCCACTCCTGATCGCCGTGGGGTCGCCAGCCTGTCCTGTCCTGAGAAGGGTGGAATGTTTGCTCTGTTCTGCCTGCTCTGTCTTGAAAAAGACAGGAGGCGGGGTGCGCTGGCCCCGTCAGGTCCACCGCTTCGTTCGTCCCGGCTCCGGGCTCCCGGTGGTGGTGCCACGGTCCCATCGTCCATCATCAGCTGAGCAATGGCCTGCTCCAGCTGCTGGATCTCCATTCTGATCCTAGCTTCCATTTGCTCCATCCCACTTCTGACACCAGTGTGACGTATGCAGGGTTCACACAAAGAAAATGGAGGAAGATGGTTGTGATCAACGAGATTTATTTTACACACCCTCTGAGCACAGGCAGGAGGGGAGGTCATTCTCCCAGACCTCCTTTTAAATCATGGTTACACACACATAATAAATCTTGCCTATGAAATACTGTTGGGTGTAGAAGAGCTGGAAATAACGAGGCGGTTTTGTATCACAAAAGCAGCGTCTTTAATGAACAACTCTTCTATCTTGTCTCATCATGGTGCAGAGCTTGGCAGAAGGCAAAGAGGAAGAATTCTGCCCAGCTCGCTGGTTAAATACAGGCACACATCCAAGACATGCAAAACACAAGCTGAAATCCCCCGTTATCTAAATCCCCATTAGTCCTGTTAACTCCTCCCTCCGTCTTGGGAGGTGATGGGAAAACCTCTCCTCGCCTAAGGGGGTGAAGGTGTCAAGTCTGTTGCCATGGCGTCCTGTGACGTCATTGGTCTTCACACGGCAGTGAAATTCCTTTGTCCTTTCAGAGGTGTGAAATTCCTTTGCATATGTTGCCCCACACATTTCCACATGCTCTAACGTATGCAGGTATGGAATATATGAGTAATATATACCACAGGCCCCCCAAACAACTAGGAAAGGACACAGAAAGATTCAGAGTCTAGGGTAATTACTAAGACATACTACGTGTTACAGCTGTTGTCACAGAAGAAACTTCCAAGCAGCCATGCTCCTAAGAGAGTTCAGTGAAAATATAACAGCATAGTATAATCATAAGTCAGTCCTAAACTGTTGCGGCACAATTAGCGAAAAATTGCAGAGTGGTGTTTAATCAGTCCTTGTGCAGTCTGGGTTTCAATCTTCTCCCAAAGCTGCTGTAGGCTGGTTTAGGCGTCCTGCTGGGACCTTGTTGTGAGGAATCTGCAGTGTGGGAAGGAGAGAGATTATCTGTTCCCTGCCTGGGGGCTGAGACTTTTTCCTTGGGGGGTCTACCTCGCCGAGGTGCTCGCGCCAACTGTGCAGGTTCGTCTCTCAACAAGAAGGCAGGTTTGAGTCTGTCAATGCTGACCGTTTCATTTCTATCCCCATAATCAAGCACAAAGTGTGTGTCACCATTTTCCAGCACTCTGAACAGGCCATCGTATACTGGGCGTAACATTGGTTTAAGGGCTTCATGCTTAACAAAAACAAACTCGGCGTTTTTTAAAGTTTGAGGAACAAAAACTCGCGGAAAGGAGTGATGAGCTGGACCGTGTAGAGAGTCCGGTCCGTTACTGCCTAAAAACCTTGGGACTGGGAGGTGCCCTGGTTCCGGGTTTTCTGGTAAAAATTCACCTGGTAGTCTGATAGGCTGAGCAAAGACTAATTCTGCAGGGGAAGCGTCTAAATCCTCTTTAGGTGCCGCACGCAACCCCAATAAAACCCAGGGAAGTTTATTTACCCAATTTGTGTCCGTTAATGAGGCTCTGAGGGCGGCCTTTAAGGACCTGTGAAAACGCTCGCATAACCCATTAGCCTGAGGGTGATAAGCGGTGGTACGGTGAATTGTTGCCCCTAAACTGTTGGACATGGCTGACCAGAGCTCTGAGACAAATTGAGGCCCCCTATCTGACGTGATGTCTGATGGGACGCCGAAATGTGCCACCCAATTTGTTAGAAAAATGCGAGCGACTTCCTCCGCTGTAGTTGCCGCTAGAGGGACTGCCTCTGGCCAGCGCGTGGTGCGGTCTATCATTGTTAACAGGTGTGTGAAACCCTGGGAGGAAGGCAGCGGCCCCACGAGGTCGACATGAATGTGGTCGAACCTTCTAGCAGGGATGGGAAAAGGCTCCAGAGGGGCTTTTGTGTGTTTGTGTACTTTGGCGCGCTGACAAGGAATGCAAGTTTTTGCCCATTCTTTTACGTTTTTGCGCAGGCCTGGCCACACAAACTTTTCGGCAACCATTTTGACTGAGGCGCGCACACCTGGGTGCGCGAGGGAGTGAATTGCGTCGAAAATACGGCGGCGCCAAGCAGCCGGTACTAACGGGCGAGATCGGCCGGTTGAAACATTGCATATTAGGGGGGGGCACGCCGTCGCGCAACCCTTTTTCCTCCAGCCTTAACCCTGTTGGTCCAGACAGGAGCGCGCGCACGTCCGCATCACTACCTTGTTCTCCCGCCATGGCTGCATAATCTATCCCTTCATGGATAGGTGCTGCATATGTGTTTGCGTTGGAGAAAAGCTCAGCTGCTGAAGCAGTGTAATCTGTCTCCTCGTGCTCTGGCGGTGCCACAGCGCGAGAGAGACAGTCCGCTACTACGTTAAGTTTGCCCGCTACATGTCGAATGTCTGTGGTGAACTCTGAAATCGCAGCTAGCTGTCTTTGTTGTCTGCCCGACCAAGGTTCTGAAATTTTAGCCATAGCAAAAGTGAGCGGTTTATGGTCCACAAAAGCCGTGAAACTCCGCCCTTCTAACCAAAACTGGAAGTGGCGGATGGATAAATGGAGCGCCAGCAGCTCCCTGTCAAAAGTGCTGTACTTGCGTTCCGTCGGGTTTAGCGATTTGCTAAAAAATGCTAAAGGTTGCCAGACCCCCTTGACAAGTTGTTCTACAACTGCCCCTATGGCCAAGTCTAAAGCATCTGTGGTTAGAGCAATGCGGGCCGAGGGATCTGGATGGACTAACATTGTGGCGTTAGCTAGGGCGTTTTTAACTTCCGCAAAAGCGCGTTCGCGTTCCGGGGTCCATTCGACCGCGTTGGAAGCTCTCTTTTTTTTGAGCGCGTCATACAGGGGCTGCATGAGCTGAGCTGCATGAGGGAGGAAACGGTTGTAAAAATTAACCATCCCCAAAAATTCCTGTAGCGATTTGACCGTTTGGGGCCGTGGAAAACCTTCTATCGCATGAATTTTGTCTGGAAGCGGAACTGCCCCTTTCGGGGAGACTCTGTGTCCCAAAAAATCAATTTGCGATACGCCGAATTTGCATTTGGCTGGATTAATTATTAATCCGTGCTCTTCTAGCCTCTGAAAAACGGCAGTGAGATGCTGCTCGTGCTCTTCCTCCGATGAGCTGGCTACCAGCATGTCGTCGAGGTAGACGAAAACAAAGGGGAGGTCGCGTAAGACTGCGTCCATCATACGCTGAAAAGTCTGAGCAGCACCTTTGAGGCCGAAAGGCATTCGCAGGAATTCAAAAAGGCCGAAAGGGGTTATAACCGCTGTTTTAGGAATGTCTTCAGCTCGGACTGGAACTTGGTGATAACCGCGGACTAAGTCTATTTTTGAAAAAATGCGCGCACCCGCTAAATGTAGTGAAAAGTCCTGTATGTGAGGAATGGGGTAGCGGTCATGCGCTGTAGCGTTGTTTAATCTGCGGTAATCTCCGCACGGTCTCCAAGAACCGTCGGATTTCGGAACCATGTGAAGTGGTGAAGCCCAAGGGCTCTTTGAACGTCGGACAATGCCTAATTTTTCAAGAGCTGCAAATTCGTCCCTTGCTATGTTGAGCTTGGCCGCGTCTAAGCGACGAGCTTTGGCAAAAACGGGAGGTCCCGTTGTTGGAATGAAGTGTTTAACCCCGTGTTTGGCTACAGTGGCTGAGAATTTGGGGGTTGTGAGTGCTGAAAATTGGGTGAGGAGTTGCTCAAACTTACCTCCTGCCGTAGTGACGTTGGCCTGCACAGGTGGTGGAGAGACTCGAGCTGAGCAAGGAATAGAAGCAAAAGACAGTGCATTAACCAGGGGCCTATTTGCTAGATCAACTAATAACCCGTGTGCACACAGAAAATCTGCGCCTAACAAGTTAAAACTCACCGCCGCTACAACAAATGTCCATCTGTAGCTGCGGCCGTGAATGAGGAGATGCAGGCTCTTTCCCCCGAACGTGTCGATGTCCGAGCTGTTGGCTGCCACTGCTCCATTACCCCGGGTGCCCATGGCTCGATCTGCGTGGGAGGGCATGACGAAACTCAGCTGGGCTCCTGTGTCGATGAGGAACTGCTTGTCTGTGTGTCCAATCTCTGCAGGCGTTGACGAGTCGATAAGCCTCGTTGGCCAGCGTGCGGAAGTCCTGATGATTGTTGCACGTCATACTGGCGAGTGTCCCTCTCATGTGTGGTGGTAGCGTGCTGAGGAAAATAAATTGAAAGAGGAAATTATCATTGTCCTCCTCCTTGAGCTGCAGTAAATCCTCCATGAGGGTCTTTGGATTACCCCCTCTGTGGCCGTAGACTGCCAGGATTTTTTCGGCTCTTTCTTCCGCCGACGGGACGTAATTCGCCACGATGGTCGCCTTGAGTGTCTCATACTTGTCCCGGGCCGGTGGTCGCTGGATCAAGCTTCGCACACACCTCGAAGTGGCGGAGTCGAGTTTGGAGACGATATGGTAGAACTTAGTATCGTCTGCCGTGATGCCCGCCAGTATGAACTGGGCTTCGGCTTGGAGAAACCAAGAGGCCGGGTCTTCTCGCCAGAAATCTGGCAGTTTAACAGCGACGGCGTTTGTGCACATCATCACTGTTGTGCCCGCCGGGTGAGAGTGCCTTGCCTCGGCTCTCACGGCGGTGCTGGAGCTCGGTTGAGCTCTCTCGGTACCCTCTGCCGGGGGGAACAGCTGTCTGCTTGTTCCCTCGTCTGCGTTGTCGCTGGCGTAAGTCAGATTCGCCGCGGATGAGTCGCTTGAAGAACGCCTCAGGTCCATACTCGCGTCAAGGTCACCAGTGTAGAAGAGCTGGAAATAACGAGGCGGTTTTGTATCACAAAAGCAGCGTCTTTAATGAACAACTCTTCTATCTTGTCTCATCATGGTGCAGAGCTTGGCAGAAGGCAAAGAGGAAGAATTCTGCCCAGCTCGCTGGTTAAATAAAGGCACACATCCAAGACATGCAAAACACAAGCTGAAATCCCCCGTTATCTAAATCCCCATTAGTCCTGTTAACTCCTCCCTCCGTCTTGGGAGGTGATGGGAAAACCTCTCCTCGCCTAAGCGGGTGAAGGTGTCAAGTCTGTTGCCATGGCGTCCTGTGACGTCATTGGTCTTCACACGGCGGTGAGATTCCTTTGTCCTTTCAGAGGTGTGAAATTCCTTTGCATATGTTGCCCCACACATTTCCACATGCTCTAACGTATGCAGGTATGGAATATATGAGTAATATATACCACATTGGGTAATTATAACGCAGTTATAATTACACAGCAGTAGAATAGCTCAGTAATAACATTTACTACACACACACAGTAACGTTTCAATTGTCAAAGCATGCTGGGAAACCCCTGCCCCCCTTAACATGGCCCCGACGTTACAATATACAGTATATATCAGAGTTTCATTCAATATATTCTGTGTTTTGTACGTATGTGATCAGGACCATTTGGACGTTTAGCATTGTTTTCCGTTTGTGTTCTATGTAATGAACGGAGATGGAAGAAGTGCAGCTGTGAGTGAATCAGCAGAAAAGTTAGTTGCAGCCATCCTCAGTAATGCAGAGCTGGTTAACATCCTGGCAAATGTATGTAGTGGCCAAAATTCTACCGATGAAGAAATGTATTCACTGTGTTTCACCGTGGGGGACACTTCAGTAAAGGTGGCAAGATTTGGACACAGATTCTGACTTTGCGCATCAATAATTGGTGAACAAAACGCTGTTAAAACACAAACCACACCAATCTAATACATTGGTAAAGTGGACAACGAGCTACAACCTCATTTTCATTAAACAGAGCCGTTCTCTGAGCTCCAGCAGCTACACTGGAGTCTATGAGCTATAGGAGACCCGCCCCGGACTACAAGGTCAAACCATACATCTCTGATCCCCTGTGCCCGCCTCCCGCGGCCCCCGCCCCCCCGAGGATGATCGATGGCCATCCGGCCTGGGGGGTGACTGCCATCCTGGACGTTCGCAGGCGAGGTCATGGTCTTCAGTATTTGGTGGACTGGGAGGGCTTTGGACCGGAGGATCGTTCTTGAATTCGCCCAGCGTTGATCCTGGATAAGCAGCTGATCCGCGACTTCCATCGGGCAAATCCAGGTAGAATTGGGCAAGTGCCTGGAGGCACTGCTAGAGGGGGGAGTACTGCCATGGCGGCCTCTGGGACGTCATCTGTCTCATCAGTCCCAGCTGCGCACAGACCAACAGGTGCCAATCAGCGGCTGTTAAAAGCCAGTGTTGCTGACAGCCCGTCACGGAGTCGTCTGTCCTCCTCATCGGAGCATGAACCAGAACTTTGTTCCCAAGCTCAATCAAGAACGTCTCGTCAGGAACTGCCACGTAACAGGTGGACCTCCCAGGCGGCGGACCAACTTTCCCAGCCGACGGGGCGTTGCCATCTCAGCCACGTAGCTCCTCGCTACCACCTCTGCTACGGGTACGTCTATCACCACAGCTGCAAGAGCTGTTATTGTTTCAGCTACAGGAACTGTCATCGCCACGGTCTGTGGAATCACTGCCATCACCATCACAGGAACTGTCATCGTCACAGCAACAGGTGTATTCACCACCACGGCCACGAGCACATTCACCTCCACGCTGCACGGCCACTGGAAGTCAGCAGGACGCTACCTGTGGATCACCCAAGTAAGCCCCATCATCTACAATTACTCACGAGTACTGAACAGCGGTAATTGTATCTGCTTGTGTGTTACAGGGTTGCCAGGTCTCCATCCGGACTGCTCAGTTCCAGCGACCAGAATTCCATACTTGCACTCACTCACGCACTACACGCTCTCACTTTACAATAAAGGGATTATTGTCACTATCTACTCGTGTCAGTGTCTGTCTCCTGGGTCCTGAAACATGTCATTGAAGGCACAATAGATATGATAAAGATGGTGCTATGTCTGCCTCATTGTGAGCTAAGAAAAACCTTGTATTTACCTCCTGTTTTGCTTTTTTTGTTTCGGCTCCTATCCTTTAGCTGTGTGGTGTTCTGAAACAGATGATAGAAATATTTAACATGCTTGAAAAAAATTCAAATTTACTCAAGCCTTTTCCCACAAACTGACAAAACAAACTGGAAACTGGGGTTTGTAAATTACATAGGTTGTGTCACAAAAACACTCCATACTTTAAGGCTGTTTCCGCATCTTTATAAGGTTAAAGTCATTGAACCAATTTTAAAATGCATAAAATTATACAGTAATCTGACTTTGTACCATAAATCATCACCGAAGTGGTGATTGACAAGTGTACAATCCGCACACGTGATATAAGCTACACTTTGAAAGCTTCATCTGCGTACATTATAGTAGCTGAGTGAGTTAAGTTGTTCACCATGAATGTGAATGCAATGGGCATGTGGCAACATCTGCAATCACTCATTACTTTAGCTCTCTAATTACAATGGCGAGGCCCTGCGATGGATTGGCGATCTGTCCAGGGTGGACCCTGCCTCCCGCCCAGAGATGCTGGGATAGGCTCCAGCCCCCCCGCAACCCGAAAAGAATTAAGAGGAAGAAGATGGATGGATGGATGGATGAACCCCCCCACCCCCACCAGAAACCTGTGATGTATTGGCTATTTTGGCGTACGCCTCCAGAGGGCAGTGTTGTACAATATATAGTGTGTGCCCTGTTTCCAATGTGCTGCCCACACTGACTGAGAGAAATAAAGCAGCTACGTTCAGATCAGGACTGGCTTCCTCAATTTATACTTATTGTGATAAGTAAGGTAACTACAAGTGGTAATAATAGAGAGCCCACACTGATAGGGCTGCACGGTGGCGCAGTGGTTAGCACTGCGGCAGCACAGTTTACCCTTGGCCGGGGGATTGTGGGGATCGTGGGATCGTGGGTTCGATCCCAGCCCCCGACCAACAGTGATCTGTGTGGAGTTTGCATGTTCTCCCCGTGTTGCGTGGGTTTACTCCGGGATTTCTCCGGTTTCCTCCCACATGCCAAAAACATGCATGTTAGGTTAATTGGCTGTTCTAAATTGTCCCTAGATATCTGTTTCCTATAGGCCCTTAGAATAGAGGGTTAGTATTAATGAAAGCGCTTTGAGTGGTCTTTGTGACTAGAAAAGCGCTATATAAGTGCAGGTTAGTTAGTTAGTTAGATAGCAAACATCACAGAAAGTAGCGACAAGTATGGTTTTGCCTCCTCACGAGTGGAATTTATTGAAATCCGAGGCAACGACATCCACGCTAGCCATAAGCTAATGGCAGTAGCTAACTGCAGGATATAGACGGTGCTGATGTAAGCAAGGGAGCTAAGGCTGCTATCATTGGTCATATTGATGCTTTTGATGAATCTGCAGAGCAGTGGGCTGCATATGTGTAGAGATTTGAACACTTTGTGGTTGCTAGTGGAATCAAAGATGAAAAGAAAGTGTCAGTGTTTCTCAGTGTTATCGGGCCTACAACGTATGGGTTACTGCGCAGCCTGATTGTTCCCCTAAACCCATTGTTAGAGCGGAAAGATATCATTTCCACAAACGAAACCAGGCAGAGGGGAAGACGGTAGCACAACATGTGGCAGCTTTAAAGAAGCTGCTGGAGCACTGTGATCTTGGCGTGTACTTACAAGATGCACTACGTGACCGGCTGGTGTGTGGTTTGCATAGCGAATTCATTCAAAAGAGACTGCTGACAGAAACGTCCCTCAACTACCAAAAAGCAGTGGAAATCGCAATGTCGATGGAGGCTGTGGCAAAAGAGTCTCAGCATCTGAGTGGCTCACAGAGACAAGCAGTGCCATAACTGTGGAAAAGGGAGCCACATTTCCTGCATGTGTAAGAAAAAGAGAAAGGACAATGCACAAGATCAAAGTGTAAATAAAGGCAATACAAGGTACAAGGAAGATTATTCCAAAAAAAGCTCTCTTCACCAAATAAATGCTAATGTTCCCCAGAGCGATAACACAACAACTGATTCTGAAGGTGAAGTGTGTCTTCACATAATAACTGTCATCCAGCCAGCGGAGGGTGGAATGAAAATGGTGCAGGGTGCCTTTTCTCCAGTCATTACGGTGACACCCAAAATAGAGGGGAAACCCATCAAGATGGAACTAGACACAGGTGCAGCAGCATCTCAAAAGAGCTGTACAAAGCTAAGTTGTCACATGTTCGCACGCATGGCACTAGTGTTTTGTTAAAGACTTACACAGGTGAAACCATCCGGCCAGAGGGAGTTATTAAAGTGAAAGTGTCAATGAATGGACAGACAGCAAGACTTTCCCTGTATGTGGTGAAAGAAAATGCATCTCCACTTTGGGGCAGAGAGTGGCTGAAGACATTTAAATTAAACTGGCACGAGATAAAGGCTGTGAATACAGTAGAGCATAGCACCGAAAGTAAATTGGAAAAGTTCCTGATAAGTATGACAATGTTTTCAAAGATGGACTGGGAACACTTAAGGGTTTTGAGGCTTCACTCACACTCAAACCTGGACATCAGCCAAAAATCTGCCATGCTCATGTTGTTCCCTAGTGTTGTAGGATGTGTCTGGTTTATGTGTTTAGATAGGGCAGCTCAGTGCATGAACGTGAGTGAGTGAGTGCGCGCGTGCAGCCGAGGCGCACCCCCGCGCCTGTGTGAATGGTCCCCGCGGAGCGAACGGTGTGTGTGAAGTGTGCGGATGAGTAGAGAGAGAGAGAGGCAACCGGAGCAGGTAAAATTGCTGCAATTAAGAGTGCGGTGTGTGAATAAAGCCCCAACGCTTCAGCAAAACGGCCTATTCTTCTGTGTACCACCATACCATTTTTAACAAGCGTGAGGTTTACTCGGGAGTTGAGCCCAGAGGAAGAGCTGCCTCTGGCCCTGGAGAAGACAAATCTCCCCTGCGTCCCCCAACCACGGTTAGGAGACAAAGGCGGGAAAGGTTAACACTATGCTCTCCAACCCAAGGTAGAAGCTGAACTTGAGTGACTGCAACAACTAAACATCATCTCTCCAGTTCAGCTCAGTGAATGGGAAACCCCCATTGTACCCATGGTCAAGAAAAGGGGTGATGTGAGAATCTGTGGTGACTTTAAAGTGACGGTAAACCCTGTCCTCTGTGCTGAACGCTATCCAATTACTTGCACTGAAGACTTGTTTGCTTCTCTTGCTGGTGACCAACACTTCAGCAAATTGGACTTGTCCCATGCATACCTGCAGGTACCAGTAGAGGAAAATTCCTGCAAGTAACTCACCATCATTTCACACAAAACGTTGTTCTCCTACAACAGAATGCCATTTGGGTTACATCGGCATCATCCATATTCCAAAGAGTCATGGATCAGGTTCTTCAAGGTCACTCGAATGTGCGCTGTTTCCTTGATGACATATTAGTGTCTGGTAGTGACAATGCACAACATTTAAAGAACTTCGGGGCAATGCTGAGTCAATTGGAAAAATTCAGACTCCGAGTTCAGTGAGGAAAATGTGAGTTTTTCAAGAGCTCCTTAGAATATTTGGAGCATGTCATTGATTCAACCGGGCTCCACAAATCCCCTGAAAAACTGAGAGCTATTGTGGAGGCCCCTGCTCCAGCTAATGCCACTCAGCTCCTGTCCTTCTTGGGGCTCCTTAACTACTACACTAGGTTTGTTCCAAATATGGCAACTGTGGTGGTGGACTTCTCAGTGTGAGAATGCTTTCCAGGCAGCTAAGAAGCAGGTATTGTCAGACAGAGTTCTCACACACTATGACCCAAAACTCTCCATCACACTGGCATGTGACGCCTCTCCTTATGGTGTAGGAGCAGTGATCTCACACATTCTGCCAAATGGCGAAGAGAAGCCCATAGCTTTTGCCTCCAGAACATTGAGCAAAGCAGAGCAGAACTATGCATAGATTGAACGTGAGGCATTAGGAATTATTTTTGGGGATCCGCAAGTTTCATTCCTACTTGTATGGATGCCATTTTACCCTGCTGACAGACCATCGTCCACTCACAACTATATTGGGTCCAAGCAAAGCCATTCCTTCACTGGCTGCCGCATAACTCCAGTGGTGGGCTTTGTTGTTAGCAGCTCACAACTACTTTATTCAGTACAGAAGTGCTGCAGAACATTGCAAAGCAGATGGTCTTTCACTTCTGCCATTGCAGACATCCCCAAATGAGAAATTAGGAACTGCAGATGTGTACCTCATAAATCATGTGAAATCATTTTCTGTGTGCAGTACAGACATCCGTAAAGAGACCAGACTAGACCCAATCCTGGCCCAGGTATATGAAATGGTGTCAACTGGACATTTTCCAATAGCTAAAAGCGCAGACTCCTTACTAACACCATACATCACCAGAAAAGATTAACTCACCATTGTGCAAGGATGCCTAATGTGGGGTAACCGAGTGATTGTTCCTCCAAAACACACACCAAGTTTGTTGGCTGAGCTACATGCTGGCCACCCAGGTGTGATTAAGATGAAAGCTACAGCACACAGCTACATGTGGTGGCCTGGAATGGATGTGCAAATCAAGCAGCAAGCCAAGATCTGTACTCCATGCCAGCACACTCAAAGATCATCACCCTTATCGCAGCTACACACATGACTATGGCAAGGTGCACCATGGCAGAGAATCCATGTGGACTTTGCAGGACCTTATGAAGGTCACATGTTCTTTGTAGTGGTTGATGCTCACTTGAAATGGCCAGAAATCCACCTCATGGACACTACTACCTCAGAGAAAACAATCCAAGATCTGAGGGGACTATTCAGTTGATATGGCGTTCCCAACATTTTGGTGAGTGACAACGAGCCACAATTCACATCAGATTAATTTTCTGCTTTCCTCAAAGCCAGTGGAGTTAAACATATGTGCTAAGCACCTCACCATCCAGCTATGAATGGCTTAGCTGAGCGTTTTGTCCAAAATTTGAAAAACTCTCTAAAGTTATCCAAACGGTCTGCTTCAGTGCAAAAGAGGCTGGATAACTTTTTACTCAGCTACAGAAACATGCCGCATTCAACTACCAAAGAGTCCCCAGCGATGCTCTTCCTGCTCTGCAGATTACGCACACGATTCGATCTGCTGAAGCCAGACATAGCAGCAACAGTGCAACAGGCACAAAATGCCAAACAACTTCACAGGAATCATCATGCTAAGGAACGTGCATTCACTATTGGTGATTCTGTGTTGGTTTGTGATTTCCGATGGGGGGAGCAAAAGTGGACACCAGGAACTGTTACATCTCAGATGAGGCCAGTGTCTTACAATGTGGACGTTGGATCATCACAGAGCTGGAAACGACACACACTGACCAAATGCTGTCCTGTTCTCCTCGCATCTTAGGGTCTGCACAGACAACCCAGCACCCTGAACAACCTCCAACAGTGGCACAAAGCGGGACTGGTCAAGCTTCTGATGTGGAGGATTCAGACAACTCCAACGACATTGTGCCACCCACTCCATTACTTCCAGCCATGTCTTCGGTGATGGAGATCCTCAGAGAGAATGGTACGCCACAAAAGACAAATAAACGGTATCCTACCAGGGTTACCAAAGCACCAGACAGACTTAACCTCTAAAGGAAGTTACTGCTGAATCCTGCAATAAGGGACTGTTCAGTAGTATTTAGCTAAAGAGTCTTCTCGCAAGAAAAGGGCAGAATAATCCCTTGACAGACTCTAGGTTTTGGGGTAGTCGATCCCCAGCCTGAGTTCAGGTTAAGAAATGTTAAACTTGAATATACTGAAATGTTAAGTCTTTCTCAGGTTAAAGGAATTGTTCTCTGAAAGAGGTAATGTTCACAGGGCAAGTCATATAATTAAGTGAATAAGAGAGTAATGGCAACACTATTAAGTGGGAAGGAATTGTGATGTATTGCTATTTTGGTGTATGCCTCTAGAGGGCAGTGTCGTACAATATGTAGTGTGTGCCCTGCTTCCAGTGTGCTGCACACACTGACTGAGAGAAATAAAGCAGCTATGTTCAGATCACAACGTTCTTCCTCAATTTATACTTACAGTGATAAGTAAGGTAACTACAAGTGGGAGTAATAGAGAGCTCTCACTGCCGGCAAACATCACAAAATCGTCTTGTGCAGTCCGCGGCACCGTGGTAGAACCAGTTTTGCCTCATGAATGAATGAATGACTGAATGAATGAATGAATCTTTATTTCAGATAGATTAAAAGTACAGATTAAAAGAAACAGAATAATATAACAAAGGGGGAAAGAAAATCCAACAAGGTCAAATTAGACAATAACTCCTCTGATTATACAGTTCAACATAAGTTATCCAAAATGGGTGATGGCTGAAGCCGCAGCTTATATTGCCCACCCATATTCCATGCAAGAATCCAAAAGAAAAACAAAACAAGAGCGATTACAATTCAGAACATAGCTAAGACAAAATGTGACAAAAAAACCCCAAAAAACTAAGCAACAACACAACGCAGACTGGATATGACAATCCTTATGTGATTTTACATGTCATCTTGTATATATGTTTGGAGTATTTCTTCCTTTAGTTTTTGTTTAAATTGTCCAAGTGTTGTACATGATTTTAATTCAGGTCCAAAATCGTTCCATAATCTGACTCCTTGCACTGAAACACAGTGTTGCTTGGTGGTAGTTCTCACTGAAGGTTTTTGAAATATACATGTTCCTCTGAAATGATATTGTTTCTCCCTTATTTGGAACAACTTTTGGATATTTGCGGGCAGTGATAGATTCTTCACTTTAAACATTATTACTGCAGTTTTAAAGTCAACCAGATCTCTCAACTTGAGAGCTTTTAATTTAAGAAAAAGTGGGTTTGTTGGTTCCCTGTAAGCAGCTTTGTTTATTATTCTAATAGCTCTCTTCTGAAGCATAAAGACTGGATATATGTTTGTTTTATATGTATTTCCCCATACTTCAGTACAATATGTCATGTATGGGAGTATTAATGAATGATACAAGGTATATAGTGTGGGTTGATTCAGCAAATATTTCACTCTGTGTAGTATTGCAATTGATTTGGATATTTTACCTTTAATATAATTAATATGTGACTTCCAACACAGTTTATTATCAATTATTACTCCAAGAAATTTAGCTTCGGATACCCTTTCAATCTCTACATCATTTACACTGAGTTTAGATACTAAGTTGTTGTGATGGTTGTTAAAAACTGTAAATTTTGTCTTACTTAAATTGAGCGTTAATTTGTTTGTATCAAACCACAGTTTAAGCTTTCCTAATTCCTTTCGGAGTGTATCCAAAAGTTGTTCCAAATTGCTTCCACTGCATAATAAATTAGTGTCATCGGCAAACAATATTAAATCCATTTTTTTCTGAAACTTTACATATATCATTTACGTATATACATATTGAATAACAATGGCCCCAAAACTGAGCCCTGTGGGACTCCACAATGTAACCTTCAGTAACTGTGAGTTTTTGTTACCAACACATACATACTGATATCTATTCTTTAAGTAACTACATAACCAGGACAGTGCTACCCCTCTAATACCACAATTTTGTAGTTTCTTTAATAATAAATTATGATCTACAGTATCAAATGCTTTTTTAAGATCCAGGAATACCCCAACTGAATACTCTTTATTTTCAACGGCAGTTGATATTTTTTCTATAAATTCCATTAGAGCAAATGCAGTTGTCCTCTTGTGTCTGACCCCATATTGCTGCTCACACAATAAATTATTCTTCAGTATGAAGTTGTCAATTGTCTCATAGAATATTTTTTCAAGCATCTTGGAAAATTGCGGCAATAGTGAAATTGGTCTATAGTTTGAGAATTCCCCTCTGTCACCCATCTTGCATATGGGAATTACTTTGGCTATTTTCATTGCATTGGGAAATATACCTGTTTGGAGAGACAGGTTACAGATATACGTCAGTGGTTTCATTAAGCATGTAACGGCAGCAGCTGTGTTTGTTTGATCCATGTGAGAAACATGGCAATTCTTGTGACTGTTGCAATTTCCCCGCTATATATGTCAACAGTGACATCCTTTCTAGTATTTGACCTTTGGTTGTACAGCAATGCCTCCCAAAGATTTGTTTTGGCAGGTATATATATTCACAGCCTGGCTCTGTGTGCCAGGCAAAAGTTGTTTACTTTGTGTCTGGGGGAACCCCCAACCCGGAAATGACCTTTGACCTCTGGGGAATCCCTTGGGAACTCCCTACCTTTTATTTATTTATTCCCTCCATATTTTCTTTTAAAACCTAGGTTTGGAAATTTATCCTTTGAGATTTAAGAATTATTGAAATAATTTGCCATCAAAAATGCATGAAGTGTAAGTATTATTCACAACAGGAAGTAGACGATTTGAGACTTCCTGTCCAGCAGCATATGGCAACGGACTCATTAAGCATGGCTGGCTAAGAACAGAATCCAAGCCATCCAGCGGTTTACCTCAGCCCAGGTAGGGTGAAACTGTCATAATGATGAAATAATCCCTCATAGCCAATTATCTACCCGATATTTTGTGAATTGTTTGAGAGATGATGATATTTTTGAAGTTTGTTGAAGTGTGACTGCCAGGGGTGGGCAATCATGTGCCACGGAGGGCCATTCCACTGCAGGTTTTCTGTTCCACCAAGTTTCCTCAGCAAGTGTTTGCTCTTATCAGCTTCAAGGATTGCTAATCAATGAAAACACCTGCTGAAGAGACTGGGTGAAACAGAAAACCTGCAGTGGAATGGCCCTCACTGCCCACCCCTGGTAGACCATGTGACTGTCAGGGGTAATCCATTGCTTATGTAACTTTTCACCTAGTCTCCATGCATGTGCAAAAAACTGTAATAGTTGTGAAAAAGTAATTTTTGAAGCCTCATTTTGTGAATAGGGATGTATTTTTGACTTGAAGTAAATGCAGTATTATTCAGGTCGATCACTGCTGCAATCCCCGACCTGCATGGCTTTGGTAGCTTTTAGAAGTGCAAATCTGGCAAACCTTCATTATTTACTGGATGCCTAGTTCTAGTCAATGTATTGTTATGTTTTTGAATTGACATCTTGACTTTAAATTAGCTGAAATACCAATTTACAAGGTATTTATTCCGGGCTATTACTTGCAGACAAATGTGAGAGCCTGCAAGGAATTTCTGCCCTCGGAAGGCTGCAATCCGGCAAAGTGGTTAGTGAAATGTTTAACTCTGTTGAAGTTTAATGATGGTTGTTTGAATATGCACATGTTCAAAGAATAGAAACTTTTTGTGTGTTTCTAATATGAAAATCTGATGTGCACAAACCATACAATTTTAAATGTGGATTTGATAATCTGTTGTATTTGTTTACAGTAAATGCTGCATAATTTTTGCTGGTAGCTTTCTTGCAACAACTCAGTAAACCTAAAAAATCTACCAATTTGAGATCATAAATGCCATAATGCTCTGCACTGTGTGTCTATATATATACATTTATAGTAATATGGACATATGTTTGCTAGATGTTGTTTTTTCTTGCCTTCTGATTGTTGCTCTGAGTGTTGCTATCCCTGTGCTGTTGCAATCCTGGAATTTCCCCATTGTGGGACTAATAAAGGCTTATCTTATCTTATCTTATCTTATAAATGTTTACATTTGTGTGTATGCAGTATGATTTAATTTCTGTAATACTAGAATTTTGTGTCCACAGCTAAAATAATGTTTCTTGTGTTTGATATGTTTCAGTCTTTACGGTGTTTGATGCAATTAAAGTCAAAAGCAAGGACATTAAAGATGTGTCAAACATCAGTTATTGCACACCAAAATGCAGCTCATAATCCGGGGCCGGAACAGTAAAGACACTAGTAAAGATACTAGTAAAGACACTACCTCATACTCGTCTGTACCAAGTCATCGTGGACGAGCGTGGGTGTGCAAGCAAGGAACGCTGCAGATTCAAGAGGTTGGGTCGTGCCGTGTCATCGAGATCGTGATGGTGACATCCTGTCGGTACCACTCACCAGTGTGCTATTGCTAGTATATGACAATTAAGTAAGAGACATTCACTTTTCTGCTACAGCCTGTAAGTGAAGGACATGTATCCAGTGATTGAACCTTGAGGACACATTTTAAGTCAAGTCAAGTCAAGTCAAGTTTGTGTTTCTCAAGTGCAAAGTCAAGTTTATTAGTCACTGAATACTGTGTTTATTTTGTGCTGATGTTGAGAGAAGTGTTTGCATTATTCTGTTTTCATTGTACATGTACTGCTTGTGCACATCCTGTTGCTAGCGTATTTCAATCAGTATTTTTGAACATCAATTTAAATCAGGCTAGTAAGATCAAGTAAGATCAAGGGCTGAGGTAAGGGCTGGTTGAGCTTCAATTCAATGATATAAGTATATTTCAAGATTCCTCAAATTTAATTCAATTTTGAATTAATCAAATCAAGTACAAGTTCAAAGTATTTAGGGAATCATATACCCCAAAGATAAGAATTCCCTAATTCAAGTATAGTTTCCATTCAGTTATTTTGAGTGGAAATTTCGAGGTAAACATAAAAAACACATTGTGTTTCAGGTTTGCATAATATTTTTTATCTCCAGGTTTTCACTCAAGAAATCTGGTTGGTGAATTATTCAAAGAGGTAATATAAATTACCATTTCATTTTTTGTTCCATTTCCTCACTATTTTCCATAAACACTGTACTGCAACAAAATGGCTGCAGCTGCCAAAAATGTAACTGAGCAAGAATTGCGAGAGCAGATCACAGCTGCCAAAGAGCAATTACAAGCCATAAATGCTGACTTGGCAGTTGAAACCTTGTCTGAGGAAGAGCGAGCTCAACTCAACACTGATGCAGAAACAGTACATGATGCAATAGAAACTCTTGAAATGGAGTTGGCTACAATCAGTGAACAAGAAAAGAATAATGGTGACAAGAAGCAACCAGAAGGAGAGAATGCGGTGGCTGGAGTCCAAGAAAAAGAAGATGCAAGTGATCCAGAAGATGGTGCCACTGGCAAGACTAACCAGAACACTGCACAAACAAAACTCAGGCATGTCCCACTTCATGAGCTGAAGCAAAGACGAGAGACATGCATGAAGAGACTGAAAGAAGTCAGGCGGTTAGTGAAAGCAAAGCGAGAGGATAAGCCTGTCTCACCAGAGATTTCTGCTGAATACGACAGCCTCAATGACAAAGTTGCGACTTTAGATGCTGTCATCAGTAAAAAGGAAGAACAAGAAGCACAGGTAGACAGAGCAAACAAAAGGTTTATGCGAACATACAGTAAAGTAAAGAAGGCTGTGTTCGCTGTTTTTTATGCATACAAAGATGAGGTCTTGGACACAACTGAAGATGACTTGGAAGACCTGATTCGCCTGGACAAAGAAATGACAGCTACATATGAAGCCTGTCGAGATTTGTGCCCGCCAGACAACGAGATGCGGCGCAAAGTCGACAGCGCTAAGCAAATGTGCTCAGACATGGCGAAAGCCTTGAAACAAATTGGAGAGAATCCAATGATGGCAGACAAGGAGAGAAAAAGCCTTCTCAAGACTACTTGGGGAATGAATTATTCCAGGTCTCTCTTTGGAAGCAAGTTAGACTATGAGTCTGATATTTCTGCCAAGTCTAAAGTCTTCATTCAGTCAAAGGTATCTGTAAGTGCACAGATTTCAGAATCTTCAACAGGCTCTTCAACAGGATCAAGTAATGCCTCAGAAAAGGCCAGGAAGCTGGCTGAATTGAGCGCTAAGCGAAAGTGTGCAGAACTTCACGCAAAGATAAGGAAATACAAGGTGGCCTTGGAAAGTTGTCATGAACAATTAGAAATAGCAGAAGAAGAGGAAAGAGTCCAAAGGTCAGATGACATCTCTTATTGCAGTGACAAGCCTAGTAAAGGTTATCTGAATCCAGAGGCACCTGCTTTTTCTCCTGAGGCCAGATCACCAAAAGCTGAAGATTGCGCGAGCCAAGTAGAGTCACAGTTGGCCTTCATCGCCCAAACATTCGCAGATAGCGTCAGCAAATCAAGGCTGCCTGTCCCCACACCTCCTGTGTTTGATGGTGACCCACTCAAGTTCATCAACTTTCGCAAAAGTTTTGTGACACTTGTTGAGAACAAGGGAATTCTACCATCAGACAAGCTGTATTATCTGCAGCAGTACCTTGCAGGAGAAGCCAGAGCGGCAGTCGAAGGTTGTTTTTTCGGAAGTGATGAAGCTGCCTACAACCGTGCATGGACCACGTTGGAAGAGCGGTTCGGACACCCCTTCACCATTCAACTCTCCTTGAGAAACAAGTTGAGAGACTGGCCCAAAGTAACAGGCAAAGATAAGAAAGGTCTTCAAGATTTCAGCGATTTCCTGAGCACCCTCAAAGAAGCTATCCCCTACGTGAAAGGCCTTGAAGTTTTGAACGATTGCGTCCAAATCCAGGAAACAGCAACCAAGTTACCCGAGTATTGCAACACTAGGTGGACACGGCGTGTTACAGAAGACATAGATGTTGGAAAGGGCTACCCTTCGTTTCAAGAATTTGTCGACTTCGTAGCCAGAGAAGCCAGAGTGGCTAACAACCCTATATGCGTGGTCGCTCAAAACCAAGACAAGTTGCCAACCACGAATAGAGGAAACGAGTCTAGGGCAAAGACAAAACGAGCACCTGGCATTACTCATGCCACCAACACCAGTGCTGAAAAAGAAACCCCTAAAAGTGGAGCCAAGAATTCTCCAGTTTGCACCTACTGCGACAAAGATCACCTCATCTACAAGTGCAATGCTTTCAAAGAGTTGCCTTATGATGACAAAATACAAAGCATTCGAAGCAAGGCCCTTTGCCTCAAATGTCTCAGACGTGGCCACACATCAAAGAAGTGTCTAGTTAAAGTGTCCTGCAACACGTACAAAGGCAAACACCAAACTCTGCTGTACTTAGACAAGAAGAAAGCAGACACAAGGCTTACAGAGTCAGAAGCCGACAAAGATGAAAACACATTTGAATCTATTTCAAACAAAACCAACCAAGATTACATGAAGAGTTGTACTTCAATGATCGTACCTGTTTGGGTCAAGACAGGCCAAGCTGGCTCGCAAGAAGTATTGGTTTATGCACTGATTGATACCCAGAGCGACAGCTCCTATATCACAGAGGATCTGGCAGCCAAGCTGTGCATGCCACATGAAATAACAAGAATGAAGATAACAACTATGACATCTTCATCGGTGGTCTATTGTAAGAAGTTCTCAGACATCAAACTGAGAGGATACGACTCGACTGTCGAAGTTCGAGTCAAGTCGTGCTACACAAGAGACCACATCCCTCACAACAGGGAGCACATTCCCTCAAAGGTAGCGGCAAGCATGATGTCTCATTTGGCTCGAATAGCCCCCTTTATTCCTCCTATTCAAGACTGTGAAGTGGGACTGCTCATTGGATACTCCTGCCCACAAGCACTCAGACCGGTGGAGATAGTCTCCGGAAATCCCGAAGAAGCCTTTGCTGTGAAAACAGACTTGGGATGGAGCATCATTGGAGACCCTTGTTATGAACAAGGCAACAATGGCGTATGCCATAGGATTGTCGCCAAAGAATTGATAGTGCCACCACCCTGTGAGATCCTGAAGGTTCTCGACCAAGATTTCAGCGACACCAAAGATGAAGCGAAGGAGCTAATCTGCCAGGCCACTGAAATATGCAAAAAGGGCAAAGTTAGACTCCATAAGTTCCTGTCGAACAGCATAGACGTCCTGGAATCTATATCACCTTCAGAAAGAGCCACTACCGTCTCCGAAACAAACTTGGAACTGGAACCTCTCCCGGTTGAGCGCACACTTGGAACAAGATGGGATGTTCAAAATGACTGCTTCAGGTTCAAGATAACACTACAGGATAAACCCAACACAAGAAGAGGCATCCTCTCTACAGTCATGTCAGTCTATGACCCAAATGGATTTGTTAGCCCTGTGGTGTTGCAAGGGAAAAAGATCCTGCAAGAACTGTGCAAGCAAAAGAAATCCTGGGACGAACCCGTCGAGCCTGTCATAATTGAACGGTGGGAGAACTGGAAAGACCAGTGCAAAAGGTTGTGCTCTTGCTGCCGGTTAAAGATTAGGTGACATTGTGAAAATCTTTATGTTGGCATGACGTTATAGTCTTCCATCATAAAGATTTTGGTGGGAGTGTAACGGCAGCAGCTGTGTTTGTTTGATCCATGTGAGAAACATGGCAATTCTTGTGACTGTTGCAATTTCCCCGCTATATATGTCAACAGTGACATCCTGTCTAGTATTTGACCTTTGGTTGTACAGCAATGCCTCCCAAAGATTTGTTTTGGCAGGTATATATATTCACAGCCTGGCTCTGTGTGCCAGGCAAAAGTTGTTTACTTTGTGTCTGGGGGAACCCCCAACCCGGAAATGACCTTTGACCTCTGGGGAATCCCTTGGGAACTCCCTACCTTTTATTTATTTATTCCCTCCATATTTTCTTTTAAAACCTAGGTTTGGAAATTTATCCTTTGAGATTTAAGAATTATTGAAATAATTTGCCATCAAAAATGCATGAAGTGTAAGTATTATTCACAACAGGAAGTAGACGATTTGAGACTTCCTGTCCAGCAGCATATGGCAACGGACTCATTAAGCATGGCTGGCTAAGAACAGAATCCAAGCCATCCAGCGGTTTACCTCAGCCCAGGTAGGGTGAAACTGTCATAATGATGAAATAATCCCTCATAGCCAATTATCTACCCGATATTTTGTGAATTGTTTGAGAGATGATGATATTTTTGAAGTTTGTTGAAGTGTGACTGCCAGGGGTGGGCAATCATGTGCCACGGAGGGCCATTCCACTGCAGGTTTTCTGTTCCACCAAGTTTCCTCAGCAAGTGTTTGCTCTTATCAGCTTCAAGGATTGCTAATCAATGAAAACACCTGCTGAAGAGACTGGGTGAAACAGAAAACCTGCAGTGGAATGGCCCTCACTGCCCACCCCTGGTAGACCATGTGACTGTCAGGGGTAATCCATTGCTTATGTAACTTTTCACCTAGTCTCCATGCATGTGCAAAAAACTGTAATAGTTGTGAAAAAGTAATTTTTGAAGCCTCATTTTGTGAATAGGGATGTATTTTTGACTTGAAGTAAATGCAGTATTATTCAGGTCGATCACTGCTGCAATCCCCGACCTGCATGGCTTTGGTAGCTTTTAGAAGTGCAAATCTGGCAAACCTTCATTATTTACTGGATGCCTAGTTCTAGTCAATGTATTGTTATGTTTTTGAATTGACATCTTGACTTTAAATTAGCTGAAATACCAATTTACAAGGTATTTATTCCGGGCTATTACTTGCAGACAAATGTGAGAGCCTGCAAGGAATTTCTGCCCTCGGAAGGCTGCAATCCGGCAAAGTGGTTAGTGAAATGTTTAACTCTGTTGAAGTTTAATGATGGTTGTTTGAATATGCACATGTTCAAAGAATAGAAACTTTTTGTGTGTTTCTAATATGAAAATCTGATGTGCACAAACCATACAATTTTAAATGTGGATTTGATAATCTGTTGTATTTGTTTACAGTAAATGCTGCATAATTTTTGCTGGTAGCTTTCTTGCAACAACTCAGTAAACCTAAAAAATCTACCAATTTGAGATCATAAATGTTTACATTTGTGTGTATGCAGTATGATTTAATTTCTGTAATACTAGAATTTTGTGTCCACAGCTAAAATAATGTTTCTTGTGTTTGATATGTTTCAGTCTTTACGGTGTTTGATGCAATTAAAGTCAAAAGCAAGGACATTAAAGATGTGTCAAACATCAGTTATTGCACACCAAAATGCAGCTCATAATCCCGGGCCGGAACAGTAAAGACACTAGTAAAGATACTAGTAAAGACACTACCTCATACTCGTCTGTACCAAGTCATCGTGGACGAGCGTGGGTGTGCAAGCAAGGAACGCTGCAGATTCAAGAGGTTGGGTCGTGCCGTGTCATCGAGATCGTGATGGTGACATCCTGTCGGTACCACTCACCAGTGTGCTATTGCTAGTATATGACAATTAAGTAAGAGACATTCACTTTTCTGCTACAGCCTGTAAGTGAAGGACATGTATCCAGTGATTGAACCTTGAGGACACATTTTAAGTCAAGTCAAGTCAAGTCAAGTTTGTGTTTCTCAAGTGCAAAGTCAAGTTTATTAGTCACTGAATACTGTGTTTATTTTGTGCTGATGTTGAGAGAAGTGTTTGCATTATTCTGTTTTCATTGTACATGTACTGCTTGTGCACATCCTGTTGCTAGCGTATTTCAATCAGTATTTTTGAACATCAATTTAAATCAGGCTAGTAAGATCAAGTAAGATCAAGGGCTGAGGTAAGGGCTGGTTGAGCTTCAATTCAATGATATAAGTATATTTCAAGATTCCTCAAATTTAATTCAATTTTGAATTAATCAAATCAAGTACAAGTTCAAAGTATTTAGGGAATCATATACCCCAAAGATAAGAATTCCCTAATTCAAGTATAGTTTCCATTCAGTTATTTTGAGTGGAAATTTCGAGGTAAACATAAAAAACACATTGTGTTTCAGGTTTGCATAATATTTTTTATCTCCAGGTTTTCACTCAAGAAATCTGGTTGGTGAATTATTCAAAGAGGTAATATAAATTACCATTTCATTTTTTGTTCCATTTCCTCACTATTTTCCATAAACACTGTACTGCAACAAAATGGCTGCAGCTGCCAAAAATGTAACTGAGCAAGAATTGCGAGAGCAGATCACAGCTGCCAAAGAGCAATTACAAGCCATAAATGCTGACTTGGCAGTTGAAACCTTGTCTGAGGAAGAGCGAGCTCAACTCAACACTGATGCAGAAACAGTACATGATGCAATAGAAACTCTTGAAATGGAGTTGGCTACAATCAGTGAACAAGAAAAGAATAATGGTGACAAGAAGCAACCAGAAGGAGAGAATGCGGTGGCTGGAGTCCAAGAAAAAGAAGATGCAAGTGATCCAGAAGATGGTGCCACTGGCAAGACTAACCAGAACACTGCACAAACAAAACTCAGGCATGTCCCACTTCATGAGCTGAAGCAAAGACGAGAGACATGCATGAAGAGACTGAAAGAAGTCAGGCGGTTAGTGAAAGCAAAGCGAGAGGATAAGCCTGTCTCACCAGAGATTTCTGCTGAATACGACAGCCTCAATGACAAAGTTGCGACTTTAGATGCTGTCATCAGTAAAAAGGAAGAACAAGAAGCACAGGTAGACAGAGCAAACAAAAGGTTTATGCGAACATACAGTAAAGTAAAGAAGGCTGTGTTCGCTGTTTTTTATGCATACAAAGATGAGGTCTTGGACACAACTGAAGATGACTTGGAAGACCTGATTCGCCTGGACAAAGAAATGACAGCTACATATGAAGCCTGTCGAGATTTGTGCCCGCCAGACAACGAGATGCGGCGCAAAGTCGACAGCGCTAAGCAAATGTGCTCAGACATGGCGAAAGCCTTGAAACAAATTGGAGAGAATCCAATGATGGCAGACAAGGAGAGAAAAAGCCTTCTCAAGACTACTTGGGGAATGAATTATTCCAGGTCTCTCTTTGGAAGCAAGTTAGACTATGAGTCTGATATTTCTGCCAAGTCTAAAGTCTTCATTCAGTCAAAGGTATCTGTAAGTGCACAGATTTCAGAATCTTCAACAGGCTCTTCAACAGGATCAAGTAATGCCTCAGAAAAGGCCAGGAAGCTGGCTGAATTGAGCGCTAAGCGAAAGTGTGCAGAACTTCACGCAAAGATAAGGAAATACAAGGTGGCCTTGGAAAGTTGTCATGAACAATTAGAAATAGCAGAAGAAGAGGAAAGAGTCCAAAGGTCAGATGACATCTCTTATTGCAGTGACAAGCCTAGTAAAGGTTATCTGAATCCAGAGGCACCTGCTTTTTCTCCTGAGGCCAGATCACCAAAAGCTGAAGATTGCGCGAGCCAAGTAGAGTCACAGTTGGCCTTCATCGCCCAAACATTCGCAGATAGCGTCAGCAAATCAAGGCTGCCTGTCCCCACACCTCCTGTGTTTGATGGTGACCCACTCAAGTTCATCAACTTTCGCAAAAGTTTTGTGACACTTGTTGAGAACAAGGGAATTCTACCATCAGACAAGCTGTATTATCTGCAGCAGTACCTTGCAGGAGAAGCCAGAGCGGCAGTCGAAGGTTGTTTTTTCGGAAGTGATGAAGCTGCCTACAACCGTGCATGGACCACGTTGGAAGAGCGGTTCGGACACCCCTTCACCATTCAACTCTCCTTGAGAAACAAGTTGAGAGACTGGCCCAAAGTAACAGGCAAAGATAAGAAAGGTCTTCAAGATTTCAGCGATTTCCTGAGCACCCTCAAAGAAGCTATCCCCTACGTGAAAGGCCTTGAAGTTTTGAACGATTGCGTCCAAATCCAGGAAACAGCAACCAAGTTACCCGAGTATTGCAACACTAGGTGGACACGGCGTGTTACAGAAGACATAGATGTTGGAAAGGGCTACCCTTCGTTTCAAGAATTTGTCGACTTCGTAGCCAGAGAAGCCAGAGTGGCTAACAACCCTATATGCGTGGTCGCTCAAAACCAAGACAAGTTGCCAACCACGAATAGAGGAAACGAGTCTAGGGCAAAGACAAAACGAGCACCTGGCATTACTCATGCCACCAACACCAGTGCTGAAAAAGAAACCCCTAAAAGTGGAGCCAAGAATTCTCCAGTTTGCACCTACTGCGACAAAGATCACCTCATCTACAAGTGCAATGCTTTCAAAGAGTTGCCTTATGATGACAAAATACAAAGCATTCGAAGCAAGGCCCTTTGCTTCAAATGTCTCAGACGTGGCCACACATCAAAGAAGTGTCTAGTTAAAGTGTCCTGCAACACGTACAAAGGCAAACACCAAACTCTGCTGTACTTAGACAAGAAGAAAGCAGACACAAGGCTTACAGAGTCAGAAGCCGACAAAGATGAAAACACATTTGAATCTATTTCAAACAAAACCAACCAAGATTACATGAAGAGTTGTACTTCAATGATCGTACCTGTTTGGGTCAAGACAGGCCAAGCTGGCTCGCAAGAAGTATTGGTTTATGCACTGATTGATACCCAGAGCGACAGCTCCTATATCACAGAGGATCTGGCAGCCAAGCTGTGCATGCCACATGAAATAACAAGAATGAAGATAACAACTATGACATCTTCATCGGTGGTCTATTGTAAGAAGTTCTCAGACATCAAACTGAGAGGATACGACTCGACTGTCGAAGTTCGAGTCAAGTCGTGCTACACAAGAGACCACATCCCTCACAACAGGGAGCACATTCCCTCAAAGGTAGCGGCAAGCATGATGTCTCATTTGGCTCGAATAGCCCCCTTTATTCCTCCTATTCAAGACTGTGAAGTGGGACTGCTCATTGGATACTCCTGCCCACAAGCACTCAGACCGGTGGAGATAGTCTCCGGAAATCCCGAAGAAGCCTTTGCTGTGAAAACAGACTTGGGATGGAGCATCATTGGAGACCCTTGTTATGAACAAGGCAACAATGGCGTATGCCATAGGATTGTCGCCAAAGAATTGATAGTGCCACCACCCTGTGAGATCCTGAAGGTTCTCGACCAAGATTTCAGCGACACCAAAGATGAAGCGAAGGAGCTAATCTGCCAGGCCACTGAAATATGTAAAAAGGGCAAAGTTAGACTCCATAAGTTCCTGTCGAACAGCATAGACGTCCTGGAATCTATATCACCTTCAGAAAGAGCCACTACCGTCTCCGAAACAAACTTGGAACTGGAACCTCTCCCGGTTGAGCGCACACTTGGAACAAGATGGGATGTTCAAAATGACTGCTTCAGGTTCAAGATAACACTACAGGATAAACCCAACACAAGAAGAGGCATCCTCTCTACAGTCATGTCAGTCTATGACCCAAATGGATTTGTTAGCCCTGTGGTGTTGCAAGGGAAAAAGATCCTGCAAGAACTGTGCAAGCAAAAGAAATCCTGGGACGAACCCGTCGAGCCTGTCATAATTGAACGGTGGGAGAACTGGAAAGACCAGTGCAAAAGGTTGTGCTCTTGCTGCCGGTTAAAGATTAGGTGACATTGTGAAAATCTTTATGTTGGCATGACGTTATAGTCTTCCATCATAAAGATTTTGGTGGGAGTGTAACGGCAGCAGCTGTGTTTGTTTGATCCATGTGAGAAACATGGCAATTCTTGTGACTGTTGCAATTTCCCCGCTATATATGTCAACAGTGACATCCTGTCTAGTATTTGACCTTTGGTTGTACAGCAATGCCTCCCAAAGATTTGTTTTGGCAGGTATATATATTCACAGCCTGGCTCTGTGTGCCAGGCAAAAGTTGTTTACTTTGTGTCTGGGGGAACCCCCAACCCGGAAATGACCTTTGACCTCTGGGGAATCCCTTGGGAACTCCCTACCTTTTATTTATTTATTCCCTCCATATTTTCTTTTAAAACCTAGGTTTGGAAATTTATCCTTTGAGATTTAAGAATTATTGAAATAATTTGCCATCAAAAATGCATGAAGTGTAAGTATTATTCACAACAGGAAGTAGACGATTTGAGACTTCCTGTCCAGCAGCATATGGCAATGGACACATTAAGCATGGCTGGCTAAGAACAGAATCCAAGCCATCCAGCGGTTTACCTCAGCCCAGGTAGGGTGAAACTGTCATAATGATGAAATAATCCCTCATAGCCAATTATCTACCCGATATTTTGTGAATTGTTTGAGAGATGATGATATTTTTGAAGTTTGTTGAAGTGTGACTAGACCATGTGACTGTCGGGGGTAATCCATTGCCTATGTAACTTTTCACCTAGTCTCCATGCATGTGCAAAAAACTGTAATAGTTGTGAAAAAGTAATTTTTGAAGCCTCATTTTGTGAATAGGGATGTATTTTTGACTTGAAGTAAATGCAGTATTATTCAGGTCGATCACTGCTGCAATCCCCGGCCTGCATGGCTTTGGTAGCTTTTAGAAGTGCAAATCTGGCAAACCTTCATTATTTACTGGATGCCTAGTTCTAGTCAATTTATTGTTATGTTTTTGAATTGACATCTTGACTTTAAATTAGCTGAAATACCAATTTACAAGGTATTTATTCCGGGCTATTAATTGCAGACAAATGTGAGAGCCTGCAAGGAATTTCTGCCCTCGGAAGGCTGCAATCCGGCAAAGTGGTTAGTGAAATGTTTAACTCTGTTGAAGTTTAATGATGGTTGTTTGAATATGCATATGTTCAAAGAATAGAAACTTTTTGTGTGTTTCTAATATGAAAATCTGATGTGCACAAACCATACAATTTTAAATGTGGATTTGATAATCTGTTGTATTTGTTTACAGTAAATGCTGCATAATTTTTGCTGGTAGCTTTCTTGCAACAACTCAGTAAACCTAAAAAATCTACCAATTTGAGATCATAAATGTTTACATTTGTGTGTATGCAGTATGATTTAATTTCTGTAATACTAGAATTTTGTGTCCACAGCTAAAATAATGTTTCTTGTGTTTGATATGTTTCAGTCTTTACGGTGTTTGATGCAATTAAAGTCAAAAGCAAGGACATTAAAGATGTGTCAAACATCAGTTATTGCACACCAAAATGCAGCTCATAATCCCGGGCCGGAACAAAGCATTCAATAATAGTTTTGACTAAGAGCATGTCAATACCATCACAGTCCGCAGATGTTTTACTTTTAAACAATTTAACAATTTCAATGACCTCTCTCTCGTCTGTGTTCTTTATGAAAAGGGAGTCTTTTATAGCAGTGTTTTTGCTTATTGTATCACCTGTAGGCGCCGTAATGGGTATTTCTCGAGCCAAATTAGGACCAATGTTAACAAAAAAGTTATTAAATTCATCTGCAGGTGAAGCTGCATTCACACTCTGAGTTGTTTTATTATTTTTTTGAAAAATCGATTGGGTAGCTTGTATTTCTGTTTTTATTTCCAAGAATATTGTTAAATATTGTCCATGTATTTTTAATATTGTCTGTTTTTCTCCAGTTCTTTACTGTAATAGTCTCTTTTACTACATCTTATTATATATGTTAACTTATTTTTGTATGTTTTATACCGCTGCTCTGCTTCTTTTGTCCTTTTTTTTTTTTTTTAGGAAAGCTTTATATAATAAATTTTTCTTTTTACATGCCTTTTGTAATCCTTTGGTTAACCATGGCTTATCAGCAAATTTATGTTTAAGCTTTTTCTTTACTAATGGATAATTTTTTTCATAAAGAGTGGTTGCAATGTTTATGCTTCATTTACATCTGATACATAGACTTTTGTCCAGTCTTGCTTCAGCAAGTCCTCTTTAAAAGAACTGATTGCATTTTGTGATTTGTATCTGAACGATTTTAAAAAAAAATTCTGTATTGGCCCCCGTGTGGCCATGGATAAGTGCAAAGGTTGGCAAATGGTCACTTATATCATTTATCAATAATCCACTTTCTATTTTCTTATCAATAATATTAACAAACAGGTTGTCAATAAGTGTAGCAGTGTGAACTGTGATTCTACTGGGATGTGTTATTGTGGGATATAGACTCATGCTGTACATAGAATTCATGAACTCTGTAATTACATTTTGTTGATATGGATTTAGTAGATCAATATTGAAATCTCCACAAATTACTACCATTTTCTTACTAGTAATATTATTGTACAGCTCGACTAATTTATCTCTGAATGTCTCAATGCAAGTTCTCGGCGTTCTATATATACAACTTATAATTAGATTTTTTGTTTTATCTTGGTCAATCTCAACAGTAACACATTCCAAAATCCCTGGTAGTGCAAAGGACATTCCATTTACAAGCTTACACCTATACAGGTCATCAACATACAGTGCAACACCACCACCCTTTTTTTTTGAGATCTGTTAATATGAAACATCTGATATCCCTCTATTGCCATCAGGGGAGCCTGCTCTTCATCAAGCCAAGTTTCAGTGACTGTGATAGCTGTAAATTTTCTGTCTAGCTGTTTTAAATAGTCCTGAATCTGTGGAAAGTTTTTAAGACTTCTGCTGTTGAAGTGTATTATTGATGGTTTACCATCTAGTTGCACTTGACTTTTGAATTGCTTTTCAGTGTAATATTCACAATGATTATGAATATTATTGAAAAAGTGGTTATCAGGATCAGTATCATTCTCCATCTCTTGTAGTTTATGTTCAGCATAATGGCATATTTTCAGAGTTTGAATTTCCTCTGTGTCAAATGACTTCCTCCAATTGGGGATAATTGATGTCTACTCAAGTCAGTCATAAGTTTTGTTTGTTTTTAGTTTTTTTTTTTTTTTAAGTACATTGGCAAGAACTATTCTTGCCATGTGTGTGGATATGGATTATCATAGTCTCTTAATTTTCTTAATCAGTGTTCATCTATATTTATTTAAGTCAGTAATCTCTCTGATTATTATACTTTTTGCTTCCTCAGGTGTTCCATTTAGTTTGATCCAAACTCTACAATTTCTTGTCCAGGTTGCCTGTATCTTATTTTGTCTTTTCAGCATCTGTGCTTGCCGTGCTATTTCAGCGTTAGTTTTTGTTAGGTGTTCATTTAGGTAAACTTCTGTTCCCCGGAGCTTTCTGGCCTGCCTCAGTATGTCATTCTTTACTCTTCTGTACACAAAGCGCATCACAATTGATTTCTTTGTTTTATTATCCTTTCTGGGTAAAGCATAACAGGCTGAAATTGCATTTGCTTCGACCTTTATAGTATTTCTATTATCAAGGAACTGAAGCACCTGGTTTTCCAGGGAGACTGATTCACTTGTGGGAGCCTTCTCACCTCTCAATCCTGCTGTAGCATGAGCATATGATTGATATTTGATGTCTAGTCCACTTATAATTAGATCATCCATACGAGAACATTGTTCAAGATCCTCGACGCGTCGCTCCAAGTCCGTAATTTTTTTGTCTTTTTCCTTAATTGTTAATTTTAATTTTCGGACTTCTTCCATTAGCCCTAATATTTTAGCCTGCTGACTAACCACTTTGGTCACTTCTTCTGACAAGAAGTTCAGAGATTTTTTGATCTCTTCCATTTCCTCCTTCTTTGGTGGCATTTTTACTGACCTGTGGATAGTAAAACAATCTCTGCTGGTGATGCCGGTATCCGATCTGACCAACCTCGAATCCAGCTGGGCCTCAGCTAGCCCCCTCCGCTGCTAGTCCCGCTGCTTACCGCCGCCGTAACCGAGCTCCTGTCCAGCCAGGGTACCGGCAGCTCCTCCACCGAGTCCCGCCGCCCACCGCCGCTGTAGCTGAGCTCCGATCCTGCTTCTGTCCGGCTGGGGTCCCGGTACATCCTCCGCTGAGCCCCGCCACCTACCGCCGTCTGCCTCAGTAGTTCCTCTGCCGAGCCCCGCCACTGCAACTGGGCTCCGACTCCGGCTTGGGCCCCGGTGGTCCTCCACTGGTCCCCGTCTCCCACCACCGCTGCACTTGAGCTCCGATCCGGCTCCCGTCCAACTGCTGCCTCGGCTTGTTCCTCCGGTGAGCCTCAATCACCGGGGACAGAGTCGCTTCTCCGTGTCGGTGCTAGGTGCTACGACTAGCTACGGCGTTAGCTATAGCAATAGCGTTAGCCTAGCAAATGCCTCGGGTAAAGCGTAGCAGTGAACCACAAAAGAAACGCCAATCAGTTCACTCACGAATGAGAGCAGTCTCAAAAGTCCAGTTCTCACAGCGAGCGCAAAACAACTCTTAAAAACAGAAATCGAGTCTGACCCCCGAATCCAGACCGGCTGAACCACAACTAAAAAATTTATTTAAGCTGAGCCTGCAAGACTGAGACCACTCACTCCGCCATCTTGAAGGCAAAAAAAAAAAAAAAAAATTGTGTGCACTGTAGGACTGTTTCAGCATTCTACTAATTTTAAAGGTAAAGTCATTAAGTCAGTTTTAAAATAGATAAAATGATACAATAATCTGACGGTATCATAAATCCCCATGTGAGCTGTGACCTGCATACATGAAATAAAACCAAAGGTTGAAAGCGGCCTCTGCCTACATTATAGTAGCTGAATGATTTTCAAAGTAAGTTGTTTTACCACAAATACAATGAGAATATAACAGCATCTGCAATCACTCATATTGACCATGCATAGTGTTGTGTTTGGAAACCCAGAATGACCAACGGAGAGGAGAACTGTGCTGGAACTTGAACTTTATTACACACTGTAATAGTAATACAATACAGGTTTGCTCTATTTTTTTTTATTTTTTTTTTGATTTTGTATACTTTATTGATCTCCAGAGGGGAAATTGAGGGCATCCACCTGGATGAATGAAGCAGCCACAGTACGGCGCTATCCCTTTACCATTCACACCTAGGGCCACTTTAGAGTCTCCAATTAACCTAACCTGCATGTTTTTGGCCTGTGGGAGGAAACCGGAGAACTCCCGGAGTAAACCCACGCAGACACAAGGAGAACATGGAAACTCCTCACAGATCACTGTTGGTCAGGGGCTGGGATCGAACCAGGAATCCCATGGCCACCATGAGTTGCTGTGCTGCCACGGTGCTAACCACTGCGCCACCGCACCTCCCTCTATACTGAACACTTGGTGGCTGTGAATAGAGAGAGGCCCTAAGATGGACGACTCTTCCCATATATTGGCTGGCGTGATGACATCATCCAGCTGTGTCATCACGCAGCTACTTATTAACCCTTTTATAACATTCACCCCCACCCCGTTGGAAAAAACACAGAACGCATTGTCTAATTTAACCCTCCCCCAATTTGGAATTATTAATACAAACAACACTACCTAGGGCTAGCGGGTAGACCATCGCATAGCCCAGCACAGCTGAGTGGATTATTCTGCCACTCTTTAGCTGGCAGCCGCGCCCCTAGCGAACCAGTCCTTTTTCTGGTTCTCTTCCATGGGGAAGGCAGTTCTGTTGGAAGGGCCTTGTAGAGAGCCTGTAACGGACGCACCCCTGGAGGTGCTCGGTCCCCCTGACCTAGACCATCTCCCATGAGCCTCCAGCCCAGGTCCCACACTGCCTGAGCCGACTCCCATGAAGCCTCGTCCTCCAGAGCTGTCACTCGGACTCAACAGAGATGATTTGCGTGCCACACAAACCATTTGTCAGCTGGAAGGTCGCTGGTCCCAGCTGCACGGCGATCCACATGGGCGTCAATGGTGCTGCAGGCCGCAATGTTATTAACTGCAGGCCCGGTTGCTCAATTTTTCGGACCCGAACCCAATCCAATACCTCAACTGATACCATCACAGCATTTTAGACTCTCATCTTGAACACTGGGTGGGCACAAAAGGTGCTGCTGTCATGGTTGGAGAGAGGAACTGGACCCATTCACTGGACGTAAGTTCAGAATACTTTTTTTAAGGAGCTGGTCACCCAGACACAGCTTGAGGGCTTTAACAGAAATTAACAACTGCAGCTCGGAAGCACAACAAAAGACGAAGGCAAAACACAGGCAGGACAGACTAAAGTGTGTTGTTCACGCAGTCACAGACAAAAGAACCCGAACCAAGCAGAAGTGAAAACAGACCTTAAATAACCAATGGGACAGTTACACAACACGGCACAGGTGGAGAAATCAGTAATTACTGACAGCTGACACATGAGGCAAGAGGGAATGACAGGATAGGGTGGGGCTGCACACACACACACACACACACACACACACACACACACACACACACACACAGGGAGACAAAACATATGCAGGGGATCATGGGAGACATGACCATGACAAACAATGACAGAACTAAACCCAGATCATAAATAATAATAATAATAATCAGAACTGAGAACAGAATCAGGAATCAAACAAATAATAATAAATGCAGAAAATACAAAATAAACTTGCGGCGAGGACATTGATTGAGTCCGTACTTTAAAAGGAACTCCGATTATATTGGCATGTTAACTCTATATGCTTTATTTTTATGTTAGTAACATAACTATAATATAATTTTTTTGAAAATAATTCCCAGTTTTATATATTTTTAAAAAACTTTATTACGATGTAAATCGCCATTTTTGTTTACGTCGCAATGCATTCTGGGTAGTGACATAGAAGGGTTGCAGCCGTTTTTTCTGTCTTATACAAGCCAAGAAGCGAAGCTACTAACCACTGCCATTTGTCAGTGAAAATGCCACATTGCGCGGCTTTTGGATGTAATTTCCAATCAAAGGGAAATAAAGAGAGCGGGGTGAGGCTCCATAGCTTTCCTAAAGAGGGAAAGTTGAGGAAAAAGTGGGGCGGCAGCGGCTCGGCAGGTAGAGCAGGTCGTCTAATAACCCGATGGTTGGCAGTTCGCATCACGCTCTCCCCAGATATCCTGCCGTTGTGTCCCTGGGCAAGACACTTCACCCGCATTGCCTCCAGTGCCCATAACACTGGGTATGAATGTGTAAAAATGCTTAAATGCTCAGTGGTGGCCGGAGAGGCTGTTGGCGTGGATTTGGCAGCCACATTTCCGTCACTCTGTCTGTGATCATGCGCTATAGCGCATGCCTAATAAAGCTGACATATGTATTAATCATGCTATGATAAAGCACAATATCGCTCAAAGTGCGCGCATGAGACATGTCTGTGATCGCACACTTGTGTTGACTGTTCCTGCCTTTCGTCTCCTAACCGTGGTTTTGGGACGCAGGGGAGATCTATCTTCCTCCGCAGTCAACTCCCGAGTGGTACACAGAAGCACAGGCCGTTTTGCTGAAGCGTTGGGGCTTTATTTATATACCGCACTGTTGTCAGCAACAAATTCTAAAAAAAAAACTAAGCAACAGCACATATTTGATCCAAGATGGCGCCCACAGTGTCTGCCATGGTGTTTCGCTGCGCCTTTCTTTATATGTTTCTGTTCGTCAATTGTGTGTCTGCCTGCTCTTACACTCGTGAAGAGCTTCTAAATATCAGGACTTTCACTCCCACGGATCTACTCCCGGTTTTTTTGGCTCCTGCCGCCGATCTGGTTCACTTTTTGGCCCAAAAAGTGAGACGGCAAAGGAGAGGAAGGTGAGCGGGCGCTCTCGTGCGGCTTCGCAGGAGAGGCATGCGCACGGCTTTGCCTGGCATATTTCTCTCCAATGCCAATTCTCTCTTTAACAAGGTAGATGAACTGAGACTGCTGATGCGATTTAAGGACCTCTCTACCTGGTCTGTCCTCTGTTTTACTGAGACCTGGCTTAAGGAATCAACTCCAGACAGCATGCTCCTCCTCGAGGGTTTTCAGCTGTTTCGTGCTGATTGAGACACAGAGCTCTCCGGTAAGTCCTCAGGAGGAGGAGTCTGCTTTTACATTAACAGCAGCTGGTGCTCTGATGTAACGGTGATTTCCCAACACTGTTCTCCCGCTCTGGAATATCTATTCATTAACTGCAAGCCTTTTTATTCCCCGCGGGAGTTTGCTTCATTCATCCTGGCCGCTGTTTACGTCCCGCCCGACGCGGACGCGCGCGAGGCTCAGCGCACGCGGCTCAGCGCACGCTCGCAGATCACATTCAACAAACAGAACGCACTTTCCCAGACTCTCTGGTTATTGTGGTTGGCGACTTTAACCAGAGCAACCTGTGCCACGATCTCCCCCGATACAAACAGTTTATTAAATGCCCCACCAGAGGAAAGAACACGCTGGATCACCATTACACTACAGTGAAGGACGCGTATCGCGCTGTTCCCCGCACTGCGCTCGGACTATCTGATCACGTGATGGTCCACCTCATTCCCACATACAGACAGAGACTAAAGCTCACTAAACCTGTTGTGAGCACTACGAGAAAATTGACCAGTGA
Source organism: Pholidichthys leucotaenia (assembly GCA_020510985.1). Lineage (NCBI taxonomy): Eukaryota > Metazoa > Chordata > Actinopteri > Cichliformes > Pholidichthyidae > Pholidichthys > Pholidichthys leucotaenia. The sequence goes on along the minus strand of CM035844.1, from coordinate 289,003,254 downwards.
AGCTGGGGAGAAGCTGAGCACGTGAATGGAAATAACTGACTGGGGCATGTTTAAAGGAGCCACGCATGATCTGGATGAGTACACGGACACTGTGAACTCATATATCCACTTTTGTGAGGAGAGCGTTCTTCCATCACGCACAAGGGTGAGGTACGCAAATGATAAGCCCTGGTTCACTGCTAAGCTCAGACAGATCAGGAAGGAGAAGGAAGCAGCGTTGAAAAGTGGAGACAGGGATTGCTACAGGGAGGTCAAATATCGGTTTAACAGAGAGCTGAGGAGAGCTAAATCTGTGTATTCTGAGAGACTCCAGCAGCAGTTCACTGCTAACGACTCTACTTCTGTGTGGAGAGGATTGAGGCAAATCACCAACTATCGGCCTCAGGCTTCTAAAGGTCTAAAGGTCAGTTTTGATACCTCGTCAGCTGTGTCCATCTCCCCCCCTCCCCCCAGTGCCACTGCCTTCACGGTCCCCACTTCATCAAAGGCGTCCCCCCTCCTCCCCCCCTGCCCTTGTCATCAGTGAGCAGGACATGCACAGACAGTTCTCCAGGCTGAACCCACGCAAGGCCCCCGGTCTGGACGGCGTGTCTCCCTCCACCCTGAGACACTGTGCGGATGAGCTGACTCCTGTCTTCACAGACATTTTTAACACCTCCCTGAAGTCATGCCAAGTGCCGACCTGCCTCAAAACCTCCACCATCATCCCTGTCCCCAAGAAGTCACGGATCACTGGACTTAACGACTACAGACCTGTAGCACTCACCTCTGTAGTCATGAAGTCCTTTGAGCGCCTGGTCCTGCCCCACCTCAAGACCATCACCACTCCCCTCCTGGACCCGCTGCAGTTTGCCTACTGAGCCAACAGGTCTGTGGACGACGCAGTCAACCTGGCCCTCCACTCCATCCTGCAGCACCTGGACTCTCCGGGAACCTACACCAGGATCCTGTTTGTGGACTTCAGCTCTGCATTCAACACCATCCGCCCCGCTTTGCTCCGGGACAAGCTGTCCCTGCTCAACGTGCCTGACTCCCTCTGCAGGTGGATCACCGACTTCCTGACGGACCGGAGGCAGCATGTGCGGCTGAGAGACTGTCTCTGACTCTGTTAGCATCAGCACCGGACCACCCCAGGGCTGTGTACTTTCCCCCCTACTCTTCTCCCTTTATACCAACTCCTGCACCTCCAGCCACCAGTCTGTCAAGCTGATCAAGTTTGCGGATGACACCACCCTCATCGGGCTTATCTCCAACGGCGACGAGTCCGTCTACAGGAAAGAGGTGGCCCAGCTGGCGTCCTGGTGCAGCCACAACAACCTGCAGCTGAACGCTCTGAAGACTGTGGAGATGATCGTGGACTTCAGGAAAGTCACAACCCCTCTGCCCCCCCTCACCCTCACAGGCTCTCCCATCACCACTGCAGATTCCTTCCACTTCCTGGGCACCACCATCACCCGGGACCTCAAGTGGGAGCCGACCATCAGCTCCCTCATCAAAAAGGCCCAGCAGAGGATGTTCTTCCTGCGGCAGCTGAGGAAGCTCAAGCTACCCACCAAGATGTTGGTGCAGTTCTACACGGCCATCATCGAGTCCATCCTCACCACCTCCATAACCGTGTGGTACGCAGGAGCCACTGCCAGGGACAGACTAAGGCTGCAGTGCGTCGTGCGCGCTGCTGAGAAGGTGATCGGCTGCAAGCTCCCATCCCTCCAGGATCTGTACATCTCCAGGACCTGGAGGCGTGCAGGCCGGATCATTGCCGATCCTTCACACCCTGGTCACGTACTGTTTGCCCCCCTCCCCTCAGGTAGAAGACTTCGGTCCATTCAGACTAAAACCTCCCATCACATGAACAGCTTCTTCCCCTCTGCCATCAGACTGCTGAACACTTAAGCCTGTTTTCCACTAGCCCAGCACACCTTGGTACGGCTCGGTTCACTTCAGTACGGCTCGGGATGCTTCTGTCTCCACTGGTGTTGTGCTTGTGCTGTGATGGTTTGTTAGGAGGTTTTAGAAGCGGGGCAGCAGCAGATTCTGAGCGAGGCGGGGCCACACTCCCGTGACGTTACGCACCCGACTGAGTCCTTATTTACACGAGACAAAAAAGGATTCAAGGATTATTGCCTTGCTCGCTCTGTGGATTTATCTCACAATTAATTTTATCTCATAATTAAGCTGCAACAACACAAGTCACTTTTGTTTTGAATTAACTGCCAAATGACCTAGAAATAAAGAGCTGAAACTTGTTTTTATTCGTATTAAATAATGAGACGTGGCACACTGGCCAACACCAAATTATTATTTTTTACATCCTAGGGCATTTTGGATGTACTGAATTTAAAAAAAATTCATGTTTTTCACCTTCAGGTCAACGTTTGGAACAACAGTATTATTATTTTCTGTTTAGATGATGCTACACTCCTTCTAAAGTATTGTAATTCTCTGAATTTGGAATGCCGATAGAACATTCAATTTACATATACTTACTTTTTTACATTGACTTGTAAGCTTGATCAGTCTCTCCTGCTGCATTTTAAAGTCCAACTGTGCAACTTCTTATAAGTTAACATAAAAAATGTACCCAAAGTTTAGAACTGGATCATGTGGGGCTAATTTTTTATGATATTTCAATAAAAAGGACAGAAAGCTTACAAAAACATTTGTTTTTTGGTCTAGTTAAAAATTACATTACCTTTACAATGGTTGACCCTGACAGGAAGATCAGTATCATTTTGATCAGATTAGGCAATGGAATTTCTATGAAATTATACTGTTTTATAATTCAGTGTTATAACAGACAAACCACACTTTCCAAAACAATTCCATTTTATTATATACAAAATATTAAAAGAAAAAAAAAACTTTGCAACACAACATGAAGGTTAATCGACATTTTATACACGCCGACCACTGAGTCTCTACACCAGCTTCCCAAACTGGGTCACGACTCGGATGAATGAAGGCGTCTCTGCCAGCTGTGGGTCAGGAAGGCTCGGTTGAATAATCCGGACGGGCTGTCGTGGCGGACGCGTGGGATGATTCTACAAGGAAAATGCACACAATAAAATACAGCACAATAGTTTTTAACAAGAATACATAAGCTTATTTCAGCGTATTGTTCACATGAATAATTACAATAAAAGCTTTAGTCCGCAGTGTGCTGCAATAAAGCCGCGATCCATCCACAAATGAACAGCTTTTTTATTGCATAAATAAACTGAGCGTCTTACCGAATATATTTGCGAAAAAACGCACAATAAAAAAAAATTAAAACTCACCGTTAAAGGACTCCGATGTCGAGACCTCCCGGTATATTTTTTCATTCCGGGCGGCTCCGTCTAACTCACGCTGCATACGTTCGTCTGACAATGCAGTGAGCAGACACTGCAGCTCCTTACTGGTCCATGGAACACCCTTATTACGCGAAGCCATTTTTGATAGAGAATAAATGAAAATAGCACAGCAATACACTGAAAGGAACCACCAACAGTGGTTGCGTGCTGAGTAAAGGCGGTCGTGAAGATTCTTTTTTTTTTTTTTTTTTTTTTTCAAAAACTTTATTGAGAAGGTCGTGAAGATTTGGTAGATGAGGAGGAGGAGAGGGGCGGTTACAACCTGACCAATCAGCGCCGGTTACGACCTGACCAATCAGCGGCGACCAGTCTGTTAACGTCACAACACGGCACAGCTCAGCACTGCTGTACCCTGCCCTTCAGCGGGGCTGAGAATTGCGGCTGTTAAACCGTGTTGGGGCTTGTGGAAAAGCGTACAAAGTGTGCTGAGCGGTCCCGTGTCACGCTAAAGCGTGCTAGTGGAAAAGGCCCTTAAGTGACTTATTAGACTCACGTGCACTATGTACAGCAGCTCGACCGGACTCATGACAATTATCACTGTTTTCTTTTTGCATTACCGACTGCACTATGGGGTACTCCACAATATCTGCTGCTCGCTAATCTAAAAATTGCTTCGTCTAGTATTACTTATTCATATTCTACATTTTATTGCATGTATAGTTCTTTATTTCTATCTTTTATTTTTATCATGTTTAATGTTGCAGCATTGCACCGAGACAAATTCCTAGTTTGTGTATTACATGAACAATGGCAATAAATCTGATTCTGATTCTGAAACAAAAGATTAACGAACAGGAACAACAGGAACTGAAAGTTTTTGAATATACAGATCACAACCCACAGGATGTAGAATATAACATAGACCCTGATAATAATTTATTTAGCTCCATCAATAATAACTGTAGTTACTACACAGATGGACAGTTTAACACAATAGTCACATCTGATTTCAATATTTCTAAGATCCACTTCAACAGCAGAAGTCTCTATGCCAACTTTAATAACATTAAAGATTATTTACATCAGTTTAAAGAGACATTCAATATTGTGACAATATCAGAGACGTGGCTCAGTGAAGAGAAAAGAGTGGATTTTACCATGGATGGCTATGAATTAAATGATGTAAATAGAAAAGTGAAAAAAGGAGGAGGAGTTGCAATTTATGTTGACAAGAGCTTGCAATACAAGGTTGTTGAAAATCTGTCAGTGACTGTGGGTGATTTATTTGAATGTATCACAATATAAATCTATCTGGACAATCTGAAGAATATGGTCGTGAGCTGTGTATATAGAACACCTGGATCAAACATTGACTTATTTAAGGACTGGATGGAAAAAATGTATGCAAAACTAACTCATAAAGTTATGTTCATCTGTGGGGATTTCAATATAGATCTTATGAATTCAAAACAACATAGTTTGACAGAAGAATTTATCAACACAATGTACAGTATGGGCTTACATCCAACAATTACCGGACCTAGCAGAATCACGTCACACAGTGCCACACTAATAGATAACATATTCACAAACATTATGGAAAATAATATCAGGAGTGGGCATTTATTGAATATCAGTGACCACCTGCCGATTTTTGTTGTCTATCAATGTGATTATAGGAAGAAAAAGTATACCAAATATATTAAGTATAAAAGAATAAGAACTGAAGAATCTATGTATCTACTGGCAAAGGAATTATTAATACAAGACTGGAAGATAGTTTATGATGAAAATGATATAAATAAAGCATATGATCAATTTTTACAAATATCATTGTACAATAAAACCTGTCCTATAAAACAATACAGTGACAGACAACAAAACAAAAATATTCCTTGGGTCACCAAGGGATTACTAAATGCATGTAAAAAGAAGAATACATTATATAAACAATTCATTTAGTGCAGAAGGTGGAGGCTAAGATCAAATATAAAAGATATAAAAATAAGCTTATTAATATAATGAGGTCTTGTAAGAAAGAATACTACAACAGAATATTAGAGGATAATAAAAATAACTTAAGAGGAATATGGCAAGTACTCAATGGGATTATTAGTATTCGACCTAAGAATGCTAATTATCCAGAATATTTTATTGAAAATGACAGTTTGATAAATAATATGGAGGATGTGGTCAGTGGTTTCAATAAATTTTTTTGTAAACGTTGGTCCTGAATTAGCAAAATCAATAGTGACACCAGAAACAAACAACAGTGGTTCTGTAAATGAAATAGAAGATAGAAATCTAAACAATCTTTTTGGGTGCAGTTACTGAAAAGGAAATTATCGAGACTGAGTAAATTTAAGAACAAAAAATCAATGGACTGGAATGAAATTGACTAACTAACTAACTAACCTGCACTTATATAGCGCTTTTCTAGTCACAAAGACCACTCAAAGCGCTTTCATTAATACTAACCCTCTATTCTAAGGGCCTATAGGAAACAGATATCTAGGGACAATTTAGAACAGCCAATTAACCTAACATGCATGTTTTTGGCATGTGGGAGGAAACCGGAGAAATCCCGGAGTAAACCCACGCAACACGGGGAGAACATGCAAACTCCACACAGATCACTGTTGGTCGGGGGCTGGGATCGAACCCACGATCCCACGATCCCCACAATCCCCCGGCCAAGGGTAAACTGTGCTGCCGCAGTGCTAACCACTGCGCCACCGTGCAGCCATTGTCATTGACATGACAATAGTGAAAAAAGTAATTGAAGGAATTGTTAAGCCACTCACTCACATCTGTAGCCTGTCATTTCAAACTGTGTAGAAGATGCCTTACAAACGAGACTGAGTTTATTTCTCAGGAAAGCTTTATTGGAAGTCACATCTTCTATCATCAAAGTTCTCAGCAGAAAAGAGACAGAACCAACTTTCCTCACAGCTTTTATACACCAGAGATACTAAACCCCCACATCAAGTATCTCACACCTTCACCCCACAGAAGCTCAGTAAACACATGAACCCACAGTCACATATAGCCTCCGAGACTTGCTGGCGCCTCTGTCTCCTTCTCCACCTCGGAGGCTCCCGTTGGGACATTGTCTCTGACTTGCGTCTTCCCCAGCACCCACCTCCTAGCCGAGGTCCCTGCTGGGGCATTGTTCCTTTGGACGTTTGCTCTGTAGGGTCTGCACCGTCATGCCTACTGGATGCATGTGGGGGAGAATGTGTACCATACAAGCATGCCATATATGTGCCTTAAATATGCACCATAACTGGTAAATTTCCAAACAAAATGAAAATAGCAAAAGTAATACCACTATACAAAACAGGAGACAGTCATTATTTCACAAATTACAGGCCAGTCTCTTTACTTTCACAATTCTCTAAAATATAGTACTTGAAAAAATCTTCACAGAGAGACTGGATGATTTCATTTAAAAACACAACCTCCTTACAGACAGCCAGTATGGTTTTAGAGCAGATAAATCTACATCTTTGGCACTGATCGAACTTATTGAAGAAATTACTAGTTGTATAGATAAAAAAAAGTTTGCTGTAGGAGTATTTATAGATTTAAAGAAAGCTTTTGACACCATTGACCACAGAATTCTACTAAGGAAACTGGAAAGGTATGGGATAAGAGGGGTCAGACCGAGTTGGGTGGAAAGTTATTTAAGTAACGGACAACAATTTGTACAAATTGGTGAGCATAAATCACTCTTCATGGACATCACTTGTGGTGTGCCCCAGGGGTCAGTTTTGGGACCCAAACTCTTTATTTTGTATATACAGTGGGGCAAAAAAGTATTTAGTCAGCCACCAATTGTGCAAATTCTCCCACTTAAAAGATAAGAGAGGTCTCCAATTTTCATCATAGGTATACTTCAACTATGAGAGACAAAATGAGAAAAAAAAAATCCAGAAAATCACACTGAAGGATTTTTAATGAATTAATTGGTAAATTCCTCGGTAAAATGAGTATTTGGTCACCTACAAACAAGCAAGATTTCTGGCTCTCACAGACTTGTAACTTCTTCTTTAAGAGGCTCCTCTGTCCTCCACTTGTTACCTGTATTAATGGCACCTGTTTGAACTCGTTATCAGTATAAAAAACACCTGTCCACAACCTCAAACAGTCAGACTCCAAACTCCACTATGGCCAAGACCAAAGAGCTGTCAAAGGACACCAGAAACAAAATTGTAGACCTGCACCAGGCTGGGAAGACTGAATCTGCAATAGGTAAGCAGCTCGGTGTGAAGAAATCAACTGTGGGAGCAATTATTAGAAAATGGAAGACATACAACACCACTGATAATCTCCCTCGATCTGGGGCTCTATGCAAGATCTCACCCTGTAGGGTCAAAATGATCACAAGAACGGTGAGCAAAAATCCCAGAACCACACGGGGGGACCTAGTGAATGACCTGCAGAGAGCTGGGACCAAAGTAACAAAGGCTACCATCAGTAACACACTACACCTCCAGGGACTCAAATCCTGCAGTCCCAGACGTGTCCCCCCTGCTTAAGCCAGTACATGTCCAGGCCCGTCTGAAGTTTGCTAGAGAGCATTTGGAGGATCCAGAAGAGGATTGGGAGAATGTCATATGGTCAGATGAAACCAAAATGGAACTTTTTGGTAAAAACTCAACTTGTCATGTTTGGAGGAGAAAGAACACCATATCTACTGTGAAGCATGGGGGTGGTAACATCATGCTTTGGGGCTGTTTTTCTGCAAAGGGACCAGGACGACTGATCCGTGTAAAGGAAAGAATGAATGGGGTCATGTATCATGAGATTTTGAGTGAAAACCTCCTTCCATCAGCAAGGGCATTGAAGATGAAACGTGGCTGGGTCTTTCAGCATGACAATGATCCCAAACACACCACCCGGGCAATGAAGGAGTGGCTTCGTAAGAAGCATTTCAAGGTCCTGGAGTGGTCTAGCCAGTCTCCAGATCTCAACCCCATAGAAAATCTTTGGAGGGAGTTGAAAGTCCGTGTTGCCCAGCGACAGCCCCAAAACATCACTGGTCTAGAGGAGATCTGCATGGAGGAATGGGCCAAAATACCAGCAACAGTGTGTGAAAACCTTGTGAAGACTTACAGAAAACATTTGACCTCTGTCATTGCCAACAAAGGGTATATAACAAAGTATTGAGATGAACTTTTGTTATTGACCAAATACTTATTTTACCGAGGAATTTACCAATTAATTCATTAAAAATCCTTCAGTGTGATTTTCTGGATTTTTTTTTTTCTCATTTTGTCTCTCATAGTTGAAGTATACCTATGATGAAAATTGGAGACCTCTCTCATCTAAGTGGGGGAACTTGCACAATTGGTGGCTGACTAAATACTTTTTTGCCCCACTGTAAATGACATATGCCAAGCATCAAAAATTCTGAAATTTATTTTGTTTGCGGATGACACAAATATCCTTTGCACTGGTGAGAATTTGCAGCAGGTTTTAGAGGTGGTCACAACTCAAATGAAAAGATTAACGCAGTGGTTCAACAAAAATAAATTATCCCTAAATCTGAAAAAAAACAAACAAACAAAAAAACCCCCCCAAAGATTATGTTGTTTGGAAATTATAAAATAAATCATGAAATAATGGTAACGACAGATGATACCAGAATAGAAACAGTACAGGAAAATAAGTTTCTGGGGGTGATGCTAGACAATAAAATCTGCTGGAAACCTTACATCAGTCACATCCGGGCCAAGTTGGCAAAATGTATAGGGATACTGGGGAAGACAAGACACATCTTGGACTATAAATCATTGTTCTTACTGTATAATTCACTGTTTCTACCTTATCTTAACTACTGTGTAGAAGTCTGGGAAAACACCTACAAGACCAACTTACAGTCAATATGCACATTACAAAAAAGAGCTATAAGGATCATAAATAATGTAGGGTATAGAGACCATACCAATCCATTGTTTTTAAAGTCACATGTCATAAAGTTCATCAATTTAGTTAAATTTAAGACAGCACAAGACATGTACAGGGCAATTAATAATCAGCTCCCAACTAATATACAAAAAATATTTTTAAAAAAGAGACAATGATTATAATTTGAGAGGAGACTTAAACTTTACAAAACCCAAGATACGAACAGCTAAGAAAATGTATGTGCATATCTGTCTGTGGGGTGGATTTGTGGAACAGTCTGGAGCCGGAACTGAAACTATGTACAAACAGAAATCAATTCAAAAAGAGGAATAAACATTATTTGCTGAAAGAATATATGTTAGAAGGGTAGTATTTATATGTACCATTCACTATGCTCACTCTGGGACACTATGGAATGGTGGGTGGGACAGCACTATGTATATCTGTGTTGTTTGGGGCTGGTTTTGATGTATGGACTGTATGTATGTTGGGATGGATGGGTGATAATGTTGATATGTACAAAATATAGTTAATTGTTTACTTGGGGTCTTAAATGTGGTAAGTTGTATATATTTCACATGGGTTGTATTTATGGAAAAGAGGAGTTGGAATTAATAAGTGGTCACTTCTTCCTTCTCCCTTTCGAACACTGTATACTGTTACTTTATTGCACTTGTCATTTGTTTTTTTTGTTTTACTTTTTTGTTTGAAATAAAGTATCTATCTATCTAAATATAGATTTGCAATAAAATGGCTAATTTAAACAAGAAATGTAGCATATTTATTAGTAAAACTATTTTTACTTTGATAATTTTCTTCAAATAGGCCTACTATTTTAACCTTGCTTTTGATTAATCTCCTATTCTAATTGTCTTAATTTATGATTTTAAACCTATTTTATATCACAATTACTGATCTTACTGTGGCTTATTAATACTTATGAACATATGTCTGTTTGACTGTATATAAGTGTTGTTTTATTCCTCTAGTCATCTTAACTGTCTAGTTGTTTTATCAGCAAATTATCTTCTTATTTATCCTTGTCCAAGCACCACCGTTTGCTCATGGAGAGCCTTCCCATGGGGAATTGTGCCTGTTTTCTGGCTGCGTGGCACTGGCCTGTGATTGCCCTGGTCTACCCGGCTGAGGGGATAGTACACTGTGGCACCACATCTGTAGTGTTGACCCCTCGGGTTGGACTTGGGTGATCTCAGAGGTGGTGTTCCTGTAGCCGTGGAACTTGGTACTTTCCCTGCTGGTGATGGCTCCCTAGTGATGGTGCTTCCACACTTGGATCTTTGGTGCCCAGCCATTTGATCCGCGTGCACTTTGGACGAGCCCGACACACACGCAGCATTGTACATGCTCACTTTTTTCGTCTACCAGTCCAAGCAGTTGACGCATGCACACAACTGTTATTTGTAGTTTTGTCCCCAGCCCTATGGATAGCGCAAATGCATTAACACGCCAGTTTGTTCACCAGCTATAAAACACGAGAGTGACACACATTTTTTTTTTTTTGTAGCAACAACAATGGCGTTGTTTCAAGGGAAAGGAGGAATTACCATTTTCCAGTGCTCTTCTCCGCTCAAGCTGCTGCTGATGCAAAAGGATTCATGCATGTTTATTCTCATCTTCCACCTCCTCATTGTCTTCCTCGTCTACTTTGTCTTTGTATACTGTGTTGATAACGCCACCTTGTGAATGGGACGTTCAGTCTAACGCATGCCCTGTCAACGCATTCAGATCGTGGGCAGGCCGCGCTGTCACAAAATTTGGGCTGCACGTGGTCATCCGTGGTAGAGTCCTGCGTACACTAGCAGAATGGAGACAATGTAAATTTCATCACACGAGGTCTCTGGTTGCACGTACTTGGACAGCGGAGATGCACCATGAATCCAGCTTAAGCCTTAAGTTTTACACTGACAAAAGTTTGTGTGTGTGTGTGTGTGTGGGGGGGGGTAATTGTATTTTATTTCAATGTGTCAAGCACTTTGTGTTGCATCTTTGTGTATGAAAAGTGCAATACAAATAATGCTTTAAATTGATTTGATTCTAATATTTTAATAACATTTTTCTTCATCGTCACACTTCCTTTTCTTCTTGACTTTTTTGTTAATTAGCATCCAGAATTTCTTTGCTCTTCATTTTGATGGTGAGAGTTTTAAAAATTAGGTCATGATATAATTTTATCAGTAATTTTAATTCTAATACGATAAAACATTGAGTGGATTTTATTTTCATTTGCATTTTCACTTTTAATTGTGAAACTTTTGACTTTGAAGAAAATGCCCCCCACCCCCACCCCCAAGGTTTACATGTAATCTGGCCGTTGAAGTGAGGGAAAAAAAAATTTGTGGCCCTCACTACCATCAAAGTTGCCCATCCCTGATCCACACTGAAGATATGGGAAAGAATTATTGAAGCCAGGTTAAAGCTGGATTCATGCTGCATTTCCTCTCTGGGCCGCTTTGGTCTGTGTCTGCTTTGGACAAAACCGATGCACACACAGCTCTGTATATGCTTCACTTTTTTCATCAACCAGGCCAAGCGGTTGACGCATGCGCACAACTGTTATTTTTAGTTTCACCCCAACCCGATGGGTAGCACAAATGCACTAACATGCCAGTTTATTCACTGGCTGTAAACATGAGTGATGCACATTTCTGTAGCAGCGACAATGGTATCATTTCAAGGAAATGGAGGAATTACCGTTTTTAGTACTCAGTTTTTCAGTGCGCTTCTTCTCTCAAGCTACTGCTGCTGCAAAGCGATTCATGCATGTTTATTCTCATCTTCTTCTTTCTGTTTGTCTTCTTTGTCTACTTTGACTTTGTATGCTGTGCTGGTAGTGCCACCTCGTGAATGAGAGGTTCAATCTTGGGCATGCCAGAAAAGTTGGGCTGCACGTGGACCTCTGCGGACTGGAGACGATGACGTAAATTTTGTCACACAAGCCTCGTGGTCGAGCAGACGCAGACAGCGGAGGTGCAGCATGAATCTAGTTTAAGAGGAGAGGTGACAATCAGTGAACAGCAGTACAGTTTCATGCCAAGAAAGAGTACTACAGATGCAATGTTTGCTCCAAAAGTGTTGATGGAGAAGTAGAGAGAAGATCAGAAGGAGTTGCACTGTGTCTTTGTGGATCTAGAGAAAGCATATGATAGGGTGCCAAGAGACGAAGTGTGGTACTGTATAAGAAAGTCAGGAGTGGCAGAGAAGTATGTGAGGGTGGTGCAGGACATGTATTAGGACAGTGAGACAGTGGTGAGGTGTGCTGTAGGAGAAACAGATGGATTCAAGGTGGGGGTGGGATTACATTAGGGATCAGCCCTGAGCCCCTTCTTGTTTGCCATGGTGATGGACAGGCTGACAGATGAAGTCAGGCAACCTGGACAGGTGGAGGTATGCTCTGGAGTGAAGAGGAATGAAAGTCAAGAGAAGCAAGACAGAATACATGAGTGTGAATGAGAGGGAGGCAGGTGCAACATTGAAGATGCAAGGAGTAGAGGTAGTGAAGGTAGACAAGTTTAAATACTTGGGGTCAACCATTCAAAGCAATGGAAAGTGCACGAGAGGTGAAGAAGACAGTGTAGGAAGGGTGGAGTGGGTGGAGACGAGTGTCAGTGGTGATTTCTGACAAAAAGATAGCAGCTAGAGTGAAAGGGAAGAAGTGTTTCCCTTGGTTTACAGTCTTTGGGGCGGTGTGTGTGTGTGTGTGTGTGTGTGGGGGGGGCTGCAGTGTGAAGGTCCAGAACATCCATCCATCCATCTTCTACCACTTTTCCGGAGGTCCGGGTTGCAGAGGAAGCAGTTCAAGCAGAGAAGCCCAGACTTCCCTCTCCCCCACCACTTGCTCCAGCTCTTCAGAGAGGATACCAAGGTGTTCCCAGACCATCACAACACAGACTGAATATGATAATTCTTATGTGATTTTACATGTCTTGTATATAAATATATGTTTGGAGTATTTCTTCCTTTAGTTTTTGTTTAAATTGTTCAAGCGTTGTACAAGATTTTAATTCAGGTCCAAAAGCATTCCACAATCTGACTCCTTGCACTGAGACACAGTGTTGCTTGGTAGTAGTTCTCACTGAAGGTTTTTGAAATATTCTGTACATGTTCCTCTGAAATGATATTGTTTCTCCCTTCATGACTCCACCATAAGAAAGAGACTACGCAAAAAAGGCCTGCATGGCAGAGTTCCAAGATGAAAACCACTGTTGAGCAAAAAGAACATAAAGGCTCGTCTCAGTTTTGCCAGAAAACATCTTGATGATCCCCAAGATTTTGGGGAAAATACTTTGTGGACTGACGAGGCAAAAGCTGAACTTTTTGGAAGGTGTGTGTCCCATTACATCCGCGTAAAAGTAACACAGCATTTCAGAAAAGGAACATCATACCAACAGTAAAATATGGTGGTGGTAGTGTGATGGTCTGGGGCTGTTTTGCTGCTTCAGGACCTGGAAGACTTGCTGTAGTAAATGGAACCATGAATTCTGCTGTCTACCAAAAAATCCTGAAGGAGAATATCCGGCCATCTGTTGGTGACATCAAGCTAAAGTGCTCTTGGGTTCTGCAGCAGGACAATGATCCACAACACACCAGCAAGTCCATCTCTGAATGGCTTAAGAAAAACAAAATGAAGAGTTTGGAGTGGCCTAGTCAAAGTCCTGACATGAATCTGACTGAGATGCTGTGGCATGACCTTAAAAAGGCTGTTCATGCTGGAAAACCCTCCAATGTGGCTGAATTACAACAATTCTGCAAAGATGAGTGGGCCAAAATTCTTCCACAGCACTGTAAAAGACTCATTGCCAGTTATCATAAACGCTTCATTGCAGTTGTTGCTGCTAAGTGTGGCCCAACCAGTTATTAGGTTTAGGGTGCAATCACTTTTTCACGCAGGGGCATTTAGATTTGGATTTTTTTTCCTTAATAATAAAGACCTCCATTTAAAAACTGTATTTTGTGTTTACTTGTATTATCTTTGTCTAATATTTAAATTTGTTTGATGATCTGGAACCTTTAAGTGTGACAAACATACAAAAAATGAGAAATCAGGAAGGGGCAAACACTTTTTCACACCACTGTATAATTAGGGAAATACCCAATTATTGAAACAAATGGGACATGCAATATTAGTTTTTTTTTTTTTTTTATTTGTCAGATCACTTAATTGTGTGATCCTTTATGACTTATATTCATAATAGTGTTTCTTGCACTTTGGGTAATGGATCCTAGCATTTTTAACATTTTTCCTTATGAGGGCCAGGCCAAATGTCCTCACAAGAAAAAATGTCCTCCTTCAAAGGTGGTTTGTCAAGGGGTGGTCCACACAAGAATAGAAAGACAGGAGCACACACACATACGTGCATACTGGTTTTCCTGTTTGATGGGGACCAATTTTGTGATAATCACTTGTGGGGACTAACCTTTCTATACAGAGATTCCTTGCATTTAGATAGATTAACTTGATACTCTGACCCCCAATATAATGGTACATGAAACACTGAGAAGATTTACAAGACGGTAGTAAGACCTGCTATGATGTATGGTTTGGAGACGCTGGCACTAACAAAAAGACAGGAGACAGAGCTGGAGGTGGCAGAGTTGAAGATGCTGATTCTCATTGGGAGTAATTAGGAGGGACAGGATTCGAAATGAGTATATTAGAGGGACAGCACAGGTTGAGCAGTTTGTAGACAAAGTAAGAGGCAAGGCTGAGATGGTTTGGATGTGTGCAGAGGAGGGATAGTGGACAAAGGATGTTGACGATGGCGCTGCCAGACAGGAGAAAAAGAGAAAGACCACAGAGAAGATTCATGAATGTAGTGAAGGAGGACATGGAGAGGGTTGGTGTTACAGAGGAAGATGAAGGGACAGGATGAGATGGAGGCAGATGATCCTCTGTGGAGACCCCTAAAGGGAACAGTCAAACGAAGAAGGACCCTGGTTCTTGATTCTTGACCTGAACCCAGATGGTTCCAAGTGTGTGCCAGAGGACATTTTCAGTCTCTCTAATCTGTTCCTGTGTCCCTATTCCTGTGTCCCCAGGACTCGTCCATCAGAGGGATTTTCCATTTCTCGGCCAAAGAACAGATGACCAAGTTTGAGATGGCTGTTTCCATCGCTCAGGCCTTCAACCTGCCATCCAGCCACCTCATTCCTGTGAGTCCATAGCACATCACCAATATTTAATTAATATTTGATTAATATTTAATCAATATTTAATCAATATTTAACCAGTAATTAATCAGTATTTAACCAATATTTAATCAGTATCAATCAATATTTAATCAGTATTTAATTAATAGTTAATCAGTATTTAACCAGTAATTAATCAATATTTAACCAATATTTAACCATTTTTTTTCCCCTTCGGCTGCTCCCGTTCGGGGTCACCACAACATATCATCACCTTGTATTGCAATGATCCACATGCTGATTTAGCAAGGATTTTTTATGCCAGATGCCCTTCCTGATGCAACCCTGCCCATATATCCAGGCTTGGGATCGGCACAGAGTGTACACTGGCTTGTTTACCCCCTCTGGCTGGGTAACCAACTTTCCATCCTCCATTCTGTTTTTGCTGAGCACCATTTTTATATGGTCTTTGGTATGATCCAGCTGGGTCTTGAATCCACGACCTCTCAGTTGTGCGGTGAATGCTCTACCTCTAGGCCACCATTCTGGCCAATCGGTATTTGACCATTATTTAATCAGTAACCAGTATTCAGTATTTCGTCGGCCTCCGTCAGTCTATGATGACCATGGAAGAGAATCCTAAACGTCTACTCTGCTGGGACAGCACCGCCTGTGGCTGAACAGGCCGATGCGCGAATGGCAGTCCCTGTCACACAGGTCGCACTTGTGGGTGGTCTCCATGCTGCTGGGTCTGTGGCGGTTCTTCCTGCGGGTCCTTTTTTAATCTACTGCAGCAGTCAGTCTCTCTTCACCCGCCTTGAGCTGTCTGGTCAGGGTGCCTCTCCATTTGGAGCGGTCCGTTGCAAAGTACTCCCAGCGGTCTGTGTTGGTCTCCAGGGCCTTGATGTCTCTCTTGCAGACGTCTCTAAAGCGCAGCTGTGGGTGGCCAACGTCTCTCCTGCCAGTCGCCAGTTCTCCGTAGAGGACGTCTTTGGGGATTCTGCCATCCTCCATACGGTGAACATGGCCTAGCCAGCGGAGCCTGCACTGCCTGAGTAGAGTGAACATGGAGGGAAGGCCGGCGTGGGACAGAACTTCTGTGTTGGGCATTTTGTCCTGCCAGGACATGTCCAGGATGTGGCGAATGCAGCGCAAGTGGAAGGAGTTCAGTCTCTTTTCCTGTCGGGTGTATGTTGTCCACGTCTCACTCCCATAGAGCAGTGTGCTGATGATGCAGGTGTTGTACACTGCCATCTTCATCTTGACAGAGAGTTTGGGATTCTCCCACACTCGTGTGGTGAGGCGAGCGAGTGTGAAGGCTGATTTTCCAATCCTCTTGTCGATCTCTGTATCAAGGGAGAGGTTGTTGCTTATCGTGGACCCCAGGTATGTGAACTGATTCATGACCTCCAGCTCGTAGTCGTCGATGGTGATGGTTGGTGGTGCTTCCGTGCCTTGCGCCAAGACGTTAGTCTTCTTCAGGCTGATGGTAAGCCCGAAGTCCTTGCATGCCTGGGAGAAGCGGTCCATCAGGGTCTGAAGCTCCTGCTGTGTGTGGGTTGCGACTGCAGCGTTGTCTGTGAACAGCATGTCTCTGATTAGAGCCTCGCGTACTTTGGTTCTGGATTTCAGGCGGGCGAGGCTGAAAAGCCTGCCATCAGATCTTGTGTGCAGGTAGATTCCCTCTGTTGCTGTGCTGAAGGCATGCCTCAGGAGCATAGCAAAGAAAATCCCAAAGAGGGTTGGCGCAAGTACACAGCCCTGTTTCACTCCGCTGCGTATGTTGAATGGCTCTGAGACATTGCCGTTGTGCTGAACTATCCCCTGCATGTTGGTGTGAAACGATTCGATGAGGCTTTGCAACTTTGATGGGCATCCTATCTTTGGCAGGATCTTGAAAAGGCCCTCTCTGCTGACCAGATCGAACGCTTTGGTGAGGTTGATGAAGGCGACTGCCGCCAGGAAACCTTGTGTTGGGGCTTGGTTTTGAAGAACGAGTTTGTGATGCACAGATCGTGATATGTGCAGAACTCAAGCAGCCGCTGTCCGTTGTCGTTCATTCTGCCCACGCCAAATGGTCCAAGACAGGAGGGCCAGGAGTCGTGGTCAGCACCCACTCTGGCATTGAAGTCTCCAAGGAGAATGAATTGTACAGAGTTGGGGATGATCCTGACAGTTGTTGCGAGATTCTCGTGGAATTCGTCTTTTGCCTCTGGTGTGGCTGTCAGTGTTGGGGCTTACACACTGACGAGGGTGACTGGGCCTTGAGTGGTGTTCAGGCGGAGGGTGAGGAGTCATGCAGAGCCATTGCTGCCCCGTTCCACCATCTTCAGCAAGGTGTTCTTCACTGCGAAGCCCCCTCCGTGTTCCCTGTGTTCGTCACTGCCCTTTCCCTGCCAGTAGAACATGTAGTCCTTCTCTCTCAGTGTGCCTGCGTCGGCCAACCGTGTTTCCTGGAGAGTGGCGATATCCACTCCCAGTCTCTTCAGCTCATTATTGATGATGGCAGTCTTCCTGGTGTCGTTGATGTCCTTGAGGTTAGCAGCGAGTCCTGTCATCATAGTGTGGACGTTCCAAGTTCCCAGTTTTAGAGTTGGTCTCTTTTGTATTTTTGTCTTGCCTGGTGAGAAGGTTCTCAGCCTGCCGTTCGGACTTCTCCTCATCCCCATGCACCCAATGAGGAAAGCAAGCTGTGGCGGGACAACACCTTATTGGCTGGGGGCTGCCCAGCTTGAGGTGGGCGGTAGCTGTCCAGTGAGATCTGATGATCCCTCCCACCATCGAGAACAACCCCTGGTGACACCTGGTGACCAATTGAGCGGTGGCTTATAACCGGTAACTGTCATTCCCCGTGTTTTGTCTATGCCAAAGGCAAAGCTGGAGTGTCCTCTCCAGTGATTTGGTGTTCTACCTTCCAGTGTTGGGCATTGGTAGGATTCAAGCCTGTGCAGGAAGATAAGGAGGACAAGATGTTGGCCATGCAGCATGTCCCCCCTCTCCACGTCACTGATGAATCCTAAGGAACAGCAGGGCTGCTACAGTTTGGCACCAGCGCTGTCGCAGGAGCTGCCAGAACAATGTTGAGCACAACAGAGAACTGCCTTAGGGACTCCGACTCTGGATTTTTCCTCAGGGTTGACTCCCGAAGCCTTTCCCGTGACCGGGTGTGCCGCAAGGCAGCGGAGGTTTGAAATCAGGGTTTACCTTCCCCTAGATGGGCTACCTTCCCAGGTTGATGAGCCACCATCTACCCAAAGCATCTGGTTTTAAGGCGCCAGAGGTCCGCCCTCACCCCTTCTCCTATTAGTAAAAGCAGTTCCGCCGGGCTTAGAGACTAAACCACACGGGCAGGCTAGGAGTTGTACTTAGTTGTCAGAGGCTTTTCGAGACACACGCCATAAGGAGCATTTTATGAGTTCTGGGAGCTTAACCCCAGTGTCACTCCTGGCTATGACAACCTTTGAACCATTCAGTATTTAATCAATATTTAATCGGTATTTAATCCATATTTAACCAATATTTAAAGGGGTCCTTGACTGAAAAATGGTGTGTTTGTAGGTTTTAACTGTCTCAAATGTGTTAACTGGTTAAATAATTAGCCAAAAATTTTCCAATCAATGATCTGAAAAAAGTACACTATCTTTATTTCGTTTTTGTTAGAGAAACTCCAAAAAAAGGTTTTTTGACTCTTCCAGGTAAGGTTCCTATGTCAAGTCTTGAAAAAGCCCACCCACTGCTCTGTTATTGGACCCCCCTAGCTGTCCGTCATGCAGATCGAAGTGGTGGGTAAAGGTAGTCTATTAGCCCCTAAGCTATTAGTCTACGAGATAACATTGGTACCACCAGGACGCTGGCTGTAAGCGTGCCTTATATTGTTATTTTCTTCAGATCTTAGTCACCCTAATAGCCATCCCTGTTACCACCTGTTTCACTCCTGCCCATCTCCGAGTGATTTCATTGTGATTGATTTGATTGCCCGCCACAGCACACCGATCACTTTTATAGCCCGGGACCAGGGCTACTGGCCGGTGTTATGCCGAGAACTCCCTCGGATTGGTCGGGGAGTTATTGGCATAACACTGGTACGTGCGATCCATTGCGGGATCATGACAAAAGCACAGAGATAGGCCGCAGTGACGTGAGGCACACCGCCAAACCAGGTGATAACAGGGATGGCTATTAGGGTGACTAAGATCTGACGAAAATAACAATATTAGGTGCATTACAGCCAGCATCCTGGTACCAGTGTTAGCTCATGGGCTAGTAGCTCAGGGGCTAATAGGCTACCTTTAGCCTTTAGGTGGCAGTGCAAGCCACAAGCTCAAGATACAGGTGATCGGCCACAGAATCACAACAAAGTCGCTGGGACCACATCCTGCTGGCTCTCACACCCAGCAACCCCCCTACCCTCCGTGGATCTGCTTTGCTCTCACGGGCAGCACAGTTGCTCCAGCTTTCAGCTGGCTGTGAGAGCAGAACAGAGTCCCACAGAGCCACACTGCCTTTGAGATCCCTTGGCTCAGTAGTTCGCCTCGGGTTGCGGCGATCGTCCATCGCAGGGTGCTAGTGATTTGTTGTGGAATTACGGCAAAATTTATTGAGCGATAGACCGGACTGACACAAGATACACCATTGACTGTGAATCAGTGAACCAGAGCACTGCTCAACCGAGCTAACTGATGTAAGCTTGAGGGTGGAGTTGAAACAGTGAAGGATGGTTCTTAAAGTGACAGACCTTAAATCAGAGCATTCAAAGAAAGCCAGAAAAAACAAACAAACAAAAAAAAAACACAATTTGCTTCAAAAATTAAAACAATTACAGAAAATGTGAACAAAATTTGTCCTAAACATTTCATGAAGACATGTGTGAGCTATTAAAATGTGGAAAAAATGCAGTCAATGACCCCTTTAATCAGTGTCAGAAAAATGTACACACGTTATCATTTTAAATGTCTAAACCTTATACAAGTGTAGAAGTGTGGAAAAGTACTGAGACTGCATGCAGAAGCATGTTCCTCTGGAAAAACACTGACACTGCATGCAGGGAGCCAGTTCTGCCGGAAAAGTACAGGTAGCCCCCTGCAGAGTGAGAGGGGGAGCAGGTTGCTTTGTTGTTTGAAGAAAGTCAATGCACGTGGTTCCGGTTTAATGAACTCTGTTAATAATGTGCCAGACCTGTTTCACTCCTTTTTGTCTGTGATGTATTGAACTGAAACTGTTTGTGTATTGCAACTGCCTCTCACATATAAGCCTGCTCGCTGAAGCCAGTCTTCAGTACTGACCTCCTGCAACCTGAGGTTCGTACTCCTTGTATACAATTTATACAAGTAAAAACTCTTAAAAGAATATTCTTGTGTCTTGAATCTTTATTGAGGTAACAAACTAATATACGATCATATTCTGAGTGTTTTCAGAGATTCCTGACATACGTGGTGCTGTGACCCGGTGACCGATACCTAGACGAGCCAGGACAACCAAGCTTTCCCCGGTTTGCAAAACCCATGCGCATGGTCTGACCAACGGTCAGTTTTGGAAACCCGCCTTCAGGGAATGTCGGGGAGGAAACTGGCATCCTGACTCTGTCTAGTGATGGTCATCCTCACTAGTAGGGTCATAAAGTAAGTGACATCTTTTTATTATCAAAGAAAAAGGATATAGTATATACTATATGCGTTAGAAAATCCTCCCAAATCCAGCCTTGAGTGAGTAATGTAAAATAGGCCGCTTCAATATGTTACTAATGTAAAATAGGATGCGCTCCTAAATATGTTACTAATGTAAAATAGGCCGCTTCAATATGTTACTAATGTAAAATAGGATGCGTTCCTAAATATGTTACAAATGTAAAATAGGCCGCTCCAATATGTTACTAATGTAAAATAGGATGCGTTCCTAAATATGTTACAAGATCCTCCTAAATCCAACCACGAGTGACTAACGTGATAAGAGAGTGAAGCGCACGGACGAGTAGTTGCAACGAGGGAAAAAAAAGGTTTTGTTTGGGTTAAAGTCCCGATTGTGTTGTTTTCCGGTCGAAGAGTCAGGTTTCAAAAAGTAAAAGAAAAGTAAAAGGTGCTGTGTATTGACTGATATGTCAAGCTTTAGCTAGTAATGGTAATATAAGGTGGCGTCTTATATATTTTTCCTATCTGATCATACCAGGTAATGATCCTGTAAGAAATTACAGGAGTCCTAATACAGGTTGCGTGAGCATCTAGTTCCATCGACAGGTGAGCGCATCCTAGAAGCGTGAGCATCTAGTTCCATCGACAGGTGAGCGCATTTTAAAAGTTGCATGAGCATCTAGTTCCATCGAAAGGTGAGCGCACCTATTGGGCAGTAAAAGTGTTGCGGTAGGCGTACCGACAACGTCCCTGACTAAGAGAAAAAAAAAATGGGTAACTGTACAGGAAAAACAAATAAAGCGAAAAATACGCAAAAGATACTGGAGAGGAGAGTCCGGCCGTTGGTTGAACCTCGGATTCAGGAGGAGCAATGTGGTTTTCGTCCTGGCCGTGGCACATCAGACCAGCTCTTTACCTTCTCGAGAATTCTCGAGGGTTCGTGGGAGTTTGCCCAACCAGTTTACATGTGTTTTGTGGACTTGGAGAAGGCATTTGACCGCGTCCCTTGTGGATTTTTGTGGGGGGTGCTTCGGGAGTATGGGGTATGGGGCTTGTTGTTACGAGCTATTCGGTCTCTGTACGACCGTTGTGAGAGTTTGGTTTGTATTGCCAACACTCGGTCGGAGTCATTCCCAGTGAGAGTTGGACTCCGCCAGGGCTGCCCTTTGTCACCGATCCTGTTCATAATTTTTATGGACAGGATTTCTAGGCGCAGCCAGGGAATGGAGGGTGTCATGCTTGGTGACCACAGGATCTCATCTCTGTTGTTTGAAGATGATGTTGTCCTGTTGGCTTCATCCAGCAATGACCTACAGCTCTTGCTGGGACGGTTTGCCGCTGAGTGTGAAGCAGCTGGGATGAGAAACAGCACCTCCAAGTCCGAGTCCATGGTCCTCAGCCGGAAAAAGGTGGATTGTCCTCTCTGGGTTGGGGACAGGCTCTTGCCCCAAGTGGAGGAGTTTAAGCATCTTGGAGTCTTGTTCACGAGTGAGGGGAGAATGGAGCGAGAGATTGACAGACGGATTGGAGCAGCATCTGCAGTGATGTGGACGTTGTACCGGTCTGTTGTGGTGAAGAGGGAGCTTAGTTCTAAGGCAAAGCTGTCGATTTACCAGTCAATCTACACTACCGTTCAAAAGTTTGGGGTCACCCAGACAATTATTTTGTGTTTTCCATGAAAAGTCACACTTATTTACCACCATGAGTTGTAAAATGAATAGAAAATATAGTCAAGACATTGACAAGGTTAGAAATAATGATTTGTATTTGAAATAATAATTTTTTCCAGATACTCAACCTGCTCAAAGGAAGGTCAGTTTTATAGCTTCTCTAACCAGCTAAACTGTTTTCAGCTGTGCTAACATGATTGCACAAGGGTTTTCTAATCATCCATTAGCCTTCTGACGCAATGAGCAAACACATTGTACCATTAGAACACTGGAGTGATAGTTGCTGGAAGTGGGCCTCTATACACCTATGTAGATATTGCACCAAAAACCAGACATTTGCAGGTAGAATAGTCATTTACCACATTAACAATGTATATTAGATATTAGAGTGTATTTCTGATTAATTTAAAGTTATCTTCATTGAAAAAAAACAGTGCTTTTCTTTCAAAAATAAGGAAATTTCTAAGTGACCCCAAACTTTTGAACGGTAGTGTACATTCCTACTCTCACCTATGATCATGAGCTTTGGGTAATGACCGAAAGAATGAGATCGCGGATACAAGTGGCTGAAATGAGCTTTCTCAGTAGGATTGCTGGACTCACCCTCAGAGATAGGGTGAGGAGCTCAGTCATCCGGGAGAGGCTCAGAGTAGAACCACTGCTCCTCCACATTGAAAGGAGTCAGTTGAGGTGGTATGGGCATCTGATTAGGATGCCTCCTGGACACCTCCCACTTGAGGTGTTTTGGGCACATCCCACTGGGAGGAGACCCCGGGGCAGACCCAGGACTCGGTGGAGAGACTATGTCTCCCAGCTGGTCTGGGAACACCTTGGTATCCCCTCTGAAGAGCTGGAGCAGGGGGCTGGGGAGAGGGAAGTCTGGGCTTCTCTGCTTGAACTGCTGCCTCCGCGACCCGGACCTCCGGAAAAGCGGTAGAAGATGGATGGATGGATGGATGGATATGCAAAAGAAAAAAGAGGAAACTGCACGCCGAACGGTAAAAAATTACAATAACTGGTTAAAAGAAAAAGATCAGATAAAGGATCCTGAAAAATATTTAACAAATGGGGAAAAAGATTATTCCTTTAAACCCACACTGGATGTGGATGAATGCACAGTCTTAGCATCAACGGAAAAACTTACAACAAAAAAAAGATAAATATCAAAACCAACCGAGCATTGAACCATTATTAAATGAAAAAGATAATCCTCCCCCAGCTTATCAATGCCGCGATCCTAAGGAGGGTCCATACAGCAAATTATTAAAAGAAGCCCAAGAGGTTGGGAAAAGGAGGAAGTAAATAAAATCATAATGATTAGACCATAATATTTAAAGACGGACGGATTAAATGGCAACAGAACCGGATAACGTTAAAATGGACAATGAGAAACAGTTATTTTATCTATTCTTTGTGTGTGAGCCTTAGATAGAGGCAGCGGCAGTGTAGAGAGAACAAAACTCCTCTGTTCTCTGTTTGTGTGTGTGTGTGGTTGATCTGTGAAGAAAGTGGTCTAAATATGGGTACTTTTCCAAGGTTTTGGGTTTTTATTTTTTCAATAACTCTGTGGGGATTTAATTAATGTTGCATACATGATAAACTGTTTACATATTTAAAAAAAACAATTTTGACCCATTACTGACCTTTTTCTTCAACTGAAGCATGACAGTGCACTTTATAGGAAGGACTGACGTGTGACAATGTGAGATTTAGAGCACAGAGGTTCAAAAGAGACTGATAATTAATGTGTCTGTGCATATGATCTGCCAGAGGCTATGGATTATCAGACAAAGGTCCCAGCCATAGATCAAAAGAAAGGAAGGGAGAGATTTGCCAGATGGGTCAAACAAATGCAGGACAGAGGAATGTTTGCAGGATGTGAAAACAGCCCCCCCCCCAACCAGGGGGACCTGGCTATGCAATCAACACCCACAATAATGGCCCCCCTGATGGTGATTAAAAATGGGCCGTCACAAACAGCTAAGGGGGAGCCTGAAGGTAGTGAGAAAATTAAATAATTTCTAGAAAGTGCTACAAACACCCCCGATAAATACAGGGGCAGGGTCAGATTGTACTTTTCTCACCAGGTTATAGTCTTGTAGGCATGGTGTTAGGTCATATGGAGTTATCTGTTCAGGAGAAAAAGACAAGACTCCACCATACCAAGACACAGATGACTCTGTTAACTTTAATTTTCAGAGCAACCAGCAGAAGTCTTATTTTAATACATTCCTTGAAAGGCAGATGTTCAGACCCAGAGGCATTATTTAATTCCAAAACAAATTCAAAAGGTCAGTAATGGAAAGACACCCAATGCCAGGGTAAAAATCAAGAGATGAGTTTTGTCACAAAACAGAATTTTGAATTGAGCCATGTTGGTTTGGTATAAAGCTGACTTTCCAGAATGAAACCGCTTTTATGTTCAGGATCTTGCATGGAGCATTAGCTGTGGACAGTAGTCAGTAGTATGAACGACGGGACAGTGAATCATGAATAAGACAAGCAGGTGGTAACAGAATGTTGATGAAGGCTGAAGAGAACGGAGACCAGATGGATGAAGGAAGTTTTAATACTGAAAGAGATTATAGATGTGAGATGTTTCATCAGCTAGTCCAGGGAAAGGTGAAGTCTTGTACACAGATGGATAGTGGATGGAAACAAATTGAGTGAGTGTTTCTGATGGAAAAAGTACGTAGGGGAAGAGAAGAAGAACGGTGGGTTTAGCAAGTGTAGAAAATATTTCTGATGTTGAGATGGAAATGGAAAAAGAAATGAAAGCAGAGCTTGTGTAACCAAAGAAAAATAAAGATCCACGTAAGATTTGAAACTGTAGCTTTAAAAACCAAACAAACAGAAAACCAACAATAAATAAATTAAATTTTTGGCTAAGACTGCCAGGAGGAAGGCACAAATGCAGGCAGCCGTCTTAAATGTTTCCAAGTACTTAAAGCAGCAATGAAGCATTAGGTGTCCATTCTTTCAGTGCATTTCCTTAATTGTGAATATTAACTTTTATTTAGTAATGAGCAAACACTCACAGCGAAGATTATAGCCTTACTATATACTCAGTTATTTAAAGTCAATCTAACACCCCAGTTATGTTCCTCCCCAACAGAGGGTATGCATTTGATGTTACTCACCACACAATGGTGTGACAACGTCATATTTCAGGAATATGACAGTAATGAGGAATGTGTTTTTTCCTGATTCGGTGGTGGCCATGCTGGGTCAGGGTAAACTACATTCACTCCACAATTTACCAAGGAAAAAATTTGAATCAAATTCTAATTAGGCAAAACGTTCACCTTTCCGTTGACTGAAAGAGTGTGACACAGCTTTTATTCATTTATTCACATTCAACCCGTCTGTGTTTAACTGGACAAACTGATCTTATTTATCAGTGCTGAAGCATATCAAAGATGCACAGATGGTTATTTTGTTTTTCTTAAATGAAATTTGTAAACTAGTTCAAAAGATATCACAAAAGAAGCTGTGACTATTGAAATCTTATTTTTGAGGGAACTGGGCTACCCGCAAATTTTATCTAAAATTAAAAATGGTAGCACACTTCCTTTCAGCAGAAGAATCAAGAAAATACCCTGTAACTTTGCTGCATGTATGTCTCCATGTATCAAAACAGGGGGTATTAGGGGAATTAATTAGCAAATAATTAGCAATACTCAGAAAAATAGGTAATACATAAAAATTATCAATAACTGATAATGACTTGTTTTATCCTTTCTAAAAGATTTTCTATATAAATTAAAAGATGATTATACCATTTTAAGAACAAAGCAGACATTTCTGGCAGACATGACAAACCCAATGATCAAGGGTGAGGCACATTGTTTGGTTATGACTTAAAAGAAGACAGTGCAGCAGTCACGGCATTGTGTAAAAAAAGCACCGCCCTCTTGGCTGCTGTACTGCCAGGTCATATCCTTGAAGGACTAGGAAGTCCACAGCCACTGCACGTTACTATGAAATATATCAGATGTTTTGAACTTTTTAATTGTGCCTTGGCTGACAAATTGTATGACAGTGCAGATGGATAATTTGATTTTCAATGAGCAAGGAGCAGCTGCACTGTCGGTGAAATTGCCCGAAGAGGTTACCTCCTTGCATGATGTTAACACTCCGCCTCATATGTCCCTAGGGGGACCAGACAATTACTTTTGGGCTGCTTGTGAACAAATGGTTGAGAAGGCAAATCATGTAACCGATTGGGTGAAAACTCCTAAGAAAAATATGCAATACTCACAATCCACAGGACTATTTATGGCGCCTTTACAAGTGGTCATGACCCTTTGGGTCATGATTCATCCATTTTCTCTGTGGTAGATTTGAGTAATGCATTTTTTACTATCCCTGTGCATGAAGAAAGCCAGTTTTAGTTTGCATTTCCGTTTAAGGGAAAAAGATACGCATACACCAGATTACCTCAAGGTTATTGTGAAAGTCCGACCATTTTCTCACAGGAAATGACTGCTCTAATGGCTAAATTTAACCCACCAGCCGGTTCAAAAATTATGTTATATGTGGATGACATTTTGGTTGCCTCCCCCACTGAAGAACAATGTCGATGGGACTCTTTGGCCCTGCTGCACTTCCTGTGTGAACATGGACTAAAATGTAGCAAGAAAAAACTGCAGTTTTGTCAACCTGAGGTTAAATTCCTTGGCCATATGCTTATTGCCGACGGGAAAACATTGGAACCAGATAGAATAAAGACCATTCAAAACTTACCTTTGCCACAGACAAAAAAGCAAACTTAATCAGCAAATTTAAAAGAAAAAAATCATAAATTCACAACAAAAAAGTTGTAGAATTATGATGAAAAAATGTGTGAATTTATGAGGAGAAAAGTTACATGTTTACAAGACAAAATAAAATTTATGAGAAAAAAGTTGCAGATTTATGAAAATAAGTAGCAAATTCACGTGAAAAAGTGGCAACTTTACAACAAAAAAGGCACTATTAGGTACCCTGAACTACTGCCGGCAGTGGTTGCCAAACCTCTCACAACACGGCTCCACTGTACGCACTACTTCAGGGCCCACAAGGAAATTTGCATGCTAGTATGAGCTGAAAAACATGACTATGCCACCCCACACATACTTAAATGCCAACAAACTTTACTGCACTGCCAATGACAAAATTGTTCTCCCTCCCTCACTGTACCGCTGGGATGACCCATGGCTTCTGCCATGTGCCAACAGGAGAGATATGATTAAGATAGCTGAAAAACACTTCTTCTGTCCAGGAATTCTAAAATAAATGAAAAAGTTTGCAGTCAAAATAATGCCCAAGGTGCAATGAGAACTAGACAGAGGAGTTTTCCACTACCAAAAGCACCCTTTTCTCAATGGTGCATGGATTTTATAGTGGGTCAACTCCAACACTGCCTTGTTCTCACTGACACATTCACAAAATGGACAGAAATACATCCTACTGCTAATGCAGATGCAAAAGTTTTTCTGTAGGGTTTTTGCAAAATAGTGTATTCCCAACTTTTGGAATACCAGAGATCATTTATGCAGACAATCAGACAAATGCTGGCAAAAACCACCCATGGTAAGGCCATTACGTGACCTGAAGCTCTTAAGATATTGAAACTAAACAATTAATACCATCCCAGATAAGAAAATGGGACTGTGCTTTTCACTGCCCTTATGGACTGCCGGGTCTGTCATTACTAATACCACACAAACATAAGAATACATTGATTCTGTCGGAGCTCTCTCCACTCCACAGGAGGAAGTGATCAACCCACTGCAGCCTGGTGACTTTATCTTTGTGAAAAATCATCACCAGCAGCATTGGGACTCAGTAAGGGTCGCTGAACGACCATCCTGGATCCACCTTTCACACGTGAAGAGACTAAAAGTGAATGTAAGCGAACTAACCTGGTTCCCTGAGTAAGTCCAGTTACAAAGGGGGGCGTGTCCTTTTAAGGACATGGCTGTCTCAAACCTGGTGAAGACAGAGGCCCGGAGGGGTACTCTCTCAGGTGGAAGTAAAAATGAAGGCACTACTACTTGCCGCTGGTGTGACAGGTGTATTTGCAGGAATAATATGGATCACTTCCTCCGACACCAACTTGATAACCAAGAGGGAGACGACAGTCTATGACAGCATTCCCCTCATTTGGAGTGGCCTATTTGAGTCACAGAATGAATGATGTATTTTTGGCTTTGGAGAACCTCACTGAGAGAAAGGAGGCGTAATTGATTGGCTGAGAGGACTGCAACAGCACTTGAATGACTTGAAGGATGTGCCACAAAATTGGGACCTGTCCTCTTGGTTCCTTTCTGGTCAGTGGTGGCAAGTTCTGTTGAAGTGGCTAACTCCAGTAACAGTTGCATGGATTCTATCTTGTGTACTATTCATGTGTGTCATTCCCTGCATTAGGTCCATGATAAGTAGAGCTCTTGCTCAACACACTTTCATGTTACAATCTGTTGTGCTCCAAAGGGAAGTTCCTGTACAATATACTGCCTTGAGACAACGAAGTGATGGTGATTGTGATGACAGAACTACTGTTTAGATTTGGAAGTGATGCTCAATGATGACAATATAGAAAATCATGAGAAGATACGTTGTACTGATGTTTGCATGTGAATACAACAATGATAAAATGATAAACAGGATGGAATTGTCAGAAAAATGTACACACATGTTATCATTTTAAATGTCTAAGCCTTATACAAGTGTAGAAGTGTGGAAAAGTACTGAGACTGCATGCAGAAGCGTGTTCCTCTGGAAAAACACTAAGACTGCATGCAGGGAGCCAGTTCTGCCGGAAAAGTACAGGTAGCCCCCTGCAGAGCAAGAGGGGGAGCAGGTTGCTTTGTTGTTTGAAGAAAGTCAATGCACGTGGTTCCGGTTTAACGAACTCTGTTAATAATGTGCCAGACCTGTTTCACTACTTTTTGTCTGTGATGTATTGAGCTGAAACCGTTTGTGTATTGCAACTGCCTCTCACATATAAGCCTGCTCGCTGAAGCCAGTCTTCAGTACTGACCTCCTGCAACCTGAGGTTCGTACTCCTTGTATACAATTTATACAAGTAAAAACTCTTAAAAGAATACTCTTGTGTCTCGAATCTTTATTGAGGTAACGAACTAATATACGATCATATTCTGTTTTCAGAGATTCCTGACAATCAGTATTTAATCAATATTTAACAAATATTTAATTAATATTTAGCTAATATTTAATCAGTATTTAATCAGTGTTCAACCAGTATTTAATTAATAATTAACCAATATTTAATCAGTATTTAATCAATATTCCATCCATCCATCTTCTACTGCTTATCCGGAGGTCTGGGTCGTGCAGGCAGCAGTTCAACAGAGAAGCCCAGACTTCCCTCTCCCCAGCCACCTGCTCCAGCTCTTCAGAGAGGATACCAAGATGTTTCCAGGTTAGCTGGGGGATGTAATCTCTCCAGCGTGTTCTGGGTCTGCCCTGGGGTCTCCTCCCAGCTGCATGTGCCTGAAACACATCAAGTGGGAGGCGTCCAGGAGGCATCCTGATCAGTTGCCCAAACCACCTTAACTGGCTCCTTTTGATGTGGAGGAGTAGCGGTTCTACTCTGCGCCTCTCCCAGATGACTGAGCTCCTCACCCTATCGCTAAGGGTGAGTCCAGCAGTCCTACGGAAAAAGCTAATTTCAGCTTTGCCTTAGAGCTCAGCTCCCTCTTCATCACGACAGACCAGTACAACGTCTGCATCACTGCAGATGCTGCTCCGATCCGTCTATCAATCTCCTCCTCCATTCTCCCCTCACTTGTGAATAAGACCCCAAGATACTTAGACTCCTCCACTTCGGGCAGGAACTTGTCCCCAACCCGGAGAGGACAATCCACCTTTTTCCGGCTGAGCACCATTGACTCAGACTTGGAGTTGCTGATTCTCATCCCAGCTGCTTCACACTCAGTAGCAATCCGTCCCAGCAAGACACATAGGTCATTGCTGGATGAAGCTAACAGGACAACATCATCTTCAAACAGCAAAGATGAGATCCTGTGATCACCGAACATGACACCCTCCATTCATTGGCTGCGCCTAGAAATCCTGTCCATTAAAATTATGATCAGGATCGGTGACAAAGGGCAGCCCTGGCGGAGTCCAACTCTCACTGTAAATGAGTCCGACTGAGTCTTAGCAATACGAACCAAACTCTCACAATGGTCAGCAGAGCAGCTGTGGCACAGGTGAAGTGTGGCCGACTACTGATTGGAGGGTCCGGGGTTTGATTCCCGCTCTGTCTGCAGTCTGCATGTCGAAGTGTCCTTGAGCACGACACTGAACCCCCAGTTGCTCCTGGTGGGTTAGGCCAGTGCCTGTAGATGGCAGCTCCGCTCCCATCAGTGTGTGAATATGTGTGTGAACAGGTGGATAGCAGGATCTGTAAAGCACTTCGGTCATCTAGAGATGCGAAAAAGCACTATATAAGTGAACGCCATTTACCATATAGAGACCGGATAGCTCGTAGCAACAAGCCCGATACCCTATACTCCCGAAGCCCCCCCCCACCACCCCCCCCCCCCCCAAAAAAAACAAAAAAAACACGAGGGACGTGGTCAAATGCCTTCTCCAAGTCCACAAAACACATGTAAACTGGTTGGGCAAACTCCCACGAACCCTCAAGAATTCTTGAGAGGGTAAAGAGCTGGTCCGATGTGCCATGGCCAGGACGAAAACCACATTGCTCCTCCTGAATCCAAGGTTTGACCAATGGCCAGACTCTCCTCTCCAGTACTCTGACATAGACCTTCCCAGGGAGGCTGAGGAGTGTGATCCCTCTAAAGTTGGAGCAAACCCTCTGGTCCCCCTTCTTGAAGAGAGGAACCACCACCCCAATTTGCCATGCCAAAGGCACTGTTCCCCACCTGCACGCAGTACTGCAGAGGTGTGTTAAGCTGTACTCCACTGGCCTGCCGGTACACCTCAGCTGCTTTGTGAGTCCCAAGCTCAATTGGACTCCTTCAGCTTGATGGCCCCCCTCACCACTGGTGTCCACCACTTGGTTTGGAGGTTGTCACCACGAGATGCACTGATGACCTTGCAGCCACAGCTCTGGGCAACCGCTTCAACATTGGAGGTGGAGAACATGACCCATTCAGACGCCGTGTCTCCAGACTCCCTCGGAATATATTATGAATATTTAAGCAATATCTAACGAATATTTAACCAATATTTAATAAGATAAGATAAGCCTTTAATTGTCCCACATTGCCGAAATTACAGGATTGCAGCAGCACAGAGATAGCAGCACTCGGAGCAATAGTAAATAAGATAAGAACTGGTTAGCCAAAGCAGTAAATAGATATACATATGTACACAGTTATATACACAGTGCAGGAGCATTGCAGCTAGATGGTATCAACAGTTAGTTAAATTACCCAGCAAAATATAAATATAGACTCAGACCGTATATTTCACATTTGAATCAGTAGTGCTGTTGCTACACTCAGTAATAATTGTAATTTTATAAGTTGTGTATTGGAGGGAACAATCTGTGTTGTCCATAGTTGCTACGTTTAATATGGCTTCTATGAGCAGCACCAGTTAAGATTATAAAGTCTGACAGCTGTAGGTAGGAAGGACCTGCAGAACCTCTCCCTTGAGCACCTAGGATGGCACAGCCTACTGCTAAATGAGCTCTTCAGTGCGTTCAGTGTGTCCTGCATGGGGTGGGGCTTGGACTCAATATTTAATCAACATTTAATCAGTATTTAATCAATATCTCATCAAAATCTATCTGATATTTAATCAGCAATTAAGCAGTATTTAATCAATATTTAATCATCTACCTATAAATGCAGCACATCTCTGTATGTGTGTGTGTCTGTGTGTCTACCTGTGTATCTGTTCCACGCATATCTCTTGAACCATTTGTTAGACTGACCTAAGGTTTTATACGTGTTTTGCTGAGGTTACGAGGGTATGCATCCCCGAGTATGGAGTTGCTCAGTCAAAATATTCAAAGTAGTTCAATAGTCAAAGTAATTTTTATCAATAAAAGTTTAGCCACCACTCTGTCACTGCTCTGTGTCTCTTCATGCTCTGGCTTCAAGAAGTGTGGGCGGGGTTTCAGATTGACTCTGTGCTGATTGGATAATACGCGGCATCGCAACCTGTCCGTCACCACAGTGTTCCCTGGACAAAACAAAGAAGTGAAAAACAACAATTTTGATTAGAAAAAGATAATACTGAAGATTTAATGCTTAAAAAAATTATACCATAAAGTTGCCATGATTGTGTAGGTCTAAAGGATAATCGGCATACAGACGTGGACAAAATTGTTGGTCCCCCTCTGTTAATGAAAGAAAAACCCACAATGGTAAGAGAAATAACTTGAATCTGATAAAAGTGGGAATAAATAAAAATTCTATGAAAATTAACCAATGAAAATCAGACAATGCTTTTGAATTGTGGTTCAACAGAATTATTTTAAAAAACAAACTCATGAAACAGGCCTGGACAAAAATGATGGTACCCTTAACTTAATATTTTCTTGCACAACCTTTTGAGGCAATCACTGCAATCAAACAATTTCTGTAACTGTAAATTGTAACTGTAACTGTCAGTGAGACTTCTGCACCTATCAGCAGGTATTTTGGCCCACTCCTCATGAGCAAACTGCTCCAGTTGTCTCAGGTTTGAAGGGTGCCTTCTCCAGATGGCATGTTTCAGCTCCTTCCACAGATGTTCAGTAGGATTTAGATCAGGGCTCATAGACAGCCACTTTAGAATAGTCCAATGTTTTGCTTTTAGCCATTCTTGGGTGTTTTTAGCTGTGTGTTTTGGGTCATTATCCTGTTGCAAGACCCATGACCTACAACTGAGACCAAGCTGTCTGACACTGGGCAGCACATGTCTCTCTAGAATACCTTGAAAGTCTTGAAATTTCATTGTACCCTGCACAGATTCAAGACACCCTGTGCCAGATACAGCAAAGCAGCCCCAGAACATAACAGAACCTCCTCCATATTTCACAGTAGGGACAGTGTTCTTTTCTTGGTATGCTTCATTTTTGCGTCTGTGAACATAGAGCTGATGTGCCTTGCCAAAAAGTTGAAGTTTTGTCTTGTCTGTCCATAGGACATTCTCCCAGAAGCTTTGTGGCTTGTCAACATGCAGTTTCGCAAATTCCAGTCTGGCTTTTTTATGATTTGTTTTCAACAGTGGTGTCTCCTTGGTCGTCTCCCATGAAGTCCACTTTGGCTCAAACAATGATGGATGGTGCGATCTGACACTGATGTACCTTGACCTTGGAGTTCACCATGAATGTGTTTAGAGGTTGTTCTGGGCTCTTTTGTTACCATTCGTATTATCCGTCTTCTCCTGCGGCCATGTCCAGGGAGGTTGGCTACAGTCCCGTGGATCTTAAATTTCTGAATATGTGCAACTGTAGTCACAGGTTCCAAGGTTGTCATAGCCAGGAGCGGCACTGGGTTAAGCTCCCAGTGCTCATAAAATGCTCCTTATGGCATGCGTCTCGAAAAGCCTCTGACAACTAAGTCCAACTCCTAGCCTGCCCGTGTGGTTTAGTCTCTAAGCCCGGCGGAACTGCTTTTACTAATAGGAGAAGGGGCGAGGGTGGATCTCTGGCGCCTTAAAACCAGATGCTTCGGGTAGATGGTGGCTCGTCAACCTGGGAAGGTAGCCCATCTAGGGGAAGGTAAACCCTGATTTCAAACCTCCGCTGCCTTGCAGCATACCCGGTCACGGGAAAGGCTTCGGGAGTCAACCCTGAGGAAAAATCCGGAGTCGGAGCCCCTAAGGCAGTTCTCTGTTGTGCTCAACATCATTCTGGCAGCTCCTGCAACGGTGCTGGTGCCAAACTGTAGCAGCCCTGCTGTTCCTTTGGATTCATCAGTGACGTGGAGAGGGGGGACACGCTGCATGGGCAACATCTTGTCCTCCATATCTTCCTGCCCAGGCTTGAATCCTACCAACGGCAATGCTGGAAGGTAGAACACCGGATCACTGGAGAGGACACTCCAGCTTCGCCTTTGGCGTAGAAAAAACACGGGGAATGACAGTTACCGGTTATAAGCCACCGCTCAGTTGGCGTAGAGCGCGGCGCCAGGGGTTGTTCCCGACGGTGGGAGGGATCATCGGATCTCACTGGACAGCTACCGCCCGCCTCAAGCTGGGCAGCCCCCAGCCAATAAGGTGTTGTCCCGCCACAGCTTGCTTTCCTCATTGGGTGCATGGGGATGAGGAGAAGTCCGAACAGCAGGCTGAGAACCTTTGCACCAGGCAAGACAATAAAACAAAAGAGACCAACTCTAAAACTGGGAACTTGGAATGTCCGCACTATGATGACAGGACTTGCTGCTAACCTCAAGGACATCAACGACACCAGGAAGACTGCCATCATCAATAATGAGCTGAAGAGACTGGGAGTGGATATCGTCACTCTCCAGGAAACACGGTTGGCTGACGCAGGCACACTGAGAGAGAAGGACTACACGTTCTACTGGCAGGGAAAGGGCAGCGACGAACACAGGGAACACGGAGTGGGCTTCGCAGTGAAGAACACCTTGCTGAAGATGGTGGAACTGGGCAGCACTGGCTCTGCACGACTCCTCACCCTCCGCCTGAACACCACTCAAGGCCCAGTCATCCTCGTCAGTGTGTATGCCCCAACACTGACAGCCACAGCAGAGGCAAAAGACGAGTTCTACGAGAATCTCGCAACAACTGTCA
This sequence comes from Pholidichthys leucotaenia, assembly GCA_020510985.1. NCBI lineage: Eukaryota > Metazoa > Chordata > Actinopteri > Cichliformes > Pholidichthyidae > Pholidichthys > Pholidichthys leucotaenia. Next base: position 288,967,881 of record CM035844.1, on the reverse strand, counting down.
GGACCATCCCCAACTCTGACCAACTCATTCTCCTTGGAGACTTCAATTCCAGAGTGGGTGCTGACCACGACTCCTGGCCCTCCTGTCTTGGACCTTTTGGCGTGGGCAGAATGAACGACAACGGACAGCGGCTGCTCGAGTTCTGCACATATCACGATCTGTGCATCACAAACTCGTTCTTCAAGACCAAGCCCCAACACAAGGTTTCCTGGCAACATCCACGCTCAAAGCACTGGCACCAGCTGGACTTGATCCTGACCAGGCGCACCTCACTGAAGAACGTGCTAATCACCCGTTCGTTCCAGAGTGCAGATTGCGACACAGACCATTCATTGGTGTGTTGCAAGGTCAAGCTGCAGCTGAAGAAATTCCATCGTGCTAGACAGCCTGGAAAGGCACGGATTGACACCAGCAAGATGGCTCAACCAGAACTTGTTGAGCAGTTTGCCTCCACCTTTAAGAAGGAACTTGGTGTACCACAAGAAGGAGAATCTGCAAAGCAGAAGTGGGAAGTGCTGCAAAACACCATCCACCGCACAGCCTTGGCTACCTTTGGGAGGAAGACCTCAAAGTCACAGGACTGGTTTTGTGCCAAGTTGACCGAGATGACCTCCGTCATTGAAGCCAAGTGCTCAGCACTTGCTGAGTACAAGAAGTACCCAAACGAGAAGAATCTCCAGATTCTCAGGGCTGCAAGAAACAAAGTTCAGCAGACTGCTCGGCGCTGTGCCAATGAGTACTGGACTCAGCTCAACCAAGACATTCAAACCGCTGCCATAACAGGGAACATCCATGTTATGTATGATGGCATCAAGAAAGCACTTGGTCCGGCTCAGAGCAAGACGGCCCCCCTCAAATCCTCCACTGGGGTGATGATCACAGAAAAGAACAAGCAGATGGAGAGATGGGTAGAACACTACTCCGACCTCTACTCCAGAGAGAACACCGTGACACCGTCAGCCCTTGATGCCATCGACTGCCTGCCATCCATGGACGAACTTGACGCCGAGCCAACCATCGACGAACTCAGCAAGGCCATTGATAGCTTGGCCGCTGGCAAGGCACCCGGCAACGACGGCATACCCCCCGACCTGATCAAGCACTGCAAGACCGCCCTACTGCTGCCATTGCATGACGTCCTCTGCCAGTGTTGGAAGGAAGGTGCCGTACCACAGGACATGAGGGACGCCAAGATCATCACCCTCTACAAAAACAAAGGGGAGAGAAGCAACTGCAACAACTACAGGAGATCTCCCTCCTCAGTGTTGTTGGCAAAGTCTACGCACGAGTTGTTCTCGTTCGTCTACAGAAGCTTGCCGAACGTGTCTACCCCGAGTCTCAGTGTGGCTTCTGCGCTGCACGATCGACGGTAGACATGATATTCTCCATCCGCCAACTCCAGGAGAAATGCAGAGAACAGAACATGCTCCTGTACGTCACCTTCATCGACCTCACCAAAGCGTTCGATTTGTTCGGCAGAGAGGGCCTTTTCAAGATCCTGCCAAAGATAGGATGCCCACCAAAGTTGCAAAGCCTCATCGAATCGTTTCACACCAACATGCAGGGGATAGTGCAGCACGATGGCAACGTCTCAGAGCCATTCAACATACGCAGCGGAGTGAAACAGGGCTGTGTACTTGCGCCAACCCTCTTTGGGATTTTCTTTGCTATGCTCCTGAGGCATGCCTTCAGCACAGCAACAGAGGGAATCTACCTGCACACAAGATCTGACGGCAGGCTTTTCAACCTCGCCCGCCTGAAAGCCAGAACCAAAGTACGCGAGGCTCTAATCAGAGACATGCTGTTCGCAGACGACGCTGCAGTCACAACCCACACACAGCAAGAGCTTCAGACCCTGATGGACCGCTTCTCCCAGGCATGCAAGGACTTCGGGCTTACCATCAGCCTGAAGAAGACTAACGTCTTGGCGCAAGGCATGGAAGCACCACCAACCATCACCATTGACGACTACGAGCTGGAGGTCGTGAATCAGTTCACGTACCTGGGGTCCACAATCAGCAACAACCTCTCCCTTGATACAGAGATCAACAAGAGGATTGGAAAATTAGCCTTCACACTCGCTCGCCTCACCACATGAGTGTGGGAGAATCCCAAACTCTCTGTCAAGACGAAGATGGCAGTGTACAATGCCTGCGTCATCAGCACACTGCTCTATGGGAGTGAGACGTGGACAACATACGCCCGGCAGGAAAAGAGACTGAACTCCTTCCACTTGCGCTGCATTCACCACATCCTGGACATATCCTGGCAGGACAAAGTGCCCAACACAGAAGTTCTGTCCCGCGCCGGCCTTCCCTCCATGTTCACTCTACTCAGGCAGTGCAGGCTCCGCTGGCTAGGCCACGTTCACCGTATGGAGGATGGCAGAATCCCAAAAGACGTCCTCTATGGAGAACTGGCAACTGGCAGGAGAGACGTTGGCCGCCCACAGCTGCGCTTTAGAGACGTCTGCAAGAGAGACATGAAGGCCCTGGAGATCAACACAGAGCGCTGGGAGGACCTTGCAATGGACCACTCCAAATGGAGAGGCACCCTGACCAGACAGCTCAAGGCGGGTGAAGAGAGACTGACTGCTGCAGCAGATGAAAAAAGGACCCGCAGGAAGAACCGCCACAGACCCAGCAGCACGGAGACCACCCACAAGTGCGACCTGTGTGACAGGGACTGCCCTTCGCGCATCGGCCTGTTCAGCCACAGGCGGTGCTGTTCCAGCAGAGTAGACGTTTAGGATTCTCTTCCATGGTCATCATAGACCGACGGAGGCCGACGACGACATGAGTCACAGGAACATCAAGCTGCTTGGAGATGGTCTTATAGCCTTTACTTTTAACATGCTTGTCTATAATTTTCTTTCTAATCGCCTGAGACAACTCTCTCCTTTGCTTCCTCTGGTCCATGTTTAGTGTGGTTCACACCATGTCACCAAACAGCACAGTGACTACTTGTCACCCTTTAAATAGGCCGACTGACTGATTACAAGTTTGTAGACACCTGTGATGTTAATTAGAGAACACATCTTGGTTGAACATGTCCCTATGGTTACATTATTTTCAATTTTTTCTAGGAGTACCATCATTTTTGTCCAAGCCTGTTTCATGAGTTTGTTTTTTAAAATAATTCTGTTGAACCACAATTCAAAAGAATTGTCTGATTTTCATTGGTTAATTTTCATAGAATTTTTATTTATTACCACTTTTGTCAGATTCAAGTTATTTCTGTGACCATTGTGGGTTTTTCTTTCATTAACAGAGGGGTACCAACAATTTTGTCCACATCTGTGTATAGTGCATCCAGAAAGTATTCACAGCGCTTCACTTTTTTTCCACATATTTTTTATTGCAGCCTTATTCCAAGTTGGATAAAACTCATTTTTTCCTCAAAATTCTACACACACTACCCCATAATGACAATGTGAAAAAAGTTTTTTTGAGATTTTTGTAAATTTATTAAAAATAAAAAAAAAACCTAGAAAAGCATTCGGAGAGTGCAGACCTCCACCAAGCGCGACAGTTCCCCCCATACAGTGTTTTACATCATAAATATTAATCCTACATTTATTGTGTCTACATTTTCAGATTCCTTGACCATGAAAACATATGACTAGCAATTGGATTGACATTGATAGGATTAGTGGTTCAGTAGTTATTCACGAAAATCACATTTCCCGTAATGGCGTTTTTCTTCCAGATGGTGATCCAGATCATGACCAAAATGTAATCATCTGTAGGATACCCCATTTCTGACAATGTGTGAAAATTTCATGAAAATCCGTCCATAACTTTTTGAGTTATCTTGCTAACAAACAAAGAAACAGACAGACAGACAGACATTATTCCATTATCCAGATCAGTCTTCGGTATATTATAGAACCTATTGGCACCTTGCCCTGTATTTTTTTTCCAAGTGTACTAACCATTTTTTGTGGAGTTACATGCACACATGTTGAAAATGGCCCTATCTCACAATGTTAAAGAATCCTTTAAAAAATTCCTGGATCCAGACGGTGATCCGGATCATCCCCAAAATTTAATCAGTTCTTCCTTGTACCATTTCCAACAACACCTGAAAGTTTCATCGAAATCCGTCCAAAACTTTTTGAATTATCTTGCTAACCAACAGACAAACAGACAGACAAACAGACAGACAGACAAACCCCGGCAAAAACATAACCTCCTGGCGGCGGTAGCTAAGAAATCATATGTACATAAGTATTCACAGCCTTTGCCATGGAGCTCAAAATTGAGCTCAGGTGCATTCTGTTTCCACTGATCATCCTTGAGATGTTTCTACAGCTTCATTGGAGTCCAACTGTGGTAAATTCAGTTGATTAGACATGATTTGGAAAGGCACACACCTGTCTATATAAGGTCCCACAGTTGACAGTGCATGTCAGAGCACAAACCAAGCATGAAGTCAAAGGAATAGTCTGTAGACCTCCGAGACAGGATTGTCTCAAGGCACAAATCTGGGTAAGGGTACAGAAAAATTTCTGCTGCTTTGAAGGTCCCAATGAGCACAGTGGCCTCCATCATATGTAAGTGTCAGAAGTTTGGAACCACCAGGACTCTTCCTAGAGCTGGCTGGCCGTCGAAACTGAACGACCAGGGTGAAGTCAGGGAGGTGACCAAGAACCCGATGGTCACTCTGTCAGAGCTCCAGCATTCCTCTGTGGAGAGAGGAGAACCTTCCAAAAGGACAACCATCTCTGCAGCAATCCACCAATCAGGCCTGTATGGTAGAGTGGCCAACTGGAAGCCACTACTTCGTAAAAGGCACATGGCAACTTGCCTGGAGTATGCCAAAAGGCACCTGAAGGACTGTCTGTGTTCAAAAAACAAGTTATATTTGATAAAGTGGAATGACACAGGGAATAAGTATTGAACACATGGAGGAAAAAGAGGTGCAAAAAGGCATAGAAAACCAAGAAACCAGCTGAAATCCATCAGAATTTAGGAAGCCACCCCATCCCCCATCAGTGCAAATTAATTTCAGTTGGTTAAGTCCTGACTGACAACCTTTAAAAAGGTCTGTGAATATCAGATTGTCACACCACAAAGAATTCATGATGGGTAGAAGCAAAGAGCTCTCTCTAGACCTTCCCAACCTTATTATAGCAAAACTTAGTGATGGCATTGGTTAAAGGCATATTTCTATACTGCTTAATGTTCCAGTGAGCACTGTTGAAGGCATCATTCGGAAGTGGAAAGAACATCATTTTACCATAAACCGGCCATGACCAGGAGCTAGTCACATTTCTGACAGAGAGGTCAAAATAATTATCACAAGAGTTATCCAAGAGCCAAAGACGACTCGTGGAGAGCTCCAGAAAGACCTGGAGTTAGCAGGTACTGCTGTTTCAAAGAAAAAAAGTAATACACTCAACTGACAGCTCTATGCTCACCTCGCAAGACTCCATTGCTGAAGAAAAAGCATGTTGATGCTGATTCAAATTTGCTGCACATTTGAGCAAGCCAGTAAAATACTGGGAGAATATAGTCTGGTCAGATGAGACCAAAATTAAGCTTTTGGATGCCACATCACAGCATGTTTGGAGGAGAAATGGAACTGCACATCCCATCATGGTGTGGGGGTGTTTTTCAGCACATGGTACAGGCAGACTTCACATAACTGAAGGAAAGATGAATGGACAAATGTACAGAGACATCCTTGATAAGAACCTGCCAAGATGCTGAAGATGAAGCGAGGGTGGACATTTCAGCAAGACAATGATCCCAAACATACAGCCATGGAAACTCAACTGGCTCCAGAGAAGGAAAATAAAGCTGCTAGAATGGCCCAGTCAGTCACCTGACCTGAATCCAATTGAAAATCTATGAAACGAACTGAAGATCAGAGTTCATAGAAGACGCTCACAGAACCTTCAAGTTTTGGACAGTTTGTGTGGAAGAATGGGCTAAAATTCGTCGGCCTCCGTCAGTCTATGATGACCATGGAAGAGAATCCTAAATGTCTACTCTGCTGGAACAGCACTGCCTGTGGCTGAACAGGCCGATGCACGAATGGCAGTCCCTGTCACACAGGTCGCACTTGTGGGTGGTCTCCATGCTGCTGGGTCTGTGGCGGTTCTTTCTGCGGTCCTTTTTTCATCTGCTGCAGCAGTCAGTCTCTCTTCACCCGCCTTGAGCTGTCTGGTCAGGATGCCTCTCCATTTGGAGCGGTCCATTGCAAGGTCCTCCCAGCGCTCTGTGTTGATCTCCAGGGCCTTCATGTCTCTCTTGCAGATGTCTCTAAAGCGCAGCTGTGGGCGGCCAACGTCTCTCCTGCCAGTCGCCAGTTCTCCGTAGAGGACGTCTTTGGGGATTCTGCAATCCTCCATATGGTGAACGTGGCCTAGCCAGCGGAGCCTGCACTGCCTGAGTAGAGTGAACATGGAGGGAAGGCCAGCGCGGGACAGAACTTCTGTGTTGGGCACTTTGTCCTGCCAGGATATGTCCAGGATGTGGTGAATGCAGCGCAAGTGGAAGGAGTTCAGTCTCTTTTCCTGCCGGGCGTATGTTGTCCACGTCTCATTCCCATAGAGCAGTGTGCTGATGACGCAGGCGTTGTACACTGCCATCTTCGTCTTGACAGAGAGTTTGGGATTCTCCCACACTCATGTGGTGAGGCGAGCGAGTGTGAAGGCTGATTTTCCAATCCTCTTGTCAATCTCTGTATCAAGGGAGAGGTTGTTGCTGATCGTGGACCCCAGGTACGTGAACTGATTCACGACCTCCAGCTCGTAGTCGTCAATGGTGATGGTTGGTGGTGCTTCCGTGCCTTGCGCCAAGACGTTAGTCTTCTTCAGGCTGATGGTAAGCCCGAAGTCCTTGCATGCCTGGGAGAAGCGGTCCATCAGGGTCTGAAGCTCCTGCTGTGTGTGGGTTGCGACTGCAGCATCGTCTGCGAACAGCATGCCTCTGAATAGAGCCTCGCATACTTTGGTTCTGGCTTTCAGGCGGGCGAGGTTGAAAAGCCTGCCGTCAGATCTTGTGTGCAGGTAGATTCCCTCTGTTGCTGTGCTGAAGGCATGCCTCAGGAGCATAGCAAAGAAAATCCCAAAGAGGGTTGGCGCAAGTACACAGCCCTGTTTCACTCCGCTGCGTATGTTGAATGGCTCTGAGACGTTGCTGTCGTGCTGCACTATCCCCTGCATGTTGGTGTGAAATGATTCGATGAGGCTTTGCAACATTGATGGGCATCCTATCTTTGGCAGGATCTTGAAAAGGCCCTCTCTGCTGACCAGATCAAACGCTTTGGTGAGGTCGATGAAGGTGACATACAGGGGCATGTTCTGTTCTCTGCATTTCTCCTGGAGTTGGCGGATGGAGAATATCATGTCTACCATCGATCGCTCAACGCGGAAGCCACACTGAGACTCGGGGTAGACACGTTTGGCAAGCTTCTGTAGACGAACGAGAACAACTCGTGTGTAGACTTTGCCAACAACGCTGAGGAGGGAGATGCCCCTGTAGTTGTTGCAGTCGCTTTTCTCCCCTTTGTTTTTGTAGATGGTGATAATCTTGGCGTCCCTCATGTCCTGTGGTATGGCACCTTCCTTCCAGCACTGGCAGAGGACGTCATGCAATGGCAGCAGTAGGGTGGTCTTGCAGTACTTGATCAGGTCGGGGGGTATGCCGTCGTTGCCGAGTGCCTTGCCAGCGGCCAAGCTATCAATGGCCTTGCTGAGTTCGTCGATGGTTGGCTCGGCGTCAAGTTCGTCCATGGATGGCAGGCAGTCGATGGCATCAAGGGCTGACGGTGTCACGGTGTTCTGTCTGGAGTAGAGGTCGGAATAGTGTTCCACCCATCTCTCCATCTGCTTGTTCTTTTCTGTGATCATCTCCCCAGTGGAGGATTTGAGGGGGGGGCGTCTTGCTCTGAGCCGGACCAAGTGCTTTCTTGATGCCATCGTACATACCACAGATGTTCCCTGTTATGGCAGCGGTTTGAATGTCTTGGCTGAGCTGAGTCCAGTACTCGTTGGCACAGCACCGAGCAGTCTGCTGAACTTTGTTTCTCGCAGCCCTGAGAACCTGGAGATTCTTCTCGTTTGAGTACTTCTTGTACTCAGCAAGTGCTGAGCACTTGGCTTCAATGACGGTGGTCATCTCGGTCAACTTGGCATCAAACCAGTCCTGTGACTTCGAGGTCTTCCTCCCAAAGGTAACCAAGGCTGTGCGGTGGATGGTGTTTTGCAGCTCTTCCCACTTCTGCTTTGCAGATTCTCCTTCTTGTGTTACACCAAGTTCCTTTTCAAAGGTGGAGGCAAACTGCTCAACAAGTTCTGGTTGGGCCATCTTGCTGATGTCAATCCGTGCCTTTCCAGGTTGTCTAGCACGATGGAATTTCTTCAGCTGCAGCTTGACCTTGCAACACACCAATGAATGGTCTGTGTCGCAATCTGCACTCTGGAACGAACGGGAGATTAGCACGTTCTTCAGTGAGGTGCGCCTGGTCAGGATCAAGTCCAGCTGGTGCCAGTGCTTTGAGCGCGGATGTTGCCAGGAAACCTTGTGTTGGGGCTTGGTCTTGAAGAACGAGTTTGTGATGCACAGATCGTGATATGTGCAGAACTCGAGCAGCCGCTGTCCGTTGTCGTTCATTCTGCCCCCGCCAAAAGGTCCAAGACAGGAGGGCCAGGAGTCGTGGTCAGCACCCACTCTGGCATTGAAGTCTCCAAGGAGAATGAGTTGTTCAGAGTTGGGGATGATCCTGACAGTTGTTGCGAGATTCTCGTAGAACTCATCTTTTGCCTCTGGTGTGGCTGTCTGTGTTGGGGCATACACACTGACGAGGGTGACTGGGCCTTGAGTGGTGTTCAGGCGGAGGGTGAGGAGTCGTGCAGAGCCAGTGCTGCCCGGTTCCTCCATCTTCAGCAAAGTGTTCTTCACTGCGAAGCCCACTCCGTGTTCCCTGTGTTCGTCACTGCCCTTTCCCTGCCAGTAGAACGTGTAGTCCTTCTCTCTCAGTGTGCCTGCATCAGCTAACCGTGTTTCCTGGAGAGTGGCGATATCCACTCCCAGTCTCTTCAGCTCATTATTGATGATGACAGTCTTCCTGGTGTCGTTGATGTCCTTGAGGTTAGCAGCGAGTCCTGTCATCATAGTGCGGACGTTCCAAGTTCCCAGTTTTAGAGTTGGGCTCTTTTGTTTTATTGTCTTGCCTGGTTCGAAGGTTCTCAGCCTGCTGTTTGGATTTCTCCTTATCCCCATGCACCCAATGAGGAAAGCAAGCTGTGGCGGGACAACACCTTATTGGCTGGGGGCTGCCCAGCTTGAGGCGGGCGGTAGCTGTCCAGTGAGATCTGATGATCCCTCCCACCGTCGGGAACAACCCCTGGCGCCACGCTCTACGCCAATTGAGCAGTGGCTTATAACCGGTAACTGTCATTCCCCGTGTTTTGTCTACGCCAAAGGCGAAGCTGGAGTGTCCTCTCCAGTGATCTGGTGTTCTACCTTCCAGCGTTGGGCATTGGTAGGATTCAAGCCTGGGCAGGAAGATATGGAGGACAAGATGTTGCCCATGCAGCATGTCCCCCCTCTCCACGTCACTGATGAATCCAAAGGAACAGCAGGGCTGCTACAGTTTGGCACCAGCACCGTTGCAGGAGCTGCCAGAATGATGTTGAGCACAACAGAGAACTGCCTTAGGGGCTCCGACTCCGGATTTTTCCTCAGGGTTGACTCCCGAAGCCTTTCCCGTGACCGGGTATGCTGCAAGGCAGCGGAGGTTTGAAATCAGGGTTTACCTTCCCCTAGATGGGCTACCTTCCCAGGTTGACGAGCCACCATCTACCCGAAGCATCTGGTTTTAAGGCGCCAGAGATCCGCCCTCGCCCCTTCTCCTATTAGTAAAAGCAGTTCCGCCGGGCTTAGAGACTAAACCACACGGGCAGGCTAGGAGTTGGACTTAGTTGTCAGAGGCTTTTCGAGATGCATGCCATAAGGAGCATTTTATGAGCACTGGGAGCTTAACCCCAGTGCCGCTCCTGGCTATGACAACCTTGGAACCACATATGTATGACTGTATGTGTATTGGGGGCTTCACGTCTCGTGGGACAAAAGAGGTCTGGGCCTGCAGAGATCTACAGGAGATGATGAGGAGGTGTGAGTTTGGGCCTTTGTCTCGGAGAGGATGCCCCAGGAGGATTCCCGGAACATCGAGGGATAAGAGACAATAGAGGAACATCAAAGAGTGCATTGTGACTGGGATTATGTACCATGTGATTGTATGTTTGCTAAAGCACCATGTGACTTAGGTTCGTGGCTTCAGCAGGGTATAAGAGTGTGGTATTTGATTGCTCAGTCTCTTTTGTTGCTTAGAGATTGATAGAGCATGTGTTCACTTAATAAAGCTGAACCTGAGAAATAAACTCAGCCTCATCCTTGAATGTATTCTCTACAACATCACCATATTGACAAAGCTGTGCATCTTTTTTTTTAAACTTCAGAACATATCTTGAACACTATAACATTAACAGTAGCAGACACATTTTGAATGCACTAAATCCAACACACCGTAAGCCCCCATTCACACCCTAACCCAGGTCTCCTGAAGGCTCCCCTCTGGAATAACCGTCCTGCGGCCCACTTCCAGAGCGTCTCCGCTTACTCGTGACTGGAGACAGGCTGCATTGACGTCCTTTTCTGCTCAAACGCCGTAGCTCGCTGGGATGCCGTCTCGACCCATCAGTTAAACTCAGGTACCCGTCGCCGTCGGACTGGACCACCCGCAGATTATCCTGTCCAACTTTCACTACGCTACAACTGCACACCAGACCAAGCCGAGGCTCGACCCTAGGACGGACGTCATCACCCTCGAACAGGGGAGCGCTCACTGGCTTCTTCTGTCGTCTGCGTTGCGAGGAGCCATAAGGGTGCCATTATGGCTCCTCAGCGGTTTGCCAAGTTGACTCGAGCCAAGTCCCTTACTTCTGATGTCGGCACGGCCAGGGTTCGTGCCATCTGATGTTACCCCAGTTGCTAGTTGTTGATGTTGTTGCATCAGAGCGGCACCAGCCACTGTTGGCTCAATAGTGGTATCCAGTCAGCCACCGGAGCCCTGTAGCTCACGCTCTCTGGACCTTTCCACCACCGCTGGGGTCAAACTTTGCCGTTCAAGTCCACCGTCTGCGGGACCACGAACACTGGCATGGAACCCTCGCCTCTTCTGCGTACTATGGTGCTAGCGGCGTCCCTTCTCACTCGGAATGGGCCGCCCAAAGTCTCACACTTCATTGCCACTTCCCACGTAAAATGGCCAGTCCCACAGGCCACCACCTGACCATTCCTCCACTTCTCCGCAGTTGATGGAGAACCCGAGCACATAAAATAAGTCACAGCCCATCAGGTTATTTCCATCCCGAGACACCATGAACTCGGCGGCACACATGGAGGCCTCCTTGTACCTCACCGACAGCCACACTGAGCCCACGACATCCAGGGGGTGACTGCCATAACCACAACAGGCTATGCTAGTCTTATTCATTGTGTAGTGGGGAAAACACTGTCTTACAGTTTCCAAGTTCAGAATGGAGACTGCTGACCCCGTGTCCACCAACAGCGGTATTGGTGTCCCGTCCAACAAAATATTACAAATAATATGACCATCCGTATTGGGCGAGACCGTGTGGACCACCATAGGTGCCTTCTTCTTTACATTGTCCTTAGATGACCTCCGTTCCGCCTTGTCAAAATTGCGGCAAACTCTGGCGAAGTGATGGGGCAAACCACACCGTCCAGTCGCCCCTCGCTGTGCACTCCCTTGCTCCATAGTGGTGCCTGCTGGATCCGCAGCCGTAGCATCTCGGCGTCCCCGGGGCGGACCATATTTTGACGATGGCCGCATACTCGTCATCACTTCCATCGTCCGAATCCAAGGCCAGGGCATTCCAACGTGCGTTGTTCTTGGACAGGGCTTCGTTATCGCTGAGGTGTCTTGTCAGCCGTTCCGCTGCCTCGTGTTGCTGTGCTAGCTCCAAGGCCGCTAGCAAAGTTAGCTCACCAGCGTGAGTTAGCAGGCGAACCCTCGCCGAGGAATAGGCCACGTGCTCGGCCAACTGGTCATGGACCATCTCCTCTTCCAGAGCCCCAAACGTGCACACACCCGCCAGCTGTCGGAGGTCTGCCACAAACTGCTGGACCGACTGTCCGGGTCGCTAGCGCCGTTGTCTAAACTGGATGCGCCGCATAATGATGTTTTCGGGGGCGCGAAAGTAACTGGCCATGAGTCTTGCGATGTCGTCGAAACTGTCACCTCCTCCCAGCGTGCTCAGGATCCTCTGGCCCTCCATACCCAGGTTATGGACCAGAATAGCACTCTCTCTCAATTTATCTAGGTCACCGAGGTCTAACGCCAATAGATAGTTTTTGAAGGCCGCAAACCACCTGGCCCAAGGGACCAGCGGCTCACCTGGAGCCTCTAAAAATGGATGAAGCGTGGTCGCAGCCCTCTCGATCTCCATATATCCTCATCACCAAATGTTGTGTCCGAATAAAGAGGAGGAGAGGTGACGTTTTATGAGTTTTATTATAACACAAACTATACACACAGGAGTCCCTACCGTGAGTGCAGGGGCCACAGCGAAGAGACAATATTTCTCCCGCTACTGGTTTATATACTACAGGTGACGCCACCCCCAGAGGCGGGGCATCACCCCTCCCTAGCCGAGGGCACCACCATAATAATATATTATATATAATATACAATTCTAAACTGTTTCTACAACATCATCCAGCAGCTACACCACTACAACCACTCGACCTACAACCCAGAGCTCTATGAGACGATTGTTTCACGCAATTTAGAGAATATAATTATGCTGATTTTTACAAAAATGGCTCACTTCCAACTGCTGCTTCTAGCAGAAAAAGAAAAAAGTTAGTAACTGTTATTCATTTTATAACATATGTGTTGTTTTACAAATTAGTTTTGAGAAAATGCTCGAAAATTTTTTATAATACCTTTTAGTTTTGTAAAAACTGGCTATAGTGAGTCCTGCTGTTGAATTCAAATTATCTGAGAATTAGAACAGAATATATTTGATTCAGTGCAACTGAAAAGGAGTATTTAGAGCTCAAATTTTGTGTTCAGATTTGAGGCAGTATTCAGTGCAATAACAGCTCTTAACCGTTGTTTCTTCATTTGTTTATTTCATCCAATTCAGATACGTTTTGTTATTGGTTGTTAAAATCTGGATTAAGGATCTTTTATATTATTTTTCATTTTTTGTTATTTTTCAGTTTCCCCCCTGAGGCATTGCCACCTTATCGTGGTCAGGTGGTTTGAGTGTCTCAGTGACCTTAAGAACTATTGCAGCAGGATTTTAGAGTCTGTGCGCACAACAATGTTTTTACCCCAAACCGTGGAAGTTCGTCTACAGTTCAGCTGTCTGTGCATACTATGCAGGATATTTGGAGGTGTGAAAGTAAAGAGATTTGAAACCACTCCAGAGTGGAGAGGTTTTTCCGGCGCTGTTTTTGCACATCCATATCTACAGAAATAACGAGCTACGGCATGATAGAGCCCCGATTTACAAAAGATTTCAGCCAATTCACACACCAAGGAACATTTATTTCTCACAGAGAAATACAAATACAGAACTTGTATTTCTGTATTTCTCTCAGAAATACAAGCTCTGTGATTAAACTTTAAGCCTGATGTGTTTATAGTTAGGATTAGGCTCCTAATGGTATCTGTAAAAGGCTATTTTTTTTTGCACAATAGATCCAGCATTATATATATGCCTTACATGTGGTCTTTCTCATTTCCTCCTGCCTGACACCTCCATCTTCAACATCCTTTGTCCAAGATCTCCACTATCCCTCTTCTGCACGTGTCCAAACCATCTCAGCCTTGTCTTGCTTACTTTGTCTCCAAACTGACATGTTTCGGGACCCAGGAGACAGACGCTGACACGAGTAGATATCAGACAATTATTCTTTATTAATAATTGGTGAGTGTGGTGAGTGAGTGAGTGAATGTGTGGATGTCTGGTCACAGGAGCTGAGCATTTCTGATGGCGACCTGGCAACCCTGAAACACACAAGCACAAACAATTACAGCTGTTCGTGAAGGTGGGGGATTTGCAGATGGTTACGCTTACTTGCAGGTGCCACAGGGTATGTTCTGCTGGCTCCGAGTGCCCGTGCGAAGCGGTGCTCGTGGTGCTCGACGTAGTGGGGGTGAGGAGGAACTCCGAGGAGGAGGAGGTGATGCCCCGTCAGCTGGGGTGGTTTGTCCGCCGCCAGGGAGGTCCACCTGTGCACAGGGGAGAAGGCTAGGAGAGGATGAATGCAGGGATTGCTAACTTGGCTTGTCCTGACGAGAGGTCCTAGACTTGGCTTGAGGTCGTGATCTCGGCTCATTGCTGGGCAAAGGCGACAGACGACTCCGTGCCGAGTCGTCAGTGGTTCTGGCCTTTAAAGGCCGCTGATTGGCACCTGTCGGTGTGTGCACAGCTGGCGTGATGATGATGATGATGACGGCCCAGCGGCCGCCATGACACAAACTGCTCAACCTGAGCTGTCCCTCTGATATACTCATTTCAAATCCTGTCCCTCTTAATCTCTCCCAATGAGAATCTTAGCATCTTTAACTCTACTAGCTCCACCTCCAGTCTGTCGGTTCCACCTTCTGCAAACCATACATCATAACAGGTCTCACAACTGTCTTTTAAATCTTCCCTTTCACTCTAGCTGTTATCCTTCTGTCACTGCACTGCCTGCACTCTCTCCTTCACCGCTCTTGTGCATTTTCCATTGCTTTGGATGGTTGACCCCAGGTATTTAAATTCATCTACCTTCACTACCTCTACTCCTTCCATGTTCACTGTTACACCTGCCTCCCTCTCATTCACACTCATATTCTGTCTTGCTTCTACTGACAGAATGTCTTGCTTCTACTGACTCAGAGCTGATCCCTGATGTAATCCCACCTCCACCTTGAATCCATCTGTCACTCCTATAGCACACTTCACCACCGTCTTGCTGTCCTCATACACGTTCTGCACCACCCTCACATACTTCTCTGCCACTCCTGACTTTCTCATACAATACCATGCCTTCTCTCTTGGCAAGGCAAGTTTATTTGTATAGCACATATTGTGTACAAGACAATTCAAAGTACTTTACATAAAAACATTAAAGCATTACAGCAAGTTGCAAAAGTAATACATAAGAATTTAAAAGCAAACTAAAAAGTAAATTAAAGAGAAACAAAAACAAGCTAAAATAGAATAAGATGGAAAATGTGCAAGAAATAAAAGTTACAGTACACTGTAGGAACAATTGTTCTACTGAAAGGTCATGGCAAATAGAAAGTTTTTAAGCTCAATTTAAAGCAGCTAAGAGTTTCAGCAGCCCTGATTCTTCCTGGGAGTTTGTTCCACATGTGAGGAGCATAAAAACTGAATGCTGTCTCACCATGTTTGGTTCTAACTCTGGGTACTGATAGTCGGCCAAACCCTGACGACCTGAGGGCTCAGGGTGGTTCGTAATGGACCAGCAGATCTGAAATGTATTTTGGCCCGAACCCATTCAGAGCTTTATAAACCAACAGGAGTATTTTGAAATCTGTTCTTTGAAAGACAGGAGGCCAGTGGTCTGAGAACTGGAGAAGGTCTGAGAACTGGAGTTATATGATCCACTTTCTTGGTCTTAGTGAGGATTCGAGCTGCACCTATCATATGCTGTCTCTAGATCCACAAAGATGCAGTGCAACTCATTCTGACCTTCTCTATACTTCTCCATCAATATTCTTAAAGCAAACATTGCATCTGTAGAATTCTTTTTT
The DNA here is from genome assembly GCA_020510985.1 of Pholidichthys leucotaenia. Lineage (NCBI taxonomy): Eukaryota > Metazoa > Chordata > Actinopteri > Cichliformes > Pholidichthyidae > Pholidichthys > Pholidichthys leucotaenia. The sequence goes on along the minus strand of CM035844.1, from coordinate 288,952,068 downwards.
CGCAAGACACTGTACTGCTGCTCACTGATTGTTACCTCTCCTCTTAACCTGGCTTCAACAACTCTCCCATATCTTCATAGTGTGACTAATCAACTTTATACCACTGTAGTTACTACAGCTCCGAGCATCACATTTGTTCTTGAAAATTGGTACCAAAACACTTTTCTCCACTCCTCAGGCATCCTCTCACTCCCCAAGATTGTGTTAAACAATCTGGTTAAAAAGTCCACTGCCATCTCTCCTAAACATCTCATACCTCCATAGGTATGTCATCTGAACCAACCACCTATCCATTCTTCATCCTCTTCAAAGCTGCCCTCACTTCTGCCTTGCTAATCCCCAGGACTTCCTTGTTCACCATCTTTCCTTCATCCATCCTCCTCTCTCATTTTCTTTACTCATCAGCTCCTCAAAGTACTCCTTCCACCTTCTCAACACACTGTTGTCACTTGTTAGTACAGTACAATTTCTGTTCTTAATCAACCTAACCTGCAGCACATCCTTTCCAATTCGATCTCTCTGTCAAGCCAATCGATACAAGTCCTTTTCTCCTCCCTTAGTGTCCAGCCTCTCATACAACTCACTATACAGTATGCCTTTTCCTTTGCCTTTGCCATCTCTCTTTTTGACATGCGCCTGCATTCCAAATACTCCTGTCTACTTTCTTTATTGCCCTAACTATCCCATTTTTCTGTCCTTAATCAGTCTAACCTGCTGCACATCTTTTCCAGCTTGATCTCTTTGTCTAGCCAATTGATGCAAGTTCTACTTTGAGAATTATTTTTAATGTTAAGTGCATGATGATAATGCTGCATTCGGATTGGAAGAATTTGTGTGCTTTGAGGATTTTTAATGTGTCTGATTGTGGTCCAGACATCATTGATCATTTCATTTGAGTTCTAACAAGAGACACATTTCTAATCTGCTGCAAGAATAGTCCTGAATGTTTTTCATAGATAATATAGATATTTTTATTCACGTTATTATTGAGATCAACCCCAGAGGAAGGGTCTTTGAAGACTAATGATGTTCTACAACAGTGTTAGATTTTTCACTCAGTCTCACCAACTCAAACTTTATTTTAATGTTTCCAGCAATTCCTGCTGCCATGAACATGGTTTATTGGGAATCAAAATTTCATCTTAAAGGGTTAGGATTATGACTACTGTACCAGTGGTCCTCGTGGTTTCAGTCCACCAGTGTTGAAAGAGCTGCTAAAATCAACCACACTGACCAAACTAATTTATGGACCACTAAAATCCCCTAAGCTACTCCTGGGCTCCAGTGAAACCAGTGTAACCAGTCTATTAATGAACCATTTAACACAGTAAATTGAGTCCTGAGTTAAACCAGTGAAACTGTTCCATGTCCAGTGTTTGATGAGATTTTTTTTTTTTCTGGAGGCTCTTAACTTTCAGACATTTTAAAAGGGAAAAAAACTAAGACAATTAATCAATTTTTTTTAGACTTTTCTAAAACATGTCTCCCTTCAGCCTGCCTTCATATATGTTCTTCTGTCTTCATGCCGGTCACTGTGCCTATCTTTGAGCTTGTCGTTGTGTATGTCCTGTCCTCATCAGATGGACGAGGTTGCTTATTAATGAGAAACACCTCTGCCGCATCGTCCTCATTGCTCTGGTTATCATGTTCCCTCCAGGCCTCCTGGTGAAGTACGTGTCATGTGAGATGGACTCAATTTTGTCCAGCAGCTCTTGTACCTGACTTGTGTCAACCATGTTTTTGTTGTTGAACACATGGTAGACACCACTGCAGGAGTCCAGAAGATCCAGCAGGTTATCATCCTCTCTGATGAACATCTCCATGCCGGTGTCTTCCAGGTAGTCTCCGTAGGTGAACAGCACCATGGTGCATTTGGAAACTTCATGGCCCAGAATCCTCTGCAGAATCTTCAAGGCATCCTGTTCTTCATCAGTGAACCTTCCCAGCTGGAGGACTAGGAGGATCATGTGGGGACCTGGAGAACTGAGCTCGATGGCCTTCAGTAGCTCTGCTTTGACCTTTTTAGGAGACAGTTGAGTGCTGAAGAGTCCAGGGGTGTCCACCACGGAGACTCTGTGACCAAGGACATCGGCCTCCATCTTCTTACTGCTCAGAGTCAGAGGCACAGAGCTAATCCTGCTGTCAAAGGCCTTCCATCCCAGGATGGTGTTTCCTGCTGCACTCTTTCCCACTCTCTCCTGACCCACCAGCACCACCCTGAGGTCTGATCCTGGAACAACAGATCAGGGTCTGACCGTCAGCCGCAAGAACAGGAACATCACACAGTCAGTAGTCCTCCAATATAACATGTCTTTATTATGGAGAGTGGTGTAGCTAACAGTGGGACAGACACGTTTTTATTCTGGTCAGAAATAAAGGACAGACACAGAATCTGGTTTTATTCCTTTAGTTTAATAATGTCTGAAGACACAAACTCCAGGTGAGACATGGAGTACAAGAAAAACAGGAAGTCCAGAAAAAACAAGTATAGATGACAAGAAAACAAACTTAAAGATGTTCTACATTTTCAAGAATTTCCCCAGTCAGCTGTAGTTAAATGCAAACACCTGAATGATGGTTTTAGATGAATGAGACAATATAAGAGATTTAAAGGTGAAAAAATTGCAAAACCAAAATTCTGTTAACTGTCAAACCATGTGACATATTACCAATAACTTCTAATTATTAAATGCAAAAACAAACTGTGAATAAAAATGTTAACAAAATTCACTGTCACCAGGATAATCTTCCAAAAAATTTAAATGTCTGTTAAACTATTCATTAATAATGTAAAGTACTACCTTTATATATAAATATTATAAAATCCTCAAACCTTCAGAACAGTACCACAGGAGGAAGAAACAAAATATTTTCATGTACTATAGTTTCTGTGTAAAGGATGGACATAGTTACTGTGATACTTCATTATTATGAAGTCCTGAATTGATGAGATTCTTCAATCAAGTCTTCTCTCTTTCTGGTCCTCCTGGACTCTAATGGGGACATTAATGCCCAAACTGATCGTCACTTTAATTCAGTCTGATGTCAAACTAGTGACTGAGGATGTAATTCACCAGAAATAGTTACGGTGACTGAGGGATGATTTCTTCTTTTCTCTCTGACTTCAACAGAAGCAAAGACACAAGTCTCCCCGTGCTGCTCAGTAGGTAGAATGCAGATTTAAGGAACTTCATCTTCTCAGACCTGGAGCTACGTTCATTTTTTATAACAGTCTGATAGGTTTCATTTGTGATGAAGAGGAAGAAAACGTCATGCAACCCTTAACCCATCTGTTAAAATCTTCTCAAAGAGTAAATGACGCACAGATCACTAAAAAGCTGTAGCTTGGTGATCACTGCATTTTGCATGGACTCTTCTTAACTGCTGCAGTCACAGCTCCTGCTGCAGCTCCAATTGCAGCTCCCAGCAACCAACCCACAGGACCTGCTAAAAATCCGGCAACTGCCCCGATGGCAGCCCCCTGCCGCATAGAGCTGGTGAAGGAGTTTTCCTCTTCTGCTTGTCTTCTAGCGTCGGTTTCAGTCATGGAGGGATTTTTCTTGCGAAGTCGCTTCATTTCAGTCTTGATGGCCTTCTCGGCCTCCTGGAACATTTCGTTGGTAAAATAGCTTCCTCCATTTTTCTGAACCATTGAGTTGATCTTCTTCAACAGCTCATTCACCTGTTCTGCATTCTTGTCTCTGTTGTTGAAGACATGATATCCTCCCTGACACTGAATTACAAATTCCTTGAGTGATGTGTTCTCATTGATCAACTCCTCAATGGTGCGGTTCTCTTCCACCAGGTCGTCTCCATGCGTGAACAGTGCCATGGTGTACTTGGCGGCCTTTTCTCCAAATATCAGCTGGATAATTTTTACTGTTTCTTGTTCTTCTCTTGTGAATCTGCCAGGCTGAAGGATGACCAGGAAGACATGAGGACCGGGGGAGGCGTACGACATGCATCTCCCAATCTCCTGTCTTATGGCATCTTCAGACTTGTTGGTGTCAAACAATCCCGGAGTATCAACCACTGCCAGGGTTTGACCACCCCATTCACCTGTTTCCTTCTTACACTGGAATGTTGTGGAGGAAGTTGACAATTTAGAATCAAAAGTTTTCTTTTTTAACAGTGTGTTTCCTGTTGCGCTCTTCCCAACTCCGGTTTTCCCAACAAGCACAATCCTGAGGTGTGACTTCTCTGCTTCTTTTGCTGCCTCTGTTGGAGAATTTCAAACATTCATGAAATTATTAAATGATCAAATTCCTGTGGTCCCCTCATCCACCTCTAATGTCAGCACTACAACCCCTAAATTGTGTGAAACAAAATCGATTACACTATATAGTTACATTAACATTAAAATTGCTGTGTGGGATTAAAGAGAACAATATCTATACTGCAGCGGCAGTATATATTTGAAAACAACAGCAAACAGAGATGGAATAATTTTTTAAAAGAACTTAAAGGCAAAAGTTATGCTCTGTTCTAAGCTAATAATTTGAAATGAATAAAACATTACAAACAACTACAGATCCACAACGTGATGCAATACAAAACATAATGTCAAATGCAATACTGCAATGTCATACTATAAAAGAGACCATAGGAAGTAAAAAGAATTGAACCTAACACATAGCCCAGTTGAACTCCGTCAATGAGTTTTCATTGTGAGGAAGACTCCTTATTGACATGAACAAACTGGAACCTATCATATAAATATGATTTAAACCACTGCAAAAAAGTTCCTGGAAGTCCAGTAGAGTGTTCTAATCCAGTCGCTCCAAACATTTTTCCCATTGCAGCCCCTGTGATTGTATTTTTGGAGACTCGAGGAATGACAGTAATCAATTCAACTTTATATCATACTGTATATATTTATAGCACTAAATCACATCAGTCGTCTCATAGTACTTTCACTCACAATCACATGAAGAGACCCCATGTCTACCTGTCTGTTCTTCTTTGTTTATAATGACAAAGTTGTATCCCAATATTAAAGATATTAGTAATTTTTTCTTGGGATTAGTCCGCCAAGGTCTCCGCCTTTGACCGCCACCTAATCCACATAGCACCGGGCCCCCACGATCCCTCCTGCAGGTGGTGAGCCCACTGGAGGGCGGACCCATGTAACTCCTTCGGGCTGAGCCCGGCCGGGTCCCATGGGTGGAAACCCGGCCACCAGACGCTAGCCTTCGAGCCCCTCCCCCAGGCCTGGCTCCAGGGTGGGGCCCCGGTAACCCCATACCGGGCGGGGTACACTGAATCCTTGATATACAATTTATCATGAATGAATAAGGTTTATTGTCAATACTACCATACATAATACATACAGAAGAATTGAAATTTGACTTGAGAGTCTGTTGGGTCGTTCTTAGTCTGGCACTTCACCCAGGACCAGTTTGTCTTGGGAGACTCTATCAGAGGCAAATTGCCCCGGACAACATAGCTCCTGGCATCACTGGGGCACGCAACCCCCCCCCACCACGATAAGGTGACGATCCATGAGGGGGAGAAGGCATTTGACCGCGTCCCTCATGGATTTTTGTGGGGGGTGCTTCGGGAGTATGGGGTATCGGGCTTGTTGTTACGAGCTATTCAGTCTCTGTACGACCGTTGTGAGAGTTTGGTTCTTATTGCCAACACTCGGTCGGAGTCATTCCCAGTGAAAGTTGGACTCCGCCAGGGCTGCCTTTTGTCACCGATCCTGTTCATAATTTTTATGGACAGGATTTCTAGGCGCAGCCAGGGAATGGAGGGCGTCATGCTTGGTGACCACAGGATCTCATCTCTGTTGTTTGCAGATGATGTTGTCCTGTTGGCTTCATCCAGCAATGGCCTACAGCTCTTGCTGGGACGGTTTGCCGCTGAGTGTGAAGCAGCTGGGATGAGAATCAGCACCTCCAAGTCCGAGTCCATGGTCCTCAGCCGGAAAAAGGTGGATTGTCCTCTCCGGGCTGGGGACAGGCTCCTGCCCCAAGTGGAGGAGTTTAAGTATCTTGGGGTCTTGTTCACGAATGAGGGGAAAATGGAGTGAGAGATCGACAGACGGATTGGAGCAACATCTGCAGTGATGCGGACGTTGTACCGGTCTGTTGTGGTGAAGAGGGAGCTGAGTCCTAAAGCAAAGCTGTCGGTTTACCAGTCAATCTACGTTCCTACTCTCACCTATGGTCACGAGCTTTGGGTAATGACCGAAAGAACGAGATCGCGGATACAAGTGGCTGAAACGAGCTTTCTCCGTAGGATTGCTGGACTCACCCTCAGAGATAGGGTGAGGAGCTCAGTCATCCGGGAGAGGCTCAGAGTAGAACCGCTGCTCCTCCATATTGAAAGGAGTCAGTTGAGGTGGTATGGGCATCTGATTAGGATGCCTCCTGGACGCCTCCCACTTGAGGTGTTTCAGGCACATCCCACTGGGAGGAGACCCCGGGGCAGACCCAGGACTCGGTGGAGAGACTATGTCTCCCAGCTGGTCTGGGAACGCCTTGGTGTCCCCTCTGAAGAGCTGGAGCAGGTGGCTGGGGAGAGGGAAGTCTGGGCTTCTCTGCTTGAACTGCTGCCTCCGTGACCCGGACCTCCGGAAAAGCGGTAGAAGATGGATGGATGGATGGATGGAGTAATTTTTTCTAATAATAATAATTATTAGAAAGTGAGGGGGTGGTGGATATAGAAGAAAAAAAATAACAAACATGTAGAGAACAGCCCATTTTGGGAGCGCAGTACCCTGTTAGGACAATATGATTCTATCAGATCTTTTAATAATAAGAGGCCTGATCATTTAGAGCTTTGTAAGTGAATTCTAGATTCTATAGGAAGCCAATGATGGGAGGCCAGAACTGGAGAGATATGATCTCTTTCTAGTACCTGTTAAAAATCTAGCTGCAGCATTTTGGATGAACTGAAGACTTTTTAGAGATGTTTTAGGACAGCCTGATAATAAAGAGTTACAATAATGGCGGTGCAGTGGCACAGTGGTTAGCACTGCGGCAGCACAGCAACTCACCCTTGGCCATGGGATCCCTGGTTCGATCCCAGCCCCTGACCAACAGTGATCTGTGTGGAGTTTGCATGTTCTCCCCGTATCTGCGTGGGTTTACTCCGGGATTTCTACGGTTTCCTCCCACAGACCAAAATCATGCAGGTTAGGTTAATTGGAGACTCTAAAGAATCAGAATCAGAATGAACTTTATTGCCAAGCATGCTTTTACACATACGAGGAATTTTACTTGACATTAAGGTGCGCTCATGTTAAGCGCTCCCTAATGACGCAGCAGCCAACAGGCGCCTGATACAGTGGGGGTAAAGAGGGGGAGGGGGAGGGGATGACACATTGGGCAGAGAGAAAAAAGCATAGTTATCAAAATAGAGCTCAAGTGAGCAAGATTATGATCACATAGAAAAAAAACCCTCTAATTGCACACAAAGCAGACAAGTTACAATTCCACACATTAACAGAGCGTTGAGAGAGACCAGTGTGTGTGTGTCAGTCATGTGATATTCATGGATGCAGTATGTGTGTCAGTTACTGGTGAACAACAAAATTCCTCTCCTAAGCAATGACTAGATGTTATGACCATGGTAACCTAAACATAGATAACATGTCCACAAGAGTTCATCTCTCTTCAGTACATATCAGATGGTAAAATTCCATGCTAGTCACATGATGATGGCGCTGTCCGTAGAGAGTTCAGATTGCTGCACATCAGAGTGTTTATGTTAGAGAAAGCCAAAACTCCCTTCTGCCTTATCTTTTCTCCTGGAGGAATGAATTCTCCCAAGGACGCCGAATCAAGGCCAGATAAGCACAGTTCATTTAGACCATAGAATTTTCACCTCTCATGCGATTCTGTGCATCACAATTTGCATTTACATTCACAGGCTTTAAAATCATTCCCTGGAGAGCACTCAGCGATTCCGAGATGTTTCCCACCTTCCGATTCAGTTCGCCATTAACCGCTATCAGTGTCCTCCCCAACTGGTCGAATTGTTGAAGGAGCTTCGCCGGGTCCCCATTTTGACAAGCTCTTCCCAACTTCTTTAATTTCCGATACACCAGGAAAACTCCAAAGCCAAACAGCAGAAATCCTGTGATCATGAAGCCAAACAGGTAGATGTCTTCCACATCTTCAATCAAAAGATCACACAGACACATGAGTTTCCAATTGTCCCATGGGTGTCTCACATAACCCGCAGCGAGGTACCTGCAGGACATTTGGGCTCCCCCGGGCCCGATTTTCTGTTTGAAAAGGTGGTGTCAATTGCATTTTAAAGCCCAGCTCACCAATTCCATAGTTTTCCTTTTGGATCGAGATTCAGCGAGAAGAGGAGCGAGACACATACAGGACACAGCAAGCTGGGATCAGTGAAGGGAGGAGAGGAGAAGAAATGCGTCTGCTCTCTCTGAAAGCCGGAAGAAGTCTGGCCCTAGGTGTGAATGTGTGTGTGAACGGTTAAGGGATAGCGCCGTACCGTGGCTGCTTCATCCATCCAGGTGGATGCCCTCAATTTCCTCTCTGGGGATCAGTAAAGTATACAAAATCAAAAATCAAATCAAAAATCAATAATCTAAATCAATTCCGACCTTGTTAAATTTAATAAAGAACTTTGGGGAAATATCAGGATATAAAATAAACAAAACAAAATCTTCAATATTAATGCTAAATGAGACCCAGAGAAATCACCCAGCTCCTGAGGTAAACCAATTCAATGTTGTAAATCAGTTTAAATATTTAGGAATTCAAATTTTGCCTAAGCTATAATCAGTCGCCAGTGCCAACTATGAAGCCTTAATGACAGATATTAATGAGTTACTTCAGAGATGGATGTCACTACCAATGTCGATGATCGGGAGAATTAATATACTTAAAAGTAATATCTTACCAAAAATACTTTATTTATTTCAAAACATTCCTTTACCACCACCTTCAGATCTATTTTCAAGAATTAAAAAAAGTTAGTGGAATTTATATGGAACAATAGGAAGGCTAGATTACGTCTGTCCTTACTATATTTACCATTTGATCGTGGAGGTCTGAAATGTCCAAACTTTATGTTGTATTACTGGTCAGCACAACTGAGGTCTATGACATATTATTTTTCATCAAATGATCTTCCTCACTGGACTGAAATGGAATCATACAATTTACCTTTACCTCTTCCCTTATTCATATACTCAGACTTGGCTAAAAAATCACAGAAACAAGTTAAAAATCCATTTGTAAAGCACATGATCAAAATATGGTGTGAAACCAAAAAATATTTAAAAGAACCACACTTACTGTCACAATTTAGCCCAATATGGGGTAATCAATATTTTACACCAGGGAGAGCGGATACTGCATTTAAAATATGGAATATAAAAGGGATTCAAAGGATTCAAGACTTATATTTGTCACATTCAGATAACATAATGTCTTTTGAAGAACTGAGGATTAAATTCAATCTTAATAGAATACACTTTTTAAAATATCTTCAGCTTAGAAATTTTATTCGATCAAATCAAAATAATGCTCTCACCCGACCTACTTATTCATTTTTGGAAAAAATTTTGATGAAAGATAGTAAGAGAAAGGGTATTATTTCAGAGTTGTATAACTCATTGACACTATCCTCAAGTGAAAACTCACAGAAAAGACTGAATTACTGGAAAGAAGACCTGCAAGTTGAAATTTCAGAGGAACAATGGGAAATGGCTTGTGCAGGAGCTCAGACCAAATCAATAAATGTACGTCTTAAACTGATACATTTTAAATGGTTAATGCGGATGTATGTTACACCAGTGGAATTAAATAGATATAACAAAAACATACCAGATACATGCACAAAATGTATGGAAAGTAAAGGAACCCTATTTCACTGTTTATGGGAATGTAGAAAAATCAGAATGTTTTGGGAAGAGGTGAGGGTAACCATTGAAAAAATAATTTCAAAACGAATCATATTGAACCCTAAACTGTTTTTGTTGGGTCTGTATCCAGAAAAGCATAGCTTTAATAAGGGTGAAAAAGCATTCATAGACCTCAGTTTGCTTAATGCCAAAAAATGTATTGCACTATTGTGGAAAAAGATTCATAGACCAGATGTGACTCAGTGGTTAAGACAGATGTTAACAAACCTTCCACTAGAAAGAATAGTATATACACTAAAATCAAAGGAAAATGTGTTTAAGAATATATGGAGACCTTTCATTGATTATGTAAAGAATTTAAACATAACGTCTGAAGAAGAAGGTGAATGATGTGTGTGGACCTTGAAAATTCCAAGCTGCTGAATGTATATTATGTATTCTTATGTAATAGATTACCTAGACTAAACAGAGGAGCATTGTTGTTGACTTGTGTTTGTTAATGGTTGTTGTTGTTTTTATTACACATTTTTCTGTTATTGTTCCTTTTTAATTTTTAAATTACTTTTATGTTAGTGTCTGATTGTTTGTGCCATGTTTGTATAAAAAAAAGGTTCAATAAAAAATATTGTGGAAAAAAAAATCAATAATCTAATCTAGAGATAAAAGCGTGGATCAGTTTCTCAGCATCACTGATACAAGATGCTCCTAATCTTGGCAATATTACACAAATTACATAATCAGTGCCCTTCATTAGTCACCTGATTAAATGTAATTAATTTGAGAAGGCACATGTATAAAATATTGAATGATCAAAGTTTAACAGTTTTTGATAAGCAAGAATCCAGCTGACTCCTTATCTTTCACAAAACTCTTTCATGATCTTTGGTTCATTCATTGATAAGAATCAGAGACTGAAGACATTTTTCATCTTTGTTGTTATGGTTTCACCCTGAGGGGTTCTTTACATTCTCTTCATTATTAGTCATAAATGTCTTTACTGTCATAGACTCTATATTATGCAACTTTTGAAACTTCTGTTGAGATTGAGATTGAGATTCAACTTTATTGTCATTACACATGTATGAATACAAGGTAACGAAACGTGACTTGGCATTTGGGCACGCTCTGCAGAGCGCATCCAAGGCTGGGGCAGCCGCTAGGCGCCAGTCATAAGTCATGAGTGACATGGGTAAAGAACTCCAGGAACAAAGTGAGTCAAATTCTTTAATTTCAAGTTCAATATCCAAATTGTCAGCTGTAAAAACTATTTTTCAGTATATCTGATGTCAGAAAGATGTTAAATAGAAACTCATGATTGGGCTCATGTCATCAACCAGGTTCAATGAAAACATGTACATTTGTGGAAGCTCCAAGTTTAACTCATTATGAAAACTTCATTTTATCTGAAGTGGAAATATTAAAAATAAGAATGCATCACAATCTGCTGTTAGTTCTGTTTGAAGGATTTACTCTCAGCTGGACAGGAAATGAATGAAGAAGCTTTATTTATTTTTAATTCATCATGATGTGTGACGTCAGGTGGGCTGCGGCACCACTATAAATAGTTCTGTGTGTGTTGCCATGCAGCAACTCACTTTATTAAACACACACAGAACTATTTATAGTGGTGCCGCAGCCCACCTGACGTCACACTGGGTACAGCAAGACACACACTACACATCATCCCCCCCCCCTTAGAAGGTCCAAAACAACACACAATCGAGACCCTCCCCAATTAAGGACCCGAATCATGCACTAAGGGAAATAATGAACTGGAATGGCCGAACACACTCACCCAAAAACAACTAAAATCAGTGTGTTTACACAAAATAATCCCATAACAACTCACATAACATTCACATCACACACTACTTAAACATATTTACATTAAAGTGTTCATGTTACACCACAGTCCATGGGCAGCCAAAGATAAAGGCAACTCAGAGGTCCAGGACAACCCCAAGGAACGCGTGCCCCTGGCCGCCGCCTGCCCCCCGTGATCGAAGCCGACTTTCCCCGGGGAGAATGTCCCTTCTCCTCACCATCGACCGCTTCTCTCGTCTGGACCCTCAGTGCTGCTGCCTGGCACGAGGTCCCGCCGTGCCTGTTGGTCCGCTCCTGGGGGTCTTCAGAACCGCTGCAGCTGCCGCCGTTGTAGCGCTAAACACTCCGGCCCCCTGTGGCTGACCTCTGGGGAAAACTAATGCTCGCTTGTCAATGTCACTCATTGACTCGGGCACCTCGCCGTAATGCCCAGCACCCTCGTCCAAGGCGCTTTTAGCTCTGGCACTGAGGTCCTGCCCGACCCCCGCAGCACCCGGCACCTGCTCTCTGTCATCCGAGGTGCTCCGCTGTGCTGCCACTGTGCCCGGCTGCCATTGCTCTCTTCCGGGGCTCACAGCATTACTCTTGTCGGCGTCATTCACTGACCCAGGCGAGCACCCTCGTCTAAGGCACTCCGCTGCACTGCCTCTGTGCCCGGCTGTTGCTGCTACTTCCCAGGGTTCCAGCCTGCTTGCTCCTGCTCTCCAGCTGCGCAGAAAACTCAGTTGAGTTCAGTCGCTGCTCTCCCTCTCCGCTGTCGTTGCTAACCGCGCCGTCAACATCACCAGCGCTACGGTCACGCACTGTGCTGAGCTCTTCGGCTGGCTTGCTGCCGTCAGTAACCAGGGGCTCTGGTCCCCCTTGGATACCCAGCTGGTAGCTTGTAGCTTGATTTTGGTGCACACCTAGCATTGTGGCTAACTTTTCTGTTGCCACAGACTTAGCCATTAACTCCTCCGAGCTAACTAGCTTAGCACCTCTTGGCACCAACAGTCTCACTACCCACAGCCCCAGCTTCTTGTCCCTTGGACGTTCGGCAAAATCTCCAGCAAACCGCCCCACAGCATCTGCACAAAGCTCCATCTCTCCCAACATGCAGAGAAGTCTCTAACCCTCCATGCCGAGATGATGGGACAGAGAGATGGCCCGTCCTCGGTCCCCGTCCAGTCTGCCAGGCCCATCCCAGCGATGTATCCCCCAAGCATTGCTATCCAATCCGGCCACAGGACCACTGACTCTCTGGGACACTCCAGAAACGGCGGTAGAGGTGAAGGTAGCCGACACGCCTCCATGGTTTTCTCTTGTCGCCAAACTGTTATGTTGGTAAATCAGAGACAAAGTCGGACTTATGCCACAAACTCACTTTATTAAACACACAGAGAACTATTTATAGTGGTGCCACAGCCTACCTGACGTCACACCCAGGGTGGGTACAGCAAGACACACTCACTACACATCAGCTGTGTTTAGAATTAACCAATCACATTCAAACTCATGTTAAATGGGAGTCAGCACACACCTGCCACCATTTAAAGTGCCTCTGATTAACCCCAAATAAAGTTCAGCTGTTCTAGTAGGCTTTTCCTGACATTTTTGTAGTCACATCTTACAGCACAAGCCATGGTCTGCAGAGAGCTTCCAAAGCATCAGAGGGATCTCATTGTTCAAAGGTTTCAGTCAGGAGAAGGGTACAAAAGAATTTCCAAGGCATTAAATATACCATGGAATACAGTGAAGACGGTCATCATCAGTGTTGGGCAAGTTACTAAAAAATAGTAACCACTTACAATTACTAGTTACTTCTTTTCAAAAGTAACTGAGTTCCTTACCAGTTACTGCATAGTTACTTGGAAAAGTAACTTTCACGTTACTTTTAAATACATACTTAAATCACCTTGCACACATAGCAAGATCAAGGAATCGATCTCCCCCTTGTTCTCCCCCTTGTTCTTTCTGTTAACATTGAAGGAGCTGCAGGGATTTCTGGCAAGTACTGGCTGTTTAGTACATGTGACAACAATCTCCCATCTTCTTCATATGTCTGGGATGTGGGGTAGGGTGGCAAGATGGAAGCCTTATCTTACGAAGAAAAACATCCATTTTCCCCCTTAAAAGAGTTCAGTTTGTTTTGTTGGGTTGTACAGGTTCTAGGTCACATTAATGGTGGAATAAGTTTTGAAATGATTTATCTTGGTCTTATTTTTTTTACACCAAAAAATCTGGCATTTGAACAAGGGTGTGTAGACTTTTTATATCTGCTCTACATCTAAACTGACTTCACCTTAGACACCATTGTTTCCAGCATGTTTCCGCCAACTGTCATGGATGGCCCTCACGGGCCGTTAATGAGACGCTATAGGCAGCCAATGAGTTTGCATATTTTACAAAAGACAAAGGTGACAAAGTAAACAGCCACATGGGGCAAAAAACACGAACAAGAACTACAGCTAAGGCACAGTAGGAATATACTCAGGCTAAGGAATAAATTTACGGAAGCACGGAGAATCACAGTGTAACCCTTGCCTTACGTTAATTAGGTAAAAGAAATTATTAAGTGTAGACCAGTTGCTAGGTTCGTAAGGATTATAATAGGGAATTAAAATGAGTGTGGAATGAAATAGCTGGAGGCAAGAAATGAGCAGTAATGGCTGTTATTTTTAAAGATAAGGAGAACAAAATATACAAACAATTTACAAATATACAAATATAACAACGGCCGGCATGAAATTAAACAAGATGGCGGCGTGTGCACAACGCGAGGCTCAGCGTCTCTTCAGATTTTATGGATTAGCAGTGATATTTCTGCTCATTTCGGGTCTGTTCGTTCAGAACAGCTTCGCTTTCACATCTTACACCCGAAATTAGCTTTTGGACATTGGATTACAAAATAACGATAACGATCTTTTTATCAGCAACCTACGTCTCATCCCTGAGCTCCGGACAACACCCGACGCTCGGCAAACTTCCCGGCCGACCGGAAGTGCTCGCAGGCGGCGTAGAGACCGTAAACAAAGGCGGGGAAAGCGCGGTGGGCTAAGAGCTAAGCTAAAGCTAACACCGCACCGGCTTTCTCTACCCAGTATTTTCCTCGCTAATGTACGGTCATTGGCGAACAAAATGGATGAGCTACGGCTTCGGATCACCAACAATAAGAGACTTATGAACTGCAATATCATGATTTTCACGGAAACATGGCTACACAGTGGAATACCCGACAATGCTATCGAGCTAGCCGGCCTACACGCTCTCCGAGCAGACAGAGCAGCTGATGACTCCGGTAAGACCAGAGGTGGGGGAGTGTGCATTTATATTAACAAGGCTTGGTGCACGAACTCTGTTACTGTTGGGAGACACTGCTCAGCTAACCTGGAGTTTCTCATGGTTAAATGTAGACCTTTCTATCTGCCACGCGAGTTCACTTGTACCATCATAACAGCTGCTTATATTCCTCCGGATGCTAATGCTAAGCTTGCTATGAAAGAACTACATGCAACTATTAGCAACCAACAAACTGCACACCCAGAGGCAGCATTTATTGTGGCGGGTGATTTTAAACACTCTAACCTCAAGACAGTGCTTCCTAAATTCTACCAGCATGTCTCTTGTCACACAAGAGGGGACAAAACATTGGACCACGTTTACACCAATATTGTGGGAGCCTACACAGCAACTCCCCTCCCCCATCTAGGTCAGTCTGATCACTTATCTTTGTTCCTTACCCCCAAGTATGTACCGCTCATCAACCGGGTGAAGCCATCAGTGAGGACCATCAAAGTGTGGCCAGAGGGGGTTGACTCTGTACTCCAGGAAAAGTTTAGGAACACAGACTGGAGTATGTTCACCTCTCAGGCTACCTGTGGCTCCCACATAAACATCGACTCTTACACCCACTCAGTCCTGGACCATATCAACACCACTATTGACAGTGTCACCACGGAAAGACAGATCACCATATACCCAAATCAGAAGCCGTGGATGAACAGAGAAGTGCGGCTTCTACTAAAGGCACGTAACAATGCCTTTAGATCTGGTGACGCACAGGCCTACAGTTCATCCAGGGCAGATCTGAAGAGGGGCATCAAGAAGGCCAAGCACAGCTACAAGCTGAAGGTGGAGGAACATTTTGGAGACTCTGACCCCTGACGCATGTGGCAGGGCATTCAAGCTATCTCTGATTATAAGCCCAGCAACTCCATACCTATAGCCATGACTGTGTCCTTTCTCAATGAGCTAAATGACTTCTATGCTCGTTTTGACAAGGACAATAAAGAAAAGAATATCAATTTCCCACCCTCTGACGACCTCCACTACTTCACACTCACCCACACCGACGTCCATAACGCACTGAGTCATGTCAACGTACGTAAGGCTGCTGGCCCTGATGGCATTCCTGGGCGTGTGCTGAGGGCATGCGCTGAGCAGCTGGCAGGGGTCTTCACGGACATCTTCAACCTGTCCCTGGCCCAGGCCGTGGTACTAGCGTGCTTCAAGACTACTTCTGTAGTACCAGTGCCGAAACATTCAACACCATCGTGCCTGAATGACTATCACCCTGTGGCACTGACGCCCATAGTCATGAAGTGCTTTGAGCGACTGGTCTTGGCACAGCTCAAAAAATGCCTGCCCCCTACACTGGACCCTCACCAGTTTGCCTACTGGAGCAACAGGAGTACAGAGGATGTGGTTTCTACAGCGCTGCACTATGTACTCTCACACCTAGATGACAAGACCTACGCAAGAATACTGTTTGTTGACTTCAGCTCAGCATTCAACACAGTTATCCCCTTCAAGTTGATCACTAAACTTGGGGACCTGGGAATCAGTACCTCCAGCTGCAACTGGATCATGGATTTTCTGACCAACAGACCCCAGCATGTTAGGTCAGGCCCCAACCGTTCTTCCATCATCACACTCAACACTGGTGTACCACAGGGCTGTGTGCTCAGCCCATTCCTCTACTCCCTCTTCACCCATGACTGCAGGCCTATGTATGGATCCAATTCCATCATAAAGTTCGCAGATGACACCACGGTGATCGGACTCATCAGGGACAACGATGAGTCAGATTACAGGGCAGAGGTTGAGCACTTGGCTACTTGGTGCGCTGACAATAACCTGCTCCTTAACACCAGCAAAACCAAGGAGCTCATAGTGGACTACAGGAAGGAGAGAGGAGAGACACATGACCCCATCCATATCAATGGCATAGCTGTTGAACGTGTCCCCAGCTTCAAATTCCTGGGGACCCACATCTCGGAGGACCTGTCCTGGTCAGTTAACACCACCAGCCTGATCAAGAAGGCCCATCAGCGCCTCTTCTTCTTGAGGACACTGAAGAAGAACCATCTGTCAACTGACATCCTGGGCAACTTCTACCGCAGCGTGATAGAGAGCACCCTGACCAACTGTGTCACAGTCTGGTATAGGAGCTGCACTGTCGCTGACCGTAAGGCGCTGCAGCGGGTGGTGAAAACTGCCCAACGCATCACAGGGACTCCACTTCCAGTTATAGAGGACGTCTACAGGAAAAGATGTCTGCGCCGGGCACGCAGCATTCTTAGGGACTCCAACCATCCTGCTCATGGACTGTTCCAGCTTCTCCCCTCCGGAAGGCGTTTCAGAAGCCTTCGGACTAGAACCAGCAGGTTTAGGAACAGTTTCTTTCCAACAGCTGTCACGTTATTGAACTTAATTCCCCGCTGACTCTCTTACCATCCTCACCTGTACATGACTGCCCATCTAACTTATTGTACATTATTTGCACATACATAACAGTACTCTTAACTTTCTGCACTGCTGCATATATTTGCATATATTTGCTTAAATTGCACATACTGTCAATTACTGTATATACTGCACTACTGTCCTTTGCACTTCTGATTGGATGCTAAACTGTGTTTCGTTACCTTGTATTCATACATGTGTAATGACAATAAAATTGAATCTAATCTAATCTAATCTAAAATAAAAAAAAAAACAGAAAATGTCTACTGAGCTCAGTGTTTGTCTTTTTGTTTTAGTCTTTTGACCAGTCAAGATATCTTGTAATTCCAAGTTCAGGTTTCTTTTCCTCTTTAAAGCGGCGGCGTGAGTTGTTACCACTTTGAATTTTGTGCACTGGAGAGAGGAAGGATGTTCTTCAATCGAGATCTTGGTTCAGATCTCGGTTCAGTCTCAGTTCAGGTCTTGGTTCAGATCTCGGGTCAGTCTCGCCATCTCCATTCGGAGAGAATCCAGGATCCAGAAGATTCTTATTCGGCAACCAAAAAAGTCTAGCCTGCACAACAATAATGATATCATTGTATACAGCTAAAGTAATTCATTTTTCAATCTCTTCTCATATAACACTATAGCTTAGTGTTTAAATTTTTCTCTCATATTACTATTGTTACAATCCAGTTATATAGTAATATCGTACAATTCACATTTCACATCTCACATGCATGTTTTTTTTTTCTCAAAATCTCTCTGGTAGTACATGAAATACTTTTTTTTCTCATGTAACCAAATATATGAATTTCTCTTTTTATCTCTACATCATTTAACCATGAAATTATGATTAATCTTTTTAACCTTTCCTTTGTAAATCATGAAATGAAATACAATTAATTTATCACATAACCAGGGAATATACTGTCCCATTACTTCCAATATTGCCTTTTAAAATCAGTAAAACCCTGTCTGAGCTACTGGGTTTAGCATAACCTACAAATTTACATAGGAAACCAACAAAATGTGCTTTTAGCATCAAACTACACATTACATTCGACAGAAATAGTGCAAAAGAACTAAAAGTACTTCAGCATACTGTTGTGAACTGAAATCACATTTAGGAAAACCATACAGACACAAAAATAGCTTTTTCCATTGCTTTTAAACAGGAAAAATCCACTCGCAATTAGCATTAGCATAATGCGAACATTAGCATGGCATTAGCATGCTTCATTTAGTACACACTCGGGTTTCACTCACCAAGATGAGATATCAGCATGAACACAGCAAAAGTCACAGCCTCACGGCCTCTCAAGCTCGTGCTCCCATCAACTTAAGACAATAAAGGTTTCAAATTAGCGTTTGGACAGTGTTTAGATTTATTTATAGCACCTTTCTGTACTAACTCACCAAGAAGACCCACAGGTTTCTACACGGACCGTCTCCAGCCTCTCTCGTTCGTTCTCAGAGCGCAAAAGATTGGAAAACGGATGCGTGCCTTGGCACTCTGCTCGGAAGGCGTGGCTAATATCGCTCTTAACGAATGAAAGGATCCAGATCACCCAACGTGACCATGAAACAGGAATTTAAAAGTTGGATAATGAGGATCACATTTCCTCTTCCCAAAATAACTGTTTTTCAAAATAAAATCACACAATTGCATTAATACAAATGAAATGTGAGAAAAAGGGTCATTTTCTCAGCTGGGTTACACCCTCCCGCGCTAAATATCATGCGCGTCTTGTTGCATGTGTAACCAAGACTGTCCATCCTCAGTATTTAGAAACTCTGAGAAGGCTGTATTCAAACCTTGAAAAAGGGACTTAACAACAGTTACTAGAGGATTTCCTAATTCAGGATACTCTAGTGTTTTTGGAAGTTGTCTGATTCTTTCAGATCGTCGTATTGGTGGAGTTGTAATGTGATCATTTTTGTCCATTTCATCAGGTAAATCATTTGATTGGTGTTCTTGTTCCTCGACTGAATTGTCAGAAGGTTCTTCTAGTGTTGTTGCTGTTTCATTTTCCACAAGTTTGTCATTCTCAGTATTGTCTCCATCTGGTATCATTTCCACAGGTGAATCATAGGAAAGTTCAATTTCATTTGCATTATGCTCCCTATCCGGTTCTGCATTGGCAGTGGTTTCAGGTAAGTCACAATCAGGTGGGTTTGTCATTTCCGGTGTTTGCAAAGGTTTTGGATAATCATGCACAGTAGTAAATCTGGTTATCTCCTCACGTGGGGAATCCTCAACCCACGGAATCAAAAATTCATTTTCAATTTCAGTTAACTCTTCGTGATCATTGTTCTCTATAACAGTTGTTTGGCGTGTCTTAGGACGGTGAATAGGCTCTGGCTCAGGTGTTTCTGCTGTGGCAACAGGGAGGAAACTGCAGGGAAGCAAAAGGTCTCTGTGTAAAGTTCTTGAGGGACCTTGCTTTGACTCGGGTTTAACTGTGTAAACGGGTAAATTACCTGCACGTTTGACTACCACATGAATGTCGGCCTCCCATTTATCAGCAAGCTTATTTTTTCCACGCAGTCTCACATTTCTAACTAAAACCCTATCCCCAGGTTCAAGTTCAGATACAGTGATTTTGCAGTCAAACCTGGCCTTGTTCTTGTCTGCAACCTTTTGTGCATTTTGTGAAGCTAACTTGTAGCTTTCTTCGAGCCTTTTCTTGAGATTTTCAATGTATTGCAAGTGAGCAACTTTCTGATCTTTGTTGAGAGGAAGTCTGAACGCGAGATCAACTGCCAAGCTGGGTTTTCTACCAAACATTAATTCGTAGGGAGTAAACCCGGTTACATCACTGCATGTGCAATTGTATGCATGTACTAACAGCATAACATACAGTAGTCTTTCCAGTGGGACTTTTGTTTGGACTCAAGTGTTCCTAACATACTCAGTAGCGTTCGGTTGAATCTTTCAATGGGGTTACCCCTGGGGTTGTTCTTATTTTCTTTATGCCTGAGATCTCACAAAGGTCTTTTATTAGTTTTGCCTCAAAATCAGGACCCTGATCACTGTGCAGGCGCTCAGGTATACCGTAGTGAACGATGAATTGGTCCCACAGGCACCTGGCAACCGTTTTGGACCTTTGATTTGGGGTAGGCAATGCAAGGGCAAATTTAGTAAAATGATCAGTCATTACGAGAATATTGCTGGTATTGTTACTGTCTGGTTCCAAACTGAGAAAGTCCATGCAGACTAGCTCTAAAGGTCGTGTGGTGGTTATATTGACCAGGCTAGCCACTTTTTCAGGAGGACTCTTTCTTCGTATGCACCGATCACATGTTTTTACTTTTTGCTCGACATCCGTTGCCATACGTGGCCAATAGAATCGTGTTCTGACCAGATCAAGGGTTCTGTCAATACCTAAGTGGCCCATATCATTGTGCAATCTTTGGAGTACGGGAGCTCCGAGCTCCTCAGAAAGAACGAGCTGGTGGGTCACTTGGTCTCCATTTTGTCTTTTTCTGTACAACACTTCATTGTACATCTCCAATTTATTGAGTTCTCTGAGTAAAAGAGGGAGATCTGGGACTTCTTCTCTAGCAGTCGGTGGGGGTGTTTGGCCATGTTCGATTTGTTCAATAACTTGTCTGATTGTCGAGTTCGCTCTTTGCTTGTCTTTGATTTCTGTTTGAGACAAGACAGGGATAGTTGGTAAGCCACTGTCTTGCTCCAAAACATACAGGTCTGGGATCATGTCAGCTGAGGTGGTAAGTGACTCTACAAGTGTAACACCACTATCCTGACTGTCATCACGGATTTTAACAAGGTGGTTTTGACAGATGCCTTGGACAACTTCACCATTTACAAGTTCTGTGGTGTCACTGTCAGCTAGGTGATGCTCTGCAAAGCGGCTTACACGCTCCTGCTCTTTCCTGGACTGGACATTGTTAACAAGTTCACCATGAGGACGTCTAGACAACCCATCTGCGTCTAGGTTTTACTTGCCTGCTCTATACTGTAACTTAAAGTTGTAGTTAGAGAAAGCTGCAAGCCACCTGTAGCTTGTGGCGTCTAATTTAGCAGAGGTCAATATGTATTTTTTTTTTTTTTTTTTTTTTTTTTTTTTTTTTTTTTGTTACTCATTTGTACCCGTAGGTAGATTTGGTTTGCAGTCTGGTGACAAGCCACCGGCTGCTGGTCGCTGCGTGCGCGAGCGCCCTAAACCTACATGTTTTTGGTATGCGGGAGGAAACCGGAGAAATCCCGGAGTAAACCCACGCAACACGGGGAGAACATGCAAACTCCACACAGCTCACTGTTGGTCGGGGGCTGGAATCGAACCCACGATCTCATGATCCCCACGATCCCCCGGCCAAGGGTAAAACTGTGCTGCCACAGTGCTAAACCACTGCGCCACCGTGCAGATGTGAGTGGGTTACTATCTGGGTTACTCACCGTATGTGAGTGGGTTACTATCTGTAACTACCGTGAACTGACCACCATACAAATAATCATGAAACTTTTCAGTTACTGACCATTTTAGAGCTAAAAACTGTAACTTGTGAGCTGGATAACGTGCTTCACTCCTTGATAACCTGCGACTGGCAAAAGCTATGGCCCTAAGCTGACCGTCCTGCTCCTGATAGAGTGCTGCACCTAAGCCGGTGGTACTGGCATTGGTATGGAGTATGTAAGCAAGCTTCGGGTCTGCAAAGCCTAAGATAGGAGCTGATGTTAACTTTCCGATGATGGAGTCGAAAGCTTTTTGACAGTCTGTGGTCAATCGACTCTCAATTGGCAGTTTGGGATCAAAGTAGGTTTGGTCAGTGACTTTGGATTTTGACCTTTTGTTGAGTGGCGGGTAACCGCGTGTGAGGTCATTAAGAGGGCGTAGTATGGATGAGTACCCTTCAATGAAGCGTCTGTAGTACCCTGAGAACCCTAAAAAGGATCTCAGTTCGTTGAGATTCTTAGGCCATGGCCAGGTCTTAAGGGCCTGAATCTTTTCGGGATCTGTCTTGACACCGTTTTCAGAGACTACATGACCTAGGTACTGGACTGTTGTTTGGAAAAATTTACATTTTTCCGGTGATAACTTTAGCCCGTACTCTTTAAGACGATGGAGTACCCGCATGAGTTGCCGTTCATGTTGTTCCAAACTATTTGAAAAGATGATGAGATCATCTAGAAAGACTAGCACCTCATTTAAGTTCATGTCACCGATGCAACGCTCCATGAGCTGCTGAAAAGTGCTTGGGGCATTGGTTATACCCAGCGGCATGCGGTTGAACTCCCAGAATCCAAGGGGTGTTACAAAAGCGGTCTTTTCTTTGTCTGCTTCTTCTACCTCAGTCTGGTAATATCCAGACTTAAGATCGAGGACTGTAAACCACTTGAGTGCCGAGAACGTCTCCTCTAGATTTGGAAGAACGTAAGAGTCTTTTCTTGTTTGCGAATTGAGTTTGCAAAAGTCTATACATAGACGCACATCATTGATTCGTCCCCCATTGTCGCTTCCTCACTACGACAATGGGGGACGAGTAGGGAGACTGGGACTCTCTTATCACACCTGCAGCGAGCAGCTCTTGAAGGTGTTTACGCACTGCCTCAAGGTCTTGAGGGTGTATAGGGCGTGCACGGTGCTTAAAGGGAGTCGGATCATGAAGATTGATGAAGTGTTTCACTTTGCTCGTACACCCAAAGTCCAAATCATGGAAAGCAAATACTTCCGGGATGTCATTTAGTTGTTTGGTTATTCACTCTTTCCACTCCTGTGGAATCGGTGAGTCACCAAAGTTGAAACTCAGTTGTGTCTTGTTTGTGGTCGACTCATTTGCACTGACGACAATGTGCTGGGACAGGATACAATGGAAAGCTCCAAGTTCTGCGATGACACAAGTGGACGGAATTGTGACATCTTGCTCTGTTTCGTTTGTAATCATTACAGGCACTTTGTGTGGAACTCGGGAAGGAAGTGTTATCAGGCAAGTTTTAACACAAAGGCCACCAGGTAAGGAAAACTGAGAGGGGTGTTCAACTATAGCACAGGTGTCTGAAGTACAGTGAACGTTGGCAGAACCCTCTGAAACTACAGTTTTACCTGCTAGAACTACAACTGGAGCTTTGCCTGACAAGGTAACTAATCCAATGTTCCCATCTTTGTTCTTTGTATGTCTTAGTTCGAGAGTTTTCAACAGTGTCCTAAAACCATAAGGACTAGGTAAGTAATCAGGAGTCTTGATGTCTAAATACTTTTCATAAAGAACATCAAGTGTGTTTGTTCCCACTAACACTGGTGTCTGACTATTAGGATTGGCATCTGGAACAATGAGAGCTAAGGTTGGTATGTCAATCTCTGTGTGTAAGAAGTCTTTTGGAAAGGTAATACACATCCGTAAGCTGCCCGTCCAGCGCCTGGTGAGGGAGATCGCTCAGGACTTCAAGACCGTCCTGCGTTTCCTGAGCTTCGCCGTCATGGCTCTGCAGGAGACCAGCGAGGCCCACCTGGTGGTCTCTTCTTCGCTAAGGGGGTCACCATCATGCCCAAAGACTTCCAGCTGGCCCGCCGCATCCGCGGAGAGAGAGCTTAGACTTTCTGCTGCACATTCACCAACCAACCATAATGCTCTGCACTGTGTGTCTATATATATACATTTATAGTAATATGGACATATGTTTACTAGATGTTGTTTTTTCTTGCCTTCTGATTGTTGCTCTGAGTGTTGCTATCCCTGTGCTGTTGCAATCCTGGAATTTCCCCATTGTGGGACTAATAAAGGCTTATCTTATCTTATCTTATCTCTATATAACCTAAATAGGGGACAGGCTGACCTGCAGTGCCCTCTACTTCTAAAAGGTCATAGAGAGGTTTAAGGTTTTGATCGGGAAAGTTCATTTGTAAAATGACTCGGTGACTGTAGTCACTTGTGACCCTGAGTCAAGAAGACAATGCACATCAACACCAGAAATGCTAACTACAGCTGTGCATTTGGAGCCAACTAACCCTTTTGGTAGACTATACTTAGGTGGGTTAGTAACAGATTGCTTAAGGTTAGCGCGTTGCTTGTACTTAGTGGGACATGAGTGTCTGGCTACAGTCTCCATTTGCCCCGTAATAGAGACTGTTCTTAGTTTAACCAGTTTTTATTAGCTGCGGGATTTTCAGACTCCCATCTCTTTTGTTCCTCTTTAAACAGCTTACGCTTTTCGGTAGCTAAAGCTGGGTTTGGTTCGTTTTTGCAGTTCAGCTTGATGTGGCCATCCTCTCCACATTGGAAACAGTACCACGGTTTGGGTGGGGTACTTTGAGTTTGGACCATTTGTTCTGTGGGTTCCTTTGTCACTTTATTCGACTTTCGTTTCTCTTTTGGCTTTGTACTAGGTGTACTTTTCGAGTTTTGAGCTTTTGGTTTTGCAGTTAGTTTTACTAGTTGAGTTTGAATTTCTGCAACTTGTTTTGAGAGTTCTTGGATTGAGTTTAACGTGATATTGTCGTCATTTTCATCTGAACTACACTACCGTTCAAAAGTTTGGGGTCACCCAGACAATTATTTTGTGTTTTCCATGAAAAGTCACACTTATTTACCACCATGAGTTGTAAAATGAATAGAAAATATAGTCAAGACATTGACAAGGTTAGAAATAATGATTTGTATTTGAAATAATTTTTTCCAGATACTCAACCTGCTCAAAGGAAGGTCAGTTTTATAGCTTCTCTAACCAGCTAAACTGTTTTCAGCTGTGCTAGCATGATTGCACAAGGGTTTTCTAATCATCCATTAGCCTTCTGACGCAATGAGCAAACACATTGTACCATTAGAACACTGGAATGATAGTTGCTGGAAATGGGCCTCTATACACCTATGTAGATATTGCACCAAAAACCAGACATTTGCAGCTAGAATAGTCATTTACCACATTAGCAATGTATATTAGATATTAGAGTGTATTTCTGATTAGTTTAAAGTTATCTTCATTGAAAAAAAACAGTGCTTTTCTTTCAAAAATAAGGAAATTTCTAAGTGACCCCAAACTTTTGAACGGTAGTGTACATTGCACAGTTTGCACGTAGGATGTCACTTTTTGTTTTGAACTGCTCAAATGTTGTCTCATTCGCAAGTTTTTGGCAGCAATTTGGTCTTCTTCAGTACGTAGCAAGAGAAGCAAATCAGGAAAAGTTGGGGGATTTGTTCGTTTTTGTTTTAACTGGAGTGCAGTTAAAAGGGAATCATCCCAACAACCTCGACAAAACTGTGTAACAAGCAGCTTGTCAAAATCCTGGCTTGAAGCACCACCACGCTTCACAGTGTGAGTCAAGGCTTCTTGAAGACGTTGTAGATATGACGAGGGTTTCTCACCTGTGTTTTGGAAGGTGTTAAGAAACTTGGCGTAAAGCTCTCTGCCATCTTGAACTGTACCATAAGCAGAATCTAACAGCTGAAGGTATTCTGATGGTGAGCTGTTGGGGTTCAAATGCTTGACTACATCAGCTGCTGGGGGTAAAAGAGACTCAATGATCGTTCGGGATTGTTGCAGTTTGGACATAGCAGGATCAGTCAAGATTAATTCTACACTGGAGCGCCAAGTATCATAATCTAGCTCATAAATTGGTCAGAGGTCTTTGCCAGAAAAAGCTCTGAGCTTTTGTGAAAACGGCTGCATGGAAAAATCTTCCCTTTTTACAATGTGCTCAACTACCACATGTTGCACTTCTGGGGGATTTAAATCATGTGCAGAAATGGTGAGCATACTTTGAGCTGGGGTGCTCACAGTGTGATTTGACTGGTTAGTTGGTTGTGCACCTTGAATACTGGGCTCAGCTGCAGAAGGCTGAGGTTGAGGTTCATCCAAAAAAGCTTCAGGTAAGTTATCAGGTAACTTAAATTGCTCTGATTGATCATTTTCAGATTTTTTGATTGACTCAGAAATCTGTGACATCATGTCTTTCAGGACATCTGCAAAATCTCTGCCACTCATCTTCGCTAGGTTTTTAATGTCAGTGAGATATGACTTGATCGTATCGTTCCTTACACGGTGCGTGTACACACTGGCAAGAGATTGTATCACATAGCTAGCTCCACTATCAGATACATGGGTACATGGCAATGGGTCAAGAGCTTCAACAGCAATACCCGAGTCATACTCAAAAATAGCACTCTGGGAAAACTCAGACTTACTACCTGCTACTTTTATGACCCTTGAAATCGATCCATACCGTTTCAAAAACTCAGTCACTTCACCAAATTGCTAATCTCCAGCGATTTCACTCACTATCACTGCATTTGGAACTTTCACAGATTCACGCTCAACAATATCCATTTTGGGTATGTTATAGGCTTGAAATAACGTAAGGGAAAGAAGAAAAAAAGCTCCTGGCTGGGCTTGCCACTTCTTATTGTCAGAATCAGATTTATTGCCATGGCAATTGCCATTGCCATGTAGTACACAAATTGTAACCCTTGCCTTACATTAACTAGGTGAAAGAAATTATTAAGTGTAGACCAGTTGCTAGGTTTGTAAGGATTACAATAGGGAATTAAAATGAGTGTGGAATGAAATAGCTGGAGGCAAGAAATGAGCAATAATGGCTGTTATTTTTAAAGATAAGGAGAACAAAATATACAAACAATTTACAAACATACAAATATAACCACGGCCGGCATGAAATAAAAACCCCTGTGGAAATGTGAAAGTGACGAGGCAGAGTTTATCTCACGAGTCAGGTTTATTCACATTCTCCAACATCAGCAAAAACAGAAAGAGAAAGAAACCCCCAGACATCCGTCCCTTTTATACTCCAGGACATCAAAGCACACGGTCACATTGTATTTAATCCCACGTAACAATGCGTCTTCTTCCAGGTCTTAACACCTCCACCCCCAGTCTCTGGCCGTGAGGCGAGATCCCCCAAGGCAGTCTCTTT
Organism: Pholidichthys leucotaenia; assembly: GCA_020510985.1. Classification (NCBI taxonomy): domain Eukaryota; kingdom Metazoa; phylum Chordata; class Actinopteri; order Cichliformes; family Pholidichthyidae; genus Pholidichthys; species Pholidichthys leucotaenia. Next base: position 288,924,804 of record CM035844.1, on the reverse strand, counting down.
GCCTGCCAAAGGCTAAATTCTCACATCCTCCTGTTATCTCCAAAGAGGCTCAGTCCCTTGTTCAATCTAAGATGTAAAGCCTATGGTGGTATACATATGAAGCATAAAGTGATATACACATGTGTATATGTGTCCCACATGACCCCCCCCCAAACGTCTAAGATGGAACAACGTAATAACAGTCTGCATGTCATGATAAAATCACTACACATCAGTCCACGTGCTGCTTGGGCCTCAGTCTCCTCCCGTATCTGCTGTAAGCGGACTTTAACCACCTCCGCGGCGCCATCCTGCTGGGGAGCTGCTGTCTGAGGACGAGAACTGTTAGTCAATCCCTGTGGGTGTTCTGGGGAATGTTCCCTAGGGGGTCTGCCACGCCGAGGAGCCCTGGCCAACAGCACATCCTCGTCGGCCACCACAAAGGCGGGTTTGAACCTGTTTACGCCAATCTTTTCTTTCCTGCCCCCCAAATCTAGCAAAAATTGCTTATCCCCTGTTTCCAGCACTCTAAATGGTCCATCATAAGGTGGTCGCAACGGTGGACGATGGGCATCGTGTCTGACAAAAACAAACTCCGCATTTTTTAAAGCCTTAGGCACAAAAGCGCAGAAAACTGTGGTGAACGGGGCCAGGCAGCGTGCTCGATTCCATGCCACTCTGCAACCGCTGAGCCGGGGGGCATTCTGGCGCAGGATTATCTGGGAGAAATTCCCCGGGCAGCCGAAGTGGCTGCGCAAAAACTAGCTCAGCCGGGGAGGCTTCTAAATCCTCTTTAGGTGCAGAACGCAACCCCAATAAAACCCATGGTAGCCTGTCCACCCAATTTGCGTCCATAAGCGACGCTCTGAGGGCCGCCTTCAATGACCTATGAAAACGTTCGCATAACCCATTAGCCTGCGGATTGTACGCGGTCGTGCGGTGGATCATTACCCCCAGGCTGCGGGCCATCGCTAACCAAAGTTCGGAAACAAATTGAAGACCTCTGTCGGACGTAATGTCCAACGAGACTCCAAAGCGCGCTACCCATGCCATTAAAAACGCACGCGCCACCTCCTCGGCTGTGGATGATGACAGTGGGACCACTTCTGGCCAGCGCGTGGTGCGGTCTACCATTGTCAGAAGATGTGTGCACCCCTGCGACGGCGGGAGGGGGCCTACGAGGTCCACGTGAACATGATCGAACCCCTTAGCGGGGATGTGAAACGGCTCCAAGGGAGCTCTCGTGTGTCTGTGTACCTTGGCTCGTTGACAAGCCATGCAGGCTGCTGCCCACTCTCTAACTTGTTTGCGCAGGCTCGGCCATACAAATTTCTCTCCCACCATTTTGACCGACGCACGTGCTCCCGGGTGCGCCAGAGAATGAATCGAGTCAAAAACGCGTCGGCGCCACGTGGCCAGTACCACAGGACGTGGTCGCCCAGTGGAGACATCGCAGATTAGGGGGGGCATACCTTCTTGCAGCACCCTGTTCTCCAGCCTTAACCCTGTTGGTCCAGACTGGAGCGCGCGCACATCCGCATCGCTACCCTGATCCGCGGCCATGGCTGCATAATCTATCCCTACGTGGACTGGAGCCGCCACGGCGCGCGAGAGACAGTCTGCCACTACATTCAGTTTACCTGCCACATGCTGAATATCGGTAGTAAACTCTGAGATTGCGGCCAGCTGTCTCTGCTGCCGGCCTGACCACGGTTCTGAAACCTTGGCCATCGCGAATGTCAGCGGCTTGTGGTCAACGAACGCGGTGAAACTGCGTCCCTCCAGCCAGAACTGGAAGTGGCGAATGGCCAAGTGGAGAGCCAACAACTCCCTGTCGAATGCGCTGTATTTTTGCTCACTATCGCGCAAAGTCCTGCTGAAAAAGGCAAGCGGCTGCCAAGCCCCGGCTACATGCTGCTCCACGCCGCCCCTATGGCCACATCTGACGCGTCAGTAGTGAACGCTATGTGGGCCGTTGGGTCTGGATTTGCTAACAACGCAGCGTTTGCCAGGGCTGCTTTAACCTCCGAGAATGCTCGTTCTTGCTTCGGAGACCATTCGATCTTATTTGCGGGTTTTTGTTTTTTTAGTGCGGCATACAATGGTTGCATGAGCTGCGCTGCGCGGGGGAGGAAACTGTTATAAAAATTCATCATTCCCAAAAACTCCTGTAACGCCTTGATTGTTTGTGGCTGGGGAAAATTTGTTACCGCGAGCACTTTGTCAGGCAGCGGAACTGCTCCTTCTGGGGAGACGCGATGCCCCAAAAAATCAATCTGCGTCACCCTGAACTGACACTTCGCTGGGTTGATTATTAACCCGTGCTCTCCCAACCTCCAGAAAACTGCCATGAGGTGGTTTTCGTGTTCGTCTTCGGACGCACTGGCCACTAAGATGTCGTCCAGGTAGACGAACATGAAGGGGAGATCGTGCAACACTGCGTCCATCATGCGTTGGAACGTCTGCGCAGCGCCTTTAAGCCCAAACGGCATGCGCAAAAACTCCAACAGGCCAAACGGAGTTATTACTGCTGTTTTGGGTATGTCCTCAGCGTGCACTGGGACTTGGTGGTAACCGCGGACCAAGTCTATCTTAGAAAAAATGCGCGCCCCCGCCAAATGAAAGGAAAAATCTTGGATATGCGGGATTGGGTAGCAGTCGTGCGCTGAAGCGTTGTTCAACCTGCGGAAATCTCCACAAGGACGCCACGAGCCATCAGCTTTAAGGACCATGTGAAGCGGGGAAGCCCATGGGCTGTTCGAACGCCTGATGATGCCCAACTTTTCCAGGTTGGCGAACTCCTCACGCGCTATGGTCAGTTTAGCTGAATCCAAGCGCCGAGCTTTTGCAAAAACGGGCGGTCCAGTGGTAGTAATAAAATGTTCCACTCCGTGTTTAGCGACGGCTGCTGAAAATGTGGGAACTGTGAGTGCTGGGAACTGAGTGAGCAGTGTGTGGAACTTACCGCTTGCCGTTGCGACGTTGGCTTGTGCTGTGGGCGGGGTCACTCGGGCTGCACAGGGAATAGAATAAAAAGAAAGTGCATTAACCAAGCACGTGTTAGTGAGATCAACCAACAAACCATGTGAGCACAAAAAATCAGCTCCCAACATATTGAAATTCACTGCTGCTATGATAAAAGTCCACTCAAATGTACGGCCCTGCAGAGACAGAAGCAGAGTCTTCTCACCAAAGGTCTTAATCTCCGAGCCGTTCGCTGCTACCACCCGGGGACCTTTGGAACCTGTTAGCCTGTCTGCGTAGGAGGGTGTGATGAAACTCAGCTGGGAGCCTGTGTCCACGAGGAAATGCCTCCCCGAGCGGGCGTCCAACAAATAAAGCAGCTTGTTCTCCTCCCTGAGGGCCGCAGCTGCTACCGACCCCCGGTCTTGGCATTTCCCAAATGCCCAAACTGGCACGGTGGTACACATTTGCGTGCCCTCTCTGCGAAGCGGCGATGGTAGAAACAAAGGACGTCGTCTGATCCGTGTTTCCTGGCCCCTGCCGCCGCCGTCGTCGGTGAGTCTGGTACTGCTGTCTCTGGCTCCCTGCCATCTCTGGACGTCGTGCTGAGCTCTGTTGCCGCGGCCGTGGCCGCGCGCCGTTTGGTGGTGTTGACGATTCGTTGCGCCTCCTGGCCCAGCGCGCGGTAGTCCCGTTGGGCCAACAGTGGCAAACTGGCCAGGGTCGCTCTCACCGCTGACGGTAGGGTCCTGAGGAAGAGGTGGGTGAAGATGAAGTAATCATCGTCAGAGTCTTTCAACCTCAACAGCTTCTCCATCAGGTCCGCGGGCCTGTCGCTTTCAAATTCAGTCAGCGCCAGGAGCCCCTCTGCTCGCTCCTCCACCGAGGGGGTGAAGTGCCGGAGGAGTGCAGCCTTCAACGCGCCATACTTGTCGCTGTCCGGCGGCTGGTTGATCAGGCTCTCCACATGCTGGGCTGTGTGGTTGTCCAGTTTTGCAACCACATGGTAGAACTTTGTGGCGTCTGCCGAAATCCCCCGGAGGTTGAACTGCGCCTCAACCGCATTAAACCAGGAGCGCGGATTGTTCTGCCAGAAGTCCGGTAGCTGGACTGTGGCTGCATTCGCTTGGCTGGCTCCTGTCGAGTCTGGCTCGGGGGAATTTCTTTCACTCATGATACGTCTTAGGGTCACCAGTGTGGAAATGTGAAAGTGACGAGGCAGAGTTTATCTCACAAGTCAGGTTTATTCACATTCTCCAACATCAGCAAAAACAGAAAGAGAAAGAAACCCCCAGACATCCGTCCCTTTTATACCCCAGGACATCAAAGCACACGGTCACATTGTATTTAATCCCACGTAACAATGCGTCTTCTTCCAGGTCTTAACACCTCCACCCCCAGTCTCTGGCCGTGAGGCGAGATCCCCCAAGGTCGTCTCTTTGCCTGCCAAAGGCTAAATTCTCACATCCTCCTGTTATCTCCAAAGAGGCTCAGTCCCTTGTTCATTCTAAGATGTGAAGCCTCTGGTGGTATACATATGAAGCATAAAGTGATATACACATGTGCATATGTGTCCCACACCCCAAAAAATGTCTACTGAGCTCAGTGTTGGTTTGTCTTTTTGTTTTAGTCGTTTGACCAGTCAAGATATCTCGTAATTCCAAGTTCAGGTTTCTTTTCCTCTTTAAAGCGGTGGCGTGAGTTGTTACCACTTTGAATTTTGTGCACTGGAGAGAGGAAGGATGTTCTTCAATCGAGATCTTGGTTCAGATCTCGGTTCAGTCTCGGTTCAGGTCTTGGTTCAGATCTCGGGTCTGGCTCGCCATCTCCATTCGGAGAGAATCCAGGATCCAGAAGATTCTTATTCGGCAACCAAAAAAACCTAGCCTGCACAACAATAATGATATCATTCTATACAGCTAAAGTAATTCATTTTCCAGTCTCTTCTCATATAACACTGTAGCTTAGTGTTTAAATTCTTCTCTCATATTACTATTGTTACAATCCAGTAATATAGTAATATTGTACAATTCACATTTCACATCTTACATGCATGTTTTTTTTTCCTCAAAATCTCTCTGGTAGTACATGAAATACTTTTTTTTTTTCTCATGTAACCAAATAAATGAATTTCTCTTTTTATATCTCTACATCTTTTAACCATGAAATTATGATGAATCTTTTTAACCTTTTCTTTGTAAATCATGAAATGAAATACAATTAATTTATCACATAACCAGGGAATATACTGCCCCATTACTTCCAATATTGCCTTTTAAAATCAGTAAAATCCTGTCTGAGCTACTGGGTTTAGCATAACCTATGAATTTACATAGGAAACCAACAAAATGTGCTTTTAGCATCAAACTACACATTACATTCGACAGAAATAGTGCAAAAGAACTAAAAGTACTTCAGCATACTGTTGTGAACTGAAATCACATTTAGGAAAACCATACAGACACAAAAATAGCTTTTTCCATTGCTTTTAAACAGGAAAAATCCACTCGCGATTAGCATTAGCATAATGCTAACATTAGCATGGCATTAGCATGCTTCATTTAGTACACACTCGGTTTTCACTCACCAAGATGAGATATCAGCATGAACACAGCAAAAGTCACAGCCTCAAGGCCTCTCAAGCTCGTGCTCCCATCAACTTAAGACAATAAAGGTTTCAAATTAGCATTTGGACAGTGTTTAGATTTCTTTATAGCACCTTTCTGTATTAACTCACCAAGAAGACCCACAGGTTTCTACACGGAAACGTCTCCAGCCTCTCTTGTTCATTCTCAGAGCGCAAAAGACTGGAAAACGGATGCGTGCCTCGGCACTCTGCTCGGAAGGCGGGGCTAATATCGCTTTTAACGAATGAAAGGATCCAGATCACCCAATGTGACCATGAAACAGGAATTTAAAAGTTGGATAACGAGGATCACACTTCCTCTTCCCAAAATAAAATCACACAATTGCATTAATACAAATGAAATGTGAGAAAAAGGGTCATTTTCTCAGCTGGGTTACAACAGGGTGACTGGAGCCGGGGTTAGGAACTCCAGCCGAACGTTGTACGGAGGCAACGTTATGCGAGGTCGCAGCCAGGCGTAACCTCAGCTGCTTCCTAAAATAAGGCACAATCAATAATGAGAAAGTAATCAGTGGAACATGAATCAGCTGTCACGGCGCAGCTTGGCTCTGACAGACAGAAGTCCCGCCGTGACGCTGTCACACTAAAAGCCCTGGATGGCCATAAGGAACACAACAAGAAGAACCGGAAAAATACTGGATGATCTGAGCGCGGACAATATCAGCGCTCAGACCATGACACCAGCTGGATGATTCCTGTTCACTATGGTTTCATCATCACAAAGTCAGATTGATCTTTGATTAGGTTTTACATTTTTAAGCACCACAGCTAATTAGAGCAAAATGAGTTTTATTGATACTGTGGGAAGCCACTCAGTAGTTTTCCCTCAGACTGAAGAGATGGCAGATCAAAGGTGCTAGGGGACAAGGGGAATTGTCATGGGGGGTTGATATGTAAATACAGCACCTCAGATAGCAGAGGAGGGTTAATATGAAAGAGAATGCCTGCAACCTGTTTTTCTAATGTTTTGGATTCTGGTGGATGTGAGAGGAAGAGAATAAAGTTTCATCTGCTCTGAACGCTCGGCCTGATTATTCATCTCTCCACACTGGTGACCCTTGACGCACAATGGAACACGAGGCGAACACCCCAGAGACGACCCGGATGGGAAGTGCCAGCAATGCGTGCACCATTTCGGTCAAACTCCCAGACTTTTGGCTACATGACCCAAAGTCTTGGTTCCTTGACACCGAGGCCCAGTTCGGGCTCCAGGGAATAACGGCAGATGACACCAGATACTACTACGTGGTTGCAGCACTGGACGCACGCCAATGTGTGCCACCGTGCCAATTCAAGCACTCGGGAAACGCCAGGGCCGGCAGTCGGTAGCAGCTGTGACTGCAGGTGAAGCAAGCAAGCTGCTCTATGTGACAGTCTCCTGCTCGGGGAGACGGTTCCTCATGGACTCCGGCTCCCAAAAGAGCCTCATCCTGTCGTCCTACGCCGACCAGCTGGCGGGAACTAGCGGCCCCAAACTAACGGCCGCAAATGGCTCAGACATTAAGACTTTTGGTGAGAGGACACTGACTGTATCCTTGCACAGCCGTACATACCAATGGACATTCGTCATAGCGGCATGCAGCTTCCCCATTTTAGGCACTGATTTTTTGTGTGCACATGGACTACTAGTTGATGTTGCTAACAGACACCTGATTAACGCAATGGCTTTTGATTCTCTCCCCTGTACAGCTCGAGGAGCTGGGCCCACAACACTAGCCAATGTCACAGCTCCAGGGGGTTCCACACAATACTCACCCAGTTCCCAGCACTCACGGTCCCGACATTTTCAGCGACCGTCACTAAACACGGGGTGGAGCACTTCAATACCACCACGGGGCCACCCGTTTTCGCATGATCTCACCGTCTGGACACAACTAAACTGGCCATAGCATGCAAGGAGTTTGACAACTTGGAAAAGTTGGGCATCATCAGATGCTAAAACAGCCCATGGGCATCCCCACTACATATGGTTCTTAAGGCCGGGGGATCGTGGCGACCTTGCAGTGATTTCTGCAGATTAAATAACACCACAGTGCACGACTGCTACCCCATCCCGCATATTCAGGATTTTTCCATTCACCTCACAGATGTGCGCATTTTTTTCAAGATAGACCTGGTCCACGGTTACCACCAGGTCCCGGTGCGCACTGAGGACATACCTAAAACGGCGGTAATAACCCCATTTGGTCTGTTTGAGTTTTTACGCATGCCTTTCGGGTTAAAGGGCACGGCGCAGACATTCCAACGCATGATGGATGCGGTGTTGCGCGATCTGCCGTTTGTGTTCATCTATCTGGACGACATTATGGTTGCCAGCGCGTCCGAGGACAAACACGTAGCCCACCTCAGGACAGTTTTCCAGAGGTTGGAGGAGCACGGAATAATAATCAACCCGGCGAAGTGCCAGTTTGGGGTGACGGGAATTGATTTTTTGGGCCACCGCATCTCACCAGAGGGAGCGATACCTTTGCCCGACAAGGTGCGTACAGTGGGCGTAAATACAGCGGGTTCGACAGAGAGTTACTGGCTCTCCATCTGGCCATATGCCACTTCCAGTTCTGGCTGGAAGGGCGCACCTTCACTGCGTTCGTGGACCACAAGCTGCTAACGTACGCGATGGCCAAGGTTTTGGAACCATGGTTGGGCCGGCAGCAGAGACAGCTGCTGCCGACATTCAGCATGTGGCCGGTAAACTCAACGTGGTGGCGGACTGCCTCTCACATGCATTAGTGGCCCCAGTGTAAGTGGGGATGGATTACACGGCCATGGCTGCTGAGCAGATCGGCGATGCAGACATTTGCGCGCTCCAGTCTGGACCAACAGGGTTAAGGCTGGAGAGCAGAGTACTGCAGGATGGGGTCCCCCCCCCAATCTATGACGTCTTCATGGGCCACCCGTGCCTGGTGGTCCCACACACTTGGCGCCACCATGTTTTTGAGTCGGTTCACTCCCTGGCGCACCCAGAAGTGCGCGCGTCAGTCAAAATGGTGGGAGCGAAGTTCATCTGGCCGAGCCTGCGCAAACAGGTGAAACAGTGGGTGGCAGCCTGCGTAGTGTGCCAACGAGCCAAAGTGCACAGGCACACAAAGGCCTCCTTGGAGCCGTTCCATATCCTGGCTAAGCGGTTCAACCATGTTCACGTGGACCTCGTGGTCCCCCTCCCGCCATCGCAGGGGTTCACGCACCTCCTGACAGTGGTGGACCGCACCACGCGCCGGCCCGAAGTAGTCCCGCTAGCTTCCACTGCGTTCACAGAAGTTGCACCTGCTTTTTTGACGACATGGGTGGCACGTTTCAGCACCCCTTTGGACATTACATCCGATCGGGGCCCACAGTTTATTTCCGACCTCTGGTCCACCATGGCCCAGAGCCTGGGCATCACAATTCATCGCACAACCGCATACAACCCCCAGGCCAATGGGTTATGCGAGCGTTTCCATAGATCGCTTAAAGCAGCGCTCAGGGCTTCGCTTACGGATCCAAATTGAGTGGACCGGTTGCCGTGGGTTCTATTAGGGTTGCGTTCAGCACCAAAGGAGGATTTGGTGGCCTCCCCAGCAGAGCTGATTTTTTAATCTGTATAGACGGGCTTAAACCCGCCTTTGTTTTAGCAGACGAACAGGTGGTGTTGGCCTGAGCTTGTCGGCGCGGAAGACCCCTACTGAGAACTCCCCAGGTAAATGACTCATTAAATCAGTCACACGAGCATGCTGAAAGTGTCCCCCCCCCCCCATTGTCCCCCCACGGACGGACAGACCCCTAGAAACCCCCCACCGGCACAGCAGCGCTTCGGAGCTGAAGATCCCCCGTTACAGCAGCTATGGACAGAGGCTGAAGCCCAAAGGACATGGTTAAGGCTCAGTCTGAGAGTCTTGGGGGGGGGGGGCACTCAGTAGTTTTCCCTCAGACTAAAGAGATGGCAGATCAAAGGTGCTAGGGGACAAGGGGAATTGTCATGGGGGGTTGATATGTAAATACAGCTCCTCAGGTAGGGGAGGAGGGTTAATATAAAAGAGAGTGCCTGCAACCTGTTTTTCTAATGTTTTGGATTCTGGTGGATGTGAGAGGAAGAGAATAAAGTTTCATCTGCTCTGAACGCTCGGCCTGATTATTCATCTCTCCACAATACCTAATAAACATGTATGTTTTTTAATGTCTCTATCTTATTCACACAGTATAGAAAATGTAAGATAAACCCCCCCAGTTATTGTTAAATTTATCTGACTTTTATTCCATTGCAGACAGTATGAGCCCAGTATGTTTCACAGTTTGTCTGTTCAGCTTCATTTTATTTGTTACTAACACATTAATTCCTGTATTTCAGGCCTGTAACACATTAAAAATGTAATTTTTAATGTGAATTTATCATGTGATTTCAATCAGTGATGTCAACTGGTTGTTGTAGTCATGACTTCATCAGCAGTAGTTCTACAAAAGGCTGATTGTTGGAAGAGAAAAGATCAGCCAAGTTTGTCAACAAATGCGTTTAAAAACAATGTTGCTGAAGGAAACATTGGAAGATATTTTCATTCTTGTCTCTCTGCAGTTTATCCATCCATCTTCTCCATTATCTGGGGGTCCAGGTCATGGAGGCGGCAGTCTAAGCAGAGAAGTGCTCACTCCCCTGTAATGTTCACTCACTGAGTTGTTTCTGCATTATTTTGGACTTATTAATATTATGACCTATTCTTGTTAATTGCAGTCTTTTGCTGATAATGTCTCCTGTGTTGTTTTGTCTAGTTTACTTTCCAGTGATCTTCTGTCAAATATTTCTGGTCTTATTCTCCCTTGATTTCCTTGGGTTTTCTAATTTATTTTGTAGCACTCTCTACCTTAGTTTTGTAGCTTCCCTTCCTGTTGATTGTTTCCTTTTCATTCTATGATTCTCTGCTTGACCTTTTTGTGATTTTGTAACCTTCAAGTTCATTTGCCCACCTATTTTGCATGTCTAATCTTCTATTCCTTATAAACTCATTTTTGTCTTGCCACTTGCTGCTGTGACATCATGTTTACCTGCATTCCTGTGTGGAACTTACTTGTTTGCAATTCTTCCATTCCATCCAGTTAGTACCTCCTTCTAATTTATTACTTTTTTGTTTAGTTCAGAGTAGCTTGTGTTTCAGTCCTCGTGCTGCTTTTATTTTCCTATTTGATGATAAATCATTGTGATTGCACACAGCTTGTATTTGGGCTCATCCTCTCTGCCTCCCCTCCATTCTAAAGTATGATATTTTCTCTCCCCGGCTACCTCTTTCAGCTCAATAGGGAGCATTTACAGGCCAACTGGGAGACATGTGATGTAAAGTGGGTCCATTATTTTTGACAGATCTTTAAAAAACCCATCATAATCCATTACCTATCTCCTTTTAGTTTTCATGTTTTAAAAGACCCAATGGCTTTTGTGCTCATTTACGTTTTCAGTTTAAACTGGAACCTTACACACATTAATCATTCATTTATTTATTTATGACGGCACGGAAACGGATATCACCTGCAGCCAGAGGACAGCCTGCTCCTTGCTGTGATCTGCACACTCTGAACACAGGAGCATGCAATGCCAACTTACGCATCCATCATGATCTAATTTATGACCATTTCTCTCCTCAGTCACTGTCATTCTTTTAACAGACTTATTCAAAGTTAAAGTGTAACGGGGCGGTGCGGTGGCGGAGTGGTTAGCACTGCGGCAGCACAGCAACTCACCCTTGGCCTGGGGATCGTGGGCTCAATCCCAGCCCCTGACCAACAGTGATCTGTGTGGAGTTTGCATGTTCTCCCCATGTCTGCGTGGGTTTACTCCAGGATTTCTCCGGTTTCCTCCCACATGCCAAAAACATGCAAGTTAGGTTACAGTGGGGCAAAAAAGTATTTAGTCAGCCACCAATTGTGCAAGTTCTCCCACTTAAAAGATGAAAGAGGTCTCCAATTTTCATCATAGGTATACCTCAACTATGAGAGACAAAATGAGAAAAAAAAATCCAGAAAATCACATTTAAGAATTTTTAATGAATTAATTGGTAAATTCCTCAGTAAAATAAGTATTTGGTCACCAACAAACAAGCAAGATTTCTGGCTCTCACAGACCTGTAACTTCTTCTATAAGAGGCTCCTCTGTCCTCCACTCGTTACCTGTATTAATGGCACCTGCTTGAACTTGTTATCAGTATAAAAGACACCTGTCCACAACACTCAAACAACCTCAAACTTCACTATGGCCAAGACAAAAGAGCTGTCAAAGGACACCAGAAACAAAATTGTAGACCTGCACCAGGCTGGGAAGACTGAATCTGCAATAGGTAAGCAGCTTGGTGTGAAGAAATCAACTGTGGGAGCAATTATTAGAAAATGGAAGACATACAAGACCACTGATAATCTCCCTCCATCTGGGGCTCCACGCAAGATCTCACCCCGTGGGGTCAAAATTATCACGAGAACGGTGAGCAAAAATCCCAGAACCACATGGGGGGACCTAGTGAATGACCTGCAGAGAGCTGGGACCAAAGTAACAAAGGCTACATCAGAAATATACTACGCCACCAGGGACTCAAATCCTGCAGTGCCAGACGTGTCCCCCTGCTTAAGCCAGTACATGTCCAGGCCTGTCTGAAGTTTGCTAGAGAGCATTTGGGTGATCCAGAAGAGGATTGGGAGAATGTCATATGGTCAGATGAAACCAAAATAGAACTTTTTGGTAAAAATTCAACTTGTCGTGTTTGGAGGAGAAAAAACATCATACTTACTGTGAAGCATGGGGGTGGAAACATCATACTTTGGGTCTGTTTTTCTGCAAAGGGACCAGGACGACTGATCTGTGTAAAGGAAAGAATGAATGGGGCCATGTATCGTGAGATTTTGTGTGAAAAACTCCTTCCACCAGCAAGGGCATTGAAGATGAAACGTGGCTGGGTCTTTCAGCATGACAATGATCCCAAACACACCGCCCGGGCAACGAAGGAGTGGCTTCGTAAGAAGCATTTCAAGGTCCTGGAGTGGCCTAGCCAGTCTCCAGATCTCAACCCCATAGAAAATCTTTGGAGGGAGTTGAAAGTCTGTGTTGCCCAGCGACAGCCCCAAAACATCACTGCTCTAGAGGAGATCTGCATGGAGGAATGGGCCAAAATACCAGCAACAGTGTGTGAAAACCTTGTGAAGACTTACAGAAAACGTTTGACCTCTGTCATTGCCAACAAAGGGTATATAACAAAGTATTGAGATGAACTTTTGTTATTGACCAAATACTTATTTTACCAAGGAATTTACCAATTAATTCATTAAAAATCCTTCAATGTGATTTTCTGGATTTTTTTTTTCTTATTTTGTCTCTCATAGTTGAGGTATGATGAAAATTGGAGACCTCTCTCATCTTTTAAGTGGGGGAACTTGTACAATTGGTGGCTGACTAAATACTTTTTTACCCCACTGTAATTGGCATCAAACTGGGGATTCTAAATTGTCTTTAGGTATGACTGTGAGAGTGAATGGTTGTCTGTCTCTCTGTGTTGGCCCTGCGATGGACTGGCGATCTGTCCAGGGGTGTACCCTGCCTTTCGCCCAAAGATGCTGGGATAGGCTACACCCCCACCCACCCCCCGTGACCCGAAAAGGATTAAGCGGAAGAAGATGAATGAATGAAAAGTGTAACAGTAGCAGGCTTGATTTGATCTCATCCATGGATATCCCAACATTTTATTCCTGAATTAGAATAGAAGAATTTTACACTCAGCAGAAGGAACACTGGGCTGCTCCAACTATGATCTGCTGGAGGAATACTTGCTCTTCCTGGGTTTCACAGTGGAGTTCAAAGTTCAACTGCAGTGGGTGGGCCAGGCTCGTTCTCCAGTGTGAAATGAATCTGCTTCACATTGAACAGGTGGTCTCACAGTGTTAATAATTTCACTTTGCCTTTCATTTCCATCTTTGAGGGCTGTAGACTGATTTATTTGTTCCCATGGCAAATCTTGGGCGATGTCAATTTTATTTGGTAAATACAATAAATTACACAGCATTACTTAAAGCCTGTTTTACACTTAGTGAGTCAGTCTCCAATATAATACACTGAGCATCAAAGAAAATTAACCTGGATCCCCAGTGTGAATGACAGGAGTGATGCATCTGTGCTCACTATTTGTAAGAAAGGCCATTTTTATTCTTTACACTGATTATTTGCGGGTTCTACTAACACCATTAATTCCCTTGAATTTAATTCCTTTTTTGTTTGTGGGTCAGTTTTTTTCAACCCGGTCTCAGTAAGAAACATATCTAATAAACGTTTTCCTACCCGTCTAAAAAAGTATATTTCCACGTCAAATTAAAAAAAAAAGTGCCTCCGTACAGTTTTACAAGTTCACTCACTGCGCAGTCCTCACCGCGCATGCGCACACCAATGCATCTTTTACTTTACTTTCCCAACGCTCAATCAGTTGGTGGGAGGGGGATGGCCCATGGTTAATTACCTCCGCCAGGAGGTTATGTTTTTGCTGGGGTTTGTCTGTCTGTCTGTTTGTCTGTTGGTTAGCAAGATAACTCAAAAAGTTTTGGACGGATTTTGATGAAACTTTCAGGTGTTGTTGGAAATGGTACAAGGAAGAACTGATTAAATTTTGGGGATGATCCGGCTCACTGTCTGGATCCAGGAATTTTTTAAAGGATTCTTTAACATTGTGAGATAGGGCCATTTTCAACATGTGTGCATGTAACTCCGCAAAAAATGGTTAGTACACTTGGAAAAAAAAATGCAGGGCAAGGTGCCAATAGGTTCTATAATATACCGAAGACTGATCCGGATAATGGAAGAATGTCTGTCTGTCTGTCTGTCTGGTTGTTTGTTTGTTAGCAAGATAACTCAAAAAGTTATGGACGGATTTTCATGAAATTTTTACAGATTGTCAGAAATGAGGTATCCTACAGATGATTACATTTTGGTCATGATCCGGATCACCGTCTGGAAGAAAAACACCATTACGGGAAATGCGATTTTCGTGAATAACTACTGAACCACTAATCCTATCAATGTCAATCCAACTGCTAGTCATATGCTTTCATGGTCAAGGAATCTGAAAATGTAGACACAATAAATGTAGGATTAATATTTATGATGTAAAACACTGTATGGGGGGAACTGTGGCACTTGGCGGAGGTCTGCGCTCTCCGAGTGCTTTTCTAGTTACACAGCTGTTTCAGCAAAAACTCACAAGTTTGACTCCCACTCTAGTCTGTCACTGACCTTTTTCTTTGTTTTTTTTTCTTACTTTGTTTTTCACTCCATTAATGAAATGTTCCTATGAGGTTAGGGTTAGGCATTAAAGTATAGGTTAGGTTAGGTTAGTTGTTCCATGCTCAAATACAGTAAAAGTGAAAAAAAAGAATCCCTGCCCTTACACACCTTTCTTTAAGCTGTAAACGCCACGTACCCACTACATGTCTAAAATCCTTTTGTGCCTCTGTACGTTTTCTCTGACTGAAAAAACGTGCAACTGAATGTTTTTTGTGCTGAGACTGGACTCATTTTTTTTTAACACTGGAAGCAGAAACACAAGACATGAAAAATCTCTCCTCTACAAGTTTGCACCTGTGATCAAAGATGCAAATTTTCCTAAGTAAATCAGATATAAAATGTCCACTAAGAAAACACACAATTTTCCACTCTGCTGCTATTGTTAGTACTGTTTGGTATTGTAATAAATCAGGCCAGTGGTGAGGAGAACGCTTAAATGCACTTTCACTTTGTGACCAAGCACACAGGGTCTCCAGCATAAATTGGATTTGTCCTCACATTTAAACACCACTGTATTAATATTATGCCTTGAATTGTGGATCCCTCTCTATTAAAGGAGAGGAGAAGAAAGACTGTGATTGTTTTATAGCATGTTACACCCAGAACACGTCTGAATAATGCAGCATGGGGACAGCCTATTTACACATCCCGCATTCTTAAAGTTATGAATGAAGCCTCCACCAGATTATCAAACACTCAAACCTGCTGTCAGATTTTTTTGTCTCTCAGCACACATGGGTTATTAATTTATTATAGAACAGTTAGTTCTGACTGAGCAATTTGAATGGGCAATAGGGATTCCAGGAGTTACTATAATCCGTGATAATTGCACTCAGTGGATATGTGTCACTCCACTTCAAAGGTGTTCTAGTCATGTTAATTACTAATGTGGGACACATATATGAGTTGCATAGGCTCCACATGTATATTACTGTTGCTTCACGTCTCAGAATGAACAATAGGACTGAGTCTCCTGAGGATAACAGGAGGATGCGAAATGTGATCTTTATTATGCAAAGTGAAGGCCTCAAAGGATTTCCTGACCACCAGTGACTTTAGGTGGAGGGGGGAAGACCGGGAAGAAGAAGTATTGTGTCTTGGGATTAAAAGACAATGTGACTCTGTGCTTTGATATCCTGGGGTATATAAGGGGAGTTGTGGGAGAATGCTTCCTCTTTTGCTGTTTGAAGGATGTTGGAGATAGATGAATAAACTTGACTTGAGAAATAAACTCAGCCTCATCTTTTCACGATCTCCACACTGGTGACATTACGACGTATCATGGACGAAATAAATTCCCCCGAGCCGGACTCGCCAGGAACCAGCCAGGCGAATGCAGTCTCAATCAAACTACCAGACTTCTGGCAGGACAACCCGTGCTCCTGGTTCCTCTTGGCTGAAGCCCAGTTCGCCCTCCAGTGAATAACGGCAGACGACACGAGATTCTACCACGTCATTGCCAAGCTCGACAGCCGCACGGCCCGACATGTGCAGAGCCTGGTGCAGCACCCACTGGCTGGCAACAAGTACGGCGGGTTGAAGGCTGCGCTCATCCAGCGTTTCACTCCCTCAGTCCAGGAGAGAGCGGAGAGGCTCCTGGCCCTGAACGACTTGGGAGATAGCACTCCCGTCGACCTGATGGAGGACATGCTGAGGCTCAGAGGCTCAGACGATGATGATTTCCTTTTCACCCACATTTTCCTGAGAACCCTACCGTCAGAGACGAGAGCAACCCTGGCCGGTTCACAGTTGGTGGCCCAGCGGAACTTCCGCGCGCTGGCCCAGGAGGCACAGCGGATTCTCAACGCCAGCAGACAACGCGCGACCACCGCAGCAGCGACAGGACTCGGTGCGTCGACCGGGGATGGCTGGGGGCCAGAGGCGGCGGCAGCAGACCCACCGACAACGGCAGCGATGAAGGCCAAACATCGCAGAGGAGACGACCTCTGTTTCTACCATCGCCCCTTTGCGGAGAGGGCATGCAGGTGTGTGCAACCGTGCCAGTTCAAGAGCTCGGGAAACACCAGAGCCGGGGGTCGTAGCAGCCGCGGCCCTCGGTGAACAGAACAAGCTGCTCTACTTGACGGACGCACGTTCGGGGAAGCAATTCCTCATGGACACAGGCTCCCAAGTGAGTTTCATCATGCCAACCTACGCTGAACGGCTGGCAGGCCCCGCGAGTCTCGGAGCATCGGCGGCGAATGGCTCGAGGATTAAGACCTTCGGTGAAAGGACTCTGCTTCTGTCCCTACACGATCGTACATTTGAGTGGACTTTTGTTATAGCTGCGGTGAGCTTCAACATGTTAGGGGCTGATTTTCTGTGCTCACATGGTTTGTTGGTTGATCTTGCTAATAGGCGCTTGGTTAATGCACTCTCTTTTTACTCTATTCCCTGTGCAGCCCGAGTGACCCCGCCCACAGCACAAGCCAACGTCGCAACGACAAGCGGTAAGTTCCACACACTCCTCACCCAGTTTCCAGCACTCACGGTTCCCACATTTTCAGCGGCCGTCGGTAAACACGGGGTGGAGCTTTTCATTACTACCACTGGCCCTCCCGTTTTTGCAAAAGCTTGGCGCTTGGATGCAGCTAAACTGGCCATAGCGCGCGAGGAGTTTGCCAACCTCGAAAAGTTGGGCATCATCAGACGCTCGAAGAGCCCGTGGGCTTCCCCGCTCCACATGGTCCCTAAGGCCAATGGCTCGTGGCGACCTTGCGGTGATTTCCGCAGGTTGGACAACGCTACAGCGCATGATCGCTACCCAATCCCGCATATCCAAGATTTTTCTGTACATTTGGCGGGGGCGCGCGTTTTTTCCAAAATAGACTTGGTTCGCGGGTACCATCAAGTCCCAGTGCGCGCTGAGGACATTCCCAAAACAGCGGTAATAACTCCGTTTGGCCTGTTCGAGTTTTTGCGCATGCTGTTTGGACTTAAAGACGCCGCGCAGACGTTCCAACGCATGATTGACGCGGTGTTGCGCGATCTCCTTCATGTTCGTCTACCTGGATGACATATTGGTAGCCAGCGCGTCCGAAGACGAACATGAAAATCACCTCACGGCAGTTTCCCGGAGGTTGGGAGAGCACGGATTAATAATCATCCCAGCGAAGTGTCAGTTTGGGGTGACACAAATTGATTTTTTGGGGCACCGCGTCTCTCCAGAAGGAGCGGTTCCTCTGCCTGACAAAGTGCGCGCAGTAACAAATTTTCCCCAGCCACAAACAGTCAAAGCATTACAAGAGTTTTTAGGAATGGTGAACTTTTATAGCCATTTCCTCCCCCGCGCAGCGCAGCTCATGCAACCACTGTATGCCGCGCTCAAAAAACAGAAACCCACTAATAAAATCGAATCGTCTCCCGAGCGGGAGCGCGCATTCTCTGAGGTCAAAACAGCCTTGGCAAACGCTGCGTTGTTAGCACACCCAGACCCAACGGCCCGCATAGCGGTCACTACCGACGCATCGGACGTGGCCATAGGGGCGGTCGTGGAACAGCAGGTTGCTGGGGCTTGGCAACCACTCGCTTTTTTCAGCAGGACTTTGCGCGACACCGAGCGAAAATACAGCACGTTCGACAGGGAGTTGTTAGCGCTCCACCTGGCCATTCGTCACTTCCAGTTCTGGCTGGAAGGACGCCGTTTCACTGCGTTCGTCAACCACAAGCCGCTGACTTTCGCAATGGCCAAGATTTCAGAACCGTGGTCAGGCCAGCAGCAGAGGCAGCTGGCTGCAATCTCTGAGTTTACTACCGATATTCAATACGTAGTGGGTAAACTAAATGTGGTGGCAGACTGTCTCTCGCGCACTGTAACTACTCCAGTCCGCGTAGGGGTAGATTATACAGCCATGGCCGCGGAGCAGGCTAGCGGCGCGGAAGTGCGCGCTGCCCCATTCCACGTGGGGATAGATTATGCGGCCATGGCCACGGATCAGTCTAGCGATGCGGACGTGTGCGCACTCCAGTCTGGACCAACAGGGTTAAGGCTGGAGAACAGGGTGCTGCAAGATGGTATGCCCCCCCTTATCTGCGATGTCTCCACGGGACGACCGCGCCCGGTGGTGCCGACCGCGTGGCGCCGACGCGTTTTTGACTCGATTCACTCTCTGGCGCACCCGGGGGTGCGCGCGTCGGTCAAAATGGTAGGAGAGAAATTTGTTTGGCCGTGCCTGCGCAAGCAAGTCAAGGAGTGGGCAGCAGCATGCGTGGCTTGTCAGCGGGCCAAAATACACAAACACACTAGAGCTCCCTTGGAGTCTTTTCACATCCTGGCTAAGCGGTTCGATCATGTGCATGCCGACCTCGTAGGCCTCCTTCTGCCGTCTCAGGGGTGCACACACCTTTTGACAATGGTGGACCGCACCACGCGTTGGCCGGAAGTGGTCCCACTGGCATCAACCACAGCCAAGGAGATGGCGCGCGCGTTTTTAACAGCATGGGTAGCGCGTTTCGGAGTTCCGTCGGACATTACGTCCGACAGAGGTCCTCAATTTGTTTCCGAGTTTTGGTCAGCGATGGCCCGCAGCCTGGGGGTAACGATCCACCGCACTACCGCGTATAACCCGCAGGCTAATGGTTTATGCGAATGCTTCAATAGATCATTGAAAGCAGCCCTCAGAGCGTCGCTTACGGATGCAAATTGGGTGGACAGGCTACCATGGGTTTTATTGGGGTTGCGTTCTGCACCTAAAGAGGATCTAAAAGCCTCCCCAGCTGAGTTAGTTTTTGCGCAGCCACTCCGGCTGCCGGGGGAGTTTCTCCCGGATAATCCTGCGCCAGAGTGCCCCCCCGCTCAGCGGTTGCAGAGCGACACGGGAGCGAGCACGCTTCCTGGCCCAATTCATCACAGCTTCCCTCGAGTTTTTGTGCCTAAAGCTTAGAAAAATGCGGAGTTTGTTTTTGTCAGACATGATGCCCATTGCCCAAGCTTGCGACCACCTTATGATGGACCATTTAGAGTGCTGGAAACAGGAGATAAGCATTTTTTGCTAGATTTGGGGGGCAGAAAGGAGTTGATTGGCATAAACAGACTCAAACCCGCTTTTGTGATGGCTGACGAAACTGTGCAGTTGGCGAGGCCTCCTCGGCGCGGCAGACCCCCTAAGGCGCTGTCCCCAGAGCTCCCACAGGGATTGACTAACAGTTTTCATCCCCAGACAACAGCCCCCCAGCAGGATGGCGCCGCGAGAGTGGAGAAGCCCGTTTACAGCAGGTTCGGAAGAAGACTGAAGCCCAAACAGCATGTGGACTGATGTTTGTGATTTTATTTTTTTCATGATGTGCAGACTGGGTTATATTGTTCCATCTTAGACATTTGGGGGGGGTCATGTGGGACACATATATGAGTTGCATAGGCTCCACATGTATATTACTGTTGCTTCACGTCTCAGAATGAACAATAGGACTGAGTCGCCTGAGGATAACGGGAGAATGCGAAATGTGATCTTTATTATGCAAAGTGAAGGCCTCAAAGGATTTCCTGACCACCAGTGACTTTAGGTGGAGGGAGGAAGACCGGGAAGAAGAAGTATTGTGTCTTGGGATTAAAAGACAATGTGAAATTGGCCTGATGACAATGACAATGACAATGACAAATGACAATGTAAAATGACTCTGTGCTTTGATGTCCTGGGGTATATAAGGGGAGTTGTGGGAGAATGCTTCCTCTTTTGCTGTTTGAAGGATGTTGGAGATAGATGAATAAACTTTACTTGAGAAATAAACTCAGCCTCATCTTTTCACGATCTCCACACTAACAGTATTTTTGAATCAACTCTGACAATTGCAGTACTGTTTTGGATACCTTAATTTTCATAGTGAAGTGCTGTTTGACAAAAACTGAAACATCCGTGACCCGAAAGCCCCACCCTTTTGCAAAAGTGTACTTCCGTCTACTCAGTCATTTTACATTATGCAATTTCATGTCTGTTTTAAAAAAAAAGTCCATTCTAGAGTTTGATATTGTCTTGATTAACAAACCCGAATACCTTTGTGGTGATGGACTCTTTGTTTCATCTGAAAATGTGAAGAAAAGCAAGCAAAGTGTGCTAAATCGCTAGCATGTGCTAAATCACTAGCATGCTAACTACTAGCTTCTGGCAACTGGTATTGAATTCAATTCAATTTAATTCAACTTTATTTATATAGCACCATTTCACAACAACAATCATCTCATAGCACTTTCAACTGTAGGGGAAACCCCCACAATTGCAGAAAGACCCCAGCAATCAGGCGATCCCCTGTGAGCAAGTGCTTGGCGACGGTGGAGAGGAAAAACTCCCTTTTAACAGGAAGAAACTTCCAGCAGAACCAGGCTCAAGGAGGGGCAGTCATCTGCTGCATGTTAATGACCAGCAAAAAAAAATATTTCTTTGAGAGTGAAGAAAGGAGTGAGGCCCAGTGCATTATTGGAGTTTCCCCGGCTGTCTAAACCTATTAACAGCATGACTAAGGGAGGGTTCAGAGACACATGATCCCTCACTAATTGTAGGCTATATCAAAAAGGAAGGTTTTAACCCTATTCTTAAAAACAGAGATCTAGTCTGACTCCCGAATCCAGATTGGCAGCTGGTTCCACTGGAGAGGAGCTTGATAACTAAAGGCTCTGCCTCCCATTGTACTTTTGGAGATTCTAGGTATTACAAGTAATCCAGCATTTTGGGAGCGTAGTGCTCTGTTAGAATAATAGGGTAGTATCAGATCTTTTAAATAAAAATGGGCCTGTGTTACGACCCGAGCGCTGGGTTCTGTCCGCACTCGGGCTACGCACAGCTCGCTGCTGGCCTTGACAGCTGTGGGTTGTATTCTGGCCTCACCGGGCTCTTATTGTGAAGGCGCTCAGTGGGGCTTCCGCCTGTCAAGGTTGGTCAGCTGTCTGTCATCACTGCTCGTTAGTGTTCGCCTTCATAAGGCGGGCACTGACAGCAGTTAGATTGCAGGAGTATCGTCAGACATCGTCAGATATCATCTAAACCTCATTAGACCTTCTTGTCAGGTTCGTGTTCTTTTGGTCTTGTCATAGTTTAGCTCGTAGTGGCTGGGGTTAGCCCTACGAGCCCTTGTATCGCTTAATGTGTGTTTTTGCCCTTAGCGGCTCATAGCCTTGTGTCTTGTCTCGTTTTATTAATAACTTACCATCATTGCAAAACTCACCGGTGGACTCTTGGCGTCTTATGGTGATCCGTGAGGGTCGCCGCATGACAGTATACTCCTGCCAGACGTCTAAACGGAGACGCCACACCGAGACGCCTTTCTGCCATGAGTTTTGCTATTGTGTGGAGTTTTTTCTCCGGTAGTTGGACTTGGTAGGGAGATGCCCATCAGCAAGTGTGATTATTGCCCGGAGTGGCTGGAGGAGATTGATGGCTATCTGGCAGAAGCCGCCTGTCTCATGCCCACCCAAGCGGCTGGTTATCACTTAGACCTCCCCCAGCGGGCTGTGCACCGTTACCATCTAACCTATATTCCGGAAGGAGAAAAGAGGTTAGCATGGATTTTTGCACAACGCACATTGAGGGAGAAGGTGCTCCTGGGAACCCCTCCACCTCCTGTGAGGACAGCGTCCCAGGCGAGAGTGGAGATTCGTCGGCTGGAGGGAAAGCCCGGCAGGGGACCTGTGGATCGGACTCCAGTGCCTGCCGCCCACCCAGTCCCAGTGTCATGTGTTCCTGGGCCCTTCGCCACTCCATCGGCCAGTAGGCCCCATAGCCGTGCTCCTACCAAGCCCCAACGAGAATCCCGTCCGGATCCAGCTCCGGGTCGTCGGAGGGACCCAGCCTCCCTGTTGGCCGCATCATATACGTCACAACAGAAGGGAATCCCCGCAGTCGCCGCCCACGGGTCATCTGTTCCAACTGCGCTGTCAGCTCCTCTTGCCCACGTCACCCCGACTGCCATGTCCTCCTCGGTGATGTCACCCCCCGCGGCTGGGAATGCTGTGAGTCATGCTTCGGCGAGGCCTGTCAGCAAACCACCTCGAGCGGCTCCTCATCGTGGCCCCGTGGAGCCTGCCGTTTTCTCCTGGAGGGATGAAGGGAGAACTCCACCTGCTGCAGCAGGCACCACCTTCTTTCCAGGAGACAGGCAAGTGCAAATTGTTTCTTCCCATCATTTTTATGATCTGCCTTGTCTGACTCCTGGGGCCAGAGTTCGGGGTCCGCAGCCCCCAGAGCTTCCGCCACCTGCTGTAACTATTATTCCTAAACCTGCTGCCTCTGTGTCCCCCCACCCCACCCCCACGTTGAGCGGTCCGCGACATCAGGCCAACGTCGTCGGACGAAGAGGGGGCCTGCTGTGTTGGAAAGCCTGGATCCGGCCCTGCAGCCACGTCGTGGACGGAGGAGAAGAGCGGACTGCGGCCCGGAGCCTGAGCCGACGATGAAGCGTCCCCGGGTCTCCTCGCCGGAGCGGTCCGAGCCAGTGGGTCAAGTGTCCTCTGTCCCCACGCCATATGGGTCATCGGCGTGGACAGCAGCGTGGGAGGAACCTCAGGCTGCAGACGACATCTTGCCAGCTGTGGAGCTCGATGCAGATGAGTTGGAGCCTGCTGACGAGAGTCGCCACCCTGAACCTGAATCGTCGAAGTCCTGGGTGGCAACAGAACTCGAGTGCAGGCAAGTGCTCCCTCTTGTGGCTCTGTCCCCTGTTTTGGAGCATTTTTGCCTGCCTCTCGGGGAGGCAAGTGAGGAGCAGCCGTCTGCTGCGCCCGAGCTCATCTCGCTGGGCTCTGTTGCTACCGGTGATTCTGATCCCAGTTTTCTTCTTGCTTGTGAGCCTCGTTGCAGTGTCGCCGGCATGGAACCAGTCGGAGTCACTGGGTTGGAGGTCCCAGGTTCGGGGGTGGAGGTCGTCAGGGGAGCTGCACCGACCCAGTCGGGGTCTGTTGTGGAGGCTGCTGTGGCCCAATCGGGGTCCGATGTGGGTGCACCAGAGGCCCAATCGGGGTCCACCGCAGGTGCGGTTCTGGCCCAATTGGGGTCCGACGTGGGTGCCCCAGAGGCCTAATCGGGGTCCACCACAGGTGTGGTTCTGGCCCAATCGGGGTTCGACGTGGGTGTGCCAGAGGCTTAATCGGGGTCCACCGCAGGTGTGGTTCTGGCCCAATCGGGGCCCGACGTGGGTGCAGCTGGGACCCAATCGGGGTCCAGCGGAGGTGCAGCGCCGGTGTGGTCCGCGGACAGGGGAGGAGTGCAGACCTTTCGCCGTTGGACAGATTACGGGCTCATCCTTGCCTTCTTTCCCCTCTACTGAGTCACCACCCCTGTGCATCATCGCCGGGGGCCGTGGGGGTTCCTGTTTGCTCGCCCTGGCTCTCCCGAGTTTTGTCCTCGTCAAAGAGGCCGCCGCGGGCTGTTTTTCCCCGGGACTGGTGGCTGAGGGACACGGGTCGGCCGCCTGAGGAACTGCTTCACCGGTTCGGTGCCCCGGGTCGGCCACCCGACGTGTTGTGTGTTTCGTTGGGCGACCTGGTTCGGCCACCAGAGGAGCGGACATGCTGGGCGTTGGACTGTGGTGAGCCGCCTGGTCATGTTCCGCCTCCTATGACCACCCGCCGGCCGTTGGACGTGGGGGAGACCACCTGAACTGTTCCTATGGTGCCTGGTCTCCGCCGGTCAGCATAAACTGTCGGGGGGGTAGTGTTCATTTTCTGGTGATGATCTGTCCCAGTGATTGTTCTGTTTTTTTTTCTCCCTTGCTATCCTGTGTGCTTTGTGTTATGGCCATTTGGGTGTCTGCGGGTATTTGTTATGTCTTGCAGTTGCCCTAGTTTGTTTTGTGTGTAGTTAGGTATGAACCAGTAATTGCTCTGTTTTTCAGTATTTGGTTTTTTGAAAACTGTCATGAGAATTCACACAGGTGGAAAGTCATTTTCTTGTGTAACATGCGGGCCAAGATTTAATTTTCTCGTGCTGTCCTGTGTTTTCTGTAGCTGTTATTTGGGAATCCTTGGCAATTTGTGTTATGTCCTACTGTTGCCTTATTTTCCTCCATGTGTATTTTATTTGATTTGAATATTTGGTATTTTGTCATTGTCTTGTATTTAGTTTTTCTGACCCAGTGATTCTGTTTTGTTTTTTTTTTTCTCTCCCTGTTATCCTGTGCAATTTTTTGTGATCGTTAGTTGAACATTTGATATTATCTGAGTAGTTGGTATTCTTGTCATTGCCCTGTATTTAGTTGTTCTTGCCGGGTTTTGATTGTTTCTGGGTTTGGTCTCTCTCCCTCCGCGCCTATCCCCAGCCACCCACCCTGGGGGGTGGGGGTGGGGGCAGGGTGGTCTGTGGGCGTTCTGAGCCCGCCCTTGGAGGCATGGTACTGTTACGACACGAACGCTGGGTTCTGTCCGCGCTCGGGCTACGCACAGCTCGCAGCTGGTTTTGACAGCTGTGGGTTGTATTCTGGCCTCACCGGGCTCTTATTGTGAAGGCGCTCGGTGGGGCTTCCGCCTGTCAAGGTTGGTCAGCTGTCTGTCATCACTGCTCGTTAGTGTTCACCTTCATAAGGCAGGCACTGACAGCAGTTAGATTGCAGGAGTATCATCAGACATAGTCAGATATCGTCTAAACCTCGTTAGACCTTCATGTCAGGTTCGTATTCTTTTGGTCTTGTCATAGTTTAGCTCGTAGTGGCTGGGGTTAGTCCTACAAGCCCTTGTATCGCTTTCTGTGTTTTTGCCCTTTGCGACTCATAGCCTTGTGTCTTGTCTGGTTTTATTAATAAATTACCATCATTGCAAAACTCACCAGTGGACTCTTGGTGTCTTATGGTGATCCGCGAGGGTCACCGCATGACAGCCTGATTGTTTAGAGCTTTGAAAGTGAGAAGAAGGATTTTAAACTTAATTCTAAACTCTATGGGAAGCCAGTGAAGGGAGGCCAGAACCAAAGAGATATGATCTCTCTTTCTAGTACCTGTTAAAACTCTTGCTGCAGCATTTTGGATCAACTGAAGACTTTTTAGAGGTGTTTTAGGACAATATGATAATAAAGAGTTACAATAATCTAATCTAGAGCTAACAAAAGTATGGATCAGTTTCTCAGCATCACTCTGAGACAAGATGCTCCTAATCTTGGCAATATTACGCAAATGATAGAAGGCAGTCTTAGAAACAAATTTAATATGTGAAATGAAAAACAGATCTTGATCAAAAATAACTCCAAGGTTTCTCACAAAGCTATTAAGAGAAAGAGTAACTGCATCCAAACTAAAAGTTTGATTTGGAAAGGTATTTCAAAGGTTTTTTGGACCAACAAGAATGACTTCAGTCTTATCTGAATTTAATAGCAGGAAATTACAAGTCATCCAAGCTTTGATTTCCTTAAGACAGGCTTCTAACTTTGCTAATTGATTACTATCATCTGGCTTCATTGACAGGTATAATTGTGTGTCATCTACAAAACAATAAAAATGTTTACAGTGCTTTCTAATAATGTTGTCTAATGGAAGCATATATAAACTAAAAAGAGTAGGGCCTAGCACAGATCCCTGTGGGACTCCATGACTGAGCTTTGAGTTGAAAGAAAACTCATTACTGACATGAACAAACTGGAACCTATCAGATGAATAAGATCTAAACCACTGCAACGAAGTTCCATTAAGTCCAACATGGTATTCTAATCTATCAAGTAGAATATTATGATCGATAGTATCAAAAGCTGCACTAAGGTCTAAAAGGACAAGTATAGAAACAAGTCCATTATCAGATGCGATAAGGAGGTCATTAGTGACTTTCACTAAGGCTGTTACAGTACTATGATGGATTCTAAACCTAGATTGAAACTCTTCAAATAAACCATTTCCCTGCAAGTGGTCAAATAATTGTGTAGCAACAACTCTTTCTAAGATTTTTGAAATGAAAGGGAGATTAGAGATTGGTCTATAGTTAGCTAAAACTCCTGGATCCAGTGTTGGCTTTTTGAGTAAGGGTTTAATTACAGTAGTTTTAAAAGCCTGCGGTACATGGCCTAAAGTTAATGAAGAATTGACTATTTGAAGAATAGAGCTACCAATAAATGGGAAGACTTCTTTAATAAACTGGTAGGAATAGGATCTAAAAGACAAGTTGAAGGCTTGGATGAGGAAATTATTTTGTCTAACTCTAAAAGGTCAGTTGGAGTAAACTCATCCAAACAGATATCAATTGAAGGAGTTGTAGTAGTTACTGTATTTAAGTTAATAGTGGGAAGAATCTGACTGATTTTATCTCTGATAGATGAAATTTTATTGGAAAAAGTTCATAAAGTCCTGACTAGTAAGCTCTAAGGGAGTGCTAGGATTGACAGAGTCCTGACTCTTTGTCAGCCTGGCTACAGTGCTGAAAAGAAGCCTGGGATTATTTTTGTTCTCTTCTATTAATGCAGAATAATAACTTGTTCTAGCTTTTCTAAGAGATTTTTTTTTTTATAAATTAAAAGATGATTTCTCCAAGCTAAATAGATTTCATCTAAATTAGTGGAGCGTCATTTTCTTTCTAATTAACAAGTCTTCTGTTTTAAGCTATGAGTTTCTGTGTTGAACCAAGGAGTTTAAATCTTTGATTAGACTTTTTCTTTTTTAAAGGGGCCACCATGTCTAGAGTCTGATGCAGAGAAGCTGTAACACTATCTACCATGATATCAATTACAGAAGGAGCAAGCTGTCTACAGCTTATATCTGTTGTGTTGACACATGGCATAGACGAAACAGTCTGCATAAATTTGGTTACAACATCATCTGAGAGGCATCTACTGTAGTAATATTTTTCTTTAGGAGCCAAAAAGTCAGAAATAGTAAAATCAAAGGTTAACAGACAATGGTCTGACAGTACAGGGTTATGAGGAGACACTACAAGATTTTCTATTTCTATGCCATATGTCAGAACAAGGTCCAACGTATGGTGGAGATAATGGGTAGAATTGCCTACTTTCTGAGAAAACCCCATCAAGTCTAAAATTGAATTAAATGCCATATTGAGGCAATCACTATCTACATCTACATGTACATTAAAGTCCCCTACTATAATTATTCTATCTGATTCAGCACTAAATCAGCTAAGAATTCGGCAAATTTGGATAAAAACTTTCAGTAGGTCAATGGAGGACGATAAACTATGGTAAATAAAGTTGGGTTCTGCCTAAAATTGCTAAAATACCCGATACTGAGGACCAGGCCCTCAAAGGAATTATAACGTGTTTTTTGCTTTACATTAACTAGTAATTTGGAATGGTAAATTGTTGCTACTCCTCCTCCACGACCAGAACTTCTGGGTTTTTGACAGTTTAAATAACCAGAGGGAGTTGATTCATTTAAATCAACATAATCCTCTTGTCCTAACCAAGTCTCTGTAAGGGATATGAAATCAATCTGATGATCAATTAACATATCATGGACTAGAAGAGACATGGGAGTTAGAGACCTAATATTTAACAAACTGCATTTAATTTTTTAATTATGTGGAGGAACAGAGGCCAAATCATTCAATTTAGAGGCTTCATGTTTAATTTGAGTTTTACCAACTTTTTGTTTAATCACTTTGCGATGCTTATACATTATATTTTTATTTACTTTGGCGGGAGCAGACAATGATTCTCTGATGGGGAATACAGGGGCTAAGTTGAGGGGTGGCAGATGAAGAGGAGCTGCAGAGAGGCATGTAAGACTGCGACTCTGCTTCCTGGTCCCAACTCTGAGTTGTCAAGGTTTTAGAAATTTGGATAAAAATTATGCCAGATTGTTAGATAAATGAGACGCGCCATCCAAAGTGGGATGGACGCTGTCTCGTCTAATAAGACAAGGTTTTCCCCAAAATGAGCTCCAATTGTCTATGTAGCCCACATTGTTTTCAGGACACCACACAGACACCCAGTGGTTGAAGGATGACAAGTGGCTAAACATGTCATCACTGGTCAGATTGGGGAGAGGCCCAGAGAATACTACAGAGGCAGACATTGTTTTGGCAAAGTCACACACCGATTCCACATTAAGTTTTGAGACTTCCAACTGCCGGAGTCGGATGTCCTTAATGCCGGCGTGGATAACAATTGTGGAGTATTTACAGTTACTTTTAGCCAGTATTTTCAAATTTGACTCGATGTCGCCTGCTCTGGCCCCAGGAATGCATTTGACTATGGCCGCTGGAGTCTCTAGGTTCACATTTCTGACTACAGGGTCGCCAATGATCAGAGCTTTTTTCCTTAGCGGGTGTGTCACTGAGCAGGGAAAAACGATTAGAAACATGAACAGGTTGGTGGTGAACCGGAGCCTTGCGACTAGGCTTCCTCCTCACCGTCACCCACTCTGTCTCCTTGTTGCTGAGGAGGACCGGAGGACCGCTAGCAGGCCGCCCAAAGCTAGGGAGCTCCGCTGCAGCTAAGGGGCGTCCATCATTATTAACTGGCACAGATGGCGTTTCTATGCAGCAGAGCTGGGATTCCAAATCAGACAACCTCGCCTTGAGCGCCACAAATAGACAACATTTATTACATTTACCATTATCACTAAAAGAGGCAGAGGTGTAGCTAAACATCTGACAGAGAGAGCACACCAGAGGAGAAGGGGAAGGAGAGCTAGTAGCCATAGTGAGTGGCTAACCTGAAGCTAACAAAAACACTGATGAAAAGTGAACAGTGTTACGTATGGCTCTTGCGAGCCAAACAATGAGAGCCGAGGGCAGACCAGTGAGTTTGCGTTATTTATTGTGAAAAGAGGAAAGGAACAAAGGAACAGGGCCTCGTGGGGCCAAAACACAAATGATGACAAGGGTAAACACTTACACACGATGCAAGATGATAGAAGGTTGGCTGGCGCCGGACGTAGGGGTTCCAGCCTTACCCACGCCAGAGAAGAGCATGGATAATCGTGCGTGAGGTCACAGCCCCGAATGATCGGAGCTGCTCCCTTTTATAATGGTTGACAGCATCTCAGCTGATGAGGTAATTGGACTCCAGCTGTCCCGTAGAGCTTGACAGCTGGGAGCCCGCTGAGACGCTGTCACAATAAGAGCTGGGCCGGTAAGAACGGCCAGTGTGACAAACAGAAGGTTAAAGAGGGTGATTAGATGACACTGAGTGCGCACACAGGTGCAAGAGGCTTGTTAAACAGAAGTGAGAGCTAACATAGAAGAAAAAAAGTGATTAAAATACAATTAAAGGCAAAAATCCTCAGGAGAATGAGAGCTAATCACAGAGCAAACCACACAGACAGCCAGCAATGTAGGAAGTGATGATACGTTACCACAGGGAGGTGTGGTAATGAAGTATTGGATATGTTCTGAATTGGGATTTTCTGAAGTATCGACTTAACAGGAATGTTTTATCAACACTTATTACGTTTGCACTTGACGATATTTTATTTGTTTGCATGTGTGTGAAATGACAATAGATGTCTTCATGCTGATTGAGATGTTTAGCAAGTTACTGGCTAGATTTAGGGACCTTTTTTCTCAGCTGTGCAAAATAACTGGTTAAACAAACAAATCATAATATTTTGTTCAGTATTTCTGTCATTTAATAAATTTTGCTTGCCGGAACTGTTGTATAAAAGCAATATTACACTTGACATTGTTACGGTATCATCATTATACTAACTATGGCTGTGATACTCTTCGTGTCCTTTGCTATGGAGGCTCATTAGAACATCTCAGTGACTACCCTAAGGCTCTTGGGGATGGCTGTTACCGTTGGTGCCATGACCAAAGACCTAGAGATGTCACTCAATAAAGTTGACAAGCCTGGGCTTCCTAGATGGTTTAAAGCCTGGATATACCAGCATTCCATGCTGCCATGGGTCCTGTGGCCACTGCTGGTTTACTCTGTCCCAGTAACTACAGTTGAGTCCCTGGAGAAGAAGGTTACTTCCTGCCTTCGGAAATGGATGGGTTTCCCACATAGCCTCTCTAGTGCTGCTTTGTTCGGGACCAGTAACACCTTGTAGCTGCCCTTCAGTGGTCTCACTGAAGAGTTCAAGGTGACACAAACCAAAGAAGTCCTGCAGTACAGGGACTCCAAGGACTGTAAGGTGTTATCAGCTGGTATTCAAGTGAGAACAGGGAGGAAATGGAGGGCAGAGGAAGCAGTGGAAGTGGCATAGTCAAGGTTGAGGCAAAAAGCCTTGGTGGGTGCCATGGCCAAGTGCAAAGCAGGCCTGGGGTTCATGCCAAAGATCCAGGTGCATAAAAACCCATAGCAAGGAGAAACACCAGTTAATCCAGGAGGAGGTCTGAGCAGGTTTGGAGGAAGAGCAAGTGAGCAGGGCAGTGATGCTCAGGCAGCAAGGAGCGTGGACAAAGTGGGAAGGAACACTGCAACATTGGATAACATGGTCAACTATCATGAGGGCAGATTTCCACCGTGTCCACTCTCTGGAGCATACAGTCTACGATGCCTGACCGAGTCCAGCAAACCTCCATATCTGGGGAATAGTGAGACACTGTCGTGTCTCCTTTGCTCAGGAAGAGGCTCCTTAGAACATCTTCTCAGTGACTGCCATAAGGCTCTTGGGGATAGCTGCTACCGTTGACACCATGACCAGGTGCTCAAGGTAATAGCTGACACCATAGCCTCAGTCATCAGCAAAGCAAAGGCAAGTAGACACCATCAAACCTCCCAGGGAAAAATTGCCTTTATCAGAGCTGGACAGGAACCCCACCCATAACAAAAGACAGCTTCAGGCCTCCCCTTCACTGCCTCCGATTGGCAACTGCAGATAGATCTTGGAAAGCAGCTGAAATTCCCTCGGCAAGTCCCAACAACATCTCTCCGGTCTGACATCATCATCATCTCTGAGGCAACCAAGCAACTTGTCATACTAGAGCTGTTCCATGGGAAGATTACATAGAGGAAGCGAACAAATGGAAATGTGCCAAGTAGCAGGAGCTAGTGGAGGAGTGCAAGACAAGAGGCTGGAAAACCATCTGTGAGCCAACAGAGATGGGCTGTGGGGGCTTTGCAGGTCATTCACTCTGTAAAGTCTTCAGTCGGCTGGGTATCACAGGAGTGACCAAGTGCAGGGCCAAACAATCTGTTATTGAGGCTGCAGATAAGACCACTAGGTGGCTTTTGATCAAGAGGGCTAAGCCATGGGTTGCGGCTGCTGGGATACAGGTCAGAGAATGATTAACCCCAGCTGGGTCACCTGGGTGAGGGTGTCCGATGTCGAAAGACTCGAAACACCCAGTGATCCCAGGTACATCACTGAAGATGTGTCCCAGCACATCTAGGAGATGTATCTTATACATCAGACTCAAAGATCACTCTGCAGTGACTGAACCTCTTATCAGCAGAAAGAATAAAAAGTCTAGACTTGCCTTTGCTGAGGAGCATGTTGTGTGGACAGAAGAGAACCAGTCCAGAGTGCAATTCAGTGATGAGAGGAAGTTCAATTTATTTGGGTCTGATGGGAAACAATATGTTCTGTGTCAAACTGGGGAAAGACTGAACCTGAATGTGGAGGAGGAAGTGTCATAGTTTGGGTTAGGAGACAATGTTGTGTGACAATGCCCCCTGCCACACTGCAAAGCGGGTTAAACAGTTCCTTGAATCTGACAGTATTGAAACAATGAAATGACCAGCCCAGAGTCCAGATCTAAACCCCACAGAAAATCTCTGGAAAATCCTTGGAGATAAAGTAATGGCTAAGAAACCCACTAAAGCAGAAAAGATTTTTGATCAAGATTTGTTTTTCAATTCACATATTAAATTTGTTTCTAAGACTGCCTTCTATCATTTGCGTAATGTTGCCAAGATTAGGAGCATCTTGTCTCAGAGTGATGCTGAGAAACTGATCCATGCTTTTGATAGCTCTAGATTAGATTATTGTATCTCTTTATTATCAAGTTGTCCTAAAAAATCTTTTAAAAGTCTTCAGTTGATCCAAAATGCTGCAACTGACATGGTTAGGGACCCAGGAGACAGACGCTGACACGAGTAGATAGTAGACAATTATTTATTAATTAAGGTAATGAGTGAGAGGTGAGTGAATGAGTGCGTGGCTGTCTGGTCACTGGAGCTGAGCGATTCCTGCGGCGACCTGGCAACCCTGGAACACACAAGCACAGGAGATTACTACTGTTCATATGAAAGGGAAAGTGAAGCTTGTGTTGCTTACTTGCAGGTGCCACAGAGAGAATACTGCTGGCTCCGAGTGCCCGTGCAGCATGGTGCGCGTAGTGTTCGACGCTGAGGTGGTGAGGAGGCACTCCGAGGTGGAGGAGATGGCGTCCCATCAACTGGGGAGGTAAGTCCGCTGCCAGGGAGGTCCACCTGTGCACAGGGGAGAAGGCTAGGGAGAGATGAGTGAAGAGATGTCTTACGTGACGTGGCTTGGCTTGACGGCTTGGCTTTGGCTTTGGCTTGAGGTCGTATTCTCGACGCGTTGCAAGGCAAAGGCAACAGACGACTCCGTGCAGGGCAGTCTGAGACTCTGGCTTTTAAAGCCCGTTGATTATCACCAGCCAGTGTGTGCGCAGCTGAGGATGATGATGACGGCCCAGCGGCCGTCATGACAGTACTCCCCCCTCTAGAGGTGCTTTCAGGCACCTGCCCAATCCTACCTGGATGCGCCCGATGAAAATCACGGATCAGCTGCTTGTCGAAGATCAACGCCGGGTGAATCCAGGAGCGATGCTCAGGACCAAACCCCTCCCAGTCCACCAAATACTGAAGGCCCCGACCCCGCCGATGGACATCCAAGATGGCAGTCACCCCCCAAGCTGGATGGCCATCGATCATCCTCGGGGGGGCAGGAGCTGCGGGGGGTGGGCACACAGGGTCGGCAATGTAGGGCTTGACCTGGGAGACGTGAAAGATAGGGCAGATGCGCATAGAAGAGGGCAGTGCAAGGCGCACAGACACAGGGTTGATAATATGGGTAATTACATAAGGACCGATGAAGCGCTTGGTCAGCTTGCGCTTCTCGGCCGGCACATTGATGTTCCTAGTGGACAACCAAACCTTCTGACCCACCTTATAGTCTGGGGCGGGCCTCCTGTGGCGGTTGGCCACCTGGATGTTACGTTCCGTAGTCCGAAGGAGGGCTCTGCGGGTGATGGACCAGATTCGCCGACAACGCCTGGCGTGAGCCTGTATTGAAGGGACTGCTACCTCCTTCTCCTCCTCAGGGAACAGTGGTGGATCAAACCCCAGAGGCGCCTTGAAAGGGGACATCCCCGTAGCAGAGGACACCGTGGTGTTATGAGCGTACTCGATCCAGGGTAGAAACGTGCTCCAAGAAGAGGAGCAGGAAGAGATGACACAGCAAAGCGCAGCCTCCAGCTCCTGATTGGCCCGCTCGCACTGACTGTTGCTCTGCGGGTGGTACCCAGAAGAGAGACTAGCCGTGGCCCCCAGCACTGTGCAGAATGCCTTTCAGACCTGGGATACAAACTGTGGTCCTCGATCCGATACGATGTCTGCGGGGATTCCATGAAGACGGACCACATGCTGTACGAGAAGGTCCGCCGTCTCCCGCACCGAAGGCAGCCCCTGGAGAGGCACAAAATGAGCTGCCTTGGAAAAACGGTCCACTATAGTCAGGACTGATGTAAAATGACCCGAGGGGGGCAGGCCTGTTACAAATTCCAAGGCCACATGGGACCAGGGGCGAGAAGGGACAGGTAACGGGTGAAGAAGACCAGCCGGGGGGGATGATGATGATTTCCCAGTGGCGTACTGAGCGCAAGCCCGGACATAGTTGTTGACGTCCCTCCTTAATCCGGGCCACTAAAAGGTCCTCTGGAGAAGGTCGGTGGTGCGGCCAACCCCCGGATGGCACGCCAGTTTGGACGTGTGACCCCATTGAATTACATGGCTCCTGACAGAACGAGGGATGAACAGTCGGCCCGGAGGGCCCCCACCCAGGTCGGGCTCCGCCTCCTGTGCTCTTCTGACCTTGTCCCGCATCCCCCAAGACAGCGCACCCACCACACAGGATGATGGCAGGATGGTCTCCTCCTGCTCTTCGGTGGACTGTGCGTCAAACTGCCTCGAGAGGGCATCAGGCTTGCCATTCTTGCTTCCCGGCCGGTAGGTGATGGTGAAATCGAACCGGCCGAAGAAAAGAGACCAGCGGGCCTGACAAGCGTTCAACCGCTTGGCCGTCCGGAGGTACTCAAGGTTCCGATGATCTGTCCAGACGACGAATGGCTGGGCAGCCCCCTCCAACCAGTGCCTCCACTCCTCCAAAGCGAGTTTCACAGCCAGCAGCAACTGGTCTCCAATGCTGTAATTCCTCTCTGCCGGTGTCAGGCGGTGGGAGAAATAAGCACACGGCCGGATCCTGCCATCCTCCGGAGAACGCTGGGAGAGAACCGCCCCAACTCCCGAGTCCGAGGCATCCACCTCCACGAGGCACTGCAGCGCCGGGTCCACCTGGGTCAGTACATGGGCCAAAGCAAACTCCTCCTTTAATCGCCAGAACGCTGTGGCAGCCTCCTCACTCCAATGAAAAGGCACCTTAGGGGATGTGAGAGCAGTCAAGGGGCGGGCGATGTTCCCAAAATTTGGCATGAACCGGCGGTAGAAATTAGCAAAACCCAGGAACCCCTACAGCTGTTTCCTGGATGTGGGCGTAGGCCAATCCACCACCGACTTGACCTTGGCCGGGTCGGGAAGCACATGATTACGGGCGATAATGAAACCAAGGAAAGAGGTCTTATCAGTGTGGAACTCACATTTTTCAGCCTTGACAAACAGCTGGTTCTCCAGGAGGCGCTGTAGGACCCGTCACACATGCACCTGGTGCTCCTCCAACATGCGTGAGAAGATGAGAATGTCGTCCAGGTAGACGAACACGAAGGAGTTGAGGAAATCCCGGAGGATGTCGTTTATCAGGCGCTGGAAGACGGCCGGAGCGTTGGTTAACCCAAACGGCATCACCAGATACTCAAAATAGCCGCTTGGGGTCCGGAACGCCGTCTTCCATTCGTTGCCCTCCTTGATGCGCACCAGATGGTAAGCGTTGCGCAGGTCCAACTTCGTAAACCAGGACGCCCCCTGGAGAGAATCAAAGGCCGTGTTCATCAGCGGCAGCGTGTATTTGTCTTTGATGGTTATCTCATTGAGCCCTCGGAAATCGATGCAGGGACGCAGTGAGCCATCCTTCTTTTCCACAAAGAAGAAACCTGCACCCACCGCCGAGGATGAGGGATGAATAATCCCAGAGCTAAGGGACTCCTTGATAAACGTGTCCATAGCCTCACGCTCTGGGTCGGACAGGCTGTATAGGCGACTTGCCGGGAGAGGCGCCCCTGCCCTGAGATTGATTGCACAGTCATGAGGACGGTGAGGAGGAAGGGACAGCGCCCGTGACTTGCTGAACACCGCCCCAAGATCGTGGTAGACTTCTGGTACCATGGACAGGTCCGAGGGTGGCGTCGAAGGAGGAGGCACCGAGACTGAGGGAGCACACGCCGCAGACTGGAGGCAGGCACTCAAACAAAAGGAACTCCAAGCAGTAATTCTCCCATTTTGCCAATCAAAGGTGGGGTTGTGGAGCCGAAGCCACGGATACCCCAGGATTACCGGGGAGGAGGAGATGGGTAATACCAAAAAACAAATTTCCTCCCGGTGGTACCCAGAGACTATCACTGACACGGGGGCCGTCTGGTGGGAAACAGAGGTCAGTGATGTCTTGGACAACGTGACAAGATTGACAGGTGGGCACAGAGGTTGACGGCTGAGGCCCATCTGGGTTGCCAGGTCTCTGGAGATAAAGTTCTGCTCAGCTCCAGAGTCATTTAAGGCATGTGTTATGTGTTCCTTATGTTTGTGAAGCAGTCTAATGGGGACATGGCAACTAGTGAGGGGCTTTTTCTGTCTCTCGTCCATGAATCCCCCTACTGTGATCCACGGACCTCCCCTTTTTAACCGGTTCGGACATTCAGCAACCCCATGAGACCCACTGCCACAATAAAAACATAGGCCCAGATCCCTGCGGTGCTGTCTCTCAGCCGCTGAAACTCCCGATTGTCCGATGACCATATCCTCCTGTTCCGGAAGTTCCTCTGACGGAGGCAGAGCAAGGAGAGGTGACCTAGCGGAGCGAGGGTGGGGTTTGCTCGAACGGCTAACTGTCCTTCGCTTGGCCGCTTGCTCCCTTAGCCTACTATCCAAACTGATGGTGAGTGAAATTAATTCCCCTAACCTATCTGGTTTATCCCGTGCCGCTAGCTCATCTTTCAGCTCAGAGCTAAGACTGCGGAGGAAGATACCGCAAAGCGCTGGCTCCCCCCACCCAATCTCAGCAGCTAATACCCGGAAGTCTATGGCGTAATCGGCGGCAGATCTACTGCCCTGCCGGAGGCTTAGCAGCCGTTCGGTTAGCACCACGCCCCGGTCAGTATGATCAAATACCTCCATAAATTCTGCCACGAACTGCTGGTAAGTCAAAGAGGGATAATTAGGTTTAGCCATAACTGTATAAGCCCAGTCTAATGCCCTTCCCCCAGTAGATTGGAGATGTACCAATTTTGCTTTGATCGGTGGCAAATTCTCCCGGGACACGGTGAAAAACCGATTCGCACTGGAGCAGAAAACCTTGCGTTTCCCCGAGTTTTCCGCTGAAGTGGGCGGGGGTTGGCACGGGAGTGAGGCGAGGTAAAAATGGCTGGTTAATTTGGCTAGTAGGAAAGGCTACGGGAGCTGGGGATGCCCCAGCAGTTGGGGGGGAACACCTGGCGTCCTTCCAGACGGTCCAGCCGGCTGTTAACCTGAGTTAGCTGATTTAAAATAACTGTCTGTTGGTGTGAAATCATATCTACTCGGGCGCTAAGAGTGTTCAAACGCCGCGCCAGCGCGCTGTCAGCTGGGTCATCTTGACGGAGTCGTACTGACATGGTTAGGGACCCAGGAGACAGACGCTGACACGAGTAGATAGTAGACAATTATTTATTAATTAAGGTAATGAGTGAGAGGTGAGTGAATGAGTGAATGGCTGTCTGGTCACTGGAGCTGAGCGATTCCTGCAGCGACCTGGCAACCCTGGAACACACAAGCACAGGAGATTACTACTGTTCACATGAAAGGGAAAGTGAAGCTTGTGCTGCTTACTTGCAGGTGCCACAGAGAGAATCCTGCTGGCTCCGAGTGCCCGTGCAACGTGGTGCACATGGTGTTCAACGCTGAGATGGTGAGGAGGCACTCCGGGGTGGAGGAGATGGCGTCCCATCAACTGGGGAGGTAAGTCCACCACCAGGGAGGTCCACCTGTGCACAGGGGAGAAGGCTAGGGAGAGATGAGGGAAGAGATGTCTTACGTGACGTGGCTTGGATTGACGGCTTGGCTTTGGCTTTGGCTTGAGGTCGTATTCTCGACGCGTTGCAAGGCAAAGGTGACAGACGACTCCGTGCAGGGCAGTCTGAGACTCTGGCTTTTAAAGCCTGTTGATTATCATCAGCCGGTATGTGTGCAGCTGAGGATGATGATGACGGCCCAGCGGCCATCATGACAGCAACAAGAGTTTTAACAGGTGTCATGACCCGAGCGCTGATCTCGTCCGCGCTTGGGTCATACATCATCTTTTTCTGGCTTTGACAGCAGTGTGTTCCTTCTGGCTCCCCGGGCTCTTATTGTGACAGAGCCCAGAGGAGCTTCCTGCTGTCAAGGCTGAAATAGCTGTGCTGCATTCGGGGTCATTAGTGACCGGCGTTAAAAGCAGACGCCGAATGCACCCCGATACAGCAGTCTCTGTTTATCTCCCTATCAGAGCTCCGTGAAGACTCTTTGCTGTCTGAAGCATCGGACATCCCCCGGCTCAGACGCCATCTTCTCATCATCTTCAATTGTAAGTTATCTTGTTGTTATCCAGTCCTCGTTGTAGTGTGTTTTAGCCCACCGTGGCTTTTTCCTTTATTAGTGTGTGTTATCCCCTGTTCCCTTACCTTTAATAATAAACACCTCTGCAAACTCTCCGGTGACTGTTGGCGTCTTATGGTGGCTCGCGAGCGCCACCGTGACAGTAGACTGCTGCCAGAGCGTCTAGAGAGAGGCACCACACCAAGACGCCATTCACCGTGAATGTTGCATACTATAAATTGGACTGTTGTTCCTACCTGTCTGGGTGCTGTGCTGGAGGCATGCCGTCGCGGAGGGCCCGCACTCAGAGTCAGAGTGACGATCTGGCAGATGCTCTTGAGTGCGTTGATGAAATCCTCATCACCGCCTCCCTCCTCGACTTCAGCAGCAACGTGCACCGGTACCTGGACCAAGCTGAGGATGTCCTCAATCATCTCCCCTGCTTCGTTAATCACCCCGAAGTTAGTGCGAGGAGATACAACATCGCCGCACAGCGTGAGATACTCCGTGGGCTGGAGGGAAGTCCCGGCAGGAAGCCGAAGAGGAGGAATGGTCGCCCCTCGCTTTGGTATCCTGCTCCTGCCTCCGTTCCGGCCCGGGAGTTCACACCATCCAGAGGTCTTTCCCCATCGGGCATGACGTCACTCGGGATTCCCCCAGAGGAGCTGCAGCTGACAGCAATCAAGATCTGGGACCGAGTGGCTGCTGCTCACTCCTCTGTGCATCCTTCTGTAATTATGAAGCACGTGGCGGCGGCAGTCAGACTGGTGGAGAGGAATCCCGGGTTAAGTGTCTTTCCTGAGTTCGCCGACCTCCTCGCCTCAGTCTCTGCACAGGAGTGGCGATTCCCAGACCTCACCTTCGTCTCGCCCTCTGCCAGAAACCGTTGTCACCTCCACAACCCTCCTCAGCGTGAACCCCATCCGGATCCAGTTCCGGGTCGCCGCAAGGGCTCAATCCCCCACACAGCTGCCACCCCTGTGCCTCATCAGAGGGGAATCCCCGCAGCCTCTCCCTCCAGGCCATCTTCTCCTGCCGTCCCCTCAGCGCTCCATGCCCGGCTCGTCTCAGCTGTCACCCCCTCCTCCTCGTCGCCTATCCCAGCTGCTGTGTGTCTCTGGAGTCCTGTTTCGGAGTGTCCCATCCCGGAACCTTCTCGAGCGGCTCCCCTTCATCCTCCCAGGGGGCCCTCTGTCACCGTCCGGCGGGGGAAGGAAGGAGCAACGTCCGCTGCAGCAGGCACCATCCAGCCTCCAGGAGACAGGCAAGTCCAATCTCATCCATATTATCATTATTGTGATTTGCCTTGTCAGACTCCTGGGGGTGGAGTTTGGGGTTCGCAGCCCCCCGAGCTCCCACCACCTGCTGTGGCTTTAATGATTAATCACGCATCCTCTGTGTCTCCCTCCGATGAGCGGGCCTCGACGCCAGGCCAACATCGCCGGATGAGGAGGGGGCCTGTGGTTCTGGAGAGCCTGGTTCTGGTCCCGCAGCCACGTCGTGGGTGGAGGAGGAGAGCGGACTGCAGCGTGGAACCTGTGCCAATGAGGAAGCATCCCTGGGTCTCCACGGACGAGCGGTCCGGTCCAGCAGGTCAAGGGTCCCCTGCTACCACACCGTGTGGGCCGTCGGTGTGGGCATCGGGACCGGAGGATCCAGAAGCTGCGGATACCATCATGCCAGCTGCGGAGCCCGACGTAGCTGAGTGGGAGCCGGATGACGACCTCCTGCCGTCTGAGCCCGGATCTTCGGAGTCCTGGACGGTGTCAGAACCTGAGATCAGGCAAGTGCTCTGTATTGTCTTTCTCCTTTCCTTTCTCGAGCATTTTTGCCTGTCCTTGGGGAGACGAGCCGGGTGCAGCCGCCCGCTGCATCCGAGCTTGTCTCCCCGGGTTCTGGCGCTGCCGGTGATCCTGATCCCGGTTCTTTTCTCCCTCCGGAGCCTTCTCCCAGGGTCGCCGGCGAGGAGCTGCCTTCGCCTGCTGTGCCAGAGGTTTGGGGTTCGGGGTTGGAGGTCGGTTCTGGTGCGGCGCCGACCCAGTCGGGGTCCGTCACGGGTGCAACCGAGACCCAATCAGGGTCCGACGAGGGTACAGCACCAGCAGGATCCAAGTTTGGTGAGGGAGCTGCAGATCCCCTGCCACTGGGCACTGGACTGGCTCATCTTCTCCCCCATCTTCACCATCGTCCTCATCTTCACCCTCATCTTCCTCCCAAGTCTTCTCCACCAGGTGCCGTATGGACCCCTCACTTTCGGCCCGGCTCGCCCTCGCTATTCCCCTCTACAGGGAAGCTGTTACCTCTCTCTCCCCTGCGGTCCTGGTGGCTGAGCGATGCGGGTCGGCTGCCAGAAGGACTGCCGCGCCCATTCGGCTCTCTGGGCCAGCCACCCGACCCACTGGACTCTCTAATCGGCGGCCTGGTCCGGCCACCTGAAGCTCTGTTTTTCCTGGCCTGAGATTTGGGTAGGCCGCCTGAATTCTTCCCGTTACCCCTGTTGGCGGTTTGGACGCTGGGTGCGGGGAGACTCCCCGAACTGTGTAATTGTGCCTGTCATCTCTGTGTTTTTCTCCTCTGTTCCTTCGTTATTTTGTGGATGTACAGGTGTATTATGATTTCATATAATCTCATTTCTGTTAGTATGCCCTTGTTTTCTTTCTAGGCCACTCCTGTTGTTGCATTCCTTTTTCTTTAGGGTTTGGTCCATATATTGTCTGCATTTATGGAGTATTGTGGGTTTTTTTCTCTCTTCCCCACCGTACTCTGTGATTGCTTCGTTTGTTCCCTGTCAGCGTCTTGGGTTTTTTTCTTTTCCTTTTTTTTACTCCCTCCCTCCTGGCCTGTGCCCCATCCGCCCACCCTGGGTGGGGTGGCGGGGGGGGGGCTTGGGTGTTATTGGCCATTCTGAGCCCAGCCTGGAGGGGGAGGTAGTGTCATGACCCGAGCGCCAATCT
The DNA here is from genome assembly GCA_020510985.1 of Pholidichthys leucotaenia. Classification (NCBI taxonomy): domain Eukaryota; kingdom Metazoa; phylum Chordata; class Actinopteri; order Cichliformes; family Pholidichthyidae; genus Pholidichthys; species Pholidichthys leucotaenia. The sequence continues at coordinate 288,883,218 of CM035844.1, read as the reverse complement.
CGTCCGCACTCGGGTCATACATCATCTTTTTCTGGCTTTGACAGCAGTGTGTTCCTTCTGGCTCTCCAGGCTCTTATTGTGACAGCGCCTGGTGGAGCTTTCTGCTGTCAAGGCCGAAATAGCTGTGCCGCATTCGGAGTCATTAGTGACCGGCGTTAAAAGCGGACGCCGAATGCACCCCGATGCAGCAGTCTCTGTTTATCTCCCTATTAGAGCTCCGTGAAGACTCCTCACTGTTTGAAGCATCGGGCACCCCCCGGCTCAGACGCCGTCTTCTCATCATCTTCATTTGTGAGTTATCCTGTTGTTATCCCATCCTCGTTGTAGTGTGTTTTAGCCCACCATGGCTCTTTCCTTTATTAGCGTGTGTTATCCCCTGTTCCCTTACCTTTAATAATAAACACCTTTGCAAACTCTCCGGTGACTGTTGGCGTCTTATGGTGGCTCGCGAGGGCCACCGTGACAACAGGTACTAGAAAGAGAGATCATATCTCTCCGGTTCTGGCCTCCCTTCACTGGTTTCCCATAGAGTTTAGAATTAAGTTTAAAATCCTTCTTCTTACTTTCAAAGCTCTAAACAATCAGGCCCCTTTTTATTTAAAAGATCTGATATTACCCTATTATCCTAACAGAGCACTACGCTCCCAAAATGCAGGATTACTTGTAATACCTAGAATCTCCAAAAGTACAATGGGAGGCAGAGCCTTCAGTTATCAAGCTCCTCTCCAGTGAAACCAGCTGCCAATCTGGATTCGGGAGTCAGACTCGATCTCTGTTTTTAAGAATAGCGTTAAAACCTTCCTTTTTGATATAGCCTACAATTAGGGAGGGATCATGTGTCTCTGAACCCTCCCTTAGTTATGCTGCTAATAGGTTTAGACAGCCAGGGGACCTCCAATAATGCACTGGGCTTCACTCCTTTCTTCACTCTCAATGAAATATTTTTTTTGCTGGTCATTGACATACAGCAGATGACTGCCCCTCCCTGTGCCTGGTTCTGCTGGAGGTTTCTTCCTGTTAAAAGGGAGCTTTTCCTCTCCACCGTCACCAAGCGCTTGCTCACAGGGGATCGTCTGATTGCTGGGGTCTTTCTGCAATTGTGGGGGTCCCCCCTTAAGTTGAAAGTGCTATGAGATGACTGTTGTTATGAAATGGCGCTATATAAATCAAGTTGAAGTGAATTGAACTGAACTGAAGAGTGAAGAAGAGTGGACCAAGATCAGACCAGAGCAGTGTGAGAAACTAGTGATGTCCTGTGGGTCCAGATGTGCTGAAGTCATTCAAAGCAAAAGCCTCTATACTTCCTATTAATTTTTGAATTGCAAACCTTTTTCTGATGTCGGGGTGTAAAGCCCAGTCTCACCAAAAAATGTTCAATTGCACATTTTGTCACTCAGAGAAAATGTACACAGACACATAAAAAAGATTTTTGACGTGTAGTGGATACATGGCATTTACAGCTTTAAGAAAGGTGTCTAATGTCAGCTTAACGTTTGTCATTTTGTGTTCCTGTCACTTTTATTGTCTTTCACCATTGACCAACTACCCCAAACTTTAATCCCTAACCCTAACCTCGCAGGAACAGGAAAATGTAAGGAAAAGGTCAGTCACAGATGACAGTTGGAGTCGAACTCGAGTGTTTCTGTGTGTGTTGCTTGAACATCTGTGTAGTTAACCATCTGCCATCCCCCTCCCACCAACCGAATGAGCGCTGGGAAACCCAAGTAAAAGATGTGTTGTTCTGCGCAAGTGCGGTGACGACTGTTTAGGAGTGTTTTGCGCATGCGCAGTGAGTGAGCTTGTAAAAACATGTCGAGGCATGTTATAATGTACAATTTTAGATTGGTGGGAAAACGTTTATTGGGTTGGAACTGTAATGTGCTCCTCGTTGGGGTTCCTGGCAGAAACCCCCAGAGACTCCAATACGTCCAAAACAGAGCTGCCAGGATCCTGAAGAGGAAGCGAAAAGGTGTGTGTGTGTGTGTGTGTGTGTGTGTGTGTGTGTGTGTGTGTGTGTGTGTGTGTGTGTGTGTGTGTGTGTGTATTTATAAACCATTCGTGGTGCGGAGATGTACAAACCATCTACAAGCACTGCTCACCTGATGTGGAGTTTTTACTGCTGAAATGCTGTCCCTATTATTTACCAAGGGAATTTACTGCTGTGTTTTTGGCCCCGTATACATTTGTCCACAGAGCAACTACACAGTAGCGCTAAACAAACTCCATAACATCATCAACGCAGTAGAGACGAAACATCCAGATGCTGTTTTCATTGTTGCTGACGACTTTAACCAGTGCAATTTAAGGACTGCACTCCACAAATATTACCAGCATGTGCACATTATCACCCGCAATAAAAGCACATTGGATCATGTTTATTCCAACATACAAGCCGCCTACAGAGGGGCACCCTGCCCCCACTTCAGACAGTCAGATCACATCTCCCTGTTTATGTACCCAGCCTACAGACAAAAGTTGAAACAAACAAACCCTGTTATTAAGCAAATTAAGCGCTGGACTCCAGAGACTGAGAGTACCCTACAAGACTGTTTTGCCTGCACAGAATGGGATGTGTTTAAAGCTGCAGCCACCCGAGAGGACTCTTCTGTAAACATACAGGATTATGCTGAATACATGATTGGGTGCATCAGCATGTGCGTTGATACCATCGTACCCACCATACAGGTCAGGAAGTTCCCCAACCAGAAGCCCTGGATCAACAGTGAGGTACGTCAGACGCTGCATGTACGTTCTCGTGCATTTAAATCAGGCTGTGAGGTCAAGTACAAAGCTGCAAAGTATGGACTGAGAAAGGCTGTAACAACAGCCAAGAGGCAGTACAGAGAAAAGCTGGAAAGCCTCTACTCCACTCCTGACCCAGGGTGCACGTGGAAAGGCCTGCAACACAGCACAGACTACAAGAAGACCAACAGCAGCACCACTAGCTCTACAGACAGCCTGCTGGATGATCTCAGCATCTTTTACACCCGCTTTGAGACCACCAGCCACAGCACAGAGAAGAGACACACACTCATGCACCCCCCCACCCCCCCACTAAGAGTCTCACCAGGCCAGGTAAAGCACTGAGGAACATCAACCCCCGCAAGGCAGCAGGACCAGACAACATACCTGGGCGAGCCCTCAGAGCATGTGCTGCCGAGCTGACCAATGTTCTCACAGCAATCTTCAACCTCTCCCTCAACTAGAGCATAGTCCCCTCCTGCTTCAAAATGACAACCATCATCCCCCTCCCCAAAAGGAGCCCGCCGACCTCTCTGAATGACTACAGACCAGTAGCACTCACTCCAATTATCATGAAGTGCTTCAAGAGGGTGGTGCTGCCCCTCATGCAGGACAGCATACCGGGCAACCTGGACTCCCTGTAGTATGCCTACTGGCCCAACAGGTCCACATCAGATGCCATCACTGAAGCACTTCATTATTCTCTCTCCCACCGGGAAGTTATAGACTCCTATATTAGGATGCTCTTTGTCAACTACAGCTCCGCCTTCAACACGGTCATCCCCCACAAACTCACCGACAAACTGTCTTCACTTGGCTGCACCCCACCCTCTGCAAACTGGCTACTGGACTTTCTAACTGGCAGGCCCCAGTCTGTCAGGATGGGTAACAGGACCTCAGCCATCATCATCACAAACACAGGTGTCCCACAGGGTTGTGTTCTCAGCCCCATTCTCTACTGCCTCTTCACCCATGACTGTGCTGCCTCCCACTAGGACAATATCATCCTTCAGTTCACGGATGACGCAGCAGTGATAGGATGGATCACTGGTGATGACGAAGCATCCTACAGGTGGGAGGTGGCCAACCTGGTGTCATGGTGTGAGGACAACAACCTCATCCTCAACACGGACAAGACAAGGAGATGATAGTGGACATGAGGAAAGGGAGGAGGAGACCCCATCGGCCGCTGTTCATGCGGAAGCTTGAGGTGGAGAGAGTGAGCAGCTTTAAATACTTGGGCATCCACATCAGCAAGGACCTGAAGTGGACACACAACACCACAGAGCTGGTTAAGAGAGCTCAACAGCGACTGTACTTTCTGAGGAGGCTGAAGAAGTTTGGCATGTCCTCTAGGATCCTCAACAATTTCTACAGCTGCATCATCAAGAACATCCAGACCAACTGCATCACTGTGTGGTACAGCAGCACCACTGCCCTGGACCACAAATGCCAGCAGAGAGTGGTGAAGACGGCAGACACTTTTTGCCCCACTGTAGGAACTCACACACTGGCTGCTAAATTTGCACACTGCTCACCTGTACAGTAGTATAGTCTCACCTAACTGATGTCCATATCATCTCTGCTGCTAATTATCATCTCTGCTGCTATGTGTTATGCACAATCTACTGGTACTACCGTTACAGAAATTAGCACCGGGTACTAATTTGTAATTATACACTGCTCGTTGCACAGTGCTCATTTGCACACTGTACATAGTGTTATTAGTACTCATTAGTTTTAGTATTTAGTATCAAGGTGTGCTTAAGGAGTCCTAGCTGCCTAACTGTGTGTTGGTGTGTGTGTTATTATCATCCATTAGTAATTGGATTGAGTTACTGTGTTAGTGTGTCATGACCAGTGTTGTGCAAGTTACTAAAAAATAGTAACTAGTTACAGTTACTAGCTACTTCTTTTCAAAAGTAACTGAGTTGCTTTTGAGCTACTGCATGTTAAAGTAACTAGTTACTTGAAAAAGTAACTTTCACGTTACTTTTAAATGCATACTTAATTCATCTTGCACACACAGCAAGATCAAGGGCCCCTTGTTCACATCAAAAAAAGAAGAAAAAGAAAACTGATGAGAAAAAAGTCATCTTACAGAGAAAAAATGTCTGAGATTTACATTAACTATTGTAATCAGTAGAAAGTCAGAAATTTACTAGAAATAAAGCTAAAAATTCACAGAGAAAATGTTGGACCCCCTGGTGGGCCGTTTTTGGCCCACGAGTCCTATGTTTGACACCCCTGGACCAGCCCATTAAAAATGAATATTTAGAGGATTTAGTTCCATGAAACAGTTGCAGATCACAACAGCATGTAAATGAATGAGATAAAATAAAATAAAAAGCACAGATAAATGAAAGTTCACCTCTTAGAAGAAGCTGTTATTTACTACACCAAATCACAATCACTTTTTCTCTGTGCATAAGAAAACTTTAAATGCATTTAATGCAGACATTAAATGTGAGCTTCTTGCTCAAAAAATACTCATGTTTAACCACAGAGGTAGGAGCTGTTGGGAGCTACTTACCGCTCGGACAACAGGTGGTCAGGGCTCGAGATGAGAAGTCGCCACCGCCACAGCATTTCTCCCTACAGAGTTGTGATGTGAACTGGGGCAGGATAGGAAATGGACCCGCAGAGGAGACTGGGTAACGGCTGTATCAGTTATGGTAGGGTCAGTTTATATTTATTTGCTTGCCTTCGCCTTTGGCATGACAACCTCCAGTAGCTTGAGGCACTGGAGATGGCAGTTGTCCCACCAACAGCCACCAAAACTGTGTTCATCCCCAGTTGGCAACTGATGAGGAGGGTGTCTAGCAACTGCAAGTTGTATGGTCCTCTATTTGCGCTAAAAATATCTATCCATATTAATAAAATGAGTAACACGAGTAATGCATCTGATCAAATTTCAGTAACTGTACTACATTACTGAATTTTTAAACAGTAATTTCATTACACAGCACCATCTATCCATCCATCCATCTTCTACCGCTTTTCCAGAGGTCCGGGTCGCGGAGGCAGCAGCCCAAGCAGAGAAGCCCAGACCTCCCTCTCCCCAGCCACCTGCTCCAGCTCTTCAGAGAGAACACCAAGGCGTTCCCAGACCAGCTGGGAGACATAGTCTTTCCACCGAGTCTTGGGTCTGCCCCGGGGTCTCCTCCCAGTGGCATGTGCCCGAAACACCTCAAGTGGGAGGCGTCCAGGAGGCATCCTAATCAGATGCCCATACCACCTCAACTGGCTCCTTTCAATGTGGAGGAGCAGCGGTTCTACTCTGAGCCTCTCCCGGATGACTGAGCTCCTCACCCTATCCCTGAGGGTGAGTCCAGCAATCCTATGGAGAAAGCTCATTTCAGCCACTTGTATCCGCGATCTCATTCTTTCAGTCATTACCCAAAGTCTGTGACCATTGGTGAGAGTAGGAACGTAGATTGACTGGTAAATTGACAGCTTTGCCTAAGAACTCAGCTCCCTCTTCACCACAACAGACCGGTACAACATCCGCATCACTGCAGATGCTGCTCCGATCCGTCTGTCAGTCTCTCGCTCCATTCTCCCCTCACTCGTGAACAAGACCCCAAGATACAGTGGGGGAAAAAAGTATTTAGTCAGCCACCAATTGTGCAAGTTCTCCCACTTAAAAGATGAGAGAGGTCTCCAATTTTCATCATAGGTATACCTCAACTATGAGAGACAAAATGAGAAAAAAAAATATCCAGAAAATCACATTGAAGGATTTTTAATGAATTAATTGGTAAATTCCTCAGTAAAATAAGTATTTGGTCACCTACAAACAAGCAAGATTTCTGGCTCTCACAGACTTGTAACTTCTTCTATAAGAGGCTTCTCTGTCCTCCACTCGTTACCTGTATTAATGGCACCTGTTTGAACTCATTATCAGTATAAAAGACACCTGTCCACAACCTCAAACAGTCAGACTCCAAACTCCACTATGACCAAGACCAAAGAGCTGTCAAAGGACACCAGAAACAAAATTGTAGACCTGCACCAGGCTGGGAAGACTGAATCTGTAATAGGTAAGCAGCTTGGTGTGAAGAAATCAATTGTGGGAGCAATTATTAGAAAATGGAAGACATACAAGACCACTGATAATCTCTCTCGATCTGGGGCTCCAAGCAAGATCTCACCCTGTAGGGTCAAAATGATCACGAGAACGGTGAGCAAAAATCCCAGAACCGCACGGGGGGACCTAGTGAATGACCTGCAGAGAGCTGGGACCAAAGTAACAAAGGCTACCATCAGTAACACACTACGCCGTTAGGGACTCAAATCCTGCAGTGCCAGACGTGTCCCCCTGCTTAAGCCAGTACACGTCCAGGCCCGTCTGAAGTTTGCTAGAGAGCATTAGGATGATCCAGAAGAGGATTGGGAGAATGTAATATGGTCAGATGAAACCAAAATAGAACTTTTTGGTAAAAACTCAACTTGTCGTGTTTGGAGGAGAAAGAACACCATACCTACTGTGAAGCATGGGTGTGGAAACATCATGCTTTGGGGCTGTTTTTCTGCAAAGGGACCAGGACGACTGATCCGGGTAAAGGAAAGAATGAATGGGGCCATGTATCGTGAGATTTTGAGTGAAAACCTCCTTCCACCAGCAAGGGCATTGAAGATGAAACGTGGCTGGGTCTTTCAGCATGACAATGATCCCAAACACACCACCCGGGCAATGAAGGAGTGGCTTTGTAAGAAGCATTTCAAGGTCCTGGAGTGGCCTAGCCAGTCTCCAGATCTCAACCGCATTGAAAATCTTTGGAGGGAGTTGAAAGTCTGTGTTGCCCAGCGATAGCCCCAAAACATCACTGCTCTAGAGGAGATCTGCATGGAGGAATGGGCCAAAATACCAGCAACAGTGTGTGAAAACCTTGTGAAGACTTACAGAAAATGTTTGACCTCTGTCATTGCCAACAAAGGGTATATAACAAAGTATTGAGATGAACTTTTGTTATTGACCAAATACTTATTTTACCGAGGAATTTACCAATTAATTCATTAAAAATCCTTCATTGTGATTTTCGGGATTTTTTTTTTTCCCATTTTGTCTCTCATAGTTGAGGTATACCTATGATGAAAATTGGAGACCTCTCTCATCTTTTAAGTGGGAGAACTTGCACAATTGGTGGCTGACTAAATACTTTTTTGCCCCACTGTACTTAAACTCCTCCACTTGGGGCAGGAGCCTGTCCCCAACCCAGAGAGGACAATCTGCCTTTTTCTGGCTGAGGACCATGGACTCGGACTTGGAGGTGCTGATTCTCGTTACACAGCACGTTACAGCAAAAGTAGTGGCGTTACAGTAACACGTAACACATTACAGTAACACGTTACTCCCAACACTGATCATGACCTTATTAGAATTGTTGTTTCTGTACCTTTTAAGTTGGCATTTGTTTGGAGAGCAAAGTAAGAATGTCATTGCTCAGGAAATGTAGCATTTCTTAACTGTGCACATGATAATAAAGCCTTTGAATCTGGAATCTTGAATCTTGAAAATATGATCACATCACCATGGTTCTCCACTCTCTCCACTGGCTCCCAGTCAGTGTGAGGATTGAATATAAACTTTGTCTCCTCACATACCAGTGCGTACATGGTAATGCACCTGATTACTTAAAAGAACTCCTTCAATATCAGAAACACACTAGAAGCCTCCGCTCCACAAATACCTACCGACTACACATCCCCAGGTCTAAGCGTTGCACAATGGCAGACAGAGCTTTCCAGGCAGCAGCTCCACGGTTGTGGAATGCTCTGCCTGATTATCTGAGAGCGCCACAGACAGTGGAGTCTTTTAAACTCTTCTGTTTTATAAAGCATATCAATAGTCAGCTATGTGATTTTAGGCATGTTTTTATTTTTATTCTTATTCTTATTTTTTTAAGAGTTTTTACTTTGTGGCACTTTGAGATTTATTTCTTTTAAATGTAAAGTGTGATATAAATAAAATGCATTATAGTAACTTTATTGGGGCATGTAATATTTTTAAATCTACGTGTTGACTGATTCATTCATTCAGGTGTTTCAGGAAGTTTTGCAGTATTTACAGTCCATTATGATAAGAAAAAACAGGCTCATCAGGATCCAGATCAGATCTCTGGTTTGGAGAAAACTTCCAATCATACCAAAGCAGAGGATTCCATTACCACATGACACGATTAAAAAAAAAACAAAAAAAAAACCTGGAGTTTGTTTGTTTTTTTGATTCACCAGAACATCTGAACTTTATTTCAGATTCTCCTCAGTGTCTAAGCAGCAGGTAACCCCTACACATCCAGGTTATTCCAACAGAACTCATATAAAGCCAAAACATTTTACCCTAAACCAGGGGTGGGCAATCATGTGCCATGGAGGGCCATTCCACTGCAGATTTTCTGTTCCACCCAGTGTCTTCAGCAGGTGTTTGCTCTGATCAGCTTCAAGGATCGCTAATAATTGAAAACACCTGCTGAAGACACTGGGTGGAACAGAAAATCTGCGCTGGAATGGCCCTCACTGCCCACCCCTGCCCTAAACCCAACACATAATACCCATCACATATGTATTTTTTTCTTTAATCAATTTAATTTATTTACTTATGATTTATTAAAAATTACAGTGAAATCAGTATTTTTAGCTTATTTCCTTAGTGTTTTTATTCAATTTTAATAATGAAAAGCAGTCTGCAGACCCGTTAAATGCTTATGCTTATAATTATATGAAAAATAATAAATACATAAAGTTGGGACAAACAGTAATAGTCAGTAGTATTGTCAGAATGATGTCACAATAGAAAAAGATTTCAATCAATATTGTTTTATGAAGTGAAACTAAATTTAGAAATTAAAATGTGTAGAGTGACATGAATAATGGGGAGGAATATTTTTTTTGATTTTGTATACTTTATTGATCCCCAGAGGGGAAATTGAGGGCATCCATGGTACGGCGCTATCCCTTTACCATTCACACACACATTCACACCTAGGGCCACTTTAGAGTCTCCAATTAACCTAACTTGCATGTTTTTGGCCTGTGGGAGGAAACCGTAGAAATCCCGGAGTAAACCCACGCAGACATGGGGAGAACATGCAAAATCCACACAGATCACTGTTGGTCAGGGGCTGGGATCGAACCAGGGATCCCATGGCCAAGGGTGAGTTGCTGTGCTGCCGCAGTGCTAACCACTGCGCCACCGCACTGCCCAATATAATGCACTCTCATGGACAATATCAGCGTGTGAACACATAATGCACATTAATCAACAGTATAAACAGGAAGGCTACACAGGTTAATGTGTTGACATTCAAAAGATTCACAGATTTAACTGTCAGGATTAACAAATCAGGAAAATGCTATAAATTTACTTACGTGCCATCTTTGTGTCGGGGCTGCTGCAGCTCAGTAGCAGGACTCCGATGTGTGCGCTGCACAGGGAGTAGGTGGCAGTGAAAAATGTACTGCAGGAGTCACAGCTGGGTCAGGGTTGGGCTTCTCCTTTCTCCAATCAGCTGCTTCTCCTCCTCCTATAAAAATCTGCTCTGTTCCTCCATTCAGTGCCAGGTCTTCAGCCTGAAAGGTCAGTTGCTTTACAGTCAGATTAACTTGGAGTTTTCTTAAAAATTCCAACCCTAAAAAAACAAAAATCCATTGTATTTGTATTGCAATGTACCTGCACTAATGGCAATAAACTTTATTCTATTTGTACCTAGCGGCTAGCTGTTTGCCCCACACCTGATCCACATCCACCTCCACCCTGACTTGGCACCACATCTGGGGCCCCCAGTCTGCTGCCTGGTTTCACTGCCCTGGTCCCGACTGTCCTTCAGCTTCCCCTCCCTATAAGTTGTACCTAAAAGCCAAAGACACACCTGCCATACTGTTAAATTTGCATTTATTGTGAGTAGAATCCATTCATTCTCTATAAGATAAGATAAGATAAGATAAGAAAAGCCTTTATTAGTCCCACAATGGTGAAATTCCAGACGGGCCATTGTAACAATGTTGCCACCTTACCCCCATCCGGTCGGGCTTAAATTTTCAGGGATTCTTCCCTGGATTCTTCCCAGGGTTCCTCTCCAGAGCCCCCACCCACGACCATGGCCCAAAACTCCCAACAAATACCCTTTTTGATGGTTGGGGGGGTGGGGATAGCTCATCATTAATTTGACCAAGAACACCTCTGCTTAGTCATGGGGATGGTGGGACGCCTGTATTTGGACTTCCAGTACACAAACCAACCTCCTGAAGATCCAGGGGGGCCAACCTCCAAACCTGGACGCTGTAGGCCTCGCATGTCTGGGCTGCTTGCTGGGTACTGACCCCCTTTAGACATCTTTAGCTTTTACCAGCCACCTGTCCACCAGGTGACCCCAAGGACCCACTCTTAAGCCCCCCTTACTATCCCAGCTTTGCCCCCAGCCCCAGAATTTCATGGTCCTGGTATTCTGGAGCCGGGGCAGCAGCTGCAAGGTGGGCTCGGCCTGGACACACCTCAGGCTGAGGGGCCTCCTGTCTTCCAGATCACAGGATTGGACCCAGGAGACTTAGGGACCCCTCTGCTACTTGCACGCCTCTGTGCACTCCAGATGGACACGCCCAACAGCTACCACCCCCATTTGAGCACTGGTTCATCAGAGAACCAGGGCCCAAGGGGCAAAGTGGCACACTTCAAATCCACAGTCCACACACTCTGAAGCCACCGTCCTATACGGGCCCTGGTTCATCTCTGAACTACGGCCAAAGGGGCAAAGCAGCACATTTCGAGTCCACAGTCCATGGGCCCCGGTTGATCAGAGAATCAGAGCCACGGGGGGCAAAGTTGAACATCACATGTTCACACGAAATGACTTCTTCACTCATATTTTGTCAAACCTTGCAATGATGTATTACTATATACTGTGTGTATATATATATATATATATATATATACGTATATATATATATATATATATATATATACACTACCGTTCAAAAGTTTGGGGTCACTTAGAAATTTCCTTATTTTTGAAAGAAAAGCACTTTTTTTCAATGAAGATAACTTTAAACTGATCAGAAATACACTCTATACATTGCTAATGTGGTAAATGACTATTCTAGCTGCAAATGTCTGGTTTTTGGTGTAATATCTACATCGTTGTAAGATAAGATAAGATAAGATAAGCCTTTATTAGTCCCACAACGGGGAAATTCCAGGATTGCAACAGCACAGGGATAGCAACACTCAGAGCAACAATCAGAAGGCAAGAAAAAAAAACAAGCAAGCAAGAGCAGCTAATATACATATGTACATATTACTATAAAATATACAGTATATATACACACACACACAGAGACACACAGTGCAGAGCATTGTAGCTGGATGGAATAAATATATGAATATATGAACACCCACAGTACGGAGCATTGCAGCTAGGTGGAATAAATATGCAAGTATATAAACACACACAGTGCGGAGCAATGTAGCTAGATGGAATAATATGTAGATATATAAATATAAACACACCCAGTGCAGAGCATTGTAGCTAGATGGAATAAATATGTAAATATATAAACACACACAGTGCAGAGCATTGTTGCTAGGTGGGATGAAACAGCATAACCGTCTATTTAGTTATCCTACATGGTATGATTATGTGCCCATACATATTCTCACCCTCCATAGCGACCGGTATGTTCCTAGTTGTATGCCGGAGAGGACCATTGTGTAAGTCTATTGCATCTTTTGCATTCAAAAAAACTATTAGTTTGTTACGTCTTTTTGCTATCTCTGCGAGCAGCCCTGCTTAGGTTGTACAGTCTGACAGCCGTTGGTAGGAAGGACCTACGAAACCTCTCGGTTGTGCACCTGGGATGATGTAGTCTGCTGCTAAATGAGCTCCTCAGTGCATCCAGTATGTCCTGCATAGGGTGGAACTCGGACTCCAGCAGAGATGACAGTTTAGCCACCGTCCTTCTCTCTCCTATCTCCTCCATCGGATCAAGGCGCTGCCCCAGGACAGAGCTAGCTTTCTTAATCAGTTTGTTCAGTCTCTTCCTATCGGCTGCAGTAATGCCACTGCCCCAGCAGACCACTCCAAAAGTGATGGCTGATGCCACCACCGTGTCATAGAATGACTTCAGCAGCGCCCCTTGTACACCAAAAGACCTGAGTCTCCTCAGCAGGAACAGCCTGCGCTGTCCCTTCTTGTAGAGTGCGTCAGTATTGTGTGACCAGTCTAGTTTATTGTATAGAGGCCCATTTCCAGCAACTATCACTCCAGTGTTCTAATGGTACAATGTGTTTGCTCATTGCGTCAGAAGACTAATGGATGATTAGAAAACCCTTGTGCAATCATGTTAGGTCTGCAATGCTGTAATTGCTGCAAATGGAGGATTCTTTGACGAAAGCAAAGTTTGAAGGAAAAAATTATTATTTCAAATACAAATCATTATTTCTAACCTTGTCAATGTCTTGACTATATTTTATATTCATTTTACAACTCATGGTGGTAAATAAGTGTGACTTTTCATGGAAAACACAAAATAATTGTCTGGGTGACCCCAAACTTTTGAACGGTAGTGTATATATATATATATATATATATATATATAAAATCAGCATATATAAAAAAATCTGTCAAAGAGATCTGTCCTCTGCTTATGGTCAGAGGACGATCGCTACAGGAAAGGCTATACGGAAAAACAATCTTCAGGTAGAAGTGTCAGAACACCTTACCACGCCTCCCTCTTTCTTAGTTTTTGACATCTCTGCTGTCCTGTGGACTCTGCCATGGCCTATTCAGCTAAATGTTGAGAGCTTCATTGCGAACTTCAAAGCTTGGCATTCACAAAAGTTGGAGAAGCTGATGCGTACCTTTGCTTTGACAGACATTGGGAATATTCTGTGAAGAGTAGCACTCCATCAGCTCAAGCAACAGTCACACGTTTTCATCAGCATAATCTGAGTACTCCACTGCCTGCTTGAGATGCAGTACTGAAGAACTGGGCCAACAAAGCTCAGTGTAATGCATTACTTTGTAATCAGACACTTCTCGATGAAAATTATCTACAAAAATGTCACGCAAAGCCACAAACTAGTGATCACTGGAAATCATTCTGGGCTGTTAGAAAAATACCCGATTCTTTGATCGAAAGATCCAAGAACAAGCCAGAGAAATGTTCAATTCAAAAATGTAATATTTATTTAGAGATCACATGTAAAGCAAGCAGCGCTGGATCAGTGTGATGCAGCCCCCTTGGGAACGTCGTCAGACTGATCCCGACTTCCGGGTGTGATGTACATTAATCTTCTCGGGTTGGTTAGACCAACCCCGTACAATAGGATGGGCTTGTATGTGACTGTCTGATTGGCCAATCTAACTCTGACGTGAACAGGCCATCCACTGCTCACGATAACTGGTTTCTAGAATGTATGATCTACAGTGTGTGTGTGAGTGTTGGTTTTGGGGTGTGTAACTAAGTATTAGACCTGACTAAAGGAAATGGAGAGAGAGAGAGTAGAAAGTGGGCTCTATAGCTCCGTCTAATTCCTGTTTATCAGGGTTTAACACAACATATTTGTTCATAAGAATGCAAACAGAATATGTATAGAATCTGTGTAGAGCATAATGGGAGGTTCTGTTGTCAAAGGAGAAGCTGCAGTCATACCCCAATACAGTCACCAATCCATGGAAGATCCTGCATTGATATTAAAGAAACATCCTTCAAGCACAGTAAAATCTTATCTGATATTCTATCCCTCCATGCTTTAACTGGCTGTGATTCAGTGGCTGGAGCATATGGAACTGGAAAAACAACAGCAATTAGTAAAGGGCCTAAAAAGTTCATTGACTGAATCTTCTTGGTCAAATATCAGCTGATATGTGTTGGGTTTGAAACAAGCAACTAACTTCATGGCTGCTTATTAGGCACAAAGGTCTCAGTCACTTCTATGACAGAATGGAACCAACAACAGTGGGCCCAAAAAACCTGAAAATCTATAGTCCACAATCCACAGTGCCAAAATTGTGTACTTTGCATCCCACCACAGAAGCATTTAAACAAAATGTTCGAAGAGCTCATTTTTAGGTGGCAATTTAGTACAGTGCCCTAAGTGGTGACCCACCTCCTCTTCGTACAGAAGATTATGGCTGGGACATTGACGGTGTTGTGGAGAAAGGAAACAGGCAAGGCAGCGAGCTGGACGCCACACAAACTTTATTCTTTGTCCAACGTCAAGTACAGTAAAAGAGCTCCCGGGTCTCTGAGCTTTCCTCTTTTATACCTTTAATTTCATGCATTGAGACACACAACTCCCGACTGTAAGATCGTAATATATATATAATATTAGTATGGCGGTGCCCTAGGCTAGGGAGGGGTGATGCCCCACCTCTGGGGGGTGGCGTCACCTGGAGTATATAAGCCAGTAGCGGGAGGCATCCTGCCTCTTCACTGTGACTCCTGTACTCGCGGTCGGGTCTCCCTGTGTGTACATAGTTCTTGTTAATAAACTTTTATAAAACACCACCTCGCCTCCTCGTTATTCGGACACTACACCGACCATAATACATTGTTTGGAACAAAGACCTGTGTGGCACATTAAAATGACATAACACTGGCATCGCTCTCACACCCTTTCCTCTTCCAGCAGCTCCGGCAGTTTCTCCTCTCACCGGGGGGCGTATAGTCCTTACTGTCCCCTCTGATACCCCCCCCCCCAGTGACACTTCCTCCTTCAGTCCATAGTTCCCCCCTTCCCCAGCTGCCTTCTCTGGGTGGAGAATCCCCCACCCATACCACCACAGTGTCAGCAAAAGTCTCGGATCACAAAACATGCCATAAGATGTGCCTTATACTGCAGAACATGTTTTGAAATTGGTCAAATGTCACAGAGAGCGTGCTGAGGTTGTCAAGGAGCGGTCCTCGTGGACCGCTAATGAGACGCTATAGGCAGCCGTAGAGTTTGCACATTTATTAAATAAATAAGGACATACAGTACAAAATAATGAGCCTCGTGGGGCAAAACACAAATAAAGACTAGGGTTAAGACACACTATGATATACTGAGACTAAGGGATTACTTACTGAGAGCAGCTAGGATCTAGAGGATGGCTGGAGCTGGGAAATGGGGACACCAGTCTAACGTTGGGAAGACCAGCGTTACTCGTACGAAGTCGCAGCCCCGAGAGACCGAAGCTGCTCCCTTAAATAGGGCAAGAGGATTGATCAGCTGGTGAGGGCGTCATCAGCTCAATTAATTCCAGCTGTCACTGCTGAGCTCAGCTCTGACAGCCAGAAGCCCCGCAGAGACGCTGTCAGAATAAGAGCTCTGAGAGACCATAAGGAATAATACAGAATGGGAGGAAAATACTGCATGACCCGAGCGCGGACGAGATCGGCGCTCAGATCATGACAGTACTCCCCCCCGAATGACGCACTCTGGGCGTAAATGTAACATCCAAGCCTCCCCCCCCCACCCAGGGTGGGAGGAAGGGGGCGGGCAGGAGGGCGAGAACCAGAAAAAAAAAAACATCAAGAAAGAAACCGGGACAAAAAATGACAAGGGGGAATACAGAAACAAATCAGAACCTGGTACAACAGAGCATGGGGAAAAAAAAACAAAAAAAAAAACAAAACCACAAATATACTCTATAATGCACAGAAGAAAATGCAGAAACAGAACAATGGAGGCAAATAACAGATACTATGCCTAAAGACCATGATGAATGAATGAATGAATGAATGAATTTTATTATTTCGGATGAATGAATGAATTTTATTTATTTCGGATAGTACATTACAGGTTAAAAGAAACTGTATAATATAACAACAAGGTCAAATTAGACAAAGACTCCTTCTACTATACAATTCCACGTGAGTTATCCGAAACGGGTGATGGCTGAAGCCGCAGCTTATATTGCCCACCCATATTCCATCCAAGAATTCAAAGGAGAAAAAAAGGAAAATAAGACAAGAGCGATTACAATTTAAAACAAGGCTAAGACAAAATGTGACTGAGAGAAAAAGAAAACTGAGCTAGTCTAAGTTAAGCGGTTACTATTCAAAAACAAATCTAAGACATAGTGTCACAGAGAAAAAAAGAAAAAAAGAAAAAACTAAGCTACAACACAACACAGGCTAGAAATGTCAATCCTTATGTGAGTTTACATGTCGTCTTGTAAATATGTTTGGAGTATTTCTTCCTTTAGTTTTTGTTTAAATTGTCCAAGCTTTGTACATGATTTTAATTCAGGTCCAAAATCGTTCCATAATCTGACTCCTTGCACTGAAATACAGTGTTGCTTGGTGGTTGTTCTCACTGTAGGCTTTTGAAATATACATGTTCCTCTGAAGTGATATCGTTTCTCCCTTGTTTGGAACAACTTTTGGATATTTGCGGGCAGTGATAGATTCTTCACTTTGAACATTATTATTGCGGTTTTAAAGTCAATCAGATCTTTCAACTTGAGAGTTTTTTGTTTAAGAAAAAGTGGGTTTGTTGGTTCCCTGTAAGCTGCTTTGTTGATTATTCTAATAGCTCTCTTTTGAAGCATAAAGAGTGGATATATGTTTGTTTTATATGTATTTCCCCATACTTCATTACAATATGTGATACACAAGCAACGGAAAAAAAAACAAAAAACAGAGCGTCTTTCAAGCAGAGGAAGGGAAAAAAAGACATGCTAAACAGCGGCAAAATACAGAATTCAATAAGTCCAAATAAACTGGAAGAGGCAACAAAAACAACCTCTCAAACAATAGGAGGGAGAAACTGAAATACAGGCACATACCAAAATACAAGGTACCCTAACAACACTAGACAAAAGGAGAACGAGAAAACACGCTAAAGAGCGACGATATACACAGTACAATGTAGTTCATAGAAAAAAGGAAAAACACAAGGGCATCCCAGAACTACAGGGGAGGGGAAAAAACCTACAGGGATGACGGCAGACAGAGCACAAAGAAATAAAGAAAAACAAGTTCAGGCGGTCTACCTGAATCCAGTGTCCAGATCGCTAACAGGGAAAGAAGAATGAGTTCCGGCGGTCTACCCCAAGTCCCAGGCCCGGAGAACTAGTACCTCTGGTGGCCGAACCAGGTCGCCGAACAAAAAGTCCAGTTTGTCAGGTGGCCGACCCAGAACGGCAAATGGGCAAAGCAGTTTCCCAGGCGGCCGACCCGCGTCATCCAGCCACCAGGACCGCAGTGGAGAACTCGGAGGCGGCCTCCCTATTGAGAGGGATAGCGAGGGAGAGCCGCGTCGGATAAGGGAAATCCCAGCTGCACCAGGTGGAGGGAAAAAGGGAACGGGGAAAAAATGAGGGGCCAGTCCAGCGTCGATCGGCGGAAGATCTGCAGCGCCTTCTCCGAACCCCACACGGACTGGCGCTGCGCTCACGTTGGATCCCAAGCGGGACCGTGCTGCACCCACGATGGATCCCGACTGGGCAAGAACAGCGTCCATGATGGACCCCGATTGGGTCTGCGTTGCACCCACGTCGGACCCCGATTGGGTTCGCATTGCACCCACGACGGACCCCGACTGGGCCGGCGCAGCACCAGGGATGACCTTCAGACCCAAACTCAGAACCTCCAAGGCGACGACCAGAGCAGGCTCATCACCGGTGACCCTGGGAGAAGGCTCAGAAGAGAACAGAGAACCGGGATCAGAAAAAACGGCAGCGGCAGAGCCCAGCGAGACAAGCTCGGACGCAGTGGATGGCTGCGCCCGGCTCGTCTCCTCGAGAGACAGGCAAAAATGCCCCAGAATAGAAGAAAGGAAGACAAAATAGAGCATTTGCCTGATCTCAGGCTCCACCACAGCCCAGGACTTCGATGATCCGGGTTCAGCGCGCTGAAGGTCCACCTCTGGTTCCCACTCGACTGTGGCAGGCTCCGCAGCTGGCATGATGGTGTCCTCAGTCTGGGGATTCCCTGACACTGACGTCCACGCCGAAAACCCGCACGGCGTGGTGGCAGGGGATCCTTGACCTGCTGGGTCGAACTGCTCCTCTGTGGCGACCTGGGGATGCTTAGTCTTCGGCACAGGCTCCAATTGGCAGTCTGCCCTCCTCCTCTGCCCATGACGTGGCTGCGGGGCTGGAACCAGGCACTCCAGGGCCACAGGCTCCTTCCTCATCCAGCGGTGTAGTCCTGGCACCAGAGAACGTTCAGGGGAAGGAGACACACAGGTAGAAGGTTCATAATTAATAATTGAAGCAGGTGGAGGAAGCTCGGGGGACTGAGAACCCCGAACTTCACCCCCAGGGATTGAACAAGGCAATTCACCCAGTGGAGGGAAAGAATGAAAAGCCACTTGCCTGATCCGCTGAGGGCTGATGGAAGCTGCTGCGGTGGGCTTCGTTTTCTCCCCTCCCCTTTGGATGGTGATGGAGGGCCCCCCGGGAGGACGAGGAGGAGCCACTCGCACCGGATCGATGACAGGCGCAGCCGGAGAAGGACTCGTGGAGTTCTCAGCTGCTGGAGAGAGCGTTGAGAAGGAGGGAGGAACAGCCGAGGCGGGCCAGGGATGAAGCACATACAACCTAGAGCCGGCGGCGGCTGTCTTACCCCTCCGATGAGACGCAGAGGCCACAGCTGGTTGGGAGACAGAGTTCGTGCGGCTACCCGGAACTGGATCTGGACGGGGTTCTCGCTGAGGATACGCCGAGGGAATCCCGGCTGACATCTTTCTCCACTGGGGATGACCCTTGGGTGGTGCGAACTCCTGAACTGGATGGGGAACAGGAATGGGATCCCAAGACGAGGATCCCATTCGGCTTCCTGCCAGAGTTTCCCTTCAGCCAACGGAGCTTCTCCCGGAATGCAGAGATCTCCGCCATCCTTGCCGTGATTTTAGGGTGGTCTGCGTAGTGAGGATGGCTGTTAATAGTCACCTCAGCGAGGTCCAAGTACCAGCGTGAGGTGCTGGGGACGGTGTGATGGTGAGCGCTGGAAATGATCCCGTCGATCTCGATAAGGGCCATCACCAGCTCGTAGGCCAGGCTCATGGCATAGCCCTTGCGTGACGACTCCATATCCCAGCACACTGGTACACAGAAAGGGGAAAGCTACAAGCCCAATAAAACAAACTCACGGTCACCGGCGTCTCATTTGGCTGCGACCTACTGTCAAGGAGCAGTCCTCGCAGACCGCTAATGAGACGCTATAGGCAGCCGTAGTGTTTGCAAATTTATTAAATAAGGACTCACAGTACAAAATAATGAGCCTTGTGGGGCAAAACACAAATAAAGACTAGGGCTAAGACACAATATGATATACTGAGACTGAGGGATTACTTACTGAGAGTAGCTAGGATCGAGAGGATGGCTGGAGCTGGGAAATGAGGACACCAGCCTAACGTTGGGAAGACCAGCGTTACTCGTACGAAGTCGCAGCCCCGAGAGACCAAAGCTGCTCCCTTAAATAGGGCAAGAGGATTGATCAGCTAATGAGGGCATCATCAGCTCAATTAATTCCAGCTGTCACTGCTGAGCTCAGCTCTGACAGCCGGAAGCCCCACAGAGACGCTGTCAGAATAAGAGCTCTGAGAGACCATAAGGAATAATACAGAATGGGAGGAAAATACTGCATGACCCGAGCGCGGATGAGATCGGTGCTCAGACCATGACAGAGGTTGTAAATGGGACATCAGCTCGTGTGTACATTATTCTGTGCTTGTGATCGCAGTTCTGCATGCTCAAACCCATTTAACCCCAAAGGACATGAAGAACCTGAAACAGAAGACAAGGGAAGTGCATTTGTCTAACAATCAGGAAGATCAAGCAGGTCATTAGACTAAGCATCTCACTGAGTTACCTTTGACATGTTTCAGGACCCAGGAGACAGACGCTGACACGAGCAGATATGGACAATTATTCTTTATTGATGGAAAGTGAGTGTAGTGCGTGTGTGAGTGCGAGTATTGATGTCTGGTCACAGGAGCTGAGCAGTTCTGATGGCGACCTGGCAACCCTGGAACACACACAAGCATAAACAATTACAGTTGTTCAGCGATGGCGGGTAATTGCAGATGATTAGGCGTACTTGCATGTGCTACAGGTTGTGTTCTGCTGGCTCCGAGTGCCCGTGCGACGTGGTAGTGATGGTGCCCGTAGTTGCGGGGGTGAGGAGGAACTCCGTGATGGAGGAGGCGATGCCCCGTTGGCTGGGGAGGCTGGTCCGCCGCCAGGGAGGTCCACCTGTGCACAGGGGAAAAGGCTAGGAGATGATGAGTGCAGAGATCTCTTACGTGACCGGTCTTGACGTGACGTTCTCGGCTTGGCTTGAGGTCGTGGTCTTGGCTCATTCCCAAGCAAAGACGACAGACGACTCCGTGCCGAGCCGTCAGTGATGCCAGCCTTTAAAGGCCGCTGATTGGCACCTGCCGGTGTATGTGCAGCTGGAGATGATGAGGCAGATGACGGCCCAGCGGCCGTCATGACAGTACTCCCCCCTCTAGCAGTGCCTCCAGGCACCTGCCCAATTCTACCTGGATTCGCCCGATGGAAGTCGCGGATCAACTGCTTATCCAGGATCAACGCTGGGTGAATCCAAGAACGATCCTCCGGTCCAAAGCCCTCCCAGTCCACCAGGTACTGAAGACCTCGGCCCCGCCGGCGCACGTCCAGGATGGCAGTCACCCCCCAGGCTGGATGGCCATTGATCATCCTCGGGGGGGCAGGAGCCACGGGGGGCGGGCACAAAGGATCAGTGATGTAAGGCTTGACCTGGGAGACATGAAAGGTGAGGCAGATGCGCATAGAAGGGAGGAGAGACAAACGCACAGATACAGGATTGACAATACGAGAGATGGTGTAGGGACCGATGAAGCGCTTAGTAGTAGATTAGTTTATTTGACAGGGACAGTGCAATAAACATAGACAATTAATCAAAGACAATCAATCTGATGTGTTGCACATAGAGTGTATAGCTATTAGCTAATTTGCAACTCTTGTCCCTGGATGGGCTTTAGAAAAAAGAATCAAGTAAAGATGGGAAAAAAAAATATATATATACACAATAACCACATACATCAATGCAGAAAAATTATAAATACACAATTATAAATATTATAAATATTATAAATACACATAAATGCTTAGTTAGTTTGCGCTTCTCAGCCGGCACTCCGATGTTCCGAGTAGACAACCACACTTTCTGACCCACCTTGTAGTCCGGGGCGGGCCTCCTATGACGGTTGGCCACCTGAATGTTGCGCTCAGTGGTCCTCAGAAGGGCCCTGCGAGCAATGGACCAGACCCGCCGACAGCGCCTGACGTGGGTCTGTACAGATGGGACTGCTACCTCCCTCTCCTCCTCAGGGAACAGTGGTGGATCAAAACCGAGCGACGCCTTGAAAGGGGAAAGTCCCATGGCCGAGAGACCGTGGTGTTGTGGGCATACTCAATCCAAGGTAGATGCTTGCTCCATGAAGAAGAGCAGGAGGAGATGACACAACGCAGCGCTGCCTCTAGCTCCTGGTTAGCCCGTTCACACTGGCCATTGCTCTGTGGATGATACCCAGAGGAGAGGCTGGCTGTGGCTCCCAATGCCGCGCAGAACGCCTTCCAAACTTGTGAGATGAACTGTGGCCCCCGGTCTGACACTATGTCAGCGGGGATGCCATGAAGGCGGACCACATGGTGGACAAGGAGGTCCGCCGTTTCCTGAGCCGAAGGCAACCCCCGAAGGGGTACAAAATGGGCCGCCTTAGAAAAACGGTCCACAATAGTCAAAACAGTGGTGAAGTTATCTGAGGGGGGCAAGCCAGTCACAAAATCCATGGCAACATGGGACCAGGGGCGAGAAGGAACGGGCAAAGGATGTCACAGGCCCGCCGGGGGTGGGGGTGGGGGGGGAGATGACGTTTTCCCAGTGGCGCATTGAGCGCAGGCCCGGACATAATTTAAGACATCCTTCCGCAGCCCTGGCCACCAGAAGGTCATCTGGAGAAGGTCCAGAGTCCGACCCACTCCCAGATGACACGCCAGCTTGGAAGCGTGACCCCACTCAATCACTTGACTCCGAATGGAGCGAGGAATGAATAAACGACCCGGGGGACCCCCCCCCCGGATCAGGCTCCGTCTTCTGCGCTCTTCGGACCCTCTTGCAAATACCCCAGGACAAGGCGCCCACCACACAGGAGGGCGGCAGGATGGGTGCTTCCTGATCTTCGGTGGATGGTGCATCGAACTGCCGCGAGAGGGCGTCCGGCTTGCCGTCCTTGCTCCCCGGTCGATAGGTGATGGTGAAGTTGAATCGGCCAAAGAAGAGAGACCAACGAGCCTGGCGTGCATTCAGACGCTTCGCCATCCTGAGGTACTCCAGGTTGCGGTGGTCGGTCCATACAACGAACGGTTGAGCAGCCCCCTCCAGCCAGTGTCTCCACTCCTCCAAGGTGAGCTTTACTGCCAAGAGCTCCCTGTCACCTATGCTGTAATTCCTCTCCGCCGGTGACAAGCAATGGGAAAAGTAGGCACATGGCCGGATCTTGCCGTCCTCCGGGGAACGTTGAGAGAGCACTGCCCCCACCCCCGAATCCGAAGCGTCCACCTCCACCAAACACTGTAGGTTAGGGTCCACCTGGGTCAGTACACGGGCCGAGGCAAACTCCTCCTTGAGTTTTTCAAACGCCCTGGCCGCCTCCTCACTCCAGCAAAAAGGGGTCTTTGGGGAGGTGAGAGCAGTCAAAGGGCGGGCAATATTCCCGAAATTGGGCACAAACCGACGATAGAAATTAGCGAAGCCCAGGAACCCCTGTAGCTGTTTTCTGGACGTCGGCGTGGGCCAATCCACTACCACCTTGACCTTGGCCGGGTCGGGGAGCACCTGATTCCGGGCAATGATGAACCCAAGGAAGGAGGTCCGGTCGGTGTGAAACTCACATTTTTCTGCCTTTACGAACAGCTGGTTCTCCAGGAGGCGCTGCAACACTCTCTGAACGTGCACCTGGTGTTCTTCCAACGTGCAGGAGAAGATAAGAATATCGTCTAGGTACATGAACACGAATGAGTTCAGGAAGTCTCGAAGAACATCATTAATTAGCCGTTGGAAGACGGCCGGAGCGTTGGTTAACCCAAACCGCATCACCAAGTACTCGAAATGTCCGCTTGGGGTCCGGAAAGCCGTCTTCCACTTGTCACCTTCTCTGATGCGCACCAGGTGATAGGCATTCCTGAGATCCAGCTTGGTAAACCAGGACGCCCCCTGGAGAGAGTCGAAGGCGGTGTTCATTAAAGGCAGGGTATACTTGTTCTTGACCGTGATCTTGTTAAGACCCCGGAAGTCGATGCAGGGGCATAATGAGCCGTCCTTCTTCCCAACGAAGAAGAACCCGGCTCCCACGGCCGAGGACGACGGGCGGATGATACCAGAGGCCAGAGATTCCTTAATGTAAGTGTCCATGGCCTTGCGCTCCGGGGCTGATAGGCTGTACAGGCAGCTAGCAGGAAGAGGGGCCCCAGCCTTCAGGTTTATAGCACAGTCATACGGTCGATGGGGGGGTAGAGACAACGCCTGTGACTTGCTGAATACTAACCCCAGGTCATGGTAAACCTCCGGTACCTTGGACAGATCCAGGGGTGGCGTCGAGGGTGGAGGCACCGTGACAGATGGGGCACACGCCGCAGATTGAAGACAGGCACTCAGGCAGAATGTGCTCCATGCTGTAATGCTCCCGGCTTGCCAGTCAATGGTGGGGTTGTGAAGCCAAAGCCAGGGGTACCCCAGGATGACGGGTGAGGACGAGACGGGCAGGATCAGAAACCTAATCTCCTCCCTGTGGTTGCCCGAGACGATCACGGATACAGGGGCCGTCTGATGGGAAACGGTGGTCAGTGACGCCTTGGACAGGGTGATGAGATTGACAGGAGGATCCAGAGGTTGACAGCTGAGGCCCATCTGGGTTGCCAGGTCTCTGGAAACAAAGTTTTGCTCAGCTCCTGAGTCAACTAAAGCCAGTGTGGGGTGTTCAGTATGCTTGTGAATTAGCCTGATGGGTATGTGGAAACTAGTGAGGGGTTCTTCTAGGTTTTTGTCCGTGAATCCCCCTACTGCGATCCACGGACTTCCCCTTTTAACCGACTAGGACATTCAAACACCCCATGAGACCCCTTCCCACAATAGAAGCAAAGGCCCAGATCCATGCGGCGCTGTCTCTCAGCTGCTGACACTTTAGATTGCCCTATCACCATAGCCTCTTGATCCGGAAGTTCCTCTGATGTGGGTAGAGCGAGCAGAGGAGAGCTAGTGGAGCGAGGGCGGGGCTTAATCGAACGGGAAGTAGACCGCCGTTCGGCCGCTCGCTCCCTTAACCTGCTATCTAGACTAATAGCGAGGGCAATTCATTCTCCCAAATTATCCGGTTTGTCCCGTGCCGCTAACTCATCCTTCAAGTTGGCATTGAGACTGCAAAGGAAAATACCGCAAAGCGACGGCTCCCCCCACCCAAACTCAGCGGCCAGGACCCGGAAATCAATGGCGTAGTCAGCAGCTGATCCATTACCCTGCTGCAGGCTCAACAGCCGTTCTGTCAACACCGCACCCCTATCTGAATGATCAAACACATCCATAAACTCCGCCAAAAACTGCTGGTAAGTTAACACAGGATAACTTGGTTTAGCCATAACTGTATATGCCCAGTCTAAGGCTCTACCCCCCAACAAGTTGATGATATATCCAATCTTACTTGAATCAATGGCGGAGTCTCCCGGGACGCGGAGGAAAACTGATTCACATTGCGAAATGAAACCGCGAGCTTCCCCAAGTTTTCCACTAAACCGGGCAGGGGTTGGCACAGGGGTGAGGCGAGGTGTAGGTAATATGTTAGCTTGACCTGGCGATAAGCCTGCAGGGGTTGAAGCTCTGGCGGCCGGGGGGAACGTCTGGTGTCCTTCCAGATGATCCAGCCGGCTATTAATTTGAGTCAGTTGATTGAGAATAACTGTCTGTTGGTGTGATATCATATCTACCCGAGCGCTAAGAGTGTTTAGTCTGCGCGACAGCGCACTGTCCGCTGGGTCAGCTTGACGGAGTCGTACTGACATGTTTCAGGACCCAGGAGACAGACGCTGACACGAGCAGATATGGACAATTATTCTTTATTGATGGAAAGTGAGTGTAGTGCGTGTGTGAGTGCGAGTATTGATGTCTGGTCACAGGAGCTGAGCAGTTCTGATGGCGACCTGGCAACCCTGGAACACACACAAACATAAACAATTACAGCTGTTCAGCGATGGCGGGTAATTGCAGATGATTAGGCGTACTTGCATGTGCCACAGGTTGTGTTCTGCTGGCTCCAAGTGCCCGTGCAACGTGGTAGTGATGGTGCCCGTAGTTGCGGGGGTGAGGAGGAACTCCGTGATGGAGGAGGCGATGCCCCGTTGGCTGGGGAGGCTGGTCCGCCGCCAGGGAGGTCCACCTGTGCACAGGGGAAAAGGCTAGGAGATGATGAGTGCAGAGATCTCTTACGTGACCGGTCTTGACGTGACGTTCTCGGCTTGGTTCATTCCCAAGCAAAGACAACAGACGACTCCGTGCCGAGCCGTCAGTGATGCCAGCCTTTAAAGGCCGCTGATTGGCACCTGCCGGTGTATGCGCAGCTGGAGATGATGAGGCAGATGACGGCCCAGCGGCCGTCATGACAACCTTTTCTAGTACAATGTGGCGTTGTAATAAAAAAACCCTCATATTTCAAATGTAATTCACCAAGTAGTTGATGACTTTATTGCTGGTGTTGCTGTAATCACACATTTCCATCATAAAATGTTCTTAAAAATAAAATGCACTTGAATTTTTTTGCTTTGAAAAATGTGATTGATTTGAAGCTAATTTTTGCCAATTTTACACTGTTTATTGAAAATATCATTAAGAAGGCCATTAATCAATAAAATAAACATACCATCAAATATCCTGACCTTGAAAACTACATAGAGTGTAATTTTATCATTCTGCAACATAAAGAGCCTAAAAATATGAATATTTCTGATTTACAAGATTTTCGGTCTCCATCCTGGCAGCCATCTTGAATTTTGAAAAAGCCAGTGGGATGGCAAGGGGCCACTAAGGCAAAAATTAATGTGGATACTGTTCTACAAGACAAAAAAACAAGAAAATGATTGTAATGCAAGATTGCAAGGTCTAGTGACACAGCTGTTATGTCCACAAACCTGGCATTAAATGAGATGGACGAGGAGGTTGCACTGGAACTGGGCTTTATTAAGGAACTGGTCACATTACAATATATGCAGTTCTATGTGAAGTCGTCCAGGCAAGAGAGCCCCTAATGGCGGACGCTCCCTATTATAGGGCAGTGTGATGACGCAACCGGAAGGCGGCGTCATCACACCGCTCTTCACAATAAAATCCCGATACCACATGTTGTGTCTGAATTAAAGAGGAGTCGAGGTGACGTTTTAGTGGTTTTATTATAATAAGAACTATGAACACAGGAGTCCCTACCGCGAGTGCAGGAGCCACAGTGAAGAGACAATATGTCTCCCGCAGCTGGCTTATATACCTCAGGTAACGCCACCCCCCAGAGGCGGGGCGTCACACCTCCCTAGCCTAGGGCACTGCCATAATAATATAATATATATAATATACGATCCTACATTCCCCCCCTTTAGAAAAATGCAAGCATACAAATTATCCCAACCATATAATTTACACCCGATTCACACTCTAATACAAAGGGGTATAGGCCTACACACACACACACCACACTGGCCCAGCGGAGCTCTCCGCTATGAAAACAAAACAGTCACTGAAAGGAAAAAGGGCCACACACCAAAATAAATTAATCCCGATGAGAGTAGTCATATATATACAAATAAACAATAATTACAGACATGAACAATGGCGGCACCCAACCCCATAAACTCGCAGGATATACACAATTAAACACAGAGATCCCTGACAAAATTACACAAGTTATACATTAAAGGGCAATTACCACACTCACACCCCACATGAACTATTGTGTCCAGGTGTTACTGCACCCTCAACACACAACATACAGTCTCCAGGCATTCATAACATACAACGGTGATTAAGTGCGTATAAAACTCAAAGTCAAACAGTCAATATCACACAATTCACATTACTATAATGACAAAGGTGTGTCTATTGCTTCTTTTTTTTAACTTCAGAACATGTCTTGAACACAAGAACATTAACCTTAGAAGACACACTTTAAAATGCACTAAACCAGACACACCGTAAGCCCCCATTCAAAACCTAACCTGTGTCTCCCGAAGGCCCCCCTCTGGAGTGTCCATCCCGCGGCCCACTCCCAGAGCATCTCCGCTTTTGTGTGATAGGAGACGGGCTGCGATGACGCTCCTTCCTGCCTGAACACCACAGCTCGTTGGGATGCCATCTCGACCCATCAGTCAAATTCAGGTACCCGTCACTGTCGGACCGGACCACCCGTAGATTATCCTGTCTAACTTTCAGTTCTCTCGAACTGCGCACCCGACCAAGCCAAGGCTCGACTCTAGGGCGGACGTCATCACCCTCATTCAGGGGGGCGTTCACTGGCTTCCTCCATCGTCTGCGTCGCGATCTGGCACCCTTATGGCTCCTCAGCGGTCTGCGAAGTTGACTCAAGCCTAGGTCCTTGTTTTCAATGTCGGCACGGCTAGGGTCCATGCCATCTGATGTTACCCCAGTTGCTAGCTGATGTTGTTGCATTGGAGCAGCACCAGCAACATGAGGCTCAACAGTGGTACTCAGTCGGCCACTGGAGCCCCACTGCTCTAGCTCTCCGGACCTTTCCACCTTCGCGGGGGCTAAACCATGCTGTGCGGGTCCACTGTCTTTGGGACCACAAACACTGGCATGGAGCCCCCATCTTGTCAGCGTACTCTGGTGCTGGCGGCATCCCTCTTCACCTGGAATGGGCCACCCAAAGTCCCACACTTCTTCACCACTTCCCACATAAAATGGCCGGTTCCACAGACCACCACCTGACCACTCCTCCACTTCTCCGCAGGTGATGGAGAACCCAAGCCCGTAAAACAAGTCACAGCCCATCAGATTATTTCCATCTCGAGACACCATGAACTCGGCTGCGCACATAGAGGCCTATTTGTACCTCACCGACAGCCACACCAAGCCCACGATGTCAAGGGGGTGACTGCCATAACCATAACAGGCTATGCTTGTTCTACTCACTGTGTGGTGGGGAAAACACCGTCTTACTGTCTCCAAGTTCAGAATGGAGACCGCTGATCCCGTGTCCACCAACAACGGCATCAGTGTCCCATCCAGCAGAATGTTGCAAATAATTCGACTGTCCGTGTTGGGCGAGATAGTGTGGACCACCGTAGGCGCTTTCTTTTTTACACTGTCCTTTGCAGGTCTCCGTTCCTCCTTGTCAAAATTGCGGCAAACTCTGGTGAAGTGATGGAGCAAACCACACCATCCACAACGCTTGCCCCTCGCTGTGTACTCCCTGGCTTGATAGCGATGTCTACTGGATCTGCAGCCGTTGCATCTCAGCGTCCCCAGGGCTTTGAACACACTACACAAAACCTAAAACTAGGGTCTGTGGATGGACTACCACACGACCCAGCATGGCTAAGTAGGGTATTCTGCCACTTAGTGTTGGTCCCACCGTGCTCCTAACTAAACAGTCCTCCTTTTATTTATTTTTTTTTACAGTCTCCCATGGTAAGGGTGGGTCTACCAGGGGGCCCTGCGGCAGTCCCATGGCGGATGCGCCCCTGGAGGCGGCAGGCCCACAGGCCAAGGGCCGATCTTCTTGGCACAGGAACCCATATCCCACACCACCTTCACTGACCCCTGTGCAGTCTTGTCACCTGAAGTGTCCACCTGGACACACCACAGCTGGTTCGCATGTCGGACCAAGCCGCCCGTCAGGCGGAAACACGCCGCTCCTAACTTTGCCGCAATCCTCAGCGGCGCCCAATGTTTTGCCAGCTGCGTATCGGCCAGTTGCGTCCTACTCTCTCATCAGCACGAACCCGAACAAAGTCCATGACCCGGAGGGGTCCTTTGCTTGGTTTGATGTGCTGTTGCACTTTCAGCATCTCCATGTTCTCCTTTTGTCTTGCGCCATCGTAACACCACAGTGGTACAGCAATCACTGATGTCGCAGCAGACCCCTCACCTGTCATCAGCCGAGACTCAACTGGAACACTGAAGGTGTCTGGTGCCTCCCTTGTGTCGCTCGTCGGAATGGACCCTCCGCCCACTAACTCCATTGCTCCCACTACAGCTCCCACTACAGCTCCCACTACAGCCAGCCGAGCTGTCTGGTTCCTGCACTGAGCGGCTCTCCTACTGTCCATCGGTACCTCATCCCACACCACAACGTTGTCCACCGGGTCCAGCAAGCTCCAATGTCCGCACCTGGACCACTCGAACCTAGCACTGTCCTTAATGGCGAAACGCAGTCCATAGAAAAGGTCGCACCACATGATGTTGTCGCCATGCACCGTCACCTGGAACGTGAAGTTGTGAACTGCTTCAGTGTTGTAGTGAGCAGTCAACTCCACAGTCCCGACATTGCACAGTCTATTACCACTGTATCTATATAGTGGCGTTGGGTTCTTCCTGATCCTGTGGTGTGGACAAAAACTTTTTCACTGTGGCCTAGTTCAGAATCGACCGCACCACCGTCGTGTCTTGTAGTAGGGGTAAAACTATACCGTTCAATTCCACCGTATAATATGAAAACCCATTGGTGTTGGGACTCACCAAGTGGATGGTCGTTGTAGGTGGGCAGGCTGGCTTACTTGGTGGGTTCCAAGGCACTGAAGACCGGCATACCCTGGCGAAACGATTCATGCACCCACACTGTTGCACCGCTTTCCTCTTGACGGGCACACCCGCGCTTTAATCTGATGCGTCGGGGACCCACAACCCCCGCAGACGGAGCCTCTCGGAGCAGACTTTCGGCTCACTGCATTAGCCTCGTAGTCATCCACCATGCTCCCTTCATTCTCTGAGTACACTGCGTTTGCTGACATCGTCTGTTCCGGTGTCTTCTGTGACTGGCACCAATTTAGCTCCGAGGCTAGCTTATCTGCAGCCTCAAACTGGAGGCTCCAGATAAGATCCACTGCTCTCGCTAATGATAAGTCATTAGGCGCCGTTGCCAACCTAGCTTGTAGCCCAGCATTACATGTGTGTTCGGCCAATTGGTCCTGTACCATTTTGTCTTCCAGCGGCCCAAAATGGCACACACTAGCCAGTTCTCTCAGGTCAGTGACGAACTGCTGTACTGGCTCACTGACTCTTTGGCATCTCTGGTGAAAGTGAATCCGTCATACTGTCACGCTGTCTGGTGTGGTGAAATGGTTAGCTAGCAGCTCCATGACATCTTCATATGAGTCCGTCGTGCTGAGCGTCCGGAGGATTCTTTGGCCCTCAATGTCTAGGTTGTGGACAAGCAGCGCTCATGTCCTGACCTTATCCAGCTTCCCCAGGTCCAGCGCTGTGATGTAGCTTCCAACCAGCGAGGCCATGGGACTGGTGGTTCCCCAAGGACCTCGAGGAAAGGCCGCAGTGGTGCTACGCACACTTCCATGAGTTAATTCTCAGTAGCCAAATGTTTTGTCCACAAACCATGTAGATGAGGAGTTTGCACTGGAACTGGGCTTTATTAAGGAACTGGTCACATCACACTATATGTGGTTCTATGTGGAGTCGTCCAGGCAAGAGAGCCCCTAATGGCGGACGCTCCCTATAATTCATAGTTTTAAGATGATGTCACATGGCTGCCAGTCGCTATATGGGCGGCTATATTGGGTGGGAAGCTGCGACGGAATTTGATTTCATTAAAGCCGAAAATGCCTGACCATGTTGTTATAGGTTTATAGAAATAATTGACTAATAATATTGTTGAAGAGTTTGTGATGCTCTGTGGACATTTTCACAGATTCATAAGCTCCTTGTTCTCAACAGCTCAGCTGCTGCCAGCCACGCACACACACATATACACAGAGCTAAACAAATGCACTTATTTGTCTAACGGGACCTATCAGGATCCGAGCCAACTAAAGTGTCACAGTTTCAAGCTACAGGATATTATGAAGATCCAAATCACTATTTAGCCCACCTTGCCAAGTTCTTCCCTTTGACTGCAGTCTGTAAAATCAGCTGTGTCCACACAGGCGAGACAGAAAATGCCTCCTTATGCTCGGCTACGCAGATGCTTCTAATCATTCCGGCTGATTAGACCTCCATACGGACCACACCTGAATCCTGCTCACCTCCTGTTTCTTTTCCAATGAAAGAAGGCTCAAAAGAAGAGAAAAACAACACTACTTTATCCTTGAGGCTGCTGACAAGAAACCAGTAAAGCCGGGACACTCTCTGCTGGAACAAGCTAGCTGCTAAAGCTAACCTTAGCTGGAGTGAAGGCTTTTCGAGAATGACGCTGAGATCCAGACGTCACCAACGTTCAAGAGTGTCGCTCGCTTGGGAAGTCTTAATTCTTCTGAACAACAACTGAAGAAAATGATGGAGTAGTAGCCCAAGGTTTGCTGTTCTGATGCCAAAATGTCAGAACACCGGCTAATTAGCCTGTGGCTTTGAGGATTATCACAAGTAGCTGGGAGTCTACAAATCAACTGCTTATTGTTATGAATAAGGGATAAGAATTAGACACCAAGACAACGATGTCCAACTTCATCTGAAAGCACCTGGACAGGTGAGTGGGCTGAATGAAGCCAGCCTTTAGCTAATGCTAAATCAAACCACTGTTGCCAACTTCTCAGTAAGGAAAGTAGCAATTGGCTGTCCTAAAAGTCACTAGAAAGTCGCTAAATGATGTCATTGCCTAATTTGCATAAGTGGACATTTGCATGTAATTGAAATGGGTGCTGTAGGAGAGAAGAATAATGTCGTGGGAGAGACAAAAAGGGTGTAAATACACCCTAAATATGTTTAGAACTACAAATGAACTCTCTTCTGTTGATTCTTGGTTTCTTTTAATTTGGCATTTAAATAGGCCATCACTTCTGTATCATCTCCAATAAATGGCTTCAACCAGCCTTTGAATTCAGGGTTTGATTCCCACTTATTTGAATGAATGAATGAATGAATGAATGAATCTTTATTTCGGATAGATTAAAAGTAGAGATTAAAAAAGAAACAGAATAATATAACAAAGGGGGAAAGAAAATCCAACAAGGTCAAATTAGACAATAACTCCTCTGATTATACAGTTCAACATAAGTTATCCGAAATGGGTGATGGCTGAAGCCGCAGCTTATATTGCCCACCCATATTCCATCCAAGAATTCAAAAGAAAAACAAAACAAGAGCGATTACAATTCAGAACAAAGCTAAGACAAAATGTGACAAAAAACTAAGCAACAAGACAACGCAGACTGGATATGACAATCCTTATGTGATTTTACATGTCATCTTGTATATATGTTTGGAGTATTTCTTCCTTTAGTTTTTGTTTAAATTGTCCAAGCGTTGTACATGATTTTAATTCAGGTCCAAAATCGTTCCATAATCTGACTCCTTGCACAGTTTATTATCAATTATTACTCCAAGAAATTTAGTTTTGGATACCATTTCAATCTCTACACCATTTACACTGAGTTTAGATACTAAGTTGTTGTGGTGGTTGTTAAAAACTATAAATTTTGTCTTACTTAAATTGAGCGTTAATTTGTTTGAATCAAACCACAGTTTAAGCTTTCCTAATTCCTTTCTGAGTGTATCCAAAAGTTGTTCCAAATTGCTTCCACTGCATAATAAATTAGTGTCATCGGCAAACAATATTAAATCCATTTTTCCAAAACTTTACATATATCATTTACATACAGTTAGGCCCAGAAATATTTGGACAGTGACACAATCTTCATGATTTGGGCTCTGCGTGCCACCACATTGGATTTGAAATGAAACAACTACAATGGAATTGAAGTGCAGACTTTAAGGTTTAATTCAAGGGGTTGAACAAAAATATATGATTAAACATGTAGGAATTGTAGCTATTTTTATACAAACGCTCCTCATTTCAGGGGCTCAAAAGTGTCACGCCGCGCCATTCATCAGCGGCGCCACCTGCTCCCGCACCTGCTCGTCATCAACGGCGAGGGATAAAAGCCGTCTCGCCCTGAGCTTCGGCCTGAAGCCGTCAGACTTCGTTCCTCACCGTTGTGAGTCATCTACAATCTTCAGCACAATTGTTTGGGTAAGAAGCCTTACCTTCTCTCTCCAGTCTGCTCCCCTGTGCACAGGTGGATTTCCCGGCGGCGGACGTCTTCCCTCCAACGCCTACTCCTCGCTTCTGCACCGAGCTCTCCAGGTGGCTGTCTCCTGGGTTTCGCCCCTTGCTGTGCCAGCTATCCTGCCCATCCAAGTAAGTCCTTCTCTCGCCATAATCTCCTCTGTGTTGGTGTATGCCCGTCACCCTCTCCCTGTGCTTTTTCCATAGGGTTGCTCTGCTGAACGGTCACCTGCCTCTGTGCCTGAAGCAGACGCCACCACCAACACATTGACATCCCACAGACACGCACTCATTCACGCCTG
This sequence comes from Pholidichthys leucotaenia, assembly GCA_020510985.1. Classification (NCBI taxonomy): domain Eukaryota; kingdom Metazoa; phylum Chordata; class Actinopteri; order Cichliformes; family Pholidichthyidae; genus Pholidichthys; species Pholidichthys leucotaenia. Next base: position 288,848,970 of record CM035844.1, on the reverse strand, counting down.
TTGTTAATAAACTATTTGAACTACTCTGAGCCTGTGTGTGCGTCTCCTGAGCCGTGCGTTATGTCAGTACGGCTTCAGCAGAGCGGCTCGGCAGACGGCGGGCTCGCACACCGTCTTACCACTCTCGAGGTTCGAGTGGATCAAATCGCTTATCAACAACAGGTGATCCTGAATCAATTAGTAGCTATAACAAACCGATTGGACCGCCTGGACCCCCAGCAGCCGTTCCCCCCGGTTCCCCAGGGTGGCGCAGCTCCTGCTGTTCCTGCGGCCGTTCAGCCAGCTCTGGTGGCACCGGCCCATCTCACACCAATTCTGACCCCCGCTCGCTTTAGCGGAAAGCTCGGCGGAGCGCGGGGGTTTGTGATGCAGTGTGAGTCTGTGTTCGACCGTGTGCCCGGAGATTTTCCCTCAGATCACAGCCGAATCGGCTACATAGGTAACCTCCTGGAGGGGCGCGCTTTAACCTGGGCCTACGCTACAATGGCGAGACCCAGTTATGCCACCCTCATCTATGCCGAGTTCATGAGGCGCTTCCTGGAGGTGTTCGACCATTCTCGCACCGAGACGGTCCAGGTCGATCGGCTTCTCGCTCTCCAGCAGGGAAGCCGGTCAGCCGCGGACTATGCTATCGACTACTGGGTAGCAGCGGAGGAATTGGGCTGAGATGAACGTTCCCTCTGTGGCCTGTTCCTCCGCAGCCTCAATGACGATCTGAGGGATGAACTGGCTGGACGGGATGTTCCCGGAACGCTAGCGGAGCTAACCTCTCTAGCCATTAGCTTGGACAACAGGCTGCGCGAGCGCTCCTCAGGACGGAAGTCGTCTACTTCTCGCCCTCGGGGAGCCTCGCTGCGCCTGCCCCAAGTTCGCCCCCTGGCGACGCCGCCACCATCGCGCCCCGAGGAGTCGGAGCCGATGGTGACGGGCTGGACAAAGCTCTCCCTGGCAGAGAGACAACGCCGCCGTGAGTTGGGTCTCTGCATGTATTGCGGAGACAGTCAGCACACGGTGGAGCTTTGTCCACAGAAGCCAAACGGCGGGGTCCGTGAGTCACTGTAGGGGGCCTCGCGGACGTCAATCGGCAAAATCCCCTCACCCATTTGAAGCTGGCCATCCGTTTCTGCCACAACCCCACTGGGCATCTCACCCACGCACTGGTGGATTCGGGCGCAGAAGGCAGCTTCATTTCACAAAGCCTGGCAACCCGATTGGGCATCCGCTGTCAGGCACTGAGAAACCCCATCTCCCTGGTCAGTCTCTCTCGTGCCTCCCTTGGGAGAGTCTCACATCAGACCGTCCCCGTCCCAGTCATCATCTCAGGGAACCACCGGGAGGAGATGGTTTTCTACGTCCTGCCCAACTCTGTGTCGCCCGTCATCCTGGGGTATCCCTGGCTACGCCTCCACAACCCTGTCCTGGACTGGAAGTCAGCTGGGGTATCGGCATGGAGCACGTTTTGTTTGGGCACCTGCCTTCAGTCCGCTGCCTGCTCCCCGTCCGCTTCCCCCCCTGTGGCGGACGCAGCACCTCCAGACCTGTCTCTGGTGCCTCCGGAATTTCATGACCTGGGTATGGTGTTTAGCAAGGTGAAAGCTATGTCTCTTCCCCCTCATCGGCCCTATGACTGTGCCATCAACCTCCGCCAGGGGGCCCCCTTACCTTCTGGTCGGCTCTACAGCCTGTCTGCGCCGGAGAAGGAGACCATGAACACCTACCTGAAGGAATCACTGAGCGCTGGGATAATTCGCCCATCGTCGTCACCCGTGGGGGCAGGGTTCTTCTTCGTCGGGAAGAAGGACGGGTCCCTCCGCCCCTGCATAGACTACCGTGCGCTCAACGACATCACTGAGAGGGACCGTTATACCCTGCCCCTCATGGACACTGCCTTCCACTCCCTCCAGGGGGCGACCTGGTTTACCAAGCTGGATCTACGCAGCACTTACCACCTCGTCAGGATCCGGGAGGGAGATGAGTGGAAGACAGCCTTCCGTACCCCGAACGGCCACTTTGAATACCTAGTCATGCCGTTCGGGTTAACCAACGCTCCTGCCGTCTTTCAGCGCCTCATCAACGATGTCCTCCGGGATTTCATCGGCCTCTTCGTGTTCGTCTACCTGGACGACATCCTTATCTTCTCCAGGTCCAGGGACGAGCACCAGGTCCATGTGAGGCGGGTCCTCCAAAGACTGCTGGAGAATCGGCTCTACGTGAAGGCTGAAAAGTGCGAATTCTACGCTAGGATCACATCCTTTCTGGGATTCATCATCTCTCAAGACCAGGTGCTCCCAGACCCAGAGAAGGTGAAGGCGGTGGTGGAGTGGCCTACTCCCGCATCCCGGAAGCAGGTGCAACAATTTGTTGGCTTTGCCAATTTCTACCGCCGCTTTGTGCCCAACTTCAGCTCGATCGTCGGACCGCTGACCCGCCTCACGTCCCCGAAGGTCCCATTCCAGTGGACAGAAGAGGTCGCTGCTGCCTTTAAGGCGCTGAAGGCGGAATTCTCCTCCTCCCGGGTTCTTCGCCAGGTCGACCCTGCGCTACAGTGCATCGTGGAGGTGGATGCCTCGGACACGGGAGTGGGGGCAGTTTTATCCCAGCGGTCACTGGACGATGGCGCCAAGCGACCTTGTGCCTTCTTCTCCCGGCGCTTGTCCCCGGCGGAGAGGAACTACGATGTGGGGGACAGAGAGCTCCTGGCCATCAAACTCGCCTTACAGGAGTGGCGCCACTGGCTAGAGGGGGCGGACCTGCCGTTCGTGGTCCTGACGGACCACAAGAACTTAGAATATTTACGATCTGCCAAGCGCCTGAACGCCCGCCAGGCGCGCTGGTCTTTGTTCTTCGCCAGGTTCCATTTTACCATCACCTTCAGGCCAGGCTCCAAGAACGGCCTGCCTGACGCCCTCTCTAGGCAGTTTACCCCCGTGGAGGCTGAGGAGACGCCCCACACCATCCTGCCCAGGTCGTGCGTCGTGGGTGCCATCTCTTGGGACATCAGGAGCAAGATCCGGAAGGCGCAGGAGGTGGAACCTGATCCTGGCGGCGGACCGGAAGGAAGACTGTTCGTGCCATCTGCGGTCCGAGGAGAGGTCATCCACTGGCTCCACACCTCCCGGCTCACCTGTCATCCCGGCACCTCCCGGATGATCAACCTCCTCCAACGGTCCTTTTGGTGGCCAGGCCTGCGGAGGGACGCGGCCCGCTACGCCCGGGCTTGCCCAATCTGTGCCACCTGCAAGTCGGGAAATGCCCCTCCAGCGGGTCTGCTCCAGCCCCTGCCCGTTCCTGGCAGGCCCTGGTCGCACATCGCGTTGGATTTCGTCACCGGACTCCCCATTTCCAACTCCTTTGACACCATCCTGACCATCGTGGACCGTTTCTCCAAGGCGGCGCACTTCGTCCCCCTGCGAGGTCTCCCTACTGCCCTGGAGACGGCGGATCTCCTCGTCCAACACGTGGTCAGGCTGCACGGGATTCCGGTGGACGTGGTCTCAGACCGGGGCCCCCAATTTTCATCCGAGGTTTGGAGGTCGTTCTGTAACGCCATCGGAGCCAAGGTGAGCCTCTCCTCCGGCCATCACCCCCAGTCCAACGGGCAGTGTGAGCGGACCAACCAGGAGCTGGAGGCTGCGCTCCGCTGTGTGACCTCATCCAAACCAACGTCCTGGAGCAACCATCTCGCCTGGGTTGAGTATGCTCATAATACCGCTCGCTCTTCTGCTACGGGGATGTCTCCCTTCAAGGCGTCCCTGGGTTACGACCCCCCGCTGTTGCCAGAGCAGGAGAGTGAGGTAACTGTCCCCTCAGTTAAAGCACATCTCAGGCAGTTCCGCTCCATCTGGACTGCCGAGGGTAATGCGCTTTTACGCACAGCGGAGCGCAACAGGACTGTGGCGGACCGGCATAGAAGACCTGCCCCGGCGTACAGAGTTGGGCAACGTGTCTACGTTTCCACCCAGGACGTCACCCTAAAAGGCGAGAGGAGAAAGCTGGCACAGCGTTTCATGGGTCCCTATCCCATCACCCGGTGGCTGTGCGCGTGGCTATTCCCCCCTCCCTCCGCATCCATCCCACCTTCCACGTGTCAAAGGTGAAGCTGGCAGTCACCGACCCCCTTTGCCCCCCTCCTGCTGCGCAACCCGTGCCCCGGATGATTGATGGCCATCCGGCCTGGTCTGTCGCCTCCATCCTATACTCTCGACGCCGGGGTCGTGGGTTGCAGTACTTGGTGGACTGGGAGGGCTATGGGCCCGAGCATCGACAGTGGGTACCCTCGTCGTTTGTGTTGGACCCATCGCTCATCGCGGACTTCCACCGAGCGCACCCAGATAAGCCATCGCCAGGAGGCGCTGCTAGAGGGGGGAGTACTGTCACGCCGCGCCATTCATCAGCGGCGCCACCTGCTCCCGCACCTGCTCATCATCAACGGTGAGGGATAAAAGCCGTCTCGCCCTGAGCTTCGGCCTGAAGCCGTCAGACTTCGTTCCTCACCGTTGTGAGTCATCTACAATCTTCAGCACAATTGTTTGGGTAAGAAGCCTTACCTTCTCTCTCCAGTCTGCTCCCCTGTGCACAGGTGGATTTCCCGGCGGCGGACGTCTTCCCTCCAACGCCTACTCCTCGCTTCTGCACCGAGCTCTCCAGGTGGCTGTCTCCTGGGTTTCGCCCCTTGCTGTGCCAGCTATCCTGCCCATCCAAGTAAGTCCTTCTCTCGCCATAATCTCCTCTGTGTTGGTGTATGCCCATCACCCTCTCCCTGTGCTTTTTCCATAGGGTTGCTCGGCTGAACGGTCACCTGCCTCTGTGCCTGAAGCAGACGCCACCACCAACACATTGACATCCCACAGACACGCACTCATTCACGCCTGTTGTTAATAAACTATTTGAACTACTCTGAGCCTGTGTGTGCGTCTCCTGAGCCGTGCGTTATGTCAAAAAGTAATTGGACAAATAAACATAACCCTAAGTAAAATGTTACTTTTCAATATTTTGTTGAGAATCCTTTGCATGCAATGACTGCCTGAAGTCTGGAACCCATGGACATCACCAAACGCTGGGTTTCCTCCTTTGTGATGCTTTGCCAGGCCTTTATTGCAGCTGTCTTCAGTTGTTGCTTGTTTGTGGGTCTTTCTGCCTTAAGTTTTGTCTTGAGCAAGTGAAATGCATGCTCGATTAGGTTGAGATCTGGTGATTGACTCGGCCATTGCAGAATATTCCACTTCGTTGCTTTAAAAAACTCCTGGGTTGCTTTTGCAGTATGTTTTGGATCATTGGTGAAGCGCCGTCCAATCAACTTTTCTGCATTTGGCTGAATCTGAGCAGAAAGTATATCCCTATACACTTCAGAATTCATCCGGCTGCTTCTGTCTTTTGTCACATCATCAATAAACACAAGTGACCCAGTGCCATTGGAAACCATGCATGCCCATGCCATCACACTGCCTCCACCATGTTTTACAGAAGATGTAGTGCTTTGGATCATGAGCTGTTCCAATTCTTCTCCAAACTTTCTTCTTCCCATCATTCTGGTACAGGTTGATCTTAGTCTCATCTGTCCAAAGAATGCTGTTCCAGAACTGGGCTGGCTTCTTCAGGTGTTTTTTGGCAAAGTCAATTCTGGCCTTTCTATTTTTGAGGCTGATTCATGGTTTGCACCTAGTGGTGAATCCTTTCTATTTACTCTCATGAAGTCTTCTCTTTATGATAGACTTAGATACTGATACATCTACTTCCTGGAGAGTGTTCTTCACTTGAGTGGATGTTGTGAAGGGTTGCTCTTCACCATGGAAAGGATTCTGCGATCATCCACCACTGTTGTCTTCCGTGGACGTCCAGGCCTTTTTGAGTTCCCAAGCTCACCAGTGCACTCTTTTTTTTCTCAGAATGTACCAAACTGTTGATTTGGCCACTCCTAACATTTCTGCTATCTCTCTGATGGATTTCTTCTTTTTTTCCAGCCTCAGGATGGTCTGTTTCACCTCCATTGAGAGCTCCTTTGACCGCATGTTGTGTGTTCACAGCAACAGCTTCCAAATGCAAACGCCACACCTGGAATCAACTCCATCAACAGCTTCCAAATGCAAACGCCACACCTGGAATCAACTCCAGACCTTTTAACTCCTTAATTGATGACAGGTTAACGAGGGAAGAGCCCATGCAGCCTTGTTATTTTTTTTTTTTTTTGCAGCCTTCTGAGTCAATTGTCCAATTACTTTTGGTCCCTTGAAAAAGAGGTGGCTACGTATTAAAGAGCTGTAATTCCTGAACCCTTGCTCCAGTTTGGATGTGAATACTCTCAAATTACAGCTGAGAGTCTGCACTTTAAGCCCATATTGATTATATAATTGTATCCTGGATATGTTTTCGTAAACAGCTAAAATAACAAAACTTGTGTCACTGTCCAAATATTTTCGGCCTAACTGTACATATTGAATACCAATGGCCCCAAAACTGAACCCTGTGGGACTCCACAAGTAACCTTCAGTAACTGTGAGTTTTTGTTACCAACACATACATAATGATATCTATTCTTTAAGTAACTACGTAACCAGGACAGGGCTACCCCCCTAATACCACAATTTTCTAGTTTCTTTAATAATAAATTATGATCCACTGTATCAAATGCTTTTTTAAGATCCAGGAATACCCCAACTGAATACTCTTTATTTTCAATGGCAGTTGATATTTTTTCTATAAATTCCATTTGAGCAAATGCAGTTGTCGTCTTGTGTCTGAACCCATATTGCTGCTCACGCAATAAATTATTCTTCAGTATGAAGTTGTCAATTCGCTCATAGAATATTTTTTCAAGTATCTTGGAAAATTGTGGCAATAGTGAAATTGGTCTATAGTTTGAGAATTCCCCTCTGTCACCCGTCTTGTATATCAGAATTACTTTAGCTATTTCCATTGCATTGGGAAATATACCTGTTTGGAGAGACAGGTTACAGATATACATCAGTGGTTTCACTAAGCATTCAATAATAGTTTTAAATAACAGCATATCAATACCATCACAGTCCGTAGATGTTTTACTTTTAAACGACTTAACAATTTCAATGACCTCTCTCTCGTCTGTGTTCTTTATGAAAATGGAGTCTTTTATAGCAGTGTTTTTGCTTATTGTATCACCCGTGGGTGCCGTAAGGGGTATTTCTCGAGCCAAATTAGGACCAATGTTAACAAAAAAGTTATTAAATTCATCTGCAGGTGAAGCTGCATTCACACTCTGAGTTGTTTTATTATTTTTTGAAAAATCGGTTGGGTAGCTTGTATTTCTGTTTTAATTTCCAAGAATATTGTTTAGTATTGTCCATGTATTTTTAATATTGTCTCTGTTTTTCTCCAGTTCTTTACTGTAATAGTCTCTTTTACTACATCTTATTATATATGTTAACTTATTTTTGTATGTTTTATACCGCTGCTCTGCTTCTTTTGTCCTTTTCTTTAGGAAAGCTTTATATAATAATTTTTTTTCTTTTTACACGCCTTTTGTAATCCTTTGATTAACCATGGCTTATCGGCAAATTTATGTTTAAGCTTTTTCTTTACTAATGGACAATTTTTTTCATAAAGAGTGGTTACAATGTTTATACATGTGTCATAGGCTTCATTTACATCTGATACATAGACTTTTGTCCAGTCTTGCTTCAGCAAGTCTTCTTTAAAAGAATTGATTGCATTTTGTGATTTGTATCTGAACGATTTTAAAAAAATTTCTGTATTGGCCCCCGTGTGGCCATGGATAAGTGCAAAGGTTGGCAAATGGTCACTTATATCATTTATCAATAATCTACTTTCTATTTTCTTATCAATAATATTAACAAACAGGTTGTCAATAAGTGTAGCAGTGTGAACTGTGATTCTACTCGGATGTGTTACTGTGGGATATAGACTCATGCTGTACATAGAATTCATGAACTCTGTAATTACATTTTGTTGACATGGATTTAGTAAATCAATATTGAAATCTCCACAAATTACTACTATTTTCTTACTAGTAATATTATTGTAGAGCTCGACTAATTTATCTCTGAATGTCTCAATGCAAGTTCCTGGTGTTCTATATATACAACTTATAATTAGATTTTTTGTTTTATCTTGGTCAATCTCAACAGTAACACATTCCAAAATCCCTGGTAGTGCAAAGGACATTCCAGTTACAAGCTTACACCTATACAGGTCATCAATATACAGTGCAACACCACCACCCTTTTTTTGAGATCTGTTAATATGAAACATCTGATATCCCTCTGTTGCCATCAGAGGAGCCTGCTCTTCATTAAGACAAGTTTCAGAGACTGCGATGGCTGTAAATTTTCTGTCTAGCTGTTTTAAATAGTCCTGAATCTGTGGAAAGTTTTTGTTAAGACTTCTGCTGTTGAAGTGTATTATTGATAGTTTACCATCTAGTTGCACTTGACTTTTGAATTGCTTTTCAGTGTAATATTCACAATGATTATGAATATTATTGAAAAAGTGGTTATCAGGATCAGTATCATTCTCCATCTCTTGTAATTTATGTTCAGCATAATGGCATATTTTCAGAGTTTGAATTTCCTCACTCTGTGTCAAATGACTTCCTCCAACTGGGGATAATTGATGTCTACTCAAGTCAGTCATAAGTTTTTTGTTTGTTTTGTTTAGTTGTTTGTTTGTTTTTTAAAGTACATTGACATGGTATGTCAAAAGAACTATTCTTGCAGTGTGTGTGGATATGGATTATCATAGTCTCTTAATTTTCTTAATCAGTGTTCATCTATACAGTGGGGCAAAAAAGTATGTAGTCAGCCACCAATTGTGCAAGTTCTCCCACTTAAAAGATGAGAGAGGTCTCCAATTTTCATCATAGGTATACCTCAACTATGAGAGACAAAATGAGAAAAAAAAAAAATCCAGAACATCACATTGAAGGATTTTTAATGAATTAATTGGTAAATTCCTCGGTAAAATAAGTATTTGGTCAATCCCAAAAGTTCATCTCAATACTTTGTTATATACCCTTTGTTGGCAATGACAGAGGTCAAACGTTTTCTGTAAATCTTCACAAGGTCTTCACACACTGTTGCTGGTATTTTGGCCCATTCCTCCATGCAGATCTCCTCTAGAGCAGTGATGTTTTGGGGCCGTCACTGGGCAACACGGACTTTCAACTCCCTCCAAAGATTTTCTATGCGGTTGAGATCTGGAGACTGGCTAGGCCACTCCAGGACCTTGAAATGCTTCTTACGAAGCCACTCCTTCATTGCCCGGGCGGTGTGTTTGGGATCACTGTCATGCTGAAAGACCCAGCCACGTTTCATCTTCAATGCCCTTGCTGATGGAAGGAGGTTTTCACTCAAAATCTCACGATACATGGCCCCATTCATTCTTTCCTTTACACGGATCAGTCGTCCTGGTCCCTTTGCAGAAAAACAGCCCCAAAGCATGATGTTTCCACCCCCATGCTTCACAGTAGGTATGGTGTTCTTTCTCCCCCAAACATGACAAGTTGAGTTTTCATCAAAAAGTTCTATTTTGGTTTCATCTGACCATATGACATTCTCCCAATCCTCTTCTGGATCATCCAAATGCTCTCTAGCAAATTTCAGACCGGTCCTGGACATGTACTGGCTTAAGCAGGGGGACATGTCTGGTACTGCAGGATTTGAGTCCCTGGCGGCGTGTGTTACTGATGTAGACTTTGTTACTTTGGTCCCAGCTCTTTGCAGATCATTCACTAGGTCCCCCCGTGTGGTTCAGGGATTTTTGCTCACCGTTCTCACGCTCATTTTGACCCCACGGGGTGAGATCTTGGGTGGAGCCCCAGATCGAGGGAGATTATCAGTGGTCTTGTATGTCTTCCATTTTCTAATAATTGCTCCGACAGTTGATTTCTTCACACCAAGCTGCTTACCTATTGCAGATTCAGTCTTCCCAGCCTGGTGCAGGTCTACAATTTTGTTTCTGGTGTCCTTTGACAGCTCTTTGGTCTTGGCCATAGTGGAGTTTGGAGTCTGACTGTTTGAGGTTGTGGACAGGTTTCTTTTATACTGATAACGATTTCAAACAGGTGCCATTAATACAGGTAACGAGTGGAGGACAGAGGAGCCTCTTAAAGAAGAAGTTACAGGTCTGTGAGAGCCAGAAATCTTGCTTGTTTGCAGGTGACCAAATACTTATTTTACCGAGGAATTTACCAATTAATTCATTAAAAATCCTTCAATGTGATTTTCTGGATTTTTTTTTCTCATTGTGTCTCTCATAGTTGAGGTATACTTATGATGAAAATTGGAGACCTCTCTCATCTTTTAAGTGGGAGAACTTGCACAATTGGTGGCTGACTAAATACTTTTTTGCCCCACTGTATTTATTTAAGTCAGTAAGATCTCTGATTATTATACTCTTTGCTTCCTCAGGTGTTCCATTATTTTGATCCAAACTCTACAATTTCTTGTCCATGTTGCCTGTATCTTATTTTGTCTTTTCAGCATCCATGCTTGCCGTGCTATTTCAGCATTAGTTTTTGTTAGATGTTCATTTAGGTAAACTTCTGTTCCCCGTAGCTTTCTGGCCTGCCTCAGTATGTCATTCTTTACCCTTCTGTTCACAAAACGTATCACAATTGATTTCTTTGTTTTATTATCCTTTCTGGGTAAAGCATGACAGGCTGAAATTGCATTTGCTTCAACCTTTATATTTCTACTTTCTAGGAACTGAAGCACCTGGTTTTCCAGGGAGACTGATTCACTTGTGGGAGCCTCCTCACCTCTCATTCCTGCTGTAGCATGAGCATATGATTGATATTTAATGTCTAGTCCACCTATAATTAGATCATCCATACGAGAACATTGTTCAAGATCCTCGACGCGTCGCTCCAAGTCTGCAATTTTTTTTGTCTTTTTCCTTAATTGTTAATTTTAATTCTCGGACTTCTTCCATTAGCCCTAATAGTTTGGCCTGCTGACTAGCCACTTTGGTCAGTTCTTCTGACAAGAAGTTCAGAGATTTTTTGATCTCTTCCATTTCCACCTTCTTTGGTGGCATTTTTACTGACCTGTTGATAGTAAAACAATCTCTGCTGGTGTCGCCGGTATCTGATCCGACCGACCTCGAATCCAGCTGGGCCTCAGCTAGCCCCCTCCGCTGCTAGTCCCGCTGCAATTGAGCTCCTGTCCAGCCAGGGTACCGGCCGCTCCTCCACCGAGTCCCGCTGCCCACCACCGCTGTAGTTGAGCTCCGATCCTGCTCCTGTCCAGCTGGGGTCCCGGTAGTTCCTCCGCTGAGCCCCACCACCTACCGCCGTCTGCCTCAGTAGATCCTCCACCGAGCCCCGCCGCTATAACTGGGCTCCGATTCCGGCTCTTATCCGGCTGGGGCCCCGGTGGTCCTCCACTGGTCCCCGTCTCCTACCACCACTGTACTTGAACTCCGATCTGGCTCCCGTCCAACTGTTGCCTCGGTTAGTTCCTCTGGCGAGCCCCAATCACCGGGTACAGAGTCGCTTCTTTGTGTCGGTGTTAGGTGCTATTTCTGTATTTTTGAGCATATAGTTTAGACTGCGACATGATGAGCTAGCTGCTAGATGTTTTGCTGTGTGACACTGACAGTGAAGAAACATTTACATTGATTGGGGGGGGGGGGAGTGCAGGCGCAATTCATTTGCAGTCTGGACGTGAGTGGTGTGGGCGTGGGTCTCCTCTCTAATGCCAACTAACTGCCGCATGAAGCTTCTGTGAGACTGACCGCTTGTGAGTGCTTTGGGATGGGGAGAAGCTCACGGTAGCACCCGCTGCTTGTTGAGGATAGTAACTGCAAAGCAATAGTGTTTTTACGTCAGCAGGGCTTGACATTAACTTTTTTGCTCACCGGCCACTGTGGCTAGTGATTTTCTGAAGTTACTAGCCACTCAGCCTTTTCACTAGCCACTATTTTGTAGTTGGAAAATTATGTTTAATATGATCAAATTTGATTATAGCATGCTAAAATGTAGTTGAATTAAATGTACAACCTTTTTAAATGCAATGACCCTTATACATACGTACATAAAAAATAGTAAGAGAAACACTGTCTGTTTAAGTAGTTATTAACAGCAGTAAATACTGTAAAACAGTTGAGAAAAATATTTGCAATGTGAGAGTGAAGTACAGGCAGATTTGGGGTTCGTCGCAATTCTAATTTCTACCCTTTCTCCTTCGCCTACTCCTTCATCCCATGGGTTGGCAGTGGCTCAGGAGGTAGAGCAGGTTGTCCAATAACCACATGGTTAACGGTTCAAATCCCGCTCTCCCCAGATATCCTGCCGTTGTCTCCCTGGGCAAGACACTTCACCCCAATTGCTCCTGGTGGGTCTGGAAGTGCCATGTTAGGCAGCATGCCACCATCAGTGGATCTGTAAAGTGCTTTGGTCATCAAGAGATGAGAATAAAAGCGCTATATAAGTGAATGCCATTTAATCAGTAGAAAGTTAGAAATAAGGCTGTAAATTCACAGAGAAATTTTTGGACCCCCTGGTGGGCCGTTTTTGGCCTACGGGCCATATATTTGACACCCCTGGACCAGCCCATTAAAAATACATATTTAGAGGATTTACTTCCATGAAATAGTTGCATATCACAACAGCATGTACAGTAAATGATAAAATAAAATTAAACAGAAAGCACAGATAAATGAAAGTTCACCTTAGAAGGAGCTTCATTTGTTCTTTACAACAACAAATCAGTCACTTCTTCCCTGTGTGGTAAGAAAACTTACATTTACACAATTGCGGACACTAATGCGAGCTTCTTGCTCTAAAAATACGCATGCTTAACCACAGAGCTAGGAGCTGATGTTGGGGGCTACTCACCGCTCGGACACAGCATTTCTTCTGGGTTGCGGTGTGAACTGGGGCAGGACAGGAGACCGTCCAGGTGACAGTGGACCAATGAGCACACACTATGTGCAGATAGTGCTCCTGGGAGTTGCAGTTTCGTAGTCTGACATTACAGATAGGTTTTATTACCTCCGCCAAAGGGGGAGGTTATGTGATCATCGGCGTTGGTTTGTCTGTTTGTTTGTTTGTCTGTCTGTTTGTCTGTTAGTAAGATAACTCAAGAAGTTATGGACGGATTTTCATGAAATTTTCACAGATTGTCAGAAATGGGGTATCCTACAGATGATTACATTTTGGTGGTGATCCCGATCACCGTCCACAAGAAAACCGCCATTACGCAAAATGCCATTTTCGTGAATAACTACTGAACCACTAATCCTATCATTGTCAATCCAATTGCTAGTCATATGTTTTCATGATCAAGGAATCTGAAAACGTACACACAAACACTGTATGGGGGGAACTGTGGCCGCCATTACCGAAAAGGCCATTTTCGTGAATAACTACTGAACCACTAATCCTATCATTGTCAATCCAATTGCTACTCATATGTTTTCATGGTCAAGGAATCTGAAAACGTACACACAAACACTGTATGGGAGGAACTGTGGCCGCCATTACGGAAAATGCCATTTTCATGAATAACTACTGAACCACTGCTTCTCATATGTTTTCATGATCAAGGAATCTCAACACTGTATGGGCAGAACTGCGGCGCTTGGCGGAGGTCTGCGCTCTCCGAGTGCTTTTCTAGTTTTAGATGCTGTCTAAGGAAACTACAACCCGCCTAGCCCTGCACGTCGAGTCTCCAAAACACCAGAAAAGTGTCTGATAATGCCAAAAAAAGTCTCTAGATTTATCGCTAGTTGCTTTTTTTTAGGGGGGAGAGGTCGCCGAGAGGGTCTGAAAAGTCATCACATTTAGCGAGAAAGTCGTCAAGTTGGCAACACTGAATCAATTTACATCACATATAAAAAAGACTGAGAGCAAAAACAGAGAAAAACGAACAGGAGAAATTAAGTTGAGGGCTCTGTGAATAATTTATGGCTGATGTGGATAAACACGCATGATAAGTGTTATGAAGATCAAGAAATATATTCAGTGTTGTACATCACTGGATAGGTGATGCTAGCCCACTTCTCCGTGTCTTTTGTCCAGTTTTTCTTTGGAATGAGATAGAGGGCCTGCTTCTCAATCAAAACTAATTTGTCGTCATACCTCTGTCTGTCATTATATCAAGAATTTCATAATAAATTTTGGACATTTTCACTTTTTTTTGTTCCACTTTACTACGTGATTATCCCCCCATAATGGCTGGTGATCCCGCCGGAAGTCAATTGATCGAAAACTATGAATAGGGCGGTGTGATGGTGCAACCGGAAAGCGGCGTCATCACACCACACTTCACAATAAAATCCCAATACCACAGCAGCCACCGGAGTGATCCCATATTGCTGATTTGAGTGTCTCTTGTTCTGCATTTCCTTTTGGTAATTTTCGGAGTCATCCTTGTGCTTCCTTTTCACATTCCGGAGAAAAGGAGCCGTCCTCCTCCCTCAGCTCTCCCGCTCCAGCCCCACCCCTGTCTCCGGAGCTCTAACCTGAAAACGGTTTTGCTTCATCTTCAGGTGAATAGGAGAAACAAAGACTGGCTTTACTGGCGGAGACTGAAAGCTGTCTGGAGGAGGAGAGATCGGCAGCCACCATTTCCCCTCCAGCTCCATTCTGGAAGGCTTCTCAGCAGTCTATGGAGGAGTCCAGCCCCACCACAGCCATGGCAGGGAATTTTTCCTCACCAATTGCAGCAGGAAACATCGTTAATCAGGAGGATAGGCAAGTAGTCTCATTTGTTTCTTAAATTGTTGAAAATTCTTGCCTGATCCCTGGTAGTAGGTCTCTGGGTATGCAGTCCCCAGAGACCTCTCCACCTGCTGCAGTCATGAATGGCTCACCAGCCTTTTCCCTGCTCTCTTCTGCTTCCTTTGTTTGTACTCCGGAGCTGGAGCCAAACAGTCAAGACCAGGAGGAGCCAGAGGTCTGGGAGGATCCTTCCCCCGCAACAACGGTGAGCCAGACCCCAGCCGCCATGCTGGAGGGATTACCAGCGTGGGTCATGACAGCTGGGAGAATTAAGACTGCAGACGCCATCACGCCTGCTGCAGAGGGCGCCGCAGCAGAGTCAGCGCCTGAGCTGCACCTCCAGGAGGCCGAGCCTGTGAAAACATCGCCTGGATCGTCAGAGTCCTGGACGGCGGTGGAGCTTGAGCTAAGGCAAGTGCTCTCTTTTGTCTTTCTTCTTTCCATGATTGAGCATTTTTGCCTAGCTCTAGGTGAGGAGAGCCAGCTGCAGCCACACGCTGCCCCTGAGCTCGCCTCGCCGGACTCCACCGCTGCCGACGAACCTGACCCTTATTCCTGTCTGTTCGAGTCCTCTTCCAGGGTCACCGGGGAGAGGTCCATATCGTCGGATGAGTCCGAGGAGCCAGGCTCGCCACTGGAGGTAACCATGGCTGCTGCTATCCCTGGTGAGGTAGACCAGGATCCAGCTCCCCATCCGCCGGATGCCGTACTTTGGGTTCCACCTCAGCCTGAGCCTCCATGGGTGCTGTGTCCCAGCAAGGGACTGTCGTGGGTACTGCACTCCTGCCCGGGGCCCACCGAGGGTGCAGCGTTGGCCCAGCCAGATCCCACCGCAGGTGCAGCAGGGGACCAGCCGGACTCCACCGTGGGTGCATCCCATGGCTTGGTCTGAGTCCACCGTGGGTGCAACGCAGGCCCAGTCTGGGCTCAGAGTGGGAGCAATGAGGTCCCGGGAAGGGGCCACCGCTGGTCCAACATTGTCCCAGGCCAGGACCACCACCGGTGCAGCCATGGCCCAGTCCAGGTCCATCGTGGGTGCGACTGAGCCCCTGTCCCAAGCCGGGACCACTGAGGGTTCGGCTGGCCAGTTCATGGACACCTGGGTCTGCCTTTTCTTCCTGAAGGCCTGCTGGGTGGTTCTTCTTGTGCTTCTCAGCTCAGCCGTCAACCACTTGGTCCTGCCACCAGTAGCCGTTAGGGTTTGGCTATCCTCCTTTAAGCCTCCCGGTGGGTGGGCCGTCCCCTCACTTGTCCCTCCGGTCCTGGTGGCCCAACTGTGCGGGCTGGCCGCCCGAAGGACTGGATCTTCCTATGGGGGGGTCGCCTGGCCTGTTTCACCTGGCCTGGTGGCTGCAGAACTCTGGCCGGCTGCCCGATAAACTGTACTGCTGGGTTAGGTGGCCAATTTTCCCTGGCAAGCCACCTGACTCACGCTGCCTGGCAGTCTGGCTGGGGTTGGACTTTGGCAGGCCACCTGGCCTTGTTCATATGGCCATTCAGGGGCCCTTTTTCCCTGGCAGGCTACTGGACACTATGCTGCGGTCCACCTGCTGGCCTGGGACCTTGGCCAGCCCCCGAACTCTGGGACTCTTGGGTCTTGGGTCTTGTGGGGGGGGGGGGGTAGTTTTTGTTGGGGTTGGGAGTGTTGTTTTTCCTCATGTTATATTGGTGTGTTATTTTGCGTTTGTTTATTCCCTCCTGACCTGTTTCCCCCCACCTCCCACCCTGGTTTGTGTGACTGTTTTCTTGGTGGGGGGGGCAGCATTTTTGTTGTGTTTTGATGGTATGGTGGGTGTCTGGTGTCCACCCCTTTGGGAAGGGGGCTCTGTCATGTTGATTTGTGGCTGTAGCTTCCTGATTATTTGATATTTATTCTCAGCTGGCAGGTTATTGGAGCCTGAGTCCTGGCTCCCTGTCAGCCTACAGCTACGCCTCCTTCTGCTGGCACCCACCGGCTGTCTGTCATTTCTTATTTGTCCCTGCTCTCACTCATTTCCACACATACACACACACACACATGCTTACTCATTCACTCTCATACCGGCCATCTTCCATTATTTCTTGTTTTCACACATACACATGCATGCACTTACACTTATACTCCTTTTGTTTACTTACGCACACACGTACACGCACACACACACTCATTCATTCACTCTGTCGCTGCGCACCTGTTTCCACTTGCCGCTCGTTAGTCTCCCAGGGTATTTCTGGGTGGCAGTGGAAACAGTGCGTCAGCATCAGTCTCCTTTGGATGATCAGGCTCGCTCGTCTAAGGACTTCTAAGTGTGGTTTCTCCAAGAGCTGTTCCGCTCCGACATTTATGTAAGTCTCCCTCCTTATTATTTTTCAGCCCTTTCCTCTCCGCTCTGGGAGCGCGTGGGGGCTTGCCACTAGAGCTTGTAGCCGGTCATCTTCCCAATAGTACTCCTCTTTGAACAGTTTCATGGACACAGTTGTGTGTTATTTTCCATTTGTTAATAGAACACACTACTTCACTTGCACCTTGGGCTCATATTAATTCATTTGTGTGTGCGCATTTACGCACACACATGACATATATATGACATATGTATGTCAGTATAATAATGGATCAAAGTGACCCTCTTCCCCACCACTTTATCTTATTGTAATTCATTGTAATGTTATGGATGGAAGTATTTTTTTAACCACACTCCTGTGAGTGTTGTGTTAGAAACTGAAATTGGCCTTCTAAGTGTGGTGTTGTTGATTCCAAATGTGTTTAGAGTGTTCTCCTAGTAACAGGATAATGATATAGGATAACATAAACTACTTGGACCAGACCATGCAACAAATTTCACTTTTATCATTTTAAAAATGTATCTTAATCCAATTGCATTTAAAACATGATGGTCATGCTTTTTGTACATGTAGTCCTATGATAATATATAATAGTGTGTGCGTATGCATTTTGAGAATGAATGAGTGTGTGTGTGCGTGTACATGTGAGCGTAAGTAAACAAAAGGAATATAAGTGTAAGTGCGTGCATGTGTATGTGTGAAAACAAGAAATAATGGAAGATGGCCGGTATGATTTTAGATTTAGATTTAGTTTTTTTTTTTCCGGTTCCGGTTCCGGTTCCACCGGACCGGCGGCGTCACACGAGTTGGCTGCCCGTTGCAACAGCCTTTTTTTTTATCTTCCTTCTTCTTTCTACACCTTTCACTCTATATATACACTACCGTTCAAAAGTTTGGGGTCACTCAGACAATTATTTTGTGTTTTCCATGAAAAGTCACACTTATTTACCACCATGAGTTGTAAAATGAATAGAAAATATAGTCAAGACATTGAGAAAGTTAGAAATAATGATTTGTATTTGAAATAATAATTTTTTCCAGATACTCAACCTGCTCAAAGGAAGGTCAGTTTTATAGCTTCTCTAACCAGCTAAACTGTTTTCAGCTGTGCTAACATGATTGCACAAGGGTTTTCTAATCATCCATTAGCCTTCTGACGCAATGAGCAAACACATTGTACCATCAGAACACTGGAGTGATAGTTGCTGGAAATGGGCCTCTATACACCTATGTAGATATTGCACCAAAAACCAGACATTTGCAGCTAGAATAGTCATTTACCACATTAGCAATGTATATTAGATATTAGAGTGTATTTCTGATTAGTTTAAAGTTATCTTCATTGAAAAAAACAGTGCTTTTCTTTTAAAAATAAGGACATTTCTAAGTGACCCCAAACTTTTGAACGGTAGTGTATATATCACGGACACACAGATCGCCCCAAAGGTCTCCCGAGTTGGCGGACGGAGCCACTGTTTACAGCAGGAGACATTACAGCAGGAAGAGCTAGTGCTAGCTAGCACGGGAACTGTAGCGAAAACGACGCGGGTGCCGGGCTGGAGTTTAGGCGGCGTGCAAGAAATATAAGACAGAATAATAAAGAGCGATGGCAAGAACCAAGCAGACCGCCCGTAAAATCTACTGAAGGAAAAAGCCCCCCAGGAAGCAGCTAGCCACCAAGGCTGCTCGGAAAAGTGCTCCGGCCACCGGCGGAGTGAAGAAGCCTCACCGTTACAGGCCCGGTACCGTGGCTCTGAGAGAGATCCGTCGCTACCAGAAATCCACGGAGCTGCTCATCCGTAAGCTGCCCATCCAGCGCCTGGTGAGGGAGATCGCTCAGGACTTCAAGATCGACCTGCGCTTCCTGAGCTTCGCCGTCATGGCTCTGCAGGAGGCCAGCGAGGCCTACCTGGTGGGTTTCTTCTTCGCTAAGAGGGTCACCATCATGCCCAAAGACTTCCAGCTGGCCCGCCGCATCCGCGGAGAGAGAGCTTAGACTTTCTGCTGCACATTCACCAACCATAATGCTCAGCACTGTGTGTCTATATATATATATATATACGTATATATACAGTATATACTGTATATATATATATATATATACTGTATATAGTAATATGTACATATGTATACTAATTGCTCTTGTTTTTTCTTGCCTTCTGATTGTTGCTTTGAGTGTTGCTATCCCTGTGCTGTTGCAATCCTGGAATTTCCCCATTGTGGGACTAATAAAGGCTTATCTTAACTTGTGCATCTTATGCAAAATTTATTTGGTACATCATTTCTATGATCAGATGCTTTGCAAATACTTGCATAAATGTAATGATTTCATTTTCTGTAATTTCAGTGAGGTAGACTTTGCTGAACCTGTAACTGAGCCAGTAGAAACACAGAGTCTGGAGAGGAGACACTGACTGCAATGAAGGAGGGGTATGCTTTTATATTGTTACAAATGTAACATTTTTCTGTATTTACAACTTTGTCTTTACTGTAGACAAGCCTAAATGTTGCTGGGGAAGGGAGGTCACGGGCCACCAACAGCTGGAGCAAAGCTTGGGATCAGTGACATCACCCAAGTAGCACTGTGAGATGTGTTGGCCATTTTGGGGGCTACTGTAACGTAGGCAGACAGTGTACTGCTGAGTGGAGTGGATGAGATGAGCGGACAATAGAAGTCCAAATTTAGTGTATACATCATAATGTAAATAACTATAACAAGTCTAGAATCATATGCAATAACCCAACTTTTCATTTGCCCAGATCGAGGCTCCTCACGACCTCAGAACTGCTTTTATATTTGTGTGTGTGTGTGTGTGTGTGTGTGTGTACAACCCTTGTTATTATGTATTATGTTATGTATTCTTTAAATTCCCTGTAAGTACAACAGAAATAAGTTTTCCTCTGTGAGTATTTATTATGTTAACACCATGTCGCTCTCAATATTTACTTGTGAAAGAGCTTTTTATTCCCACAGCCTCCCAAAAGTGTGCAATGACATTTTTGTGCCCATAGTACAGTGACGTATAATTTCTATTTGAAAAAAATCTTTAGTTAAATAGTGTAGAAGCATCTGCTCAAAATGTCAGTTGGTGTAATCTTTATTAAAACTGAACTTTATGTGTGCCTTGTTTGTTACAGTATACGCTGGGCTGATGAGACAGGATGTCCACAAATGGAGCTGGAGACCCTTTCCACATCGGAGGAGGATGAGACAAAGAACAGACTCAGATATTCTGAGCTGTGGAACCAACAAACAATTGTAGAATTTGATTTCAAAATGTGTTTCATTTGTACTGTCAAAGGAGATGAAAGTTGCTGGAGGCTTGATTACAGCAGCATCCCCCAAAGACCAAAACAGGACCAATGGAGCCTCTCAACAGCTGAGACGTCACGGGTCACAACCGAGGGCCCTGATGATCCATGGTAACCATGGTAACCTGGCCTTCTGTCTGGTCTTCCTGCTCCATCAACAAAGGAAGTGTTGCAGAAACAAGTCGCTGATGGACAGGTGAGTTTTCACGCATGAACAATAAACTCTAAACTCTCTCATTATTTTTGTCATCATCAGGCTCCACTTTTATCAGATTCTCACTTATCTTTCTAAGTTGAAGATGTTTTGAACTTGCGATTCTCTTTTTGTCCATCTCAACTTTAGCAAGTCTTTTTGTCTTATATATATAGATATATACACAAAAATTGCATAGCAAATCAGATTTGTTTAAGTGGTGGTAGAAAACCACAGAAAAAGAATTGAGGCTATCATAGGACTCTTGATGGCACATCAACACAACATTGTCTGTGGTGATCTGGACATTTTGCACAGTTCTTCTCTCAGCACTGCTGTGAATAATTTCTGTTCCCCTGGCCTAAGGCTCCCTGCTGTCGCACACACACACACACACACACACACACACACACACACACACACACACACACACGCTGTTGATGAGCTGCAAATCGAAATGGTTTGACTCCTGCCTGGATCTTTGGAATCCTGTGCAGCAGCACGGCATCACAGGAGGGAGGTCGGTGTCCACAACATTTTGCCTCAAGATCTGTCAGCAGTTCTTTGCAGTTTGTGGAAGCGCGGGGTCAGGAGCCACCAGGTGAAAAAGCATGGCGGGGTCACGGGTGATGCAGGGCTGCAGGAGGTGGTGATATTGCTCCAGACGAAGTGACTGGATCATCTTCTGTGAAAGAGAGAGACAAACGAAAATGTCTTCCACACTAATAAAATACACCATGTACTGGGATAAAGTTTTATCATACTCATGCTGAAATGTTTATGACATGGGCGAGCGACCATCTTTTAGTGATTTGATAGAATTACATGACAGAATTACCTTTTCATCTACAGTCCATTGTTCCTGTTATTCCTCCATCTTCATCACCCTGTGGACTGAGATGGACGGTAGTCTCTCCCGGTCTTCCACGGTGCCGTCCCAGACTGAGCTGTGTCCTGTGTTGGATGACCGGCTTGGCTTCCAGACTGTTCTGCCGGAGGTGCTGGGTCGATGCCAGGCTTCCATCATGTGGGCTCCGTGAAGCAAATATGTTGTTGTTACATGATGACTGGAAAAGGTGGGTTAAGCAGCCACAAATTGTTCTCACATAATACAAGTGTTGCCTTTGGGTGATAATTACTCAATTACAAGTGAGTATACCCCCCCCCCCCCCCAGAGTGTACTGAAGTAAAAGTACAAAAGTATGTACTGAACAGTAACCACAGCTGCCAGTTCACCACGTTTCTCTACAATTTGATAGTCTCATAAATTAGTAACTTTCTTAAACATTTGTCACATTTTACTTGTAAATGTATGACTTGTCACTCATAAATTTAGGTTTTTTCTCCACCATACATTTGTGAATTTTCTACTGTATTTGTAACTTCAATTTTATAAATTTGTGAGGTTTTCCTCATAAATTAGTAACATATTTTCTGAATTGAGTCTCGTTTTAGCATAAATTCTACATTTGACACTTGGTTCACATACATTTTAATTTTTCTTCATATATACATTTATTTTTACTAGATTTTTCATAACGTCATACAATTTGCTATTTATTTGCAATTTTTTTTAAACATTTTCAAACAATCTGGTTTCTTTTTCTCATTTGGTTGCAGCTGAAACTGAATAAAAGAACAATGATATCAACACCAGTCTCAAACAAACACCATTATAAGTTTGCTAAAATGATAATATGCAGTAATTTCTAGTCAGTGCTGGTGTACACAACATCATGATACAAGACAGTCATTCAACATAAACTAAATCCACGTTCAAAAATCCGAGTTACTGTGATGGCATGACGGGAGGTCTTACTCACACTCAGTGACTTTGGGAACGAGGGGAAGGAGTGAGACATGGTAGTGCATGTGCTTCAGGCGAGAGAGATGAATTCAGGTGCTGTGGCACCCTGGGGGGGAGAGTTGAAAGGATGAGAGGCAGAGTTAGGCTCCAGCACGCTGGGGGATAAAAGAGATGTGAAGGATGTGCCTTCACACTTGGGACGACAGGTGTGAATGTATTGAGATGTAATGTACGCTATGGTAATGAAGTGTATTCTCGGTGTCAAAGAAAGGAATGTGTAAGATGTATTAAAGGTTGGCTTTGGCACCCAGAGATCATTCTTGCTTTGCTGACAGAGTAATAAAGTCTCCATCTGCAACGCTGGTGTCTCGTCTCATTCATTCCTCTACCTTACCTTTATAAAATTTGTAATGGAAGAAATATTTTCATGAAAGTTTTGTGGACATATCAGGAAAAAAGACACACTAACTGTATGTGCATGCTATGGTGCTGCAGCTAAATAAAGCTAATTTAAAGATAACTTCAAATTGGCCTTGTACAATTACGTGTTTAGTGTGTAGATTATGATGTATTATCTTACCAGTGAACGTGAGTGGCTGAATTCAGTGTGGCTTCCTCAATAACCAGGGAGGCGTGTGTCATACACTCCCTTTCAGGGAAAGATAAAGGCACCACGTGCTGGCTGTGAGTTTGCAGATTTATCGGAGGCCAACACAAAACTTACAAAAATAGCAAAACAGAAGAACAGGAGGGTATTGCTTGGCATGTGGGGCGCCATGTGGGTCCGGCCCATTGTTCACTATTGTGACTATTGTTGTTGTGCATGTTTGTGTGTGCAAGATGAGTTGGAATTGGTCTGGTTACCTCATCATGTTTGTGGTGCTGTGAGCACCGGGACACGATGCTGGTGGGTCCTGGGCTGCTCGCCCTAGCGGCCCTCGCCCTGGGTTGGGATTTGGGGGCAGTGGGTGGCCTCATGAACCAGTTTGCGAACTAGCTTCTGTGGGGGGGGGGGGGCAGTATAACGTCCTGACAACTGATAGTTTGTGTGCTGTGGGGTGTTCTGATGTCCATAGTAGGTATTGATCCGTGTGGATTGGTTTCCTGTACACTGTGATTTTTATACTGCTGTCATTGTTGTGGTGCATTTTCATGTCCAGAAAGGCTATGGTGCCATTTTCTTCCTCTTTGTGTGTGAATTTTATATTCCCAGTGCTGTCCGTGCTGTTCAGAAGGTCAGTGAGTTCTTGTGTGTGTCCTTTTCTTATTTTCTCCAAAATGTTGTCTACGTATCTCTTCCAGAGGGTGGGTTTACATTGTGTAGGTGCTGTGTTGATGGCTTTGTTTTCCAGATCCTCCATGAAAAAGCTGCTCATGATGGCTGATAGTGGGTCTCCCATTGCAAAACCTTCTTTTTGTCTGTAGATTTTTTCTCTGTATTGAAAATAGGTGTATTTTGCAACAAATTGTAATAGTTCAGATATGTCGTCAACTGTGAGATTGGTGCGTCTTTTTAGGGTTCTGTCATTTCTGAGGCGTTCTTGCACTATGTGTAGTGTGACATCAACAGGGGTCTTTGTGAATAATGAAATGACATCATGTGAAATGAGGATCTCGTCTGATTCTATTTTCATATTTTTGAGTGCTTGTGCCAGCTCTTTTGAGTTTTTGCAGTGGAATTCTAATAATCCAAGGAGGGGTTTGATGATTTCAACCTGGGCTTTTGATAAGTTGTATGTAACTGATCTGATGCTATTACTGGCCGCAGTGGGATATCCTTCTTATGTGTTTTTGGGGTTCCATAGACCCAGGGGGTGATGCTGGCTGTGGGTATCAGGTGATCATATGCGTCCTTTGTGATTTTTTTGCTTTCTAATAGGGGTTTAAGAAGGGTTTTTAGCATTTTTTTCTTTTCTTCTGTGGGGTTTGTTTTTATGATTTCATATGTGCTGCTGTCTGCCAACATGGTTTTCATCTGTTTATCATATACTGTATTTCTGTGTCCATTACTACTGTGGTTCTGCCTTTGTCTGATGGGAGGATTGTGATTATTTTATCTTTCTTGAGTGAGTTTAATGCTTTTTCTTCTTCTTTTGTAACGTTGCTTTGTGGTAATTTGGCTGTTTTGAGGATTCCTGCGACTGTGTTCCGGACTGTTGCCTTTTCCCCTTAGGACCAAGATCCAGGACAGATCTCTGTTCTGCTTACCTAGCTGCCTGACAGGACAAGGAGGGAAAAAAAACTTCACGTTGATTCTGCATTACACACCATTTAAGCAATTTAATTACAGTTTTGGCTAATTATGCAGTTTAAAAGAAGATGATTTGCACTTGTAATCAATTAAATCATCTTAAGAGCTGCAGCACATTTAATTCATTTCATTCCTGAAGAAAGTAGTAAATCTGAAAAAAATGTGAGACGCAAAGTAGTTGGTCACGTTTTCATTTCACATAAATTAAAAGTTTGGTTAAAACAGGTTCAAAAGATATACAGTATTTTTAATAAAATGGTAACACTAAAAATTAAATAAGACATAGTTTGATCCCCTTTATTTCACCAAGAAAGTAATACAATTATAAATGTAGATGGGCAAAAATGAAGGAGAATGCAGTAATTTAAAACAGAATTGTGTCATTATCCGGGGATGTCTCTGCTCTCTCTCTCTCCCCACCTGCAGTTTTCTCCTCTAATCAGGTGCAGCCAGCCCTTGTGTCACACCTGTAGCTCATCTGCTTAGTTAAGAGCTGGAGAAACAACCCTGAGTGTGGGACTGTCAGATGACTACACTTTGCCACTGCTACTGTCAACACCTGGGGTGCCCAACCAGTCGATCGCAATTAATCGCAGACTGATTCTCAATTGATTGCGACTGCGTAGTCTGCAAAGATTTCTCTGCCATTGCTCCTTAGTGTTATATTGTAATCCATGCTTTTATTTGTGAAGTGCAGTGTAGTGGCGGCCACTTCATCTTCCGCCACTGCACCGCCTCTATAAATACCAGCAGGCATCTTGGTTCGGCCTCTTTGCCAATCCCCCTGCCTGGCAGTTGTATTGTGGAGAAGTATCGTTAATAAAGATAAGTTCTACCGAGTACCTGGCCTCATCATTTGGGAGGTAATTCCATACACAACATTTTGGCGGTGACGATAAAAGTATGGAAGCATGTGTTTTACTGATTCAGACCTTCCTGGAGCTCCCGGGCAAGCCACCTGTCCCCTGGCCGAGATGGTTTGCGGGACCTACGTCGTGGCGCTCAACCTGGGTGAGATGGACAATCTGAGGGCACGTGCACTTCTAGTGCATAATTTGGGAATTGAGGGCCAGTGGATCCTAAGCACACTCGGAGATTCAGACACATACGAAGATGTGGTTGAGTTACTGGCGCGCCATTTTCGTGCCCCGGACAGCATCGTCGTCCGGAGGGTTAGGTTTCAGCAGCGCCACCAACGGGTGGGTTAACCTATCCACCGGTTTGTTGCAGACCAGAAACTGCTGACTAGTGAGCGTTGTTTTGGGCCGCTGGAGGAGGAGATGGAGGAGGCATCTTTTCAGAATTTGAGAAGCTGTTTTACTGATTTTACATCCATTGAGCCTGTTACCAGATATCTGTGTTTTCCATTTGGGGAGGGCATCAATGTGGATTACACTGCTTCTAAAGTAGCATCAATGTTTCTTCTGGATAGCTCTGCTGTTGAGAGTGAGATTCTCACACTGCAAAATGACACTAAGCTCAAATCCAGGGCAACACCTGGCATTAAAGGAGACTTCTGGAACTTACTGCTGGGACAAAAATATCCCAATTTCAGAAGATGTGCTTTGAACTTGACTACAATTTTGGATCATTGTATTTGTGTGAGATTGCTTTCTCTCATATAAAAATCATCAAATCAAAGTACAGATCCACAATGACAGACATTCACCTTGTGGCCTGCCTAAGGCTTGTAACCAGCTCCTACTGTCCTGACTATGAGAAACTAGCTGCCTCCTCCCAATGCTAAAGGTCCCACTGATATGTTTATTTCAACTGCTTTGCAACTCACAAACTACTTTTTATTACATCTGAATGGGTTTTCTGTTTGTTGTGTGCATATTAAATGTGTAGATGGACAATGGATACGGCCTATGTGAACTGGTAGATCTCAACAGGCTCACAACTTTAAAAGTAGATCTTGGTTCAAAAAAGGTTGGGCACCACTGGTCTACACCTTGTTTGCTTCTGATTTGCCTCTCAGCCTTGCTCAAGCCTGCCTTGCTCCTGTTTTGCCTCTCAGCCGACTCCCTACTATACCCTGCACCCAAGTAAGGAAAACAGTTACACGCTGTTTACCTCTCCTTCCCTACCACAGGTCCATGTTGTTGGACTTCTCATGGCGTATTTGGATTCCTTCCCTGGCAGATTTCCCTTGGAACAAAATACAGACATTTTCAAGTACTTAAGCCCTCATTACCCATCAGCTAACCCATCTCCCCAGTATGGTTCAGGTTAAAATTGTCCCTGTGGGTTATTCTTCACATATCTGCTCTAGCTTTCCAGCGTTGGTGTGCCGCAGCCTCCTCTCCTCTTCCAACCTTCAGCTTGCGCTGCTACCTGAGTAAGAGAACAAGTTATTCAGTCTAGTATATTCACTCGTTGTTGAAAGAAGTTACTGATTGGCCTCTCTTTGCTTTTTCTACAGGACTGCCAGCACACTGACATCTCCATTCATTCATTTATTCTTATTTTGTCAGTAAACTTCCCTAAACATGTTTTCATCTCTGTGGTGGTCCTGTGCCTACATTTGAGTCTAACCCCAAAATCATGTCAGTACAATCCTACCAAATGGACTCAGCTGGCGCAGCAGCCACAGCAGAGACACCATGTTTACATGTAATTGAGTATAAATTAGACCATTTAGCTCACCAAGTATCAGCTTCCGTAACTTGGATCCATCTCCTCACTGAACGTGTTAAAGGTCTCCCTTGCAGTCCTGTAGTTAGAAAATTCTAAATTCTCTTGTAGTTAGAAATTCTCTTTCAACTTCGGAATCCTCTGAGTTTTCGGCCTCCCTTCCCGTGCCCTCTTTCCAGTATCTCCCTATCGCCAGTCCAGCTCGGTATAATGGGCAGTTAGGGCCGTGTGAGGAATTTTTATTTCAATGCGAGCTAGTCTTCCAGTGGGTTCCAGAGGATTTTCCTACTGACCTAAGCCATATTACATCGCCGGCCTGTTAGACGGCCAAGCCCTCTCCTGGGCTCAAGCAGTTTTGGACGGTCCTAAGCTCAGCTCATATTCTCTGTCGCAATTCATTCATGAATTCTAACAAGTATTTGGCCATTCCAATGGAAACATTACTGAATATTTGCTGAACTTGTCATGAGCCGAGCTCTGGAGGTTCCGCCAGACTCGGATTCATGGCTTTTTCCTTATATTTACATATTTGTTGTATTTTGTGCTTTTTGGGTTGCTGTAATTCTTGTACTGATTGCTATTTTCTTGTTTATGTTTTAGTTTTGTTACAATCTTATTTTGTGTTAATTTACATGTATATTTCAGTCTGCATTTGTTGATATTTTATTCTTTAGTTCTTTACTGTTGGGTTGACAGCTGTCAAGGGTGTTTCCAGGTTTTGTGCTTCGTGTGAGCATAGCCCCTATCAGCTGTCAGCTTCAGCCGCTCTCCTCTCATTGCCCCCAGCTGGTCCTATTATGTATCATTGGTTCCTTCTGCCCGCTCATGTGACCCACACCTGTCACTACTTATGTAATTGTTTGACCCTATTTAAGGGGAGGTATTTTCATTTCTGATTGCCGCTGTCTTGACTATCAAGCTACTCTTCATCTCCACCAGAGCCCTGTCCCTGCTCTGGTGTGCTATATCAGTAAGTTTGCGGCCTCGTTTGTATTTTTGTGTGCTTAGCACTGTGTTGGACTTTGTTTGTTGTTTTTTCAATAAATTGCTCAAACTCACAGTTCAGTGCATGGGTCTCACCTTTCTGCCCCAACGGGCAATTCATGACAGAAGACAGCGGCCAGTAGAGATGCAGCTGCTTTGAGTTTGTGGATTTTTGGTTGTTGGTTTTTTTTGGTTTTCACTCATCTGTTTTCTGTGGAGCTTAGCATGGTCCCTGACTATTTTGGGTCTATGGGCAGGCGTACGTACCCGATGAGCTTGGGGTGGGAGCTTTGTAGGACACTGATGGACGTGGACAACCTCATCTCCAATGCACACGGAGCTCTTATCTCGGAAGACGCTCTTTGGTACCTGGGCCTCACTGAGGCGGCTGCTCGCCGGTGCCCTCAGCTCGCACAGCATACTGAGGGGATAGAAAGGATCGCACTGATGGTGGCACTACAATGGGAGAATGGCGGGAGGGAGAGGACCTTCCTGAAGAAGCGGAGGTCAGCTCCCACAGGGAGGTGTCCTCTATCCTCGGTACCACCGTCTCCTCACCCGTCTCCAGCTTCTCCTGCAGCTCCTGCTCCTGCTCCATCAGTTCCATGACATCACTGTCATCCAGTTCCAGACCGCCGGAGGAATACTTCCGCCTCTCTGGCAGCAACTTCCCCTTCACCGAGGCAGAAGCCTCCCTCAGCAGTGCACCCTCCGTGTTTTTCGTCTCGGGCTGAATCCTCAGTTTCTTCTCACAACACAGTTGCTGTTTCCTGCTTCACCTCAACGTTCTCTCCAGCTGCCGAGAAGTTGACTGTTTCCTCTCCAGCTCCACCTGCCTCCATGTCCACAGGGGCTGCTCCTCCACGATCCCCTGAGGGGCCCACGTCCACCATAGCCACGGAGAGGGATGACGCTACACCTGCTGCAGCAGAAAACATCGTTCTTCTCCTTCATTTTATGAGGATATGCCTTGTCTGATTCCCAGTAGTGACGCTCAGGGTTTGCAGTCCCCTGAGCCCTCACTGCCTGCAGCAGCTATTAGTTTCTCACCTGCCCTCTCCGTGTCTCCTCCTATCCTCCTTGAGTGTCCACTGACTACAGGGTTGAGCTGCCGGATGATGGAGGAGCCTGCGATTGTGGAGGACCTAGTCCCAGCCCTGCAGCCACTGTCTGGATGGCGAGAGGGCTGGTACTGAGCTGACATCTGCACCGACGATGAAGCATTGGAGCAGATGATGAAGCGTCGGCAATTAACTATCATTAATGTCTGGCTAGTTAGCTGAATAAACAAAAATTTGAAAATACAGCATTTAGCACAGCTGTAATGCTGTTCTTCTTCCCAGGCTCCAACTTACACTTTTTTTCACAATCATGATAATTTCTGAATTTCTGTAAACATTTTTGGCCTCAAGTAAACGTATGCAAGTTACCATCAATCAATTAAATGTTATAACAAGCAAACTTGCAAATGGGAAAACCTCCCAGCAGCATCTTGCTCAACAACATGCAGAAGTTGTTTTTCAGTCTCTGAACCTTATTTGACAGTGTTCCAGGATCCAGCTCCTGTAGAACTTTCTGGAAGACCTGAACAGTGTATTTGAAATTTTTTCGGTATTTCAGGTAGTGGCATAGGTCAGTCCAACCAGATAGCAACAGGCTCTGCCAATACCCCCAAGACCTCTGAGGACAGTGTTCCCCTCGATTACGATGCCATCAGTAAGTTCATGGGCTGATGTACTGGGGTTCTGTAGTGTATGTGATGTGCTGCACATTCACGCAGGTGACGTCAGCACATCAAGGTGGGGTTTTGAGTCAGTTCAGCAACTCAGCTTTATGTATGTTCATGTGTTCTAGCTGAATAAAGTTAACCTCAGCACATGGTTGCTGTCCGCCCATTCTTCAGACATAACATGTTCCTCATCTGGTAGATCATCATCTCCTCTTTTGCCAACTTGTGCACACTGCCTGGTCCATCAGCAGTATCCTGTAGACATTGTAAAGATAGAACTCAGTTTAAGCTACTGTATATATACATACATACAGTGAGACATACAGTAATTAAAAAGCAACCTCTCAGTGCTATTGTCATGCTGTTTCCTCTCCTGGGGTTGTCGCTACCATAAAAGTGTTTTTGTGCAGCAACTAGGCTGAAGAAACTATTGAAATGATTAATTATTAATATAAGCTACGTGTTATATTTGTGGATGCACACATCTGATCCGAGGGGTACTGCATAAAACCAAGATAAGGGATTAAGCCAGGATTTTCAAGTAATTCTGGCTTATTTGACTTGGCTGCATAACAGTAGGATTAATTAAACCCAGCCAAATTGCTATGGAGATTTATTCTCTGGGGCTAGCCTGGTCCAGAGCAGGTCAAGAGTCAGGCTAAGATTAATCCTACTAGTGACTTATTTGTCAGTGCTGGGGTCAATCCTATGAGAAATCAATGCTTTTCACCATCATTAAATTGTCTACATGTTGAAGCATTTCAATTATCCTGCATTGAATGAAACCCAAAGAAATTAATTAAAAATGAATCTTACATTAAAATAATACAGATACATTGTCATTCAAGTAGACACACTGTTCTTTTAATTGTACCAACTATTTTCATAATCATCCATGTAGCAGTTATTACTGTCAGGCTCAGTGTTGCACTTTTAATATTTAAATACATTTATATTACTGCCTTCTTGAATCCATCAGCAGTCTCTTCATCTGAAGATGTGCACTTGACTCTTGTAGATGTGCCTTCCCCACCATATTCAATAGAACTTACATTAACAATTCTGGCAGGACATCCTACAATCATGATTTTAATTAGAGAACTCAGCACCATCACACAGAGTGCAGAACACACAACTGAATAAAATGGCCCAAGGAATATGGAAAATATACACAGGAATGGTAGTGGTTTCACTGTTGGGTCAATGTACATGAAAGTGAGGAGTGCAAAGACAGGTGTGTTATTGTGATAATTAAAAAGGTTCTCAGTTCTCAGTTCTGTGCATGTGAGCATTCAGAGGGAGGGGGTGGAGCCTCTGACTGTTTGTAGTCCGGATGGCCCAGGGGAAGAAACTGTTTGTCAGTCTGGAGGTGTGGGACCTGATTGATCTGAACCGTCATCCAGAGGGAAGCAGGCCAAACAGGTGGTGGGCAGGATGTGAGGGGTCTCCTGTGATGACCTTAATCTTTCTGAGACAGGAGGATCTGGACATGTCCTCAAGGGAGGACAGAGGGCCACCGATGATTTTTTGGGTGGTGTTGATGACCCTCTGCATAGCCTTCCTGTTTTTGGCCGTGGAACCAGCATACCACATACCCAGACAGTAGGCAAGCATGCTCTCCACTGAGCAGCAATAGAAGGCCAGCAGCAGCTTCTGGTCCTGATTGTTCTTCCTCAGGACATGGAGGAAGTGCAGCCGCTGCTGGTCTTTCTTCAACAGGACCTTGGTGTTGACAGTCCAGGAGAGGTCAGAGGAGATGTGGGTGCCCAGGAACCTGGGGACAGTTTCCACGCGGTCACCATTTGGGGGGGGGGGGGGGGGGGGGTCTCTGTCTGCCCTTCCTGAAGTCCAATATGAGTTCTTTGGGGGTTTTTTGGACATTCAGTTTCAAGTTGTTTGCTTGGCACCACAGCAGTAGATTCTCTACCTCTTCACATGGTCATCGGTGATAAGCCGATGAACATGCTCAGTTTTAGACATTAAATATTTTCCATCAGCCTTTGCCATTGCATTCCCTCAGAATGCTACAATAGTTCTCTTTTTCTTTATTGACAGCAGCCATTTTTCCTTTTTTAAAACATTATATGCTTCACCTCATCATAGGTTTCCATGAGAAGCTGCTGTTCTGTTGGCAAGAAATATGCTGCTCATGTTTGTCTGCTGTCTTATCTGCAGTAGGATCAGTGATTCTGTGCACTTATCTCAACTGTCTGCACTTGGTTTGACATAGCTTCCTCTTCTCACCCTGACTTGACAATGGTGCAACTGAATAAGCCAGGATAAGCAGGTCCATCTATGTCAAGCCATGATTTTTCACTCATCCTGGCTTTCTTAATTCTTCTTTTATGCAATACCCCTCTGGACTAAGCCTGTTTTTTATGTCATCTTTTAATGGTACACATGCAAGTATCGATGTTTGCTTCATCAATGAGTAGATTTTAGGAACATCGTGACTCCTCCATGACACATGCTTTCTCTGTTCCACTTTATCTTTCTACAGGTTGTCTACCTTTATAGCCATACGTATAGAACCCCTATCCAAACTTGCACACATAAACACAAATTTTAAGGTTATTTAGTTTTCTTCTTGTTTGCTTGTATAACTAGAAGTGTTTTGTCCTCTTTTTGTCATTAACAAGAACAAAGTCATCCTAAATAATGATTGCAAATTTGCTTAAAGGTTTGTATTGCATATTTCCTCTAGTGTCTTGTTTTATCTTTGTTCTATTGCACAATTAAATGGAAAAAAGAAGCCCTCATATGACCTTCACCCTCCAGAAACATATTTAAAGTCCTTATCAATGATTACATGAAAATGTTCAAAGTCATGTCAAACATTAAAATGTCAAAATCCCCAAACTATTATTTAAACTACAATACTAACCTCAAGGTGTAAGGGGTTGGACATGACTGTGCTCTGGTCCTCACTTTATGCGCATATTTGTTTTTCTGTTATCTTCAGGATATGAGTTCAGCCATGTCCACGCCCTTTGTTATTATGTTCCTTGTGTTGTGATTATCATTGGTATTTTTGGTCTCTGTGTGCCCCGTCTGCTCTGCCCTGCCCGTCCTGTTTCTCTGTTGTCTTTGATTGCTTCCCACCTGTTGTGTGTTGTCTTGATGTTTGCCATCAAGACAACAGATTTTTGCCATCTGACTACAACACTGGTCAACACCAAATTTATTGTCTAAGTTTTTTTTAGCTGATTTAGAACAATTTTGATGTGCTGAATCCAAACATCACATTGGTTTTTCTCAATCAGGTCAACTTTTTAAATTATAGCCACATGTTAGTTTTATACGTTTTTGTTTACATGTATGGGTATTTTTGCTTTATATGATGCAAAATTCTTTTTTATGTCTTGAAATTCTCTGAATTTTGAACAATGATGACATAACATTCAATTTTCATGTACTTACCTTTATGCACAGTACTAAGTACAGGTTTTTACTCATCACCTGATCGAGAGAAACGGATGTCATTTTCAGATTCAGTGGTGCAAAATTGTCTTAAATCAGTTGATAAAACACAGACAACTTACAAAAAAAATTATTTTTGTAGCCCTGTGTAATTCCCCTTGCCAGTCTGTGTCAGGTGTGGCATCATTAGCATTTCTGTCAGTTCTGTTTGGTGTTTAAGCCTGTGATTCTGGTCTACAGTCCACATGCTGTCATTTGTTTGTTCCTTTAAGTTTTGTTAATAAATTACCATCGTGGCATCATATTCCTGCCTGCGCCTGAATCTCATTCACCTCACCTTGACACAAGGTCCTTTATCAGCCCAGTTGAGTCCTCTCCCATTGGTCCATTCATAGGCATAATTTATGGGGGTTGGGGGAGGGGGGTTGTAGCCACCAAAAAATCAAATCCATCCAATATACCCCCCACCCAATAATCATATAATTATAATTCCATTAAAAAAAAAATCTACCAGATAGTATGAAAAAGTTGTCATTTTTTCATTTGCAAGCAATGAAAAGTAACATTTCTAATAATAAGACAATGTACCCCCTCTTTCCCCCTTCCCTGCAGATTTGGTATTGCCCAACCGATCCATGAACCTTCTCTGGTCAATAGGAGTCACTTATAGGGGCGGCAGGTGAGGACACTCATCTAAGTCTAGAATGCATTCAGCTCACAAGTAAGACAGAATGAAAAGAGTTCCATTAGAGCAACAAACCATTTTAAATTGGTTGTCAAATAAAAGGGCAAATCCCTCTGTCCAAAAGGAGGTAAATATCATATTATTGATTTAGCTGGTGAATTGTTGTCTGAAGTTAGCTGGTTCCTGACATGATATCAGGCTCAAGGAACACACACACAGGCTCGGGAAGATTTAAAGCTTTTATTCAAGCAACAGGTAGTGTTTGAGTGCGTGAGTGGAAGTGTGAATGTAGTGTGGGTGAACAGCATGCATCAAGGGCGGAGCAGCTCGCCGTGCAGCCAGGTAATCCTGAGAGGAGAGCAGAGCAGAGGGTTAATTGCAGTCTCACACCCCGTGGGAAATAACCACAACGTTATGCTCACATGCAGGCGAGAAGGTGGCTGGCGTTGGTGTTGCAGCTGTAACCTGGAGGACAGCAAGGCTGCGTGCTACCGACGAGCTGGTGCGATGAAGGCAGAGGTGAGGCCAGGAGGAGGAATTCCGCCACCCTGGAGATCCACCTGTGCACAGGGGAGAAGCTGGAGAGAAGGTAAGGTGAGGAATACCGCTTACGTGCTTGGAGAGCGATGCGCTGGTCGGTGCGAACCGGAACAGACGCTGAGGTTTGGGGAGCATTGTAGAGCAGACAACTCCAGGCCGAAGAAGAAGGCAGAGGGGTTTAAATAGCCGGTCACTGATGAGGCGCAGGTGTGCGCGCCGCTGGCACTGATGACTGGCGAGAGCGAGGTGTAACAGTACTCCCCCCCCCCCCGAGCAGCGCCTCCCGGCGCTGGCTTACCTGGGTGCGCCCCGTGGAACTCCGTGATGAGGTTCTTATCCAGCACCCAGGACGGGGGCACCCAGGACCTCTGCTCAGGGCCCGGCGGTGGGCATCCAGGATGGCCGTGACACCCCGTGCCAGCTCACTGTCAATCAACCTGGGGGGGAGGAGGGGCCTTGGGAGGAGGACAAAGAGGGTCAGACAACACAGACTTGATATGTGAGACGTGAAACGTCGGGCAGACCCGGAGAGAGGGAGGGAGGGAGAGCCAAACGCACAGCCACCGGGTTGATAATTTTAGTGATGGTAAAGGGCCCAATGAAGTGCTGCGCCAGCTTCTTCCTCTCAGCCTTCAGCTTAATGTCCTTGGTAGACAGCCAAACACGTTGACCCACCTGATACTCAGGAGTGGCCCTCCTGTGGCGATTGGTGATGAGGGAATTGCGCTCCGCCGTGCGTAAAAGTGCCTGGCGCGTCTTGGTCCACATACGCCGGCAGCGCCTCAGATGAGCCTGGACAGATGGAACCACCACTTCCCTCTCTTCCTCCGGGAACAAAGGCGGATCATACCCCAGAGACGCCCGGAAGGGGGACATGCCGATGGCTGAGGACAAGGTGGAATTATGGGCATACTCGACCCAGGGCAGGCAGGTGCTCCAGGAGGAGGGGCTGGAAGAGGTGATACAGCGCAGAGCTGCCTCCAACTCCTGGTTCGTGCGCTCACACTGGCCGTTAGTCTGGGGGTGGTGACCAGAGGACAAACTCACCGTGGCCCCCAGTGCGCTGCAGAAGGACCTCCACACCTTAGATGCAAACTGGGGCCCCCATCCAAGATGACATCTACCAGGATCCCATGCAACCTGACGACGTGTTGGGTCAATAACTGGGCCGTCTCTCGCGCCGAAGGGAGCCCACGAAGAGGCACAAAATGGGCCGCCTTAGAGAACCGGTCAACGATGGTCAGGATGGTGTAATAAGAATTGGACTTAGAGAGACCGGTGACAAAGTCCAGGGCCACATGGGACCAAGGCCTCCCGGGAACCAGTAGTGAATGGAGGAGACCCGCTGGGGGGGGACGTGGAGGTTTTACCCGTTGCGCACTGGGGACAGGCGCGGACGTAGTTGGTGATGTCATTCCTGAGGCCAGGCCACCAAAAGGACCGCTGGATGAGCTCCACCAGCCGGGAGATGCCAGGATGACAGGCGAACTTGGATGTATGGGCCCAGTGGACGACGTCGCCTCGGACCGAAGATGGGATGAATAATCTTCCGACTGGACCGCCGCCAGGATCAGGTTCAGCCTCCTGTTTCTTCCGGACCTTGGCCTTAATCCCCCATGAAACGGCCCCCACGACGCACGAGGAGGATAGGATGGTGTGTTCTCGATCCACTGGGTCTTCAGGCTTGAACTGTCTGGAGAGCGCATCCGGTTTCCCATTCTTGGATCAGGGCCGATAGGTGATGGTGAACTTGAAGCGGCCGAAAAACAACGACCAACGCGCCTGGCAGGCATTCAGGCACTTGGCCGTCCTCAGGTACTCCAAGTTTTTGTGGTCGGTCCAGACCATGTGGTTTAGTCTCTATGCCCGGCGAAACTGCTTTTACTAATAGGAGAAGGGGCGAGGGCGGATCTCTGGTGCCTTAAAACCAGATGCTTCGGGTAGATGGTGGCTCGTCAACCTGGGAAGGTAGCCCATCTAGGGGAAGGTAAACCCTGATTTCAAACCTCCACTGCCTTGCAGCACACCCGGTCACGGGAAAGGCTTCGGGAGTCAACCCTGAGGAAAAATCCGGAGTCGGAGCCCCTAAGGCAGTTCTCTGTTGTGCTCAACATCGTTCTGGCAGCTCCTGCGATGGCGTTGGTGTCAAACTATAGCAGCCCTGCTGTTCCTTTGGATTCATCAGTGATGTGGAGAGGGGGGACATGCTGCATGGGTAACATCTTGTCCTCCATATCTTCCTGCCCAGGCTTGAATCCTACCAACGCCCAACGCTGGAAGGTAGAACACTGGTGTGCATCGGCCTGTTCAGCCACAGGCGGTGCTGTTCCTGCAGAGTAGACGTTTAGGATTCTCTTCCATGGTCATCATAGACCGACGGAGGCCGACGAGAGACCACGAACGGCTGGGAAGCCCCCTCCAGCCAATGGCGCCACTCTTGAAGAGCCAGCTTCACCGCTAGGAGCTCCTGATCCCTGACGTCATAATTCCGTTCAGCAGGGGAGAGGCGTCGGGAGAAGAAAGCGCAGGAGCACACCTGTCCATCCACCGGTGAGCGCTGAGAGAGCACTGCCCCCACCCCCGTGTCGGATGCGTCCACCTCGACCAGGCACTGGAGGGACGGGTCCACTTGGGTGAGGACCCGGGAGGAAGCGAACTCCGTCTTCAGAATCTTGAAGGCCGGCGCAGCCTCCTCGTTCCACTGGAACGGCACCTTGGGGGAGGTGAGGCGGGTCAGGGGAGCGGCGATGGCGCTGTACTTAGGCAAGAAGTGAGATGAGATGAGATGAGATTCAACTTTATTGTCATTACACATGTATGAATACAAGGTAACGAAACGTGACTTGGCATTTGGGCACGCTCTGCAGAGCGCATCCAAGGCCAGGGCAGCCGCTAGGCGCCAGTCATCACCAACTTCTACCGCCAGTCAAGTGGCGGTAGAAGTTGGTGAAGCCCAGAAATTGTTGCACCTGTTTCCTGGAAGAGGGGGTGGACAACTCCACCACCGCTTTGACTTTGGCTGGATCAGGAAGTACTTGATTGTGAGCAGTAACAAATCCCAAGAAGGAGGTCTGATTGGTGTAAAACTCACACTTCTCCGCCTTCATGTACAGCCTGTTCTCCAGAAGGCGCTGGAGGACCCGCTTCACATGGACCTGGTACTCCTCTCTGATCCAGAAGAAGATCAAAATGTCGTCCAGGTATACAAACAAGAAGACCCCAAGCAAATCCCGAAGAACGTCGTTGATCAGGCGTTGGAAGATGGCCAGAGCGTTAGTGAGCCCAAACGGCATGACCAGGTACTCAAAATGGCCGCTGGGCGTCTGGAACCCCGTCTTCCACTCATCGCCCTCCTGGATCCGGACGAGGTGGTACGCACTGCGCAGGTCCAACTTGGTGAACCAGGTGGCCCTCTGGAGGGAGTTGAAGGCCGAGTCCATCAGGGACAGAGTGTATTTGTCCCTTATAGTGATGTCGTTGAGCGCCCGGAAGTCAATACACGGACGCAGGGACCCGTCCTTCTTACCCACGAAGAAGAATCCGGCTCCAACCGGGGATGAGGATGGCCGGATAATGCCTGCACTGAGCGACTCCTTGATATAAGCGTCCATGGCCTCACGCTCCGGGGCAGACAGGCTGTATAGGCGGCCAGATGGTAACAGCGCCCCCGGGCGGAGGTTAATGGCGCAGTCGTAGGGACGGTGGGGGGGAAGAGACAGTGCTTTTGACTTACTGAAAACCAGTCCTAGGTCGTGGAACTCCGGGGGTACCAGGGATAGATCCGGAGGCGGCGAGTCAGACACTGGGAGCGGCAACTACGGGGCACAGGAGGCAGATTGGAGACAGGAGCTCATGCAGAAGGTGCTCCAGGAGAGGACGCTGCCGGACTGCCAGTCAAAGGTGGGATTATGGAGCCGCAGCCAGGGGTAACCCAGGATGATAGGAGAGGCCGAGGTGGGTAAGACAATCAGGCTGAGATCCTCCCTGTGGTTGCCAGAGATGATTACTGGGACCGGTTTGGTTCTGTGGGTGACGGTCACTAAAGGCGTATAAGCGAGGGTGACCAATTTAATAGGGGCTGGCAGTGCTTGGCAGGGGATACCCAAGCGGGTTACCAGGCTTTGTGAAATGAAGCTTTGTTCCGCCCCTGAGTCCACCAGTGCATGTGTGACATGCCCCGTGGAGTTGTGACAGAATCTGACCGGGAGGAGGCATTTGGTGAGGGGATTTGAGCGGGATGCGTCCGCGAGGCCCCCTACGGCGACTCGCGGACGTCCCCTTTTGGCCGAACCGGGCAGTCCTCCACGGAGTGCTGGTCCCCCCTGCAATACATGCAGAGGGCCAGCTCTCGGCGGCGCTGTCGTTCCGCTGGCAGAAGTCTGGCCCGGCCGACCTGCATTGCCTCAGAGTCATCAGCGGACCCCGGAGCAGGTAACACCAGGGGGCGAGACTGAGGGACCCGGGCGGAAGTCCCGCTCGAGCAACCGGAAGCCCGACGCTCGGTAGCCTGTTCCCTCAGTCTATTGTCCAAATTAATGGTTAGGGAGATTAGATCGGTTAACTGGTCCGGCATGTCCCGGGAGGCCAGCTCGTCCTGCAGGGAGGAATTAAGGCTGCGGACAAAGATGCTGCTGAGCGCAGCCTCGCCCCAACCGACCTCCGTCGCAACCACCCAGAAGTCGACAGCGTAGTCAGCGGCAGACCGGCTACCCTGGCGGAGGTTGAGCAACCGGGTGGCTAAGACGTTATCGCGATCGGAGTGATCAAACACCTCTTTAAAATCATGCACGAACTGGGCATAGGTCAGGTTTGCTTAGCTGAGCCTCGCCATGACGGCATAGGCCCAAGGTAACGCTCGCCCTTCCAAGAGGTTAGCAATATACCCAATCCGGCTATGATCAGAAGGGAAGTCACCGGGGACACGCTGAAACACCGACTCACACTGTAGAAGGAACCCCCGCGCTTCACCGAGTCTCCCGCTGAAGCGCCCGGGGGTTGGGATAGGAGTGAGTCGGGTCGGCGGCACCGAGCTAGCTGAATTAGCCAAGGAAGGAGCTGAGGCTGGCCCACCGAAAGGTGCCGGAGGGAAGACCTGTGGAGGATCCAAACGATCCAACCGTTGGACAATTTGGGAGAGTTGATTAAAGATTACCTGCTGCTGATGAGCGATTAAATCCACCCAAGCCTTGAGGGTGGAAAAGCGGCGTGCGAGCCCGCTGTCCGCTGAGCCACTTTGCTGGAGTCGTACTGGTATGATATCGGGCTCAGGGAACACACACACACACAGGCTCGGGAAGATTTAAAGCTTTTATTCAAGCAACAGGTAGTGTTTGAGTGCGTGAGTGGAAGTGTGAATGTAGTGTGGGTGAACAGCATGCATCAAGGGCGGAGCAGCACGCCGTGCAGCCAGGTAACCCTGAGAGGAGAGCAGAGCAGAGGGTTAATTGCAGTCTCACACCCCGTGGGAAATAACCATAACGTTATGCTCACGTGCAGGCGAGAAGGTGGCTGGCGTTGGCGTTGCAGCTGTAACCTGGAGGACAGCGCGGCTGCGCGCTCCCGACGAGCTGGTTCAATGAAGGCAGAGGTGAGGCCAGGAGGAGGAATTCCGCCACCCTGGAGATCCACCTGTGCACAGGGGAGAAGCTGGAGAGAAGGTAAGGTGAGGAATACCGCTTACGTGCTTGGAGAGCGATGCGCTGGTCGGTGCGAACCGGAACAGACGCTGAGGTTTGGGGAGCGTTGTAGAGCAGATGACTCCAGGCCAAAGAAGAAGGCAGAGGGGTTTAAATAGCCAGTCACTGATGAGGCACAGGTGTGCTAGCCGCTGGTGCTGATGACTGGCGAGAGCGAGGTGTAACAGTTCCTAGTTTGCTAATGTGAGTTAAAGCTATGGGAGTACACCACAGAATAAATGTGCTGCCTGATAGGATTTAGCTGATCTGAGAAATGATTACCTTTTCTCATACAAATTTGCACTTTACATTGTATTAATCATTCATGAAATGTGATCAGAATGGATTTGTTTGTCAACTGTAAGAGTGAAATTTACATGTTTCAGTACTCATCAAAATGTTAACAGCTGTGAGCATTTATCAAGTACAAACAAAATCTCTATACCACTGGTCCTTAAATATAAATGCTTTTAAATATTGCTTGTCATCCCAAAAAAATTCAAGTTAACCATAAACTGTTCTGTATTTTTAGAATGTCATGATTTTGATAATTCATCCATCCATCCATCTTCTACCACTTTTCCGGAGGTCCGGGTCATGGAGGCAGCAGTTCAAGCAGAGAAGCCCAGACTTCCCTCTCCCCAGCCACCTGCTCCAGCTCTTCAGAGAGGATACCAAGGCATTCCCAGACCAGCTGGGAGACATAGTCTCTCCACCGAGTCCTGGGTCTGCCCCGGGGTCTCCTCCCAGTGGGACGTGCCCAAAACACCTCAAGTGGGAGGCGTCCAGGAGGCATCCTAATCAGATGCCCAAACCACCTCAACTGACTCCTTTCAATGTGGAGGAGCAGCGGTTCTAATCTGAGCCTCTCCCGGATAACTGAGCTCCTCACCCTATCTCTGAGGGTGAGACCAGCAATCCTACAGAGAAAGCTCATTTCAGCCGCTTGTATCCGTGACCTTGTTCTTTCGGTCATTACCCAAAGCTCGTGACCATAGGTGAGAGTAGGAACGCAGATTGACTGGTAAATCGACAGCTTTACCTTAGAACCCAGCTCCCTCTTCACCACAACAGACCGGTACAACGTCCGCATCACTGCAGATGCTGCTCCAATCCGTCTGTCAATCTCTCGCTCCATTTTCCCTTCACTCGTGAATAAGACCCCAATATACTTAAACTCCTCCACTTGGGGCAGGAGCCTGTCCCCAACCCAGAGAGGACAATCCACCTTTTTCCGGCTGAGGACCATGGACTTGGATTCGGAGGTGCTGATTCTCATCCCAGCCGCTTCACACTCAGTGGCAAACCGTCCCAGCAAGAACTGTAGGTCATTGCTGGATGAAGCCAACAGGACAACATCATCTGCAAACAACAGAGATGAGATCTTGTGGTCACCAAGCATGACACCCTCCATTCCCTGGCTGTGCCTAGAAATCCTGTCCATAAAAATTATGAACAGGATCGGTGACAAAGGGCAGCCATGGGGGAGTCCAACTCTCACTGGGAATGAGTCCGACCGAGTGTTGGCAATACGAACCAAACTCTCACAACGGTCGTACAGAGACCGAATAGCTCATAACAACAAGCCCCTCATGGATTGTCACCTTATTGTGGTGGGGGGTTTGCGTGCCCCAGTGATCCCAGGAGCTATGTTGTCCGGGGCAATTTGCCTCTGATAGAGTCACCCAAGACAAACTGGTCTTGGGTGAAGGGCCAGACTATGAACAATCCAACAGACTCTCATGATAAATTCTAGATCAAGGATTCAGTGTACCCCGCCCGGTATGGGGTTACCGGGGCCCCACCCTGGAGCCAGGCCTAGGGGAGGGGCTCGATGGCTAGCGTTTGGTGGCCGGATTTCCACCCATGGGACCCGGCCGGGCTCAGCCCGAAGGAGTTACATGGGTCCGCCCTCCAGTGGGCTCACCACCTGCAGGAGGGATCATGGGGCTCCGGTTTTATGTGGATTAGGTGGTGGTCAAAGGCGGAGACCTTGGCGGACTAATCCCAAGCTTTCTAAACTGGCTTTGGATTTTCATTATTATAAAATTCAATTAAAAGGCATGTTTTACCACTTTTGATTACAGACTAAGTCACTCTGAAGGCTATTCTTAAATATTCACATTAAAAGAAATTGATTATTTTCCCTGCAGATCTTTTTCAAATATTCTATCCTCTGTTAAAATACCACATCTGCACAACAGAGTATCTAAACAAATAAATAAGAAATAAACACTAAATAGATGAATGAAAGAATAGATACATTTCATCGGCCTAAACCTTTTAAAATATCTCATTAAAGAAAATACAGCACTCTAAATTTTATCCATTTGCATAATGTGTTAAAATGAGCTCAAAAACGCTACAATGCACGGGCTGCACGGTGGCACAGGATAGCACTGTGGCAGCACAGTTTTACCCTCGGCTGGGGGATCGCGGGGACCGTGAGATCGTGGGTTCGATCCCTGCCCCCGGCCAACAGTGATCTGTGTGGAGTTTGCATGTTCTCCCCGTGTTTGCGTGGGTTTACTCCGGGATTTCTCCGGTTTCCTCCCAAATGCCAAAAACATGCAGGTTAGGGAGTTAAGGGGCGCTTGCGCACGCAGCGACCGGCAGCTGGTGGTTTGTCACCAGACTGCAAAACAAATCTACCTACGGGTACAAAATAAGTCCAAAAAAAAAAAAAAAAATGCAGCATATTATAAACCCATTTAAAGTTAAAGCTGTTCTCACTACCAACTTTTGGGGCTCCACATATTCTGTTGAATCTTTTTTCTCCCTTAATAAACTTCATCA
The DNA here is from genome assembly GCA_020510985.1 of Pholidichthys leucotaenia. Classification (NCBI taxonomy): domain Eukaryota; kingdom Metazoa; phylum Chordata; class Actinopteri; order Cichliformes; family Pholidichthyidae; genus Pholidichthys; species Pholidichthys leucotaenia. The sequence continues at coordinate 288,805,903 of CM035844.1, read as the reverse complement.
GTGTTTTATGTAGCACCGTTATGTTCTAATGTCATTTTTCATGTGTGCAACTTTTTTTTATCATAATTTTACAACTTTTCTTGTAAATAAGATTTTTTTTCTTGTAAATTTGCTGACTTTTTGTATAAAAATTCAGTATTTCTCATGTTGTTTTCCCCCTAAATTCAGTTTCTCATAAAAATGTAGCATTTTTCTCAAATTTGCAATTTTTGTCATGGAAAATAAGACTTTTTCCTTACATATTTGCAAAATCATTTAAATTTCTGATTTTTATTTTTATTTAATTTTTTTTACTATCATCAAGTTGTTACTCTCTTCTTGTGAATGTCATGTTCTGGGTCGTTCACCCCATCCATGACTTGTGGCTGTAGGTTTTGATTATTGCTTATTAATTCCAGCTGTCAGATTGAGCCTTGCTCTCTGACAGTCCTACGGCCACGTCTCCTCCTCCTCTTACCAGACATTCACCGGAGGTATCTCATCACCACATGCACACATTCACGCACTCACACATGCACACACATTCATCCAATTATCATTCATGCACCTGCTTTCCACACGGCTGGGTCCACTTGCCGTCATTAGGGGTTTTGTACAAATAGCGAGGCAGTGCGACCAGTCGGTGTGGCAGCTTAAAAAGTCATCATTGGACATCCAGGCTCGCATCTGTTGATTTACCCCTAGACTAAACTGTGTAGTCGCTCCAGAGCCTTCCGTTCCTATGCACTTGTAAGTCCTTTTATTTGTGCCTTTTCTCTCCGCTCCTGTCTGAGCGTGTTTGGCATTTTCCCTGAGCCAACAAAGTCTGTAACCAGTTGTCTCACCCATTCACACTGTGACTGTTACTTGGACACTTTCCTGTACATTTTTCCACTGTAAATAAAACACATTACTTACACTGCGTTTTGGGCTTGTTGCCAATTTCATATGTTTGCTGCAAAATTATGCAGTGGACATGACAGTGAATCTATACTATTTTCTCCTAAATTTGCATGTTTTTTTTTCTGGTAAATTTGGTAAAGGTAAATTTGTTATTTACCTTTGGGGGGTGGGGGGCAAGTACCTGAATCCTAAATTTGAAAATTGAATGTCATTGTAAAAAATTAATGTCTAAATAATGAATACAGAGTAAGTGTTTAATACCAGGATGATTTAGTCACAAATCTCCTCACAAATTTACTATTATTTCATGAATGAAACAGCACACCTAATGTGTGGTGTGCTGTGTTCATAATGCATCTGCAGGCAGGATAACCATTACTTTTGTCATAGTCTAGCTGACTAGACTATGACAAAAGTCATGACTATGACTATGCTAATCACCCGTTCGTTCCAGAGTGCAGATTGCGACACAGACCATCCATTGGTGTGTTGCAAGGTCAAGCTGCAGCTGAAGAAATTCCATTGTGCTAGACAGCCTGGAAAGGCAGGGATTGACACCAGCAAGATGGTCCAACCAGAACTTGTTGAGCAGTTTGCCTCCACCTTTGAGAAGGAACTTGGTGTACCACAAGAAGGAGAATCTGCAAAGCAGAAGTGGGAAGAGCTGCAAAACACCACCCACCGCACAGCCTTGGCTACCTTTGGGAGGAAGACCACGAAGTCACAGGACTGGTTTGATGCCAAGTTGACTGAGATGACCCCCGTCATTGAAGCCAAGCGCTCAGCACTTGCTGAGTACAAGAAGTACCCAAACGAGAAGAATCTCCAGATTCTCAGGGCTGCGAGAAGCAAAGTTCAGCAGACTGCTCGGCGCTGTGCCAACGAGTACTGGACTCAGCTCAGCCAAGACATTCAAACCACTGCCATAACAGGGAACATCCATGGTATGTATGATGGCATCAAGAAAGCACTTGGTCCGGCTCAGAGCAAGACAGCCCCCCTCAAATCCTCTACTGGGGAGATGATCACAGAAAAGAACAAGCAGATGGAGAGATGGGTGGAACACTACTCCAACCTCTACTCCAGACAGAACACCGTGACACCGTCAGCCCTTGATGCCATCGACTGCCTGCCATCCATGGATGAACTTGACGCCGAGCCAACCATCAACGAACTCAGCAAAGCCATTGATAGCTTGGCCGCTGGCAAGGCACCCGGCAACGATGGCATACCCCCCGACCTGATCAAGCACTGCAAGACCGCCCTACTGCTGCCATTGCATGACGTCCTCTGCCAGTGCTAGAAGGAAGGTGCCGTACCACAGGACATGAGGGACGGCAAGATCATCACCCTCTACAAAAACAAAGGGGAGAGAAGCGACTGCCCCCCCTACAGAGGCATCTCCCTCCTCAGCGTTGCTGGCAAAGTCTACGCACGAGTTGTTCTCATTCGTCTACAGAAGCTTGCCGAACGTGTCTACCCCGAGTCTCAGTGTGGCTTCCGCGTTGAGCGATCGACGGTAGACATGATATTCTCCATCCGCCAACTCCAGGAGAAATGCAGAGAACAGAACAGGCGCCTGTACGTCGCCTTCATCAACCTCACCAAAGCGTTTGATCTGGTCAGCAGAGAGGGCCTTTTCAAGATCCTGCCAAAGATAGGAACCCACCAAAGTTGCAAAGCCTCATCGAATCGTTTCACACCAGCATGCAGGGGATAGTGCAGCACGACGGCAACGTCTCAGAGCCATTCAACATACGCAGCGGCATGAAACAGGGCTCTGTACTTGTACCAACCCTCTTTGGGATTTTCTTTGTTATGCTCCTGAGGCATGCCTTCAGCACAGCAACAGAGGGAATCTACCTGCACACAAGATCTGATGGCAGGCTTTTCAACCTCACCCGCCTGAAAGCCAGAACCAAAGTACGCGAGGCTCTAATCAGAGACATGCTGTTCACAGACAACGCTGCAGTCGCAACCCACACACAGCAGGAGCTTCAGACCCTGATGGACCGCTTCTCCCAGGCATGCAAGGACTTCGGGCTTACCATCAGCCTGAAGAAGACTAACGTCTTGGCGCAAGGCACGGAAGCACCACCAACCATCACCATCGACGACTACGAGCTGGAGGTCGTGAATCAGTTCACGTACCTGGGGTCCGCGATCAGCAACAACCTCTCCCTTGATACAGAGATCGACAAGAGGATTGGAAAATCAGCCTTCACACTCGCTCGCCTCACCACACGAGTGTGGGAAAATCCCAAACTCTCTGTCAAGACGAAGATGGCAGTGTACAACGCCTGCGTTATCAGCACACTTCTCTATGGGAGTGAGACGTGGACAACATACGCCTGGCAGGAAAAGAGAATGAACTCCTTCCACTTGCGCTGCATTTGCCACATCCTGGACATATCCTGGCAGGACAAAGTGCCCAACACAGAAGTTCTGTCCCGCGCCGGCCTTCCCTCCATGTTCACTCTACTCAGGCAGCGCAGGCTCCGCTGGCTAGGCCACGTTTACCATATGGAGGATGGCAGAATCCCCAAAGACGTCCTCTATGGAGAACTGGCGACTGGCAGGAGAGATGTTGGCCGCCCACAGCTGCGCTTTAGAGACGTCTGTAAGAGAGACATGAAGGCCCTGGAGATCAACACAGAGCACTGGGAGTACCTTGCAACGGACCGCTCCAAATGGAGAGGCACCCTGACCAGACAGCTCAAGGCGGGTGAAGAGAGACTGACTGCTGCAGCAGATGAAAAAAGGACCCACAGGAAGAACCGCCACAGACCCAGCAGCACGGAGACCACCCACAAGTGCGACCTGTGTGACAGGGACTGCCATTCGCGCATCGGCCTGTTCAGCCACAGGCGGTGCTGTTCCAGCAGAGTAGACGTTTAGGATTCTCTTCCATGGTCATCATAGACTGACAGAGGCCGTCGAAAGCTGACTAGATCTCAGTAGTGTCCTTAGTTCATGTGTTTGGTAAGAAATAGCCACATGGTGGCAAGTGGTGACATCATAAATTAATGAAAAAACATTAGTCCTGCCAGATGTGTTAATGTGTTAATCACCACAACTGATTAATAACAAAATGAGTTAAGAATAATGCTGATTAAGCCTCATTCAGTAGATAGATTAATCTCAGTTAATACTGATTGCAATGTTAAGATGCTATTAAGAGGGAAGAAGGGGTAAAGAATATTTTACATCTTTCCAAGTTTTTGGCATTGGAAAATCTAGCGTGAATTACATCCTCCAAAATTGTCCATGAAGTCCCTCTTTTAAACCATTTGAACATTAACTGAGCTTTTTATATCAAGAGCAAGAATGTGACAGCAGCAGGGTGAACCAAGAAGGAGAGGAGAGAGGAGGTAAAGGTAACCAGAGAATCAGCACAGGTGTCCAGAGTAAGAGAGGAGGCACGGGAGGCACACATGACCAGGTAACAATGGTCAAAACTTGATTTCTGCCAGTGCTGAAATACTTAACACATAATAGGTGTTGAGAAGGTCTGCTGCTTCATAATGGCATAGTTTATTACAAGGCTGAATACAGATTTGGTAAATCAGGGAAATAATTTTTACAACCGTTACTAATATGGGAATGCCAAAATTAGCCTTGTCTTATTAGCACAGTTAACAATTTTGCACTCTTCTTCCTCACTAGGATACATATACTGTCATTTTTTGCTTAAAAAAATCCTTTTCATTTTAAAATGAAAAAGATGACATTGGAGACAACTGCCTGTACTGATAGCCTGACAGTCCTACAATAAAAAGATTAAAAAAAATTAAAAAAATCCTTATATGGGCAGAGATCCCCCCCTCCCCCATGTTTGAAACAAAGTTACTTCTTTGGGTCCATTAGACAACGGATCACCTTCTCTGAATGAGAACTCCACTCTGCAGAACAGAAAGTCTTTAAACAATTAATAAAATGTATGATTAACTTTGTCAAACCTGTTAAAATTAACAGTAAAAATAAAACAAACGATAGAATATGTGGCATATGATGCAGAAGAACAAGGAAACCAGTGCTGTAATGGATATGAAATCATTGTGATGCATGGTTTTGTAGAAGGTCTGAAAGACTGAAGGACAGGGAACAAAAGAGAAAAAAAGAGTAATAAATAGCTTACAAGTTAACAAACATCTCTGTTAGTGTCTTGCTTACTTGCAACCTTTTGTAGTCAGAGGAAAGAGGGCTTGTCTGATTGGATAAAACTATTTTTAATTAATCATGATAAATATTGAGAAAAGAGAAGTGAAACACACTAAATTACACTGATCTCACTTTTTACCTTACATGGCTTACAAGGTTTTGCACTAAAATATGAAATTGCTTGGAAAAAAAAACACTTTATAACAAGTTGAAGACACAATAGACATGATGAAGATGGTGCTATGTCTGCCTCATTGTGAGCTAAGAAAAACCTTGTATTTACCTCCTGTTATGCTTTTTTTGTTTCAGCTCCTGTCCCTTAGCTGTGTGGTGTTCTGAAACAGATGATTGAAATATTTAACATGCTTGAAAAAAATTCAAATTTACTCAAGCCTTTTCCCACAAACTGACAAAACAAACTGGAAACTAGGATTTGTATATAGAAATTACATAAGTTGTGTCACAAAAATACTCCATACTTTAAGGCTGTTTCCGCATCTTAATAAGGTTAAAGTCATTAAACCAATTTTAAAATGCATAAAATGGGGACGCCATGGCGACTGCAGCTTAACACTGAAGCTCTCAGACCCAATCCAGGATAACACCTTGAAAATCAAACTTAACGGATTTTTGGAGGAGTGAAAATCAAAAGACAAAATCATCATGTCTAAAGGAAAACAGAAGAAACTGAAATTCTCCAGGCCAGGACATGTATCGGCCGGAGAATCTGAACTGGAAGATCTCCGTTCAGAAGACGAGGAACTGGTGATAGCTAACAAAAGGGTTAGCCTGAAATCACTATTTGAGGAGCTACGACGATTTCGCCGAGAAGTTACGGCCGAATTTCGGGAATTCAGAGAAGAATTGAAAAGGACAAACAGCAGAGTGGACCAGGCCGAGAACCGAATCTTGGAAACAGAGGATCGAATAAAAGTGCTCGAAGATTCTGTGCTGGACCTACGCAAAAGACAAGCAGCTATAGAGGCTAAGCTAACCGACCAAGAAGGAAAACAAAGAAGAGACAACATAAGAATTCATGGTCTGATAGAAGGAACCGAAAATGGTTTTAACTCAATGGCAGAATGCGTGGAATCCTTACTAAGAGAGAAATTGGATATTCCACAAACCACCGACTTGAAGATAGAAAAGGCACATCGTCATTAGCCGCTAGGCCGGCGGCGGAAGCGCCCCCACGTTCGGTGTTGGTAAGATTTTCCAATTTCAAAATAAAACAAGAGGTTGTAAGACTGGCCTGGCAGAAAAAAGGATTTATGCACCAGGAGAGAAAAGTCTACGTGGAACACGATTACGCCCCGGAGGTCCTTAAAAAGCGCAGGGAATACAATGACGCGAAAAAGGTGTTAAGAGAGAAGAAATTGCGCTTTCAGACACCATTTCCTGCGAAGTTAAGGGTCTTCTACGGCGATGAAACGTGTCTCTATAATTCGGCGGAAGAAGCAACAGCTGACATGGCGAAAAGAGGGCTCCCGGTAACGGTATTTAAACCCGCAGCAGACCTGAGTGAGAAGATCAAAGCGCAAACATGGACAACACAAAGACCCTCAAAATCCACGGACCAGCAGCGGGAAACCCAGCACCAGAGCGTCGCGGATAAACTATCCGTTTTCAGGTTGGAATAGCGACCTTTTTTTTTTTTTTTTTTTTTTTTTTTTTTTTTCTCTTGAATCAATCCGCACATCCAACCCCCCTCATACAAGGTAACAAACTTTAAAGGAGATGCATATTCAGCATGTGGTAAAACATTTCATGGAACAATCATATTATTTGAAACAAATAAGTCTTTGTAATAAAAAAAAACAAAAAAAACTTGTTAAAATAGAAATGTGACAATAATCCACATGTTCTCCTCATACTAACAAATACTGTTTTTGCGTGAATGTTTGATGTGATGGGGGTGGGAGGGTGCACACAATTTCACAGGGTTTAGGCATAAAAGGAAAAAAAAAAAATCATTACAAGTTTGGATTGGGTTCTGAAACTCACGTTAAAAGCATGGGACTACTTTCAGTGGTAAGAGAGGGCCCTCAACACGTAACAGAGTTTGAGGAATTTCCCTCAGGGCCTTCACTCCATCAAGGCTCTTACAGGGTCTTTAAAAAGACCTCAGCTCAGGAAGTTCTTATGACAGCTTTTTGTTTTAAAGTTTTTTACACTATGTTCTTAATATTTTTCTTGTTTTTAATAAATGTCAACTGGTTGATTTGAATACTTCACTTGAATGTTTAGCTGTTAATGTATGTCTCTCTCCGGTAATGAATTTCAACATTGCAGTAGTGTACAACCCACTGTCACACAACTCTTCCTTTTATAATGAATTAAGTGATCTGGTTAAACAACTTGAGAAGAACAGAGAAACAATAATTCATGGTGACTTTAATATCAACTGGTCTGATAAAAAAGACAAACAAAAACTGAAAAGCCTCATGACTAAATTTAATTACCAGCAAATCATCAAAGGACCCACCAGGATAACCAAACAATCCAGAACACTTATTGACATGGTATTTACTAATAAACCAGAACGAATAACCAGAACCTATAATCTTGTAACTGGTCTCTCAGATCATAACATGGTTCTTGCTGTCAGGAAACTTACTAAAAAGCGACTACAGTATTTTGGGGGAGTCGATATTGACAAATCAAATTTTATTATCCCCAAATCAAAAAATGAGGAGTTTGAACATTACTTAGAGAATCAAAATTGGGAGCAGCTCATGGCAACATGTGAAGTAGATGATTGTTGTAATTTTATAACTGCAACAATCACAAAGTCTATAGAAAAATTTTCAAAGCAAATTAAAAGTAGACAACAGAAGATTAGCCTACCATGGTTAAATAATGAAATAAGAAAACTTATGAAGAGGCGAGACTATGCACTGAAAACATCACTAACCTCCAAACTACAAAATGATCACCTTGTGTACAAAAGTTTAAGAAATAAAGTGGTACATGAGCTGCGAAAATCAAAAATATCTTATTACAATAAACTGATAGATCATGCAAAGGGTAACAACAGTTCCCTATGGAGGCATTTAAATAACTTAACTAATAAAAAAAACGATCAGAAGGGGGTAAAGGAACTTAGAATCAATGGCAAGACCGTCAGTGACAAGGCTACTTTGGCAAATGAATTTAATTCACACTTTGTGGGCTCTGTGGAAGACTTAACAAAAATTTTTGTGCTGCCAAATGTGCTCAACAACACAAATTCCATACTCCCAACAGATACTTTTCACATCGATGAGGTAAATGAGAAGTTAATTGCTGGTATTGTTAAAACACTGTCAAACTCAAAAACTAGTGATATCTACAATATGAGCACCTCCTTTCTCAAAATGCACAGCAAAATATTAATCAAACCACTGACTCATCTCATTAATCTCTCCATTAGGTCTAGTACATTTCCATCTGGCTGGAAAAAAGCTGTCGTCATACCAGTTCATAAATCAGGCAGTAAAGACGATATATGCAATTACCGCCCAATCTCTATCTTACCAGTCCTATCTAAGGTTCTTGAAAAAGTTGTAGCTACACAGCTGATAGACTACTTACAAGACAGTCAACTTCTTCATCCACATCAATTTGGTTTTAGACCAGGATACTCAACAGAAACAGCAAATTGTTGCCTTATTGAAAACGTCAAACAGTCCTTGGACAGGGGTAATGTGGTAGGAGCTGTTTTTCTAGATCTCAAAAAGGCTTTCGATACTGTAAACCACAGTTTGCTTTTATCCAAAATGGTATCTTTTAACTTCTCCCCAAATACATTAGAATGGTTTGCATCTTATCTCCAGAATAGAGAACAGTGTGTAAAAGTTCACCAGGATAAATCCTCATTTTTAAACAACCGCATGGGTATCCCACAAGGGTCCATTCTTGGTCCTTTACTTTTCAGCATTTTTATTAATGACTTGCCGTTACACTGCTCAGCTGCAACATGCCAACTTTATGCAGATGATGCAGTTATTTACACAGCTGCCAAGACTCCAGCACAGGCTGCAGATGTACTGTCTACAAGTATGGTTGATGTCCAAGAGTGGCTCCTCAAGAACCATCTATTGCTGAACCTTCAGAAAACAGTCTCAATGTGCTTTTCAATCAAAAAATGTAACCTGCAACATTTTAAAGTTAATATACATGATCATGACATCAGTTTAGCTACAGAATTCAAATACCTTGGCATTGTACTAGATCCTCAACTCAAATTTAATCTTCATATAAAGAAAATTTCAAAAACAGTAAAAAAAAAATCTGAACTGCTTTAAATTAATTAGATATTACATACCTTACGAAGCAGCTGCACTGTATATGCATTCTATGGTTTTTTCTCATATATCATACTGTTTGACAGTCTGGGCTCAAGCAACCCCTTCCACAATAAGACATATAGGTTCATTATATAATCAAACCCTAAAAATCTTGGACAAAAAGCCCATTAGGTGGCATCACTGTAATGTTTTAAAAAAAATACAACCTATTGAGTTTTGAGAGCTTCATTGACCTCTGTCTTCTGAAATTAACGTTCAAATGTTTCCATAAATCAGCACCCGAGCCACTTGCTGGTTTCGTCCAAAGACAGGACAGCAGCAGAGCCACCAGGAGTTCTGTTAACAATAACTGTAAAATATTCCACCGCAGAACCACATTTGGACAAACAGCTTTCTCTATAAAGGGCAGTCACATCTGGAACACAATGCCAAATGAAATTAAAATAATAACGGACTTTAAAACATTCACTAAAAATGTTAAAAACTGGCTGAAAAATAAACAAGAATGTACTCATGTATGAATTATTTGTCTGCAAAGTGAGAGTGAATGAAGGGAAGGAATAAATGTGTTTGTTTATAGTGAGTGACGGAGGGAGGAAGGCCTGAAATAGGCAAATGTGAGTTATGTTATATAGGTTAAATGTGAGTCAGGCTGTTATATTTGTGTATTTATAATATTTATGTTAAAGGTGAGTCAGGCTGTTATATTTGTGTATTTATAATATTTATAATATTTATAATTGTGTATTTATAATTTTTCTGCATTGATGTATGTGGTTATTGTGTATATTTTTATCTTGATTCTTTTTTCTAAAGCCCATCCAGGGACAAGAGTTGCAAATTAGCTAATAGCTATACACTCTATGTGCAACACATCAGATTGATTGTCTTTGATTAATTGTCTATGTTTATTGCACTGTCCCTGTCAAATAAACTAATCTACTACTAATGTTCTTTCAGTTTCTGAGTAGCACAAAAGAGGGCCACCACACAGTTATACTAAACAAAACAACACAATGGAGAAACAGGGTGTAACCAAAATAATTTCATATAATGTAAAAGGAATCCTGAATCCAGTTAAAAGATCCAAGATTCTAGGCAAAATGAAAAAAGACAAAGCAGGAATAATATTTTTACAAGAAACCCACCTAACAGATGTGGAACACAATAAACTCAGTAGACAAGGGTTTAAAATGATCTCTTCATCTTCATATAAATCAGGGAGGAGGAGGGGAGTAGTGACATTGATATCAACCAAAATTACATTTGAAAAAAAAATCAGAACACAAAGATAAAGAAGGGAGATACAGTTTGGTAACTGGGCGGCTAGAGGGAGAAGATATCACCCTGCTGAATGTGTATGCTCCCCCAGGGGCTAACTGGAAATTTTATAAAAATGTATTCGACCTAATGATAACTAAAGCTCAAGGTTTAGTGATATGTGGTGGGGACTTCAATCTTAGACTGAATCCATACTGGGATGCTTCTGGTAATTCCCCACATCAAAATAACACCCAAAACAGGAAGACTCGGATGCTACTAAAAGAATTGGGAATCTGTGACGTGTGGAGGGAACTCAACCCCAGTGTAAAAGACTATACATTTTACTCAACTCCACATTCATCTTACTCAAGGATTGACTATTTTTTTATGTTTAATAGAGACATTGGAAGAGTAAAAACATGTAAAATAGGACTGATGGATCTCTCCGACCACAGTCCGATCTACATGGACTTAAATATCCAAAAATACACAAATAATACATTTTCTTGGAGGTTAAATTCAAATGTCCTGAAAGGACCATTGAAAGATGAATTGGAATCAGATATTCTCAGATATTTGGAAGATAACGATAATGGAGAAGTATCCCCTTTAATACTGTGGGATGCATGCAAAGCTGTAATAAGAGGAAAGATTATTGCAAAACTGGCAACCCAAAAGAAACTAAGACAAGAAAAACTATCCACATTAGAGTCAGAACTTAGGAACCTAGAAAAAGAACACAAAGGCAACACTCATTCTACTGACTCGCTCAAGATTAAGGAAATTAAAAACCAAATAAATGAGATCTACACAATAGAAATCCAGAAGAAACTTACATTTCTGAAACAAAAATACTATGAAGCAGGCAGTAAATCGGCAAAATTGCTAGCCTATAAATTGAGGAAACATCAAACAGAAAGAGCAATCTACAAAATCAGAGACCCAGTATCAAAGGAAATAAAATTCAGAATTCAGGATATTCTTAAAAACTTCGAGAATTACTATAAGAACTTATACTCCCACAAAAAACATAAAAACGCATCCGAGGCATTCCTAAACACATTAAACCTTCCCCAACTTACGGAGTCACAAAATAAAACACCACTGTCAGAAATACATCCTAAAGAATTGGAAAAAGCAATTATGAAACTTAAAGCTAACAAATCCCCAGGAGCTGATGGCTATACAGCAGAGTGGTACAAAACCTTTAAACAGCAACTATCTCCTCTCCTCCTGAAAACATTTAATTATGTCCTCCACACAGGGGAAATCCCCCCCTCCTGGAGAGAAGGGGTCATTGCAGTTATACCTAAACCTGAAAAGGATAAACTAGAGTGCTCCAACTACAGACCAATCAGTGTACTAAATCAGGACTATAAGCTTTTTACCATTATCCTTGCCAAAAGGTTAGAAAATATACTGACAGACCTAATTCATTTAGACCAAACAGGTTTTATAAGACAAAGACAGACACAAGACAACATTCGACGCACTTTACACATAATTCATCATATAAAAAAATATAACTTAAATGCAGTCATATTGGGATTAGATGCTGAAAAAGCATTCGATTTGGTTGACTGGTCTTTTCTATATAGAATCTTATCCAGTTTCAATTTTCATAACAACTTCATTAGAACTATACAGGCATTATATAAAAAACCAACAGCTAAAATAAGGATTAACGGTATTTTATCATCTTCTTTTGAACTGGAAAGAGGATGTCGTCAGGGCTGCCCCCTGTCTCCACTGCTCTTTGCAATCTTCATAGAACCTCTGAGCCAATGGATAAGACAAAACCAAAAAATTCAAGGTATTACACTTGGTCAGAAGGAACATAAAATAGCACTCTTTGCTGATGACATTTTAATATACCTAGGGCAGCCGAACACTTCTTTACCAGAACTAACCTCAGTTTTTTCAGAGTATGGAGATTTATCGGGGTACAAATTAAACATGCATAAAACCCAAGTTTTAACATTCAACTATGACCCAAATCATTATTCACTAAGCAAACTCAAAACTAACTGGGAGTCGGAATCTATGAAATATCTGGGGGTCAATATCCTGAAACAACTCAACAAAATTATATCACTAAACTATGATCCACTGGTGACAAAAATAAAATCTGACCTAGCAAGATGGAATATGATACCATTCTTGGGTACTGCACAAAGAATTGAAGCAGTCAAAATGAATATACTTCCACGTCTTCTATACCTTTTCCAAACAATACCGGTAGAACCTCCCAAAAAAACATGGCAGGAGCTGGACAGAAGGATCTCAAGATTCATATGGCAGGGCAAGAGACCTAGAATCAGATATAGAACCCTACAGCTAAACAAAGACAAAGGTGGGCTCGCGCTGCCAAATATCAGGGACTACTTTAAAGCCGCACAAATTAAAACTTTAGTAGAGATATGTAACCCAGTCTACACTGCACAATGGAAGGAGATCGAATGCCAAATAACAAGTGACATCCCCCTACAGGCGATAATAGGGAACAATGCCTTACCTAAGCTTTTGAATAACACTAACCCGTGGATAGAGACCCCGCTAAAAATTTGGTTTAAGATAGTCAGAGAGAATCAAACTAAAGAGCCCTATCGACTTCTGCAATGGATTGCCTATGATCAGGACTTTACTCCTAATAAAACAGACACCAGATTTAAAAAGTGGAAGGAGAAAGGGCTGATAAAATATTACGATTTTTTTAAAGGGCAAATCTTAAGAAGTTTTGAAGATTTGAAAAAACAAGGCCTAATAAATCAAGACCTTTTCAGGTTCTTTCAGCTTAGACACCACATAAACAATATACTTAAAAAGGAGGTTTTGGAAAGGGCCCAGTCAGGTGTTCTGAAGGTCTTCTTAATGGCATATAAAGGGATCCCAGGGATCAGATACATTTCTAAAATATACCAAGGTCTTCAAGACTTAAAAGGAGACAACACATCTTATATAAAAGAGAGATGGGAAAAAGAGGGGAATTTCACTTTACAACTGGAAATATGGGAAAAGCTAAATAAACAGCAATGGAAAAGTACCTCATCCCTGCAGTGGAGAGAATTTGGATGGAAAAACTTGGCAAGATTTTTCAGAACACCTGCACAAAACAAATTTACCCATAAGGGATTGAACTGTTGGCGCTTGTGTGGTGAAAAGACTGCAAATCATTTTCATGTGTTTTGGTCATGCCCAGTTATCCACCAATATTGGACCAAGGTACAGACAATATTGGGGAAAATATTCAAAATTACAGTTCCCTTTTCTTTTGTAACTTTGTATTTGGGTTTACTACCGGACTCACTGGAAAGACGAGGAGAAAAATACTTATTCAATGTTTTAATATTGGCAAGCAAAAAAGCTCTAACTAAAAAATGGATGTTGAAGGACTGTCCTACACCTGAAGATTGGACTAACGTGATCCAAGACATTTACTCGATGGAAAAGTTGACATTCGCACTGAGACAGGACATGGATGGGTTCATGAACTTTTGGCAACCCTGGACCGCATATGTGTCTTCCATTAGATCTAATCTTTGACAAATACCATTTCAATAATGGTTCCGCTCTTTGTTCCAACGCTACTCAGATGCTCTTTTATCTTTACTTACTTTTTCTTTTTGTTTGTTTTTTACTGGTTTGTTTGGTTTTTTTTGTTATTTGTTTTTTGTTTTTTTTTCTCTTTAATTTCACTTTTTCTTTCACTTTAAAAAAAAAAGGGGTGTTGTAAGAATTAATCTTCCAATGTTGTCAGATATCAGAAAATAAGGGAACATGTGATGAAAATGTAAACAATGCATTGCTGTAACGACCTGTACACCCTTTACAAAAACTTAAATAAAAAAAAAAAAATGCATAAAATGATACAGTAATCTGACTTCATATCAAAAATCATCACTGAAGGGGTGATTGACAAGTGCACAATCCGCACATGTGATATAAACTACACTTTGAAAACTGCATCTGCATACATTATCAGAATCAGAATCAGAATCAGAATCAGCTTTATTGGCCAAGTATGCACAACACATACAAGGAATTTGACTTTGGCTAAAAACTTGCTCTCGTTGTTCAGGTGAAGGATTTAAATAAGGATTCAATGACAACCAGAGTATGTACAGTAAATTACAGTCTGTCCACGTTTCTATAAAAGGATGCAAATATATACAGGAATATATGCAGTTATTTACTCGGACTAACCACACTTTGCAGAAATATATGAAAAAATACACAATCACACAGTATTTCAAAGTGGACTCAGATTCAGTGATATAATGTGAATGAAGTAAAAAGCAGTGTGAGAGTTATGTGCAATGTAATAATGGATGAAAAGTCATGAGTACAGCAAACAGGTAGGACTAGGTGAATGTTAGGAGTTCATCAGAGTGATGGCTTGAGGAAAGAAACTGTTCCTGTGACGGGTGGTTTTGACCTTCAGTGACCTGTAACGACGACCAGAAGATAGAAGTTCAAACAGTTTGTGGCTGGGGTGTGATGGGTCAGCACAGATGTTTCCCGCCCGTTTCCTGGTTATGGACCGATATAAGTTCTCAATGGAGGGTAGGTCGGTACCAATGATCCTCTCCGCAGACTTAATGATCCGCTGCAGTCTGGTCTTGTCCTGTTTAGTGGCAGATCCAAACCAGACAGTGATGGAAAAGCAGAGGACAGATTGGATGATGGCGGTGTAGAAGACAACCAGCAGCTCCTGAGGCAAATCAAACTTCTTGAGCTGACGCAGAAAAAACAACCTCTGCTGGGCCTTTTTCCGGACAGTGTCAATATGGGAGGACCACTTCAGGTTCCGGGAGATTGTGGTACCCAGAAATTTGAAGGAGTCCACAGTGGACACTGTGCTGTTGAGGATGGTGAGTGGGGGGAATGAAGGGGGGTGTCGCCTGAAATCCACAGTCATCTCCACCGTTTTGGCTGGGTTAAGTTCAAGATGGTTCTGGCTGCACCAGAGGATCAGCTGCTCCACCTCCCGCCTGTATGCAGACTCATCATCATCCCGGATCAAACCGATGACTGTGGTGTCGTCCGCAAACTTCAGGAGCTTCACCGAAGGGTCCTCTGAGGTGCAGTCGTTGGAGTAGAGGGAGAAGAGCAGTGGGGAAAGGACACATCCTTGGGGGGCGCCAGTACTAATTTTTCGGGAGCTGGATGTAAATCTCCCTAGCTTCACCTGTTGCCACCTGTCAGTCAGAAAGCTGGAGATCCACTGGCAGGTGGAGGGGGGCACCTTGAGCTGGAGGAGTTTCTGATGAAGAATGCCTGGGATGATGGTGTTGAACGCTGAGCTGAAGTCGACAAACAGGATCCTGGCGTACGTCCCTGGGGAGTCGAGGTGTTGCAGGATGTAATGTAGTCCCATATTCACTGCATCATCCACTGACCTGTTTGACCGGTAGGCAAACTGCAGTGGGTCCATCAGGGGGCCTGTGATGACCTTCAGGTGGTTCAGCACCAATCTCTCCAAGGATTTCATGACCACAGAGGTCAGGGCAACAGGTCTGTAGTCGTTTAATCCTGTAATAGAGGGTTTCTTGGGAACTGGAATGATGATGGAGCGTTTGAAGCAGGAAGGCACTTCACGCAGCTCCAGTGATCTGTTAAAGATCCGGGTGAAGATGGGGGCCAACTCGTTGGAGCAGACTCTCAGGCAGGACGGAGACACACCATCAGGTCCTGCAGCCTTTTTGATCTTTTGTCTCTGAAAGACCCGGCGCACCTCCTCTTCACAGATCATTAGTGCTGGTGGGAGGTCAGAGTGGAGGAGGGATGGAGTTCCTGGGGCTGCAGATAATCCTTTTGTGTGGGTGGGAGGTGAGAACTGTAGGTTCTTTTCAAACCTGCAGTAAAAGCTGTTTAGGTCATTAGCCAGCTGGAGGTTTTCCGCAGGGTGGGGGGATGGTCTCCTGTAGTTGGTGATATTCCGTAGGCCTCTCCAGACAGAAGCAGAGTTGTTAGCTGAGAAGTTTTTTTGTAACTTCACACTGTAGCTCCTCTTAGCAAGCCTGGTCTCCTTCGTCATTGGCCCGCTTGTACAGAGTCCAGTCACCAGTCCTGTAGGCCTCCTCCTTGGTCTGACGTAGCTGCTTCAGTTTAGGAATGAACCAGGGTTTATTGTTGTTGTATATGCAGAAGGTCTTGGTCTGCACACACATGTCCTCGCAGAAACAGGTGTATGACGTCACAGTGTCAGTGAGTTCATTTAGGTTAATGGCTGCAGCTTCAAAAACACTCCAATCTGTGCAGTCAAAGCAGGCTTGTAACTTCAGCTTTGATTCCTCAGTCCATTTCTTCACAGTCCTTACAACAGGCTTGGAAGTTTTTAGTTTCTGTCTGTATGTTGGAATAAGATGGAGCAGGCAGTGGTCAGAAAAACCCAGAGCTGCACGGGGGACGGCATGATAGGCATTTCTTAAAACTGTGTAACAGTGGTCAAGTGTATTTGTGTCCCTGGTGGGACATTTAATATGCTGTCTGTATTTAGGAAGCTCATTTGTGAGATTAGCTCTATTGAAATCACCCAGAATGATAAGCAGAGAGTCTGGATGTTTTTCCTCCACCTCTGCTATCTGGTCAGTGAGGAGCTGCAGTGCCTCCTTTGTACAAGCAGCAGGCGAGATATAAATTCCGACCAGAATAAATGAGGAGAACTCTCGCGGTGAATTAAAGGGTTTACAGTTTATGAACAGTGACTCTAGGTTAGGGCTACAAAACTTCTTCAACACTGTGACATCAGTACACCAACCTTCGTTTATGTAGAAGCAGATTCCACCACCCTTAGTCTTTCCAGAAAATTCTCGGCTGCGATCAGCGCGAAACAGTTGAAATCCGTCCAGACGCACCGCGCTGTCCGGGATGTGTTCACTCAGCCAGGACTCCGTGAAACAAAGGGCGCCAGATCTGCTAAAATCCCAGTTTTTGTGAGTCAGGAGCAGCAGTTCATCCATTTTGTTCGCCAAACTGCGGATATTTGCCAGATGGATCGATGGGAGCGGCGTGCGAAATCCTCGTTTCTTCAGCCTGACTAACGCACCGGCACGTTTACCACGCCGCCTTCGTTTCCGGCCAGCGCCAATAGCCGCTGCTCCCACAGCTAAGATGGACTGAAAAAACTTCAGATCAGCAGCAGTAACTGGCGGAGAAGTTGCATTGGGAGGTAGTCTGAGTGAAAGTAGTTCCTCCCTTGAATAGGTGATTCGGACAGAAGAGCAGAAGTCCAAAAAAACACACAAAATTATCAAAAACATCAGAGAGCAGAAGCCAGTGGCTGCCATCCGCGGCGCCATCTTGGATTTTTTGGTGACACCTCCAAAGAGGAGGTGTCACCCGGGGGTTCAGACGGGACAGTAAGGACTATGCGCCCCCCGGGGAGAGGAGTAAAATACCGGGCCGCTGAGAGAAGAATGGAGAGTGGCGCCGGTGTTATGTCATGTTAATGTGCCACACAGGCTTTGTTCTAAACATAATGTGTATGGTCGGAAGTTCCGGGCCTCAATGCATGGAAATAAAGATATAAAAGAGGAATGCACAGAGGCCCGAGATGTGCTTTTGCTGTACTGTTCTTGTTGGAGAAGGAATAAAGTCTTGTGTTGTTCAGCTCGTTTCCTCGCCTGCATCCTTTCTCCATAATGCAGAGATTATAGAATCACTGCAGAGACACTTTTCCCCTGAACCCATTGTTAGAGCGGAAAGATATCATTTCCACAAGCAAAACTGGGCAGAGAGGAAGATGGTAGCACAACATGTGGCAGCTTTAAAGAAGCTGCTGGAGCACTGTGATCTTGACGTGTACTTACAAGATGCACTACATGACCGGCTGATGTGTGGTTTGCACAGCGAATCCATTCAAAAGAGACTGCTGACAGAAACGTCCCTCAACTACCAAAAAGCAGTGGAAATCGCAATGTCCATGGAGACTGTGGCAAAAGAGTCTCAGCATCTGAGTGGCTCACTTAAAGTACAGGCAGCGTCAGTTTCACCTGTACCTGAGAAGACGTGCATGAGGTGTGGTAAAACAAATCACACAGAGTGTTTGTTATTACAGGGACAAGCAGTGCCGTAACTGTGGAAAAGGGAGCCACATTTCCCGCATGTTTAAGAAAAAGAGAAAGGACAATGCACAAGATCAAACTGTAAATAAAGGCAATACAAGGTACAAGGAAGATTATTCCAAAAAAAGCTCTTTTCACCAAATAAATGCTAATGTTCCCCAGAGCGATAACACAACTGATTCTGAAGGTGAAGTGTGTCTTCACATAATAACTGTCATCCAGCCAGAGGCGGGTGGAGTGAAAATGGTGCAGGGTGCCTTTTCCCCAGTCATTACGGTGACACCCAAAACAGAGGAGAAACCCATCAAGATGGAACTAGACACAGGTGCAGCAGCATCTCAAAAGAGCTGTACAAAGCTAAGTTGTCACATGTTTGCACGCATGGCCCTAGTGTTTTGTTAAAGACTTACACAGGTGAAACCATCCGGCCAGAGGGAAACATTAAAGTGAAAGTGTCAATGAATAGACAGAGAGCAAGACTTCCCCTGTATGTGGTGAAAGGAAATGCATCTCCACTTTGGGGCAGAGAGTGGCTGAAGACATTTAAATTAAACTGGCACGAGATAAAAGCTGTGAATACAGTAGAGCATAGCACTGAAAGTAAACTGGAAAAGTTCCTGATAAGTATGGCAATGTTTTCAAAGATGGACTGGGAACACTTAAGGGTTTTGAGGCTTCACTCACATTCAAACCTGGACATCAGCCAAAAATCTGCCATGCTCATGTTGTTCCTTATGCTCTCCGACCCAAGGTAGAAGCTGAACTTGAATGACTGCAACAACTAAACATCATCTCTCCAGTTCAGCTCAGTGAATGGGAAACCCCCATTGTACTCGTGGTCAAGAAAGAGGGTGATGTGAGAATCTGTGGTGACTTTAAAGTGACGGTAAACCCTGTCCACAGTGCTGAACGCTATCCAATTCCCTGCATTGAAGACTTGTTTGCTTCTCTTGCTGGTGGCCAACACGTCAGCAAATTGGACTTGTCCCATGCATACCTGCAGGTACCAGTAGAGGAAAATTCCTGCAAGTATCTAACCATCATGTCATACAAAAGGTTGTTCTCCCACAACAGAATGCCATTTGGGTTACATCGGCATCATCCATATTCCAAAGAGTCATGGATCAGGTACTTCAAGGTCTCCTGAATGTGCACTGTTTCCTTGATGACATATTAGTGTCTGGTAGTGACGATGCACAGCATTTAAAGAACTTCGGGGCAATGCTGAGTCAATTGGAAAAATTCAGACTCCGAGTTCAGTGAGGAAAATGTGAGTTTTTCAAGAGCTCCTTAGAATATTTGGAGCATGTCATTGATTCATCCGGGCTCCACAAATCCCCTGAAAAACTGAGAGCTATTGTGGAGGCCCCTGCTCCAGCTAATGCCACTCAGCTCTGGTCCTTCTTGGGGCTCATTAACTACTACAGTAGGTTTGTTCCAAATATGGCAACTGTGGTGGTGGACTTCTCAGTGTGAGACTGCTTTCCAGGCAGCTAAGAAGCAGGTATTGTCAGACAGAGTTCTTACACACTACGACCCAAAACTCCCCATCACACTGGCATGTGATGCCTCTCCTTATGGTGTAGGAGCAGTGATCTCACACATTCTGCCAAATGGCGAAGAGAAACCCATAGCTTTTGCCTCCAGAACATTGAGCAAAGCAGAGCAGCACTATGCATAGATTGAACGTGAGGCATTAAGAATTATTTTTGGGGATCCGCAAGTTTCATGCCTACTTGTATGGATCCCATTTTACCCTGCTGACAGACCATCGTCCACTCACAACTATATTGGGTCCAAGCAAAGCCATTCCTTCACTGGCTGCCGCATAACTCCAGTGGTGGGCTTTGTTGTTAGCAGCTCGTAACTACTTTATTCAGTACAGAAGTGCTGCAGAACATTGTAATGCAGGTGGTCTTTCACGTCTGCCATTGCAGACATCCCCAAATGAAAAATTAGGAACTGCAGATGTGTACCTCATAAATCATGTAAAATCACTTTCTGTGTGCAGTACAGACATCCGTAAAGAGATAAGACTAGACCCAATCCTGGCCCAGGTAAATGAAATGGTGTCAGCTGGATGTTTTCCAATAGCTAAAAGCACAGACTCCTTACTAACACCATACATCACCAGAAAAGGTTAACTTGTGGAGGTAAAAATAAGTTCAGGCGTGACACAGCGAGCTGGAAGGTTCAGAGTTTTATTCCTCCATCATCATGAGACACACTGTAGTGCTGTGCGCTGTGCTCTGTGTGTGTGTGTGTGTGTGTGTGTGTGTGTGTGTGCTCTATCTGAGGCATGCAAAGTCAGCTCTTTTATACAGGCAAGAGAGAATGCATGGCACATTTGCATATTGATATACATATCAGTCAATACATATCAATTGCGTGATTAACTGGCACCAGACTTCCTCTCCTAAATCCAGGGATGTATAACAATAGTCATTGTTCTGGTTGTCCCCCTAGGGGCTCTCTGTCTGTATGCAAATTGTCCTGCTTCCTGCCCTAGCTGAGTGTGAAGATTGAATGTCCATGTAGATTGTGGTGGGTCACCACAGGGCTCCCCCCAGTGCACTCAGCAGGGGTTGTGACCCCCCCCCCACCCGTCGTTTGGCTCCAGCTTCGGTAGAACTGTTGGAGGGCATATTAGTCCATGGGGGGACGGGAGAGGGGTGGAAAGGGCAGTGTGCTCCGCTCCAAGTTCCAGCACGTTGAACAGCCATGGATCGTGGGCGCAGGGGCCGGTGTGCAGTCGTGCGTAATGGAACCAGACGGCGATCGGCCGGCTTGGGGAGTGAGGTGCAGGAAAAGCTCTGTGCAGGAGGAGGGGGAGGGGGTGGGAGTAAGCAAGTGCCGGCCCGGGATGTCAAAGGTGTCTGGGCCGTGCAAAAATTGCGTGTGGCTCCGCGATGGTGAGGAACTTTCCCGGTAAGCCTGGCGAAGATCCACAGCGGCTGTGAAAAAAGTTATATCTCTGACTCTTTCGCGGCTTGATCCAGCGAGGATGTGGGGAAGGCGAGCGGCCAAATTCCCCGAGGATGCGTAGCGGCTGTGAAACAACTGCAGCTGTGTGAAGGACTCGGCAGTTTGGCTTTAGGTGTTGGAAGCGGCCCTAAAGTCATCGGGGAAAGCAATCGGCTAAATCCCTGTTGTGCGCCTCAGCTGAGAAACCCATACAAAGTCCTGTGTGCAGGCCGCACGTCCGCTCCAGGTGCGCGAGCAGCCCTGAAGGTTCCGAGGGTGGCGATCGGCCGTTTTTCTCTGGCATGTGCAGCGGCGGAGGACGATGTATCATTCTGTGGAGCCGGTTTTGTCCCGTGCGTGGTGCGCGCTTGGTGCAGTGACCACATAGCTGGCAGTTGCGCTGTCCTCGTAATCCTGCGATGTGCGCACGGGAGGTCCGCTGTCCAGAGTTTAGTCAGAGTCGGGGAGCTTAGTGAAAATCAGTGCAGTCGGCGTCGATCATTGTCCCCGTTCAGGCTGCTTCCTTCGTTCACTTGTGTCGATCATGGTGTGTTTTCAATTCAGTTCAATTCAACTTTATTTATATAGCGCCATTTCACAACAACAGTCATCTCATAGCACTTTCAACTGTAGGGGGGACCCCCACAGTTGCAGAAAGACCCCAGCAATCAGGCGATCCCCAGTGAGCAAGCACTTGGCGGCAGTGGAGAGGAAAAACTCCCTTTTAACAGGAAGAAACCTCCAGCAGAACCAGGCTCAGGGAGGGGCAGTCATCTGCTGCAACTGGCTGGGGGGTGAGGGGACAGAGAAGATGAAAAGAACAGACATGTAGAGAGCAAACAGCACGATGGGGACTCAGTCTATGGGAGAGAACAAACAGATGTTAATGACCAGCAAAAAAAATATTTCATTGAGAGTGAAGAAAGGAGTGAGGCCCAGTGCATTATTGGAGGTCCCCCGGCTGACTAAACCTATTAGCAGCATAACTAAGGGAGGGTTCAGAAACACATGATCCCTCCCTAATTGTAGGCTATATCAAAAATTTAAGTTTTAGCCCTATTCTTAAAAACAGAGATCGAGTCTGACTCCCGAATCCGGATTGGCAGCTGGTTCCACAGGAGAGGAGCTTGATAACTGAAGGATCTGCCTCCCATTGTACTTTTGGAGATTCTAGGTATTACAAGTAATCCTGCATTTTGGGAGCGTAGTGCTCTGTTAGGATAATACGGTAGTATCAGATCTTTTAAATAAAAAGGAGCCTGATTGTTTAGAGCTTTGTAAGTAAGAAGAAGGATTTTAAACTTAATTCTAAACTCTATGGGAAGCCAATGAAGGGAGGCCAGAACCGGAGAGATATGATCTCTCTTTCTAGTACCTGTTAAAACTCTTGCTGCAGCATTTTGGATCAACTGAAGACTTTTTAAAAAGATGTTTTAGGACAACCTGATAATAAAGAATTACAATAATCTAATCTCGGGCTAACAAAAACGTGGATCAGTTTCTCAGCATCACTCTGAGACAAGATGCTCCTAATCTTGGCAATATTACACAAATGATAGAAGGCAGTCTTAGAAACTAATTTAATATGTGAATTGAAGGACAGATCTTGATCAAAAATAATTCCAAGGTTCCTCACAGAGCTATTAAGAGAAAGAGTAACCACATCCAAACTGAAAGTTTGATTTGGAAAGGTATTTCTAAGGTTTTTTGGCCCAACAAGAATGACTTCAGTCTTATCTGAATTTAATAGCAGGAAATTACAAGTCATCCAAGCTTTGATTTCCTTAAGACAGGCTTCCAACTTGGCTAATTGATTACTATCATTTGGCTTCATTGGCAGGTATAATTGTGTATCATCTGCATAACAATGAAAATGTATAAAGTGCTTTCTAATAATGTTGCCTAACGGAAGCATATATAAACTAAAAAGAGTAGGGCCTAGCACAGACCCCTGTGGAACTCCATGACTGAGCTTTGAGTTGAAAGAAAACTCATTATTGACATGAACAAACTGGAACCTATCAGATAAATAAGATCTAAACCACTGCAACGAAGTTCCATTAAGTCCAACATAGTGTTCTAATCTATCAAGTAGAATATTATGATCAATAGTATCAAAAGCTGAACTAAGGTCTAAAAGGACAAGTACAGAAACTAGTCCATTATCAGATGCGATAAGGAGTTTGTTAGTGACCTTCACTAAGGCTGTTTCAGTACTATGATGGATTCTAAACCCAGATTGAAACTCAAGTAAACCATTTCCCTGCAGGTGGTCAAATAATTGCGTAGCAACAACTCTTTCTAAGATTTTTGAAATGAAAGGGAGATTAGAGATTGGTCTATAGTTAGCTAAAGGACACACAGATCGTCCCAAATGTCTCCTGAGCCGGTGGACGGAGCCACTGTTTATAGCAGGATACGATACAGCAGGGAAGAGCTGCTAGCATTCAACCGCCACCCGGTCCCATTGGAAAAACTCGACATACCGAGAGAACTGAGGCGAAAACGCCGTGGCTGCCGGGCTGGAGTAAGGCGGAGGACAAAAAATATAAGGTACAGACCCTCCCTTCCATCTATTGTCATGGGAAATGTACGGTCGTTACTGGGAAAGGTAGATGAGCTAGCGGCTATCTGCTGTTACGATAGCACATATCGGGAGTGCTCTCTCCTTTTGTTTTCTGAGACGTGGCTAACTGAACTAGCAGCAGATGCTTACATTGAGCTGGAGGGTTTCCACATGATACGGGCTGACTGAACACGAGAAAGTGGCAAAGCAAGGGGCGGTGGAGTGATAATGTATGTTAACAACAACTGGTGCAGACCGGGACATATCACTGTTAAACAACGACACTGCAGCAAAGACATTGAGTTGCTAGCTGTTAGCATGTGGCCTACATATCTCCCGAGAGAACACTCACATGTGATCTGCATTGTTGCTTATGCAAATCCAACGGCGAACGCTGGGACAGCGCGTGACGTCATCCATTCAGTAACCAGCAGGCTGCAGACAGAACACCCAGATGCTCTTCTCCTCATCTCAGGCGATTTCAACCATGTTTCACTATCTCCCATTCTACCCACGTTCACCCAGTATGTCACATGCCACACTAGAGACAATAAAACACTGGACTTATTCTACGCAAACACTAAGGAGGCGTACACCTCATCACAGCTCCCCCCACTCGGGAGATCGGATCACAACTTGGTTCATCTCCGGCCGGTGTACAAACCCCTAGTGCACAGACAACCTCCGGCCATGTGCACAGTGGAGTTATGGTCTGAGGAGACAATGGACACTCTAAAGGGCTGTTTTGAAGCCACCGCCTGGAAGCAGCTCTACGATCCACATGGTGAGGACATCGATGGCCTCACTCACATCACGGACTACCTCAGCTTCTGTGTGGACAAATCCGTTCCCACCAAGACCATACGGCGTTGCTCAAACAACAAACCCTGGATCAACCCTGAGATAAAAACACTTCTGAGAGAGAAGAAGAGGATCTTCAGGTCGGGGAATAGGGAGATGCTGAAGTCCGTACAGAGGGAGCTGAGGAGAAAGATCAGAGAAGGCAAGGACAGCTTCAGGAAGAAGATGGAGGACAAGCTGCAACAGAGCGACATCAGCGGGGTCTGGAGAAACCTCAAAACCATCTCTGAGCTCCAGAATACCTCCCCCCAGGCCACGGGGGGCAGGGAGTGGGTGAACAACCTGAATCTGTTTTTCAATAGGTTTGACCAACTGCCCTCCCCCCTGACTGCACAACAACCACTGCTGCCTCTAAAGAAATCAAGTCCTGCTGCCCACTCCCCACTCCACCAACACCCCCCCCCACTCCCAACACACAGCCCCCCATCCTGACCCTGACCAGGACCCAGGTGAGGACGGAGCTGAGGAAGATCAAGGCGAGGAAGGCGCCGGGACCGGACGGCATCAGCGCAAAGCTCCTCAAGTCCTGTGCAGACCAGCTGTGTGGGATTGTGACGTACATCTTCAACCTGAGCCTGAAGCTGGGGAGGGTACCACAGCTGTGGAAAACATCTTGTGTGGTACCTGTACCAAAAACTTCCCACCCCAAAGACCTGAACAGCTACAGACTGGTGGCCTTGACGTCCCACTTGATGAAGACCGTGGAGAGACTGCTCCTTGCTCACCTCCGCCCCCTGGTGGAACCAGCGATGGATCCACTCCAGTTTGCCTACCAGCATGGCATTGGGGTGGAGGATGCGGTGATCTTCCTCCTTCACCGTTCTCTGTCCCACCTGGAGAAGCCCGGGAATATGGTGAGGATCATGTTCTTTGACTTCTCCAGTGCTTTCAACACCATCCAACCGATGATCCTGAAGGACAAGCTGCTGCGCGCAGGGGTGGACCAGCACCTGTCATCATGGATCCTGGACTACCTTACGAACCGGCCTCAGTTTGTGAGAACCCGGGACTGTGTGTCTGACATGATCATCGGTAACACGGGTGCCCCCCAGGGAACGGTGTTGGCTCCCTTCCTGTTCACCCTTTATACCGTGGACTTCTCACACAACACAACACACTGCCATCTACAGAAGTTCTCTGATGACTCTGCGATCGTTTGCCTCATCTCCAATGGAGATGAAGCTGAGTACAGAGGGCTTATCCAGGACTTCGTGGGCTGGTGCCATCGGAACTGCCTCCAGATCAACGCGAGGAAAACTAAGGAGCTGGTGGTGGACTGCCGCAGGCATGGGCAACCCCTCACAGCACCAGTAAATATACAGGGAACAGACATCGAGATGGTGACATCCTATAAGTACCTGGGTGTTCATCTGAACAATAAACTAGACTGGTCACACAATATTGACGCACTCTACAAGAAGGGACAGCGCAGGCTGTTCCTGCTGAGGAGACTCAGGTCTTTTGGTGTACAAGGGGCGCTGCCGAAGACATTCTATGACACGGTGGTGGCATCAGCCATCACTTTTGGAGTGGTCTGCTGGGGCAGTGGCATTACTGCAGCCGATAGGAAGAGACTGAACAAACTGATCAAGAAAGCTAGCTCTGTTCTGGGGCAGCGCCTTGATCCGGTGGAGGAGATAGGAGAGAGAAGGACGGTGGCTAAACTGTCATCTCTGCTGGAGTCCGAGTTCCACCCTATGCAGGACATACTGAATGCACTGAGGAGCTCATTTAGCAGCAGACTACATCATCCCAGGTGCACAACCGAGAGGTTTCGCAGGTCCTTCCTACCAACGGCTGTCAGACTGTACAACCTAAGCAGGGCTGCTCGCAGAGATAGCAAAAAGACGTAACAAACTAATAGTTTTTTGAATGCAAAAGATGCAATAGACTTACACAATGGTCCCCTCCGGCATACAACTAGGAAAATACCGGTCGCTATGGAGGGTGAGAATATGTATGGGCACATAATCATACCATGTAGGATAACTAAGTAGACGGTTATGCTGTTTCATCCCATCTAGCAACAATGCTCTGCACTGTGTGTGTTTATATATTTACATATGTATCCCATCTAGCTACAATGCTCCGCACTGGGTGTGTTTATATTTATATATCTATATATTTATTCCATCTAGCTACAATGCTCCGCACTGTGTGTTTATATATCTACATATTATTCCATCTAGCTACATTGCTCCGCACTGTGTGTGTTTACATATTTACATATTTATTCCACCTAGCTGCAATGCTCCGCACTGTGTGTTTATATATTCATATATTTATTCCATCCAGCTACAATGCTCTGCACTGTGTGTCTGTGTGTGTGTGTATATATACAGTATATTATAGTAATATGTACATATGTATATTAGCTGCTCTTGCTTGCTTGTTTTTTTTCTTGCCTTCTGATTGTTGCTCTGAATGTTGCTATCCCTGTGCTGTTGCAATCCTGGAATTTCCCCATTGTGGGACTAATAAAGGCTTATCTTATCTTATCTTAAAGCTCCTGGATCTAGCATTGGCTTTTTGAGTAAGGGTTTAATTACAGCCGTTTTAAAAGCCTGCGGTACATGGCCTAAAGTTAATGAAGAATTGATTATATGAAGAATAAAGCTACCAATAAGTGGGAAGACTTCTTTAAATAACCTGGTAGGAATAGGGTCTAAAAGACAAGTTGAAGGTTTGGATAAGGAAACTATTTTGTCTAACTCACAAAGGTCGATTAAACTCATCAAGACAGATATCAATTGAAGGAGTTGTAGTAGTTACTGTATTTAAGTTAACTGTGGGAAGAATCTGATTGATTTTATCTCTGATGGATGAAATTTTATTATTGAAAAAGTTCATAAAGTCCTGACTAGTAAGCTCTAAGGGAATGCTAGGATTGACAGAATCCTGACTCTTTGTCAACCTGGCTACAGTACTGAAAAGAAACCTGGGATTATTCTTGTTCTCTTCTATTAATGCAGAATAATAACTCGTTCTAGCTTTTCTAAGAGATTTTTTTTTTATAAATTAAAAGATGATTTCTCCAAGCTAAATAGATTTCATCTAAATTAGTGGAGCGCCATTTTCTTTCTAATTGACGAGTCTTCTGTTTTAAGGTACGAGTTTCTGTGTTGAACCAAGGAGTTAGAAATCTCTGATTAGACTTTTTCTTTTTTAAGGTGGCCACCAAGTCTAGAGTCTGATGCAGAGTAGCTGTAACACTATCCACCATGTTATCAATTACAGAAGGAGCAAGCTGTCTATAGCTTATTTCCGTTGTGTTGACAAATGGCATAGAGGAAACAATCTGCATAAATTTGGAAACAGCATCATCTGAGAGGCATCTACTGTAATAATATTTTTCTTTAGGATCCAAATAGAAATAGTAAAATCAAAGGTGAACAGACAATGGTCTGACAGTACAGGGTTATGAAGAGACACTACAAGATTTTCTATTTCTATGCCATATGTCAGAACGAGGTCCAACGTATGGTGGAGATAATGAGTAGCATTTCCTACTTTCTGAGAAAACCCAATCGAGTCTAATATTGAATTAAATGCCACATTAAGGCAGTCACTATCTACATCCACATGTATATTAAAGTCCCCTACTATAATTATTCTATCTGATTTCAGCACTAAATCAGCTAAGAAATCAGTAAATTCGGATAAAAATTCTGAGTAGGCTGATGGAGGATGATAAACTATGGCAAATAAAATTGGGTTTAACCTACAATTGCTAAAGTGCCCAATACTGTGGACCAGGCCCTCAAAGGAATTATAACATGTTTTTTGCTTTACATTAATTAATAGTTTGGAATGGTAAATTGTTGCTACTCCTCCTCCATGACCAGAACTTCTGTGATTTTGACAGTTTAAATAACCAGAGGGAGTTAATTCATTTAAACCAACATAATCCTCTTGCCCTAACCAAGTCTCTGTAAGGGATATTAAATCAATCTGATGATCAATTAAGAGGTCATGGACTAACAGAGACTTGGGAATTAGAGACGTAATTTTTAATAAACCACATTTAATTTTTAAATTATGAGGAGGAACAGAGGCCAAATCATTCAATTTAGAGGTTTTATGTTTGAGTTTTACCAGTTTTTTGCTTAATCACTTTGGGATGCTTATACATTATATTTTTATTTGCTTTAGAGGGAGCAGACAATGATTCTCTGATGGGGAAGACAGGGGCTAAGTTGAGGGGTGGCAGATGAAGAGGAGCTGCAGAGAGGCGTGTAAGACTGCGACTCTGCTTCCTGGTCCCAACTCTGAGTAGTCAAGGTTTTGGAAATTTGGATAAAAAAGATGCCAAATTGTTAGATAAATGAGATGCACCATCCAAAGTGGGATGGATGCTGTCTCGTCTCATAAGACCAGGTTTTCCCCAAAATGAGCTCCAATTGTCAATGTAGTCCACGTTGTTTGCAGGACACCACACAGACAGCCAGCGGTTCAAGGATGACGAGCGGCTAAACATGTCATCACTGGTAAGATTGGGGAGGGGCCCAGAGAATACTACAGAGTCCGACATTGTTTTGGCAAAGTCACACACCGATTCTACATTAAGTTTCGTGACTTCCGACTGCCGGAGACGGATATCATTAATGCCAGCGTGAATAACAATTGTGGAGTATTTACTGTTACTTTTAGCCAGCATTTTCAAATTTGACTCGAAGTCACCTGCTCTGGCCCCAGGAATGCATTTGACTATGGCTGCTGGAATCTCTAGGTTCATGTTTCTGACTACAGAGTTGCCAATGATCAGAGTTTTTTCCTCAGCGGGTGTGTCGTTGAGCGGGGAAAAACGATTAGAAACGTGAACAGGTTGGAGGTGTACTGGGGCTTTGAGACTAGGCTTTCTTCTCACCGTCACCCACCCAGTCTCCTCGCTGCTGAGGAGAGCCGGAGGACCGCTAACAGGGCCTATGCTAGCTAGCTCCGCTGCAGCTAGGGGACGTCCGTCAAGAGTAACTGGCGCAGACGGTGTTTCAATGCAGCAGAGCCGGGATTCCAAATCAGACAACCTCGCCTCGAGCACCTCAAAAAGACAACATTTATTACATTTACCGTTATCACTAAAACAGGCAGAGGTGTATCTAAACATCTGACAGAGAGAGCACACCAGAGGAGGAGAGGAAGGAGAGCCAATAGCCATAGCTAGTGGCTAACCCAAAGCTCAGGAGAGTGAGGAGAGCAAACCACACGGACAGACAGCAAAACAGGAAGTTTTGGTCCCAGCGCTGCGCTCCGGTGAGGATGAAGAGGTTGCAGGCATTCTCTGGTCCTCTGGGATCCACAGCACAGTGAGAGGGAGCAGACGGTCATTCTCCCTCGTCAGGTCACCAGTGTGGAGGTAAAAGATCAGGTGAGGAGTGCACCATGACGTTTGCTGAGGCTTTCCCAGTCGGGGTGATCTCCGGGGTGTTTGCCTCATGTTCCATTCTTCATCAAGGGTCACCAGTGCGGAGGTAAAAATAAGTTCAGGTGTGACACGGCGAGCTGGAAGGTTCAGAGTTTTATTCCTCCATCATCATGAGACACACTGTAGTGCTGTGCACTGTGCTGTGTGTGCATGTGTGTGTGTGCTCTATCTGAGGCATGTAAAGTCAGCTCTTTTATACAGACAAGACGGAATGCATGGCACATTTGCATATTGATATACATATCAGTCAGTACAAATCAATCGCGCGATTAACTGGCGCCGGACTTCCTCTCCTTAATCCGGGGATGTATAACAATAGGCATTGTTCTGGTTGTCCCCCTAGGGGCTCTCTGTCTGCATGCAAATTGTTCCTCTTCCTGCCCTAGCTGAGTGTGAAGATTGAATGTCCATGTAGATTGTGGTGGGTCACCACAAACTCACCATTGTGCAAGGATGCCTAATGTGGAGTAACCGAGTGATTGTTCCCCCAAAACACAGACCAAGTTTGTTGGCTGAGCTACATGCTGGACACCCAGGTGTGATTAAGATGAAAGCTATAGCACGCAGCTACATGTGGTGGCCTGGGATGGATGTGCAAATCAAGCAGCAAGCCAAGATCTGTACTCCATGCCAGCACACTCAAAGATCATCACCCTTATCGCAGCTACACACATGGTTATGGCAAGGTGCACCATGGCAGAGAATTCATGTGGACTTTACAGGACCTTATGAAGGTCACATGTTCTTTGTAGTGGGTGATGCTCACTTGAAATGGCCAGAAATCCACCTCATGGACACTACTACCGCAGAGAAAACAATCCAAGATCTGAGGGGACTATTCAGTTGATATGGCATTCCCAACATTTTGGTGAGGAACAACGAGCCACAGTTCACATCAGATTAATTTTCTGCTTTCCTCAAAGCCAGTGGAGTTAAACATATGCGCTAAGCACCTCACCATCCAGCTATGAATGGCTTAGCTGAGCGTTTTGTCCAAAATTTGAAAAACTCTCTTAAGTTATCCAAAGGGTCTGCTTCAGTGCAAAAGAGGCTGGATAACTTTTTACTCAGCTACAGAAACACACCGCATTCAACTACCAAAGAGTCCCCAGTGATGCTCTTCCTGCTCTGCAGCTTACGCACATGATTCGATCTGCTGAAGCCAGACATAGCAGCAACAGTGCAACAGGCACAAGATGCCAAACAACTTCACAGGGATCATCATGCTAAGGAACGTGCATTCACTATTGGTGATTCTGTGTTGGTTTGTGATTTCCGATGGGGGGAGCAAAAGTGGACACCAGGAACTGTTACATCTCAGATGAGGCCAGTGTCTTACAATGTGGACGTTGGATCATCACAGAGCTGGAAACGACACACACTGACCAAATGCTGTCCTGTTCTCCTCGCATCTTAGGGTCTGCACAGACAACCCAGCACCCTGAACAACCTCCAACAGTGGCACAAAGCGGGACTGGTCAAGCTTCTGTTGTGGAGGATTCAAACAACTCCAACGACATTGTGCCACCCACTCCATTACTTTCAGCCATGTCTTCGGTGATGGAGATCCCCAGAGAGAATGGTACGCCACAAAAGACAAATAAACGGTATCCTACCAGGGTTACCAAACCACCAGACAGACTTAACCTCTAAAGGAAGTTACTGCTGAATCCTGCAATAAGAGACTGTTCAGTAGTATTTAGCTAAAGAGTCTTCTCGCAAGAAAAGGGCAGAATAATCCCTTGACAGACTCCAGGTTTTGGGGTAGTCAATCCCCAGCCTGAGTTCAGGTTAAGAAATGTTAAACTTGAATATACTGAAATGTTAAGTCTTTCTCAGGTTAAAGGAATTGTTCTCTGAAAGAGGTAATGTCCACAGGGCCAGTTATAATTAAGTGAATAAGAGAGTAATGGCAGCATTATTAAGTGGGGAGGAGTTGTGATGTATTGCTATTTTGGTGTATGCCTCTAGAGGGCAGTGTTGTACAATATGTAGTGTGTGCCCTGCTTCCAGTGTGCTGCACACGCTGACTGAGAGAAATAAAGCAGCTATGTTCAGATCACAACGTTCTTCCTCAATTTATACTTACAGTGATAAGTAAGGTAACAACAAGTGGGAGTAATAGAGAGCTCTCACTGCCGGCAAACATCACAAAACCGTCTTGTGCAGTCCGCGGCACCGTAGTAGAACCAGTTTTGCCTCATAAAAACAATTTGTGTGCACTGTAGGACTCTTTCAGCATTCTACTAATTTTAAAGGTAAAGTCATCAAGTCAGTTTTAAAACAGATAAAATGATACAATAATCTGACGGTATCATAAATCCCCGTGTGAGCTGTGACCTGCATACATGATATGAAACCAAAGGTTGAAAGCTGCCTCTGCCTACATTATAGTAGCTGAATGATTTTCAAAGTAAGTTGTTTTACCACAGATACAATGAGAATATGCCAGCATCTGCAATCACTCATATTGACCATGCATAGTGTTGTGTTTGGAAACCCAGAATGACCAACAGAGAGGAGAACTGTGCTGGAACTCGAACTTTATTACACACTGTAATAGTAATAGAGGTTTGCTCTATTTTTTTTTAAATTTTATTTTTTTGGGGGGGGATTTTGTATACTTTATTGATCCCCAGAGGGAAAATTGAGGGCATCCACCTGGATGGATGAAGCAGCCACAGTACGGCGCTATTGTGGGACACGTGTATCACTTTAGGCCTCACATCTCAGATTAGAACAAAGAACTGAGTCTCCTTGGAGATAACAAGAGGAGGTGAAAGTTTAGCCTTTGGTATGCAAGAGATGGCCTTGGGGGATTTCCGGGTGTGCCGAAGACTATGAAAAGGAGGTTATAGGATCAAAGTGTAAATGCATTGTGACTTGTGATTAAAATGCATTGTGACTTGTGATTGAAATGCAATGTGACTGTGAACTGGGAGAGTCCTGGTATATAAAGGACGAATCCGTCTGTGTTTTTCCTCTTTCTGCTTTGCTGATGTTGGAAGATGTGAATAAACCTGACTCGTGAGATAAATTCTGCCTCGTCATTTTCACATTTCCACACTGGTGACCCTAAGACATATCATGGACGAAAGAAGGTCCCCCGGGCCAGCCGAGTCAGGAGCTCCCAGCCAAGCGTATGCCGCTACCGTCCAGCTACCGGACTTTTGGCAAGACAACCCGCGCTCCTGGTTCCACTTGGTCGAAGCACAGTTCGCCCTCCGGGGGATAACGGTAGATGACACCAAGTTCTACCATGTGATTGCAAAGCTCGACAACCGCACGGCTTGGCATGTGGAGAGCCTATTGGAGCAGCCACCGGCCAACGACAAATACGGCGGGTTGAAGGCTGCGCTTATAAGATAAGATAAGATAAGATAAGCCTTTATTAGTCCCACAACGGGGAAATTCCAGGATTGCAACAGCACAGGGATAGCAACACTCAGAGCAACAATCAGAAGGCAAGAAAAAAAAACAAGCAAGCAAGAGCAGCTAATAAACATATGTACGTATTACTATAAAATATATATATATACACACACACACAGACACACAGTGCAGAGCATTGTAGCTGGATGGAATAAATATATGAATATATGAACACACAGTGCAGAGCATTGTAGCTAGATGGAATAAATATGTAAATATATAAACACCCACAGTACGGAGCATTGCAGCTAGGTGGAATAAATATGCAAGTATATAAACACACACAGTGCGGAGCAATGTAGCTAGATGGAATAATATGTAGATATATAAATATATAAACACCCACAGTACGGAGCATTGTAGCTAGATGGAATAAATATGCAAATATATAAACACACACAGTGCAGAGCATTGTTGCTAGATGGAATGAAACAGCATAACCGTCTACTTAGTTATCCTACATGGTATGATTATGTGCCCATACATATTCTCACCCTCCATAGCGACCGGTATGTTCCTAGTTGTATGCCGGAGAGGACCATTGTGTAAGTCTATTGCATCTTTTGCATTCAAAAAACTATTAGTTTGTTACGTCTTTTTGCTATCTCTGCGAGCAGCCCTGCTTAGGTTGTACAGTCTGACAGCCGTTGGTAGGAAGGACCTACGAAACCTCTCGGTTGTGCACCTGGGATGATGTAGTCTGCTGCTAAATGAGCTCCTCAGTGCATTCAGTATGTCCTGCATAGGGTGGAACTCGGACTCCAGCAGAGATGACAGTTTAGCCACCGTCCTTCTCTCTCCTATCTCCTCCATCGGATCAAGGCGCTGCCCCAGGACAGAGCTAGCTTTCTTAATCAGTTTGTTCAGTCTCTTCCTATCGGCTGCAGTAATGCCACTGCCCCAGCAGACCACTCCAAAAGTGATGGCTGATGCCACCACCGTGTCATAGAATGACTTCAGCAGCGCCCCTTGTACACCAAAAGACCTGAGTCTCCTCAGCAGGAACAGCCTGCGCTGTCCCTTCTTGTAGAGTGCATCAGTATTGTGTGACCAGTCTAGTTTATTGTTCAGATGAATACCCAGGTACTTATAGGATGTCACCATCTCGATGTCTGTTCCCTGTATATTTACTGGTACTGTGAGGGGCTGCCCATGCCTGCGGCAGTCCACCACCAGCTCCTTAGTTTTCCTCGCGTTGATCTGGAGGCAGTTCCGATGGCACCAGTCCACGAAGTCCTGGATAAGCCCTCTGTACTCAGCTTCATCTCCATTGGAGATGAGGCCAACGATCGCAGAGTCATCAGAGAACTTCTGTAGATGGCAGTGTGTTGTGTTGTGTGAGAAGTCCGCAGTATAAAGAGTGAACAGGAAGGGAGCCAGCACCGTTCCCTGGGGGGCCCCCGTGCTACTGATGATCGTGTCGGACACACAGTCCCGGGTTCTCACAAACTGAGGCCGGTTCGTGAGGTAGTCCAGGATCCATGATGACAGGTGCTGGTCCACCCCTGCGCGCAGCAGCTTGTCCTTCAGGATCATCGGTTGGATGGTGTTGAAAGCACTGGAGAAGTCAAAGAACATGATCCTCACCATATTCCCGGGCTTCTCCAGGTGGGACAGAGAACGGTGAAGGAGGAAGATCACCGCATCCTCCACCCCAATGCCATGCTGGTAGGCGAACTGGAGTGGATCCATCGCTGGTTCCACCAGGGGGCGGAGGTGAGCAAGGAGCAGTCTCTCCAGGGTCTTCATCAAGTGGGACGTCAAGGCCACCGGTCTGTAGCTGTTCAGGTCTTTGGGGTGGGAAGTTTTTGGTACAGGTACCACACAAGATGTTTTCCACAGCTGTGGTACCCTCCCCAGTTTCAGGCTCATGTTGAAGATATACGTCACAATCCCACACAGCTGGTCTGCACAGGACTTGAGGAGCTTTGCGCTGATGCCGTCCGGTCCCGGCGCCTTCCTCGCCTTGATCTTCCTCAGCTCCGTCCTCACCTGGGTCCTGGTCAGGGTCAGGATGGGGGGCTGTGTGTTGGGAGTGGGGGGGTGTTGGTAGAGTGGGGAGTGGGCAGCAGGACTTGATTTCTTTAGAGGCAGCAGTGGTTGTTGTGCAGTCAGGGGGGAGGGCGGTTGGTCAAATCTATTGAAAAACAGATTCAGGTTGTTCGCCCACTCCCTGCCCCCTGTGGCCTGGGGGGAGGTATTCTGGAGCCCCGAGATGGTTTTGAGGTTTCTCCAGACCCCGCTGATGTCGCTCTGTTGCAGCTTGTCCTCCATCTTCTTCCTGAAGCTGTCCTTGCCTTCTCTGATCTTTCTCCTCAGCTCCCTCTGTACAGACTTCAGCATCTCCCTGTTCCCCGACCTGAAGATCCTCTTCTTCTCTCTCAGAAGTGTTTTTATCTCAGGGTTGATCCAGGGTTTGTTGTTTGAGTCAACATGTTTATTGTTGTTTATCCAGCGTTTCACTCTCTCAGTCGAGGAGAGAGCGGAGAGGCTCCTGGCTCTGAACGACATAGGAGATGGCACGCCCATTGACTTGATGGAGAACATGCTGAGGTTGAGGGGCTCAGACGACGATGACTTCATCTTCACCCACATTTTCCTCAGGACCCTACCGTTGGCCACGAGAGTGGCCCTGGCCAGTTCGCCGTTGTTGGCCCAGCGGGACTTCCGCGCGCTGGCCCAGGAGGCACATCGGATTGTCAACGCCAGCAAACAGCGCACGGCCACCGCAGCAGCGACGGAGTTCAGCGCGGTGGCCGGAGATGGCGGGGGGCCAGAGACGGCGGTAGCACAATCACTGATGACGGCGGCCAAGGATCGCAGAGGAGACACCCTCTGTTTCTACCATCGCCGCTTTGCAGAGAAGGCATGCAAATGTATACTGTTATATCTTTCACCCGTTATGTTACTCAATATAACAAATAATAACTCGGACCATCAACGTACCGTTAACGGTTTATTGGCGAGCAGCAACTCATAGCACACAGCCAACGACAACACACTCAACATACACTACATTACCCATAATGCATTGCACAAGACACTACGACGGGTGCCGTAGTAAACCAAAATACATAACATCTCCTCCCCTCTTACAACAAGTGTCTGCTGCAATTCTTATGTCTTTGTTTGTCTCTTTTTTTTCTGTAATTATTATGCTACCTTAGGAGTGAGGGTAGACTACCTCATCCCATAACTGTACCCCTGGGGATTATTCTGCCCCATTAATGTGGGTCAGTTACCATCTAGTCTAATAACTCAGACGGACAGGAGGTCGTCGCTCCCTGGTAGGGTATCGGCGCTCTGCAGGAACATGAGTCTGTGTTCTTTCTAATGTGGAGGTTGCTTCTGGTACTGATGCAGAAGAAGATGTCACATCTCCAGCTGGAACTCCGGTCTCTGAAGTGGTTGAGTTCTGTACTGGTGTTGGTGGATCGTTAGGATATCCAAGAGACGGTTCTGCAGGCGCTGGTGGTGTCTGCAGGAGTTGATCCACGTGCCTTTTCCAAACACTGTCCGTGGTTTGAACTGTATATGAGACTGGTCCAGTTTGTGCAATAACAGTTGCAGGAACCCACTTAGGTTCACCTCTGTAGTTCCTGGCCAGCACAGATTCTCCTGACGTGAACGCTCTGTCCTTTGCCCGATGTTCTCTGTGCATAATTTGTTTCTCTTGTTGCTTTTGCACAGTGTCCTTTAATCCTGAGGGTTTCAAAAGGTCAAAGGTAGTGCGCAGATCTCTCTTGAACATCAGACTAGCAGGGGTTGTCTTTGTGATTGCATGTGGAGTGTTGCGGTAGTTTAGCAGGAACTTGTGCAGCCTCTGATGCAGTGTTCCTTGACCTTGTGATGCTTTCAATGCATGTTTCATTGTCTGCACAAACCTTTCTGCAAGGCCGTTCGTCGCAGGATGGTATGGAGCTGATTTAATGTGCTGCACTCCATTAGCTTGTAGAAAAGCATCCATTTCTTGTGAAACTAACTGAGGTCCATTGTCAGAAACTAGTTGTATAGGAGACCCAAAACGACTAAACATTTCTCCTAATGCCTCTGGTCTTCTCTGTGGTGGTTGACCTCATAATAGCCACTTCAGGCCATTTACTATGTGCATCCACAGCAATGAGAAACATTCTGTCCTCAAACGGACCTGCAAAGTCAATGTGCACACGATGCCATGGCTCCTGTGGGAACTCCCAGGGATGGAGAGGAGCCAATGGTGGGTTGTTCCGTACCTTGTGACACGATGAACAACTTTTGGCTATTTCTTCAATCTGCTTGTCAATGTTTGGCCACCAAAAATAGCTTCTCGCTATCTCTTTCATTCTCACGATTCCACTATGTCCTGCGTGAAGTTGCTGTAACACTTTTGTTCGACATGACAGGGGAATAATCACTCTCCTCCCCCACAGCAAACAACCCGACTGAACAGACAATTCTGTCCACTTCCCAAGGAAGGGCTTCAAGGTTGCGTCATCACCCGCAGGTTGTCCTTTAATGACCAAGTCCATGACTGCCGACAACACAGGGTCATTTCTAGTCCCCTTTTTCACCTGCATAGCTGAAACAGGTGCGTTTTCTACCTCTGTGAAGTAGAAGATGTCCACAGTGCTTGACTCTGGCTTCATGACAGGAAGTGGTAATCTGGATAACCCATCTGCATTACCATGACAGTCTGACTTTCGATACCTGATGTCATAGGAGTGTCCTGACAACAGCAGCGCCCACCTCTGCAGTCGGGACGCTGCAAGAGATGGTATTCCTGTGTATGGTCCAAGGATGGTTGTGAGAGGTCAGTGGTCAGTAAAAAGTGTAAACTTCCGTCCATACAAGTACTGGTGGAATTTTCTCACACCAAACACAATGCTCAGAGCCTCTCTTTCTAGTTGAGCATAGTTAGCTT
This sequence comes from Pholidichthys leucotaenia, assembly GCA_020510985.1. Classification (NCBI taxonomy): domain Eukaryota; kingdom Metazoa; phylum Chordata; class Actinopteri; order Cichliformes; family Pholidichthyidae; genus Pholidichthys; species Pholidichthys leucotaenia. The sequence continues at coordinate 288,767,097 of CM035844.1, read as the reverse complement.
CTGCCTTGTTTAATGTCCTTGACGCAAAAGCGATTGGCTTTTCCTCACCGTCTGGCATTACGTGGGAAATCACCGCCCCTACACCATAAGGAGAGGCGTCGCAGGCAAGCTGGATCGGAAGTGATGGGTTGAAGTGGGTCAGAACCTCTGATGCAGTCAGCGCATCCTTTGCCTTCTGAAAAGCTTCCTGACAGCTTGCTGTCCACCTCCATGCTTCCTCTTTGCGCAGCAGGTTATGCAGTGGTTTTAATAGTGATGCCAAATTTGGTATGAAACGTCCATAATAGTTCAGCAGTCCTAAGAAAGACTTCAGCTGACTGACATTTTGGGGTGGAGGTGCATCCACAATGGCTGTGATTTTCGATGGTGCAGTGTGTAGTCCCTTAGCATCGATCACATGACCTAAGTCAGGGGTGTCCAACCATGTGCCATGGAGAGCCAAGACCCTGCAGGTTTTCTCTTCTACCCAGTCTCTTCAGCAGGTGTTTTCACTTATCAGCAATCAGTGGGAAGAAGTTCACTGAAATCTGCTGTTGAAGACACTGGTTGGAGGTAAAACCTGCAGGGTCTTGGCTCTCCATGGCACATGGTTGGACACCCCTGACCTAAGTATTCCACGGATGACTGGAAAAACTCGCATTTATCCTTGCGGATTCTCAATCCATATTCCTCCAGTCTCTTGAGAGTTGCATCCAAGTTGCGCAGATGCTCTTCATCATCTGCTCCTGTACACAGGATATCATCCAGGTAGCACTGCACTCCTGGTAATCCACTCAGGATTTGATCCATAGCTCGCTGAAAAAGTGCTGGAGCAGATGCGATGCCAAAAGGCAGTCGCCTGTATCTGAAGAGTCCTTTATGGGTGTTGATAGTCAGCATTTCACATGACTGCTCGTCTACATGCATTTGTAAGTAAGCCTGGTTGAGATCTATTTTGCTGAACTTTTGTCCCCCACTCAGCCCCGCAAATAAGTCATCAATCAGCGGAAGGGGATACTGCTCTGCTGTTAGTACAGGGTTTACTGTTACCTTAAAGTCTCCACAGGTTCGGATTCCTCCGTCCTTTTTGGGTACTGGAACTATGGGCGTGGCCCACTCACTGGTTGTCACAGGCTCCAGAACTCCATTCTTGACCAGAGCATCCAAGTCAGCCTCCACCTTTGGTCTGATGGCGTACGGCACTGGCCTGGCTTTCATGAACACTGGTTTACTGTCAGGTTTGACATGCAGCTTCACTATAATTTTTTTCATGCTGCCTAGCTCCTCACGAAAAACTTTTTTGTGCTTTTCCAGTATGGCCTGCAGCTGAGTGGAACTGTGTGACAGCTTCCTTACTTCTTGCCAGTCAAGTTGGATTTTCTTTAGCCACACACGCCCCATTATAGCTGGACAGTTGTTCTTGGTAACATAAACTGGAAGCTCAGCAGTTTGGCCATTGTACTGAACAGTTACCTCTGTCATCCCTTTCATGGGCACTCGGTGTCCAGTATACGCCCTGAAGACGGTGTCTGAAGGCCGGAGTGGAAGATGTTTCAGAAACTTCTTGTAAATGCCATGCGACACAAGTGATGCCTTTGATCCGGTGTCTATCTGCATTTTAATAAAATGTCCCTCCACTTTTGGTTTAGTCCAAAAGCCTTTTGAGCCTTCATTCACATTCATAATCCGGACAGTATTTATTGCAGTTGACACCTCTTCCTCTGAGGAGTCGCTCACTCTGTCCTCGCCATGTTTAACTGTGTGAACATTTCTTTTCTTTTTGTATTTTACCATGTCACTTTTATTCCTTGTCTTTGGGCCTTTGTCTTTGCTCCTTTTGCTTCTACATGCCCGCTGCACGTGGCCTTTTTTTTCCCACAGTTGTTACAGTCCATCTCTTTGTACCAACAGTCATTAGGAAGGTGTCCCACCTTGCCACAGCGGAAACATGGACCTGTTGCATTGGTTTTACCACTGTTGAGTTTATGTACTCTGCCTGTAGCATGCAGTTGGTGTGCTTCTTTGGAAGCCATCTCCATCATCACACTAATGTTAATGGCTCTTTCAAGCGTCAGATCACTTTCTGTGAGTAACTTCTTCTGTGCTGCTTCATTCCGTAGTCCACACACAAGTTTGTCTCTTAATGTGTCATTTAAAACATCTTTAAATTCACAGTGTTCGGCTAACTTGCGTAGTGCTGCAACAAACATGTTAACAGACTCACCCTCTTCTTGGTTACGTCTGTGAAACCTGTATCTTTCTGCAATCACTAGAGGCTTGGGTGAGAAGTGGTGGGTCAGCGTGTCCACCAGTTCCTTGTGGGTTTTAGAGCCTGGCTTTACTGGCTGTAGGAGGTTACGTAGTAGGTTAAATGTCTTGGGACCCATCACACTCAGAAAAGTGGGCACTAACTTTTCATCCGTTATTCCATTGGCCGTGACGAAATAGTCAAAGCGCTCTGTATAGGAGCTCCATTGCTCCGCGCTCTCATCAAAGGGCCCGATAGAGCCAATGACTCCAGCCATTTTAACACTCCTGGTTGAATGTCGCTCTTTCCCTCGCGGCTCCTTTCTGTAACGTCGTTTCTTCCCTCCGGCGTTACTCACGGAGTTTTTTGTGTCCTTAACGATTTCCACTGCTCCGCTCCTCCCCGCTTAGCAGACAGCCCGTAGCATCCACCTCAGCACAGCGGCACGGTGTATCACCCTGTCAGCACGAAGTAGCGGCGGGAAAAAAAAAAACGACAAAAAAACTCTCCTCCGTCGCGGACTGCAGCGTCGGTCCAGACGTCCTCGTCGCCACTTTTTGTTATATCTTTCACCCGTTACGTTACTCAATATAACAAATAATAACTCGGACCATCGACGTACCGTTAACGGTTTATTGGCGAGCAGCAACTCATAGCACACAGCCAACGACAACACACTCAACATACACTACATTACCCATAATGCATTGCACAAGACACTACGACGGGTGCCGTAGTAAACCAAAATACATAACATCTACCACTGTGCCAGTTCAAGCGCTCGGGAAACGCCAAGACCGGGGGTCGGTAGCAGCTGCGACCCTCGGGGAGGAGAACAAGCTGCTCTACTTGAAGGATGCACGCTCGAGGAGGCATTTCCTCGTGGACACAGGCTCCCAGTTGAGTTTCATCACACCTTCCTACGTGGACAGACTAGCTGGTTCCGGAGGTCCCCGGGTGACAGCAGTGAACGGCTCGGAGATTAAGGCCTTTGGTGAGAGGACTCTGCTTCTGTCTTTACACGGCCGTACATTCGAGTGGACTTTTGTCATAGCAGCAGTGAATTTCAATATGTTAGGGGCTGATTTTCTGTGCTCACATGGTTTGTTGGTTGATCTCGCTAACAGGCGCCTGGGTAATGCACTTTCTTTCTATTCTATTCCCTGTACAGCCCAAGTGGCCCCGCCAGCAGCACAAGCCAGCGTCACAGCGGCAAGCGGTAAGTTCCACACACTGCTCACTCAGTTCCCAGCACTCACGGTTCCCACATTTTCAGCAGCCGTCGCTAAACACGGGGTGGAACATTTTATTACTACCACCGGCCCGCCCGTTTTTGCAAAAGCTTGGCGCTTGGATGCAGCTAAACTGACCATAGCGCACGAGGAGTTCGCCAACCTGGAAAGGTTGGGCATCATCAGGCATTCTAACAGCCCATGGGCTTCCCTGCTTCACATGGTCCCGAAAGCTGACGGCTCGTGGCGACCCTGCGGAGATTTCCGCAGGCTGAACAATGCCACAGCGCATGACCGCTACCCAATCTCCCATATCCAAGATTTTTCCGTTCATTTGGCGGGGGCGCACGTTTTTTCTAAGATAGACTTGGTCCGGGGTTACCACCAAGTCCCAGTGCGCGCTGAGGACATACCCAAAACAGCGGTAATAACTCCGTTTGGCCTATTCGAGTTTTTGCGCATGCCATTTGGGCTTAAAGGCGCTGCGCAGATGTTCCAACGCATGATGGATGCGGTGTTGCGCGATCTCCCTTTCGTATTCGTCTACCTGGACGACGTCTTAGTAGCCAGCGCGTCCGAAGACGAACACGAAAACCACCTCACGGCAGTTTTCCAGAGGTTGGGAGAGCACGGTTTAATAATCAACCCAGCGAATTGTCAGTTCGGGGTGGCGCAGATTGATTTTTTGGGGCATCGCGTCTCTCCAGAAGGAGCGGTCCCGCTACCTGACAAAGTGCGCACGGTAACAAATTTTCCCCAGCCACAAACGGTCAGGGCGTTACAGGAGTTTTTGAGAATGGTGAATTTTTATAATCGTTTCCTCCCCCGCGCAGTGCAGCTCATGCAACCACTGTACGCTGCACTCAAAAAACAAAAACCCGCGAATAAAATCGAATGGTCCCCGGAGCGAGAGCGAGCATTCTCGGAAGCCAAGGCAGCCCTGGCCAATGCTGCGTTGTTGGCGCATCCGGACCCAACGGCCCGCATAGCGCTCACTACCGACGCGTCAGATGTGGCTATAGGGGCGGTCGTGGAGCAGCACGTAGCCGGGGCTTGGCAGCTGCTCGCCTTTTTCAGCAGGACTTTGCGTGATAGTGAACGTAAATACAGCGCGTTTGACAGGGAGTTGTTAGCTCTCCATTTGGCCATTCGCCACTTCCAGTTCTGGCTGGAAGGACGCCGTTTCACCGCGTTCGTTGACCACAAGCCGCTGACTTTCGCGATGGCCAAGGTTTCAGAACCGTGGTCAGGCCGGCAGCAGAGACAGCTGGCCGCGATCTCAGAGTTTACTACCGATATTCAGCATGTGGCGGGTAAACTTAATGTAGTGGCAGACTGCCTCTCGCGCGCCGTGGCGGCTCCAGTCCGCGTAGGGATAGATTATGCGGCCATGGCCACAGATCAGGCTAGCGACGCGGAAATGCGCGCGCTCCAGTCTGGACCAACAGGGTTAAGGCTGGAGAACAGGGTGCTGCAAGACGGTATGCCCCCCCCTAATCTGCGACGTCTCCACTGGACGACCGCGTCCTGTGGTACCAGCCGTGTGGCGCCTCTGCGTTTTTGACTCAATTCATTCTCTGGCTCACCCAGGAGTGCGCGCGTCGGTCAAAATGGTAGGAAAGAAATTTGTATGGCCGAGCCTGCGCAAACAAGTTAAGGAGTGGGCAGCAGCCGGCATGGCGTGTCAACGAGCCAAGGTACACAAACACACGAGAGCTCCCTTGGAGCCTTTTCACATCCCGGCTAAGAGGTTCGATCATGTTCACGTGGACCTCGTAGGCCCCCTCCCGCCATCACAGGGGTGCACACACCTTCTGACAATGGTGGACCGCACCACTGGCGTCAACCACAGCCGAGGAGGTGGCGCGCCCGTTTTTAACTGCGTGGGTGGCGCGTTTTGGAGTCCCGTCGGACATTACGTCTGACAGAGGCCCTCAATTTGTTTCCGAACTTTGGTCAACAATAGCCCGCAGCGTGGGTGTCACAATTCACCGCACAACCCACATTTTTTGCTAGATTTGGGGGGCAGGAAGGAAAAGATTGGCATTAACAGGCTCAAACCCGCCTTTGTTGTGGCGGACGAAGATGTGCTGTTGGCCAGGGCTTCTCGGCGTGGCAGACCCCATCCATCCATCCATCCATCTTCTACCGCTTTTCCGGAGGTCCGGGTCGCGGAGGCAGCAGTTCAAGCAGAGAAGCCCAGACTTCCCTCTCCCCAGCCACCTGCTCCAGCTCTTCAGAGGGGATACCAAGGCGTTCCCAGACTAGCTGGGAGACATAGTCTCTCCACCGAGTCCTGGGTCTGCCCCGGGGTCTCCTCCCAGTGGGACGTGCCTGAAACACCTCAAGTGGGAGACGTCCAGGAGGCATCCTAATCAGATGCCCATACCACCTCAACTGACTCCTTTCAATGTGGAGGAGCAGCGGTTCTACTCTGAGCCTCTCCCGGATGACTGAGCTCCTCACCCTATCTCTGAGGGTGAGTCCAGCAATCCTACGGAGAAAGCTCATTTCAGCCGCTTGTATCCGCGATCTCGTTCTTTCGGTCATTACCCAAAGCTCGTGACCATAGGTGAGAGTAGGAACGTAGATTGACTGGTAAATCGACAGCTTTGCCTTAGAACTAAGCTCCCTCTTCACCACAACAGACCGGTACAACGTCCGCATCACTGCAGATGCTGCTCCAATCCGTCTGTCGATCTCTCGCTCCATTTTCCCCTCACTCGTGAACAAGACCCCAAGATACTTAAACTCCTCCACTTGGGGCAGGAGCCTGTCCCCAACCCGGAGAGGACAATCCACCTTTTTCCGGCTGAGGACCATGGACTCGGACTTGGAGGTGCTGATTCTCATCCCAGCCGCTTCACACTCAGCGGCAAACCGTCCCAGCAAGAGCTGTAGGTCATTGCTGGATGAAGCCAACAGGACAACATCATCTGCAAACAACAGAGATGAGATCCTGTGGTCACCAAGTATGACACCCTCCATTCCCTGGCTGCGCCTAGAAATCCTGTCCATAAAAATTATGAACAGGACCGGTGACAAAGGGCAGCCCTGGCGGAGTCCAACTCTCACTGGGAATGACTCCGACCGAGTGTTGGCAATACGAACTAAACTCTCACAACGGTCGTACAGAGACCGAATAGCTCGTAACAACAAGCCCGATACCCCATACTCCCGAAGCACCCCCCACAAAAATCCACGAGGGACGCGGTCAAATGCCTTCTCCAAGTCCACAAAACACATGTAAACTGGTTGGGCAAACTCCCACGAACCCTCAAGAATTCTCGAGAGGGTAAAGAGCTGGTCCGATGTGCCACGGCCAGGACGAAAAAGTCCTGGCAGACCCCCTCGAACAAATTCCCCAGAACACCCACAGGGACTGACAAGCAGTTTTCACCCCCAGACAGCAGCCCCTCCGCATGATGGCGCCGCAGAAAGGGTGAAGCCTGCTTACAGCAGGTACAGGAGGAGGCTGAGGCCCAAGCAGCACGTGGGTTGATGTGTAATGATTTTATCATGACATGCAGACTGTTATTCTGTTGTTCCATCTTAGATGTTTGGGGGGGGGGTCATGTGGGACACATGTGTATCACTTTAGGCCTCACATCTCAGATTAGAACAAAGAACTGAGTCTCCTTGGAGATAACAGGAGGAGGTGAAAGTTTAGCCTTTGGTATGCAAGAGATGGCCTTGGGGGATTTCCGGGTGTGCCGAAGACTATGAAAAGGAGGTTATAGGATCAAAGAGTAAATGCATTGTGACTTGTGATTAAAATGCATTGTGACTTGTGATTGAACTGCAATGTGACTGTGAACTGGGAGAGTCCTGGTATATAAAGGACGAATCCGTCTGTGTTTTTCCTCTTTCTGCTTTGCTGATGTTGGAAGATGTGAATAAACCTGACTCGTGAGATAAACTCTGCCTCGTCATTTTCACATTTTCACACTATCCCTTTACCATTCACGCACACATTCACACCTAGAGCCACTTTAGATTAGATTAGATTAGATTAGATTCAACTTTATTGTCATTACACATGTATGAATACAAGGTAACGAAACACAGTTTAGCATCCAATCAGAAGTGCAAAGGACAGCAGTGCAGTATATACGGTAATTAACAGTATGTGCAATTTAAGCAAATATATGCAAATATATGCAGCAGTGCAGAAAGTTAAAAGTACTGTTATGTGCAAATAATGTGCAATAAGTTAGATGTAGTTATGTAGTTATGCAGTTATGTACAGGTGAGGATGGTAAAAGATGATTGTAAGAGAGTCAGCGGGGAACTAAGTTCAATAACGTGACAGCTGTTGGAAAGAAACTGTTCCTAAACCTACTGGTTAACCTCTAAAACCTGCTGGTTTTAGAGTCTCCAATTAACCTAACCTGCGTGTTTTTGGCCTGTGGGAGGAAACCGGAGAACTCCCGGAGTAAACCCACGCAGACACGGGGAGAACATGCAAACTCCTCACAGATCACTGTTGGTCAGGGGCTGGGATCGAACCAGGAATCCCATGGCCACCATGAGTTGCTGTGCTGCCACAGTGCTAACCACTGTGCCACCGCACCTCCCTCTATACTGAACACTTGGTGGCTGTGAATAGAGAGAGGCCCTAAGATGGACGACTCTTCCCATATATTGGCTGGCGTGATGACATCACCATCCAGCTGTGTCATCACGCAGCTACTTATTAACCCTTTTATAACATTCACCCCCACCCCATTGGAAAAAACAGAATGCATTGTCTAATTTAACCCTCCCCCAATTTGGAATTATTAATACAAACAACACTACCTAGGGCTAGCGGGTAGACCATCGCATAGCCCAGCACAGCTGAGTGGATTATTCTGCCACTCTTTAGCTGGCAGCCGCGCCCCTAGCTAACCAGTCCTTTTTCTGGTTCTCTTCCATGGGGAAGGCAGTTCTGTTGGAAGGGCCTTGTAGCGAGCCTGTAACGGACGCACCCCTGGAGGTGCTCGGTCCCCCTGACCGAGACCATCTCCCATGAACCTCCAGCCCAGATCCCACACTGCCTGAGCCGACTCCCGTGAAGCCTCATCCTCCAGAGCTGTCACTCGGACTCAACGGAGACGATTTGTGTGCCACACCAAACCATCTGTCAGCTGGAAGGTCGCTGGTCCCAGCTGCACGGCGATCCACATGGGTGTCAGTGGTGCTGCGGGCCGCAATATTATTAACTGCAGGCCTGGTTGCTCAATTTTTCAGACCCAAACCCAATCCAATACCTCAACTGATACCATCACAGCATTTTAAACTCTCATCTTGAACACTGGGTGGGCACAAAAGGTGCTGCTGTCATGGTTGGAGAGAGGAACTGGACCCATTCGGTGGACGTAAGTTCAAAATCCTTTTTTTAAGGAGCTGGTCACCCAGACACAGCTTGAGGGCTTTAACAGAAATTAACAACTGCAGCTCGGAAGGACAACAAAAGACAAAGGCAAAACACAGGCAGGACAGACTAAAGTGTGTTGTTCACGCAGTTCACAAAAGAACCCGAACCAAACAGAAGTGAAAACAGACCTTAAATAACTAGTGGGACAGTTACACAACACGACACACGTGGAGAAAGCAATAATTACTGACAGCTGACACATGAGGCAAGAGGGAATGACAGGATGGGGCGGGGCTGCACACACACACACACACACACACACACACAGGGAGACAAAACATATGCAGGGAATCATGGGAGACATGACCATGACAATGACAGAACTAAACCCAAATCATAAATAATAATAATAATAATAATAATCAGAACTGAGAACAGAATCAGGAATCCAACAAATAATAATAAATGCAGAAAATACAAAATAAACACAAGGCGAGGACATCGAGTCCGTACTTTAAAGAAAATACAAACTAAACATCAAGATGAAGCTGTGGGACCCAACCCAGGCCCTGACAGTACCCCCTTCATAAGGAGGGGCTTCCAGATGGCCCTCAAAATGACACCAATTACAAACAGAAAAGCACCCTCCCAGGGCAGGTGGTGGGGTTTCAAGCCCAGGTGGGCCAAAACAAACTCTTATTCCCCACAGAATCCAAAATCAATCATTATGGTAACCCAAGTCCAAGACCCCAAAGTTCAACACAAAATGGGTCAGGTGCTCTTCCAGAGTCCCAGGGCCACCAGACTGGAGAGCAAAGCAGGTCAGGGGGCCTATCCAAGTCCATGGGACCCCAGCCCAAAGGACAGAGCGAGTCGGGTGGTCTCCCAGAATCCTTAGACCACCGGACTGGATAGCAAAATAGGTCAGGGGGCCTAACCCAGTTAATAGGCCTCCAGATCTCAGAACATAATCAGTTGGGTGGTCTCCCAGAGTCCCAAGACCACCAAACCAGAGAGCAGAATGGGTCCTGAGATAACAGTAGGGGCATTTTAAACTCAGGTGAAAATGACATTGAATTTTTAAACTGAGGAGCTGATAACATAGAACCCTTAATCTCAGAAGATGGTAGCATGAAAACGTTAAACTCTGGAGATGACACAGGAGCCTTTTGCTCTTTAAGCTCTGAAGATAACCACATGAAAATGTTACCCTCAGGAGCCAGTAGTAAAGAATCTTTACACTCTAGGGATGACATGAAAATTTCTACATTTTTATTCTCTGGAGCTGGTAGTAAAGAATATTTGAATTCTGGAGATGGCATGAAAATTTCAACACATGACGAAGACTCCTCGTCCTCCAAAACAGCTGAAACGAGCTTTCCCTCGGCGAAGCTAGACAATCCTCAAGTCCTGACGTCTGGGAATCCGTCCCCAAAACAACCATCTCAGATGGGGAGTGAAAAACAACTGGGTCACTACAACAGGCAACAGTGGAGGTCAGTGGAGGAGGCCCAGAAGCAGATGGCAGCTGTAACAGGATCCCCCCGCTAACAGCTAGGCAAGATCTCTCTAAAACTGATGTTAGAAATACAAAGAAGATGACTTGCCTGAGCTCTTGCGCCACTGCTGACAAGGACCCCAGTGACTCTGCTGTAGCAATCCATCCAGCAGGCATGATGACAGATGAGGCAGGGGTGATGACAGGCTGAGCAAGAACAGGAGTGTGCACCTCGGGCAGAGCAGGAACAGGAATGGCCACCTCGGACTGAACAGGAACATGCACCTCGGGCTCAGGTTGAGCAGAAACAGGAGCGTGTACCTCAGGCTGAAAAGGAACAGGAGCTGGGAAGTGACGTGGAGCAGGTACTGGAGCTAGGGAGTGATGTGGAGCAGATACTGAAGCTAAGGAGTGACATGGAGCAGGCACTGGGGCTAGGAAGCAACGTGGAGCAGGTACTGGAGCTGAAGGTTCTGGGGAGTGGCATGGAGCTGGTACTGGATAATCCTCATACAGTCCAGGCACAGCAACAGGGCAACTGACTCATCCCAGACCAGCAGATTGCCTCCTAGTATGGCCAGTTCCTCACAAAAAAAAAAGGAACAGGAATCCAGAGAAGCAGGTGAGGATAGATGGATGGAATCAGCAGCAGAAATTGCAGCAGAGAAAGGTGGAGAGATCTCGGTGGTATGTAGCTGACACTGAATCCCCTCACCAGAAACAGGACAAGACTTTTCATTTAATGGTGTTAAAAAATGAACAGGTACTTGCCTGTTTCTGCTCTGCCGGCGTTGAAGAGTCAGACAATCTCTCCTGGGATATGACAGGAGCCGCCTGACGAGGAGCCATTGCACGGTGGTATGGTACTGCATCGAGGGAGGAAGAAGCGGAGATCTGGAATGCCTCTGTGGGAGAAGGACTGGGCTGCTGTACTTACCGACGTCGGTGCGAGCTCATCTCCTGACAGCTCGCTGTAACTTCTCCTCCTTCTGCTCCTTCGCCAATCCAGAGACCAACAGGTACAGGAATGGGACTGAATGCATGAGTCTGTGGAGCTGAGGATAATGCTGCAGCGTGGGAAAATCCTTGATCACCTCGGTGGCACCTCTGAGAATTCTGAGGGCTTTCGGCGGCACAGGCGTCCTCGACTAGGGCCTCGAACGGGAAGCAGCCCAAACTTCCTTCTGGTCGAGACCCATGAGATGAAACTTACGGTCTGGTCCACTGGGTCCATACTGTCAGTTTCTTTCTGTCCTGGTTGTGGAGGAACTGGACCCATTCGCTGGATGAAAGTTCAAATAAATTTATTAAAGAGCTGGTCACCCAGACACAGCTCAAGGGCTTTAACAGAAACTAACAACTGCAGCTTGAATGAATGAATGAATGAATGAATTTATTTATTTTTATTTTATTTATTTCGGATAGTACATTACAGGTTAAAAGAAACTGTATAATATAACAACAAGGTCAAATTAGACAAAGACTCCTTCTACTATACAATTCCACGTGAGTTATCCGAAATGGGTGATGGCTGAAGCCGCAGCTTATATTGCCCACCCATATTCCATCTAAGAATTCAAAGGAGAAAAAGAGAAAAACAAGACAAGAGCAATTACAATTTAAAACAAGGCTAAGACAAAATGTGACTGAGAGAAAAAAGAAAACTGAGCTAGTCTAAGTTAAGCGGTTACTATTCAAAAACAAATCTAAGACATAATGTCACAGAGAAAAAAAGAAAAAAAGAAAAACTAAGCTACAACACAACACAGGCTGGAAATGTCAATCCTTATGTGGGTTTACATGTCGTCTTGTAAATATGTTTGGAGTATTTCTTCTTTTAGTTTTTGTTTAAATTGTCCAAGCGTTGTACATGATTTTAATTCAGGTCCAAAATCGTTCCATAATCTGACTCCTTGCACTGAAATACAGTGTTGCTTGGTGGTTGTTCTCACTGTAGGCTTTTGAAATATACATGTTCCTCTGAAGTGATATCGTTTCTCCCTTGTTTGGAACAACTTTTGGATATTTGCGGGTATTGATAGATTCTTCACTTTGAACATTATTATTGCAGTTTTAAAGTCAATCAGATCTTTCACCTTGAGAGTTTTTTGTTTAAGAAAAAGTGGGTTTGTTGGTTCCCTGTAAGCTTCCTTGTTGATTATTCTAATAGCTCTCTTTTGAAGCATAAAGAGTGGATATATGTTTGTTTTATATGTATTTCCCCATACTTCATTACAATATGTCATGTATGGGAGTATTAATGAATGATACAAGGTGTATAGTGTGGGTTGATTCAGCAAATTTTTCACTCTGTGTAATATTGCAATTGATTTGGATACTTTACCTTTAATATAATTAATATGTGGCTTCCAACACAGTTTGTTATCAATTATAACTCCAAGGAATTTAGTTTCGGATACCCTTTCGATCTCTACACCATTTACACTGAGTTTGGGTACTGGGTTGTTGTGATGGTTGTTAAAGACTATAAATTTTGTCTTGCTTAAATTGAGCGTTAATTTGTTTGAATCAAACCACAGTTTAAACTTTCCTAATTCTTTTCCGAGTGTATCCAGAAGTTGTTCTAAATTGTTTCCACTGCATAGCAGATTAGTGTCATCAGCAAACAATATTAAGTCCATTTTTTCTGAAACTTTACATATATCGTTTATATACATATTGAATAATAATGGTCCCAAAACTGAACCCTGTGGGACTCCACAGGTGACCTTCAGTAACTCTGAGTTTTTGTTGCTAACACATACATACTGATATCTATTCTTTAAGTAACTACTTAACCAGGACAGTGCTACCCCTCTTATACCACAGTTTTGTAATTTCTTTAATAATAGATTGTGATCTACTGTATCAAATGCTTTTTTAAGATCCAGGAATACTCCAACTGAATACTCGATTTTCAATGGCTGTTGATATTTTTTCTGTAAATTCCATTAAGGCATATGCTGTTGTCCTTTTGTGTCTGAACCCATATTGCTGCTCACACAATAAATTATTCTTCAGTATGAAGTTGTCAATTCTCTCATAGAATATTTTTTCAAGTATCTTGGAAAATTGCGGTAATAGTGAAATTGGTCTATAGTTTGAGAGTTCCCCTCTGTCGCCTGTCTTGTAAATCGGAATTACTTTAGCTATTTTCATTGCATTGGGAAATATGCCTGATTGGAGAGACAGGTTACAGATATACGTCAGTGGTTTTACTATGCATTCGATAACAGTTTTGACTAGTAGCATGTCAATACCATCGCAGTCAGTAGATGTTTTACTTTTGAACGATTTAACAATTTCAATGACCTCTCTTTCGTCTGTGTTCTTTATGAAGGTGGTGTCTTTTACAGCAGTGTTATTGCATATTGTATCACCTGTAGGCACCGTAGTGGGTATTTCTCGGGCCAGTTTAGGTCCAATGTTAACAAAAAAAATTATTAAATTCATCTGCAGGTGAAGCTATATTCACACTCGGAGTCGTTTTATTATTTTTTGGAATATTAGTTGGGTAGCTAGTATTTCTGCTTTTATTTCCAAGGATACTGTTGATTATTGTCCATGTATTTTTAATATTGTCTTTGTTTTTTTCCAGTTCTTTACTGTAATAGTCTCTTTTACTACATCTTATTATATATGTTAACTTATTTTTGTATGTTTTATACCGTTGCTCTGTTTCTTTTGTCCTTTTCTTTAGGAAAGCTTTATATAATAAATTTTTCTTTTTACACGCCTTTTGTAGTCCTTTGGTTAACCATGGTTTGTCAGCAAATTTGTGTTTAAGCTTTTTTTTAACTAATGGGCAGTTTTTTTTCATAAAGAGTGGTTACAATGTTTATAAATGTGTCATAGGCTTCATTTACATCTGATACATAGACTTCTGTCCAGTCTTGCTTCAGCAAGTCCTCTTTAAAAGAGCTGATTGCATTTGGTGATTTGTGTCTGAACGATTTTGAAATTTTTTCTGGGTTGGGCCCCGTGTGGCCATGGATAAGTGCAAAGGTTGGCAAGTGGTCGCTTATATCATTTATCAATAATCCACTTTCTATTTTCTTATCGAGAACATTGACAAACAGGTTGTCAATAAGTGTAGCAGAGTGAACAGTGATTCTACTGGGATGTGTTATTGTGGGATATAGACTCATGCTGTACATAGAGTTCATGAACTCTGTAACTACATTTTGTTGATGTGGATTCAGTAGATCAATATTGAAATCTCCACAAATTGCTACCATTTTCTTACTAGTAATATTATTGTACAGCTCGACTAATTTATCTCTGAATGTCTCAATGCAAGTTCCCGGCGTTCTATATATGCAGCTTATGATTAGATTTTTTGTTTTGTCTAGGTCAATCTCAACAGTAACACATTCCAAAATCCCTGGTAGTGCTGAGGACATTTCATTTACAAGCTTACATCTATATAGGTCATCAATATACAGTGCAACACCACCACCCTTTTTTTGAGATCTGTTAATGTAAAACATCTGATATCCCTCTATTGCCATCAGGGGGGCCTGATCTTCATTAAGCCAGGTTTCAGAGACTGCAATAGCTGTAAATTTTCTGTCTAGCTGTTTTAAATAGTCCTGAATCTGTGAGAAGTTTTTGTTGAGACTTCTGCTATTGAAGTGTATTATTGATAGTTTACCATCTATTTGCACTTGACTTTTGAATTGCTTTTCAGTGTAATATTCACAGTGGTTATGAATATTATTGAAAAAGTGGTTATCAGGATCAATATCATTCGCCATCTCTTGTGGTTTATGTTCAGCATAGTGGCATATTTTTAGAGTTTGAGTTTCCTCGCTCTGTGTTTCATAGTCAGTGTTCATCTGTATTTATCTAAGTCAGTAGCATCTTTGATCATTATACTCTTTGCTTGCTCAGGTGTACCATTTAGTTTAATCCAAATTCTACAATTTCTTGTCCATGTTGTCTGTATCTTATTTTGTTTTTTTAGCATCCGTGCCTGCCGTGCTAATTCAGCGGGTTTTTTTGTCAGGTGTTCATTTAGGTAAACTTGAGTTTCCTTTAGCTTTCTGGCCTGCCTCAGTATGTCATTTTTCACCCTCCTGTTCACAAAGCGCATCACAATTGATTTCTTTGTTTTGTTATCTTTCTTCGGTAAAGCATAACAGGCTGAGATCGCATTGGCTTCTACCTTAATGTCTTTATCATTAAGGAACTGAAGCACTTGGTTTTCTAAGGACATTGATTCACTTATGGAAGCATGTTCACCACTCAGTCCTGTTGTGGCATGGGCATACGACTGATATCTGATGTCTAGTCCACTTATAACTAGGTCATCAATGCGAGAACCTTGTTCAAGATCCTCGACGCGTTGCTCCAAAAGACGCCCGTGTTGCTCCAGGTCCATAATTTTTTTGTCTTTTTCTTTTATTATTGAATGTAGAGCTTGTACCTCTTCTATTAGGTTTATTATTTTGGCCTGTTGGTTAGTCATTTTGGCCAATTCTTCTAACACAAAGTTCAGAGATTTTTTAATTTCTTCCATTTCCTCTTTTTTGGGTGGCATTTTACTGACCTGTGAATAGAAATAAATAGGGAATCCGGCTAGGCCTCAACTAGCTCGGCCGCTGCTGGATCTGTCGCAATGGAGCTCCTGCGCAGCTTGTCCGCCAAGTGACACTGTACAGCTCCGCAGATCACCGCCTTCTATCGCCGCCGCCTGCCTCCGTCTAACTGGCCAGTTATGCCGCACACCGCCGGCGCAGCCAAGATCCACCGATCACCGCCACTCGTCGCCGTCTGGCTGGGTGGCTCCTCCGCTGGGCCCCGTCACCGCCAGTTATGCCGCACACCGCCGGCGCAGCTGAAATCCACCGATCACCGCTGCTTGGAAGCGCAACAGAAGACTAAGGCAAAAACGGACTGAAACAGACAGAAGCATGTTGTTCATGCTGTCACAGGCAAAAGAACCCAAACCAAACAGAAGTGAAAATAGACCATAAATAACCAATAGGAAAATTAACACAACACAGCACAGGTGGAGAAATGCGGCAGTGCTGTGGCGCAGTAGTTAGCACTGTGGCAGCACAGCAACTCACCCTTGGCCATGGGATCCCGGGTTCGATCCCAGCCCCTGATCAACAGTGATCTGTGTGGAGTTTGCATGCTCTCCCCGTGTCTGGGTGGGTTTACTCCGGGATTTCTCCGGTTTCCCCCCACAGGCCAAAAACATGCAAGTTAGATTAATTGGAGACTCTAAAGTGGCTCTAGGTGTGAATGTGTGTGTGAATGGTTAAGGGATAGCACCGTACCATGGCTGCTTTATCCATTCAGGTGGATGCCCTGAATTTCCCCTCTGGGGATCAATAAAGTACACAAAATCAAAAAATCAATAATCAAAAATCAATAATCACTGACAGCTGACACATGAGGCAAGAGGGAATGACAGGAGGGTTCAGGGCTGCACACACACACACACACACACACACACACACACACACAGGGAGACAGAACATATGCAGGGGATCAGGGGAGACACAACCATGACAAGCAATGACAGAACTGAAACCAGATCATAAATAATCATAATAATAATAATAATCAGAACTGAGAACAGAATCATGAATCCAACAAATAATAATAAATGCAGAAAATACAAAATAAACTCAAGGCAAGGACATGGATTGAGTCCATGCTTTAAAGAAAATACAAACTAAATTAAAACTGCAGGTAGCTGTAAGGGGGCCCCCCCCCCCCCCCCCCGCACCCGCGGACCCCGCCACCCGTCAGATCCTGCTAGCACGGAAAATTCCCCGTCGTCACAGCAAGCGCTGCGTGAATAATAAAGAAAAGCACTTGGTGCAGTACTTCCTGTGAGCAGTAGGTGGTGCTGTAAGTTTTGTCAACCATTTTTACGTAGGAGCGTGCGGGGTGTGACTAATATCCATCGTAGAAAATTTGGCGAAAATTGGATAAAGTTTGTCCAAGTTACAACTTTCCGATGTTCCATGGTGAGGAGTGTCGAAGACCCTTGACCTTCAACCTCAAGATTGAGGTTTAGGTTCACCAGCTTGCAGTTCCTAGAGGAATTTTCCTCATAGGAAATTCTGTTACCTGTGTAGGTGTGCTTGGTGACTGTGAGAGTTACCCCAGCTGTACTGTCTCCATATATTGGAGGACCCCCACTTCCTGTATACCAGACCTCCGACTGAGTGACCTGTCCAGTCAGACACCTGGAATACACCTCCAATATTAAAGACAGCCTCTCATGGTCTTACATTGCTCTTGGTAATCTGGGTAAATGTTTAAAACCAGGAAAATTGGTTTATAGGGGATCTGTTCTAAATACCATTGAATAAGAGTGACCTTTAACCCCTTGCACTCCAGTCAATTTCCCTAAAAACGCCAAAAAATAATGTGGCCAAAGTAAATCGAAAGCTGTTCTTCAACCCTTTGCACCATCTTCATGGGGTTGGTCTCATTTAAAAGAAAACACTTTGAATTTTTTGGCAAAACATGATCTCTCTAAGTGCTCCGGCCACTGAGTTACAGTCATCTAAGCATAGTGAACTTGAAGAAAATAAATTTGGCCTGGGTGTTTTTTTTGGATACAAATGCTTGCAAATAACACACAGCTTCAGATCCAGGCTGGAAAATGCAACAGAAATGAAGAACCAAGTATTATCCAGCTGAGGTCCAAATTTTGTAACAATACCACAAAAAATGAATATTTTACACAGCTTTGTTCTCAGGCTGTTCCCAGGCGTTTTGGAACTGTGCCAAATTGTGCCAAATGGCACAGTTTGGAAAAACGTCTAACTTTTGAATAATTCAATGTAGAATCTTCATTTTGGGCTCTAATGAAAGGTCACATTCAGGGGTGTGTCTGTGTGTGTGTGGGGTGGGGGGTGGCTGTCCACCCCACCCACCCCCGCTACAGAGGACGGAGATCCGCCCTCGCTACATGACGGATTACATTCAGATGTGGCATGTTTCCACAGCAACGCTGTCACCGTGGCCCCCCCCCCCCCCCCACCGCTACAGAATCGTAGCGGCGGGGGGGGGCGCATTCACGGTCCGGAGGCAGCGAAGAACCGTGTAACGCGGCGCTCGCACTTCGGACATCATGCGCCGTACAGTTGTAATTTACCGATCGGTCAAAAGTCATTTTTGATTACAATTGGGTGAAGTCGGAAGTAGAAGTCCCTTCTACTTCCGGCTTCTAGACAGAGCAGTTGCATTTTTTCCACCTCCTCCTACCCTGCCTTCCTGACCTAAATCCCAGCTGGCTGTCTGAGTGATTGTCTGTACCTGTTCTCCTTCTCGCTGATCTCAACTCAAACGGAAAAAACGAAAATGGATCTTATTAGCTGGGCTTTAAATGCAATTGACACAATCTTTTCAACCAGGAAATCGGGCCCGGGGGAGCCCAAATGTCCCGCAGGCACTTCGGCTGTGGGTTATGTGAGAGATTCATGGGACAATTGGAAACTCATGTGTCTGTGTGATCTTTCCATCGAAGATGCGGAAGATCTATATTTATTCGGCTTCATGGTCGCAGGATACCTTTTGATTGGCCTGGGGGTCTTCCTTGTGTACCGCAAATCTAAAAAACTGGAAGGAGCTAATCAAAAAGCGGACCCGGCTAAGCTTCTCCATCAATTTGACCAGATTGGAAGAGCGCTGATGGCGGCGAATGCTGAACTGAATCGAAAGGTTGGTTACATCTCAGAGTCGCTGAATGTTCTTCAAGGAATGAACTTAAAGCCAGTGAATGTTAATTGGAATTATGATGCACAGAATCGAAGAGAAGAAAATCCTACACTAAGTTTCTGTGCAGATTCGACCTTGATCGGCGCCCCTGGACAACACTCCTCCAGAACTGAGATAAGCAGATGTGTGAGCTGGTTCTGTTACCCAAACACTACCGCTGCTGTGCGATAATCAGAACTCTCCAAGGACAGCGTTCATGAGACTAACATGGAGCTTTTACCATCTGGCATGAAGAAGAGATAACTCTGGACATGTTCAACTATGTTTATAAACATGAAAATATAACATCCTTCGTTGCCTAGGAGACTATCTTTGTTGTACTTCAGTAACTGATACACTCAACACTGCACACACACTGACTCCATCATACTGATTTTTTTCACACACTGCCTTCTCTCTGCTGTCTTGTTTTTGTGAGGTTTGTTTGCCTGCTTTGTGCCATAGAGTTTTTTTTCTCTATAATCATAATTTGGCTTACAATTATAAGCTGTATTCTGATGATGAAGTTTTTTTCTCTCACCCATTGTGTCTTTTTTCCCTCCCCTTATCTTCCTTTATCCCCCATCTTTTTGATTAGGCGCCATGATGGCTGCCGTGTCGTTGTGATACACTTACATAGCGTGCCAATGTCAGATCAAATCCCTCGTGTGTTTTCTACATGCTTGGCAATAAAGCTTTTTCTGATTCTGATTTTCTGATTTCTGATTCAATTTTCAGGGATAAAAAATAATTTGGCTTATAACACCTTACTTCTTCACAGCCACATTGTCCTGGCCAACTTCTCTTTCTCATTGTCAGACGAACCGACGCTGGTCCGCTCTGGTTCTGGTCTCGTGACCCGGTCAAAACATAATTCCATGATTGTGGTTTTGGCGAATGATTTACGACCTTCGTCGTCGGCCTCCGTCAGTCTATGATGACCATATAAGAGAATCCTAAACACTCTGCTGGAATTAAGAAAATAATAATAAAACACTGCCTGTGGCTGCTGAAGCAGTCTCTCTTCATCCAGCTTTAGACAAAACAGCTCAGCGAACTTCTGTGCTTCAATTGGCTCACAGCCGTTGGGAGGTGGGTCCTTCTGGCTAGGTTTTCATTCATTGGTTCTTCAAGGTTTCAGAAACCCAATTCAAAGCTCTTATTAGTCGAATGAGAGGTCAATCAGATGAACTAAACTGTTCGCGGCTGTGTCTGCAGCTTTTATTTTCAGTGCGCGCTTGGACGCCATCACCAACTACATCACCACCATCAGGATCATGCGTCCGAGAGTGCACGAGGGTGCTCTCGTGCACCCTCGTGCACTCTGGGACGCGGAGACTTGCATGTCCGCGGTACAACGGAGCGTAAGAGGATAAGCTCAAAAATTTATGACACCTCTTGTAGAAAACCTTTCAAAAATCACCCAATGAGAATGGACGCTGAATCAATAAGCCCACAGAGTCCCATACTGTCTTTTGATATGCTGTGGTATTTATTAAAAATGAGCAAAGCTCAGCCAAAACAGGATAAATTTGCATTAAACAGTCCATAAAATCAAAAGGGTAAAAATTAAAAATCAAACCCAGAACCCTGATTGCAACACCTTGATTCAAAAGTCAAAAAATTGTAAAATCAGTCATTTGATCAAAAAGATTAAAAACCAATAGTTTCAAATAACCCCAAAAATTGTTCAAAAATCATCAAACAGTTCAAAAATTAGAAATGGAAAATCAAAATAAATCAAAAACCCTTTGAATAAAACCTGATAAAAAATATCTAATTAATTTGTGGATAATATCTAAGAAGCCTAAATGTGAGATTTGGGAAAAAGGATGTATGATTGCTGTTCTCCTCTGTCGAAGCTCCTCTTCTGGGGAAGAGGAGAGAAGGCAGGGAGGGAACGAGCAGCTGTGGCCCGATGTTCCTCTTCAGGCTGGGCGGTGGCCGTCTTGGCTGGGGGAGAGCGATGAGTCGTGTCCCCGAAGCGGTGTCTCAGCCCAGGGAGCTTCTTCTTTTTCCCGCTGATGCTCCACGACGGTGACTCACAGCCTCCTGGTTGAAAGCGGAGCCAGCTGCTGTAGTCTTCAGTTCCTCAATTCCCTCCTCTTGAAAGTGCTATTATAGCACTTAAGGGCAGCAGATGTAAAAGTTGTTAAAGGCTGAAGAATTGAGGCAAAAACTGGTTCACTTCTCTTCTGGCGTTCCTCGTCTTCAGCCCGCTGCTCCGGTAGGTGATGCCTCTCTGAAGATCGCTGACAAAATGAACATTTAGGGGAAAATGGGCTTGGTTTAAATAACCTTTGCCCGAGTTCTCCGATTGGTCCCAAACTCACCCTAGGCTTCTTGGCTTCTTATGATTGGCTTAAAGTTACATTTTATATAACCATTACTTCATTCTGCACATGTTCGGGCTAGTCAATTCTCGTAAACCATGTGACTGATCAGGCGCTCATGACTCATGGCCTTTCCCGCTAGCCTCTCAGCATTTTCCATTACCAAAATACCCCAGTTTGCTGGACATCCATGCCCATTTCCTCATTTCTAATACATTTCCAGTAAACAGGGTTCTTTCCAACATTTCACCATCTGTTTTACATAAAACCTTCTTTTGTTCAGTTAAAAGATACATATAATCATACAGTTTGATTACACTCATTATTTCAAGTGATTACATACATTCATTACATGTATTTTTTACTCAATGAGTATACATTTTGTTTTACTGATTACACAGAGAATATCACATAGCATATGCAATTAATATGGCTTTTACATTCAGTCTCTGTGTTTTACCAATGTTGTCTGTTATTTCCATCTTTTCTGAATGCTGGATTCTGGGCCTTCTGATAATTCCTCTCATTTTGCCGATTACCCTGAGTGGATCTTTGAAGCCTGTTATGATCTGCAGCAGAATTGCCCATTTTCCTTCCATAGGGGGTATATCAGTGTTGGGAAGGCCGGCCACCTTCAGCCCTTCTGCGGTGATTGGGGTCATGGCATGGGGTACTCAACCACCCCTCGGTTGGGCGATTCTGATGATTTTCACCTTTTTGCACCTGTGGAGTGGCCTCAATAAGAATCTCTTCGTCTGCTGGCATGAGAGAATGGACATCCTCTCGTGGAGTTGAGCTGTGATGTGCTGCTGCTGGCGAGGTGTGACGCCTATGAGACGAGGCTGCATTTGCTCCCTGTAGAGGTGTTTCTTCAGGAGGCTCACCAACAGCCTCATCTATTATAAGGAGGTCATCTCCTGGCTCTCCTGGGTCTCCTGGCATTGGTGGTAGACCATCTGGTGAAGTAAGCTGCGTAGAAGTGGGCTGATCTACCTGTGGAGGTGCAACTGGAAGACCCACAACCCCCGGAGTGGAGGTCATTGTCTTTGCTGAAACCTGGGTCAAAGATGATCGGGACCCCAAGGATTGTGGTGGCACTGGCTCCTCACCTAGTGCCTGCGTCAGCTGTGAAAGAGCATCCATAGTTTCACTGTACATGTTGTCACCTGCTTGAGGCTGCACTGGTGCAGCTTGGATGTAAGCCACCCAGGCGTCGTTGTGCGTGAAATGAGCAGAAAATGCAATGGAACCATCTTGGAGCTCCCATACTTTCTGGAACAGGGGATGGTAGAAGCCATTGTTATACCTAATGGGCTTCCACTGTGCTTGCTGCCCTTGACTCGAAGTGTCATAAAGCAGTTTCCCTGTTGTCCTTATGGACCATCTTATTTGGGGTGCAATCAAAGGTATAGAAATGTGTTCCTCTCAACTGAAGAGACCTGTCAGAGTTACTGGTGGGATTGTTGTGGGACCCGGACAACAACTAGGACACCACAAAGTTCCCATAATGTCCCACAGGTACTTAACTTCAGCCAGCTCGGTACGACAGTACAGGCAGCTGACTTTTCCATCCTGCAACACACAGGTGAAACACAGAGTACATCTTGTAATTGGAAAGTCTGTTAGGCAAATTAGCAGGCTTGCTGGTTAGCTGTAAGCAAATCTTCGGGAGGTTTTACTCTCCCCATTTAAGTTGAATCACCAATGTTAACTTCAGTTACAGACTGCTCAGGCTTCGGCTTTGTGTTGAGCTTGGTAATGTCTTTTATGTATCCCTCCACTTTCTTGGGAAAGAATACTGCATAGGTCATCATCCATGCTATCATAGCTGAGCCACAGATGAGTTTCATCCACCATATTGCTGTTATGACCCCCCAAATCACTCCCCAAAAGGCAACAGCTGCCAGCCTAATGACCCAGATTTTGCGGCCGCTCTTTTTCAGCTTGAATACTAGCCATACTTTACGACCCAGTAATGCAGCTGCCATTAATCCTACCCAAATCACATTCACTATCTCAACGGCCTGGTAGAAGATAGCAAGCATGTCGATAGCAACCCAGACGAGGATCACCACTGCGCGGGCAAGACCTTCAGAATCACACTGTGGTGTAATGCGACCCAGCATGTAGGTGACGAACAGAGTCAAAGTGTAATCATATTTGCCAAATATGATGTTGACCAAGACGATGCGGACAACTGCTGCCCAGGTTGTCACTATTCTTAGGACATGCTGCTTAGACCAGGCTCCGGTGAAACAGAAGCATGCCCAAATGGCTTGCAGTACCCAAAACTGTATCTTGGCCTTTGTCATTTCAGTGACCCATGCAGGTGAAGATGCTGTACTCACTTTGTATGGAGTGCTCACTGAAGTGTAGAGATCATCCGTTGTTGATGTTCCCGTAGACATGCTTGCAGTAGGCTATGCTGTGCCAGTTGATTCTGATAAGACTGAGGAGTGGGGGGTAGTTGGTTGTTTAATGGTCGCCAGCGAAGTCCAAATGAAGTCTGCAACTAGGTGGTGCGGAAGTTTAATCTATACTTCCTCTTTTAATGGGCGGAGTTCTCCCACCCCTCCTCTCTTCGGCGCCCTCTTTCGACGAAAGATGGATGATACAGCAGCTCGGGCGCCACCTTTGATGACTACCAGTAGGATTATTCCTGCAATCAGCAGGCCTAATCCCAGCAAAAGATAGGGCCATACCCAGCTGAGTAGTGGTCCCAGCCAGGAAGCTACGACTTGTAGCCCTTCTTCAACTACTTCAGCTGCTCCTTGTAGAACTGTAGTTACAGTTCCCTTAATTGTCTTTCCTGCTATTTCTAGGAAAGTACACTCATGTTCATTTTTTCCTGTGCCACAACGAAGCCAATGTTCAGCAGGAGAGTGACAGGTACCATTGTTGTAGATGCCATTCTTGCCCAACCATTCATAACCCACTATTTCTTTACCTTCACAGATGCTTTTCCTGAAGGCATGGCTCTCTGCAACATAGAACTGTGGATCATCGACAACTTGAGGGATAATTAGGCCTAGAGTCTGCTTCCTCTTGTGCATGTTATGCCCCATAATTGCTTTAGTACACCCCACATTTTCAGGGGGTATTCTGCTCCTCTTCCCATTAATCTTCTTCCAGACTGTTTGCAACCCATAAGTCTCATATTCTCCCTCATAATAGTCTTCACAGTCCTTTTCCCAATAAAATGATTTCCCCACAATGCCCCCTTGACAAGCTAATTGTGCAGGTGGTATTCTTTTTGTCGCAGATCATCTTCCATGGTGTTGGGCTAATGTAATTGATGGTGTAGAATGACCAAGGCAAAATACTTCGATATTTTGAGTACACTGTTGCCAGAAACTGATATTTTACCCAATAATTTGAGGATTGAGAGAGGCACGGCAGGACCCATTTCTTCACTTCTTCTTCCTCCATTCCCCACCATGTTCTCCATTCTTCTCATTTCCATTGTTCATGCCAGGATTGCAGGATACCTTTGACTGTTTTGTTCTCCTTCAGTGATGTGCAATCATACACCCATGAACTCCAGACGTGGTCCCATACTTGCCACAAGGGGCATCTGGGCGACTTTTTGTCATATACCCATTCAGTGCCATTGAGTGTGTCGAATATCTTGTTTACCACACATTCATCAATCTTTTTGAAGTCTTCTTTTGGAACGTTGAATAGGTCATCTGGAGTTGGTAACCTTTGCACATAGAACAAGGATTTGTGAACTTCACCAAGGCCATGCAGCCTAACAGGCATACTAGGTGCAAATGTAGCTTGGAAGTAGTTTAAGTTGAACATCCACAGCCAAGGCAAGGTGTCGTTTAGCCAGTCTTCATGGTATGCCTGAGGTGTTGTTTTGAAGGATGTGCCAGGTATTAACCAGGTGAAAGGTTTATACACCCTAGTGATAACCATATAATGCTTACCACTGGGGCATTTACCGTTGATGTTCCAGAAACATGGGGCTAATTTGCTTCTTTTTTTCTTGCATACAATAGGTGATCAGTTTTCGGTCATAGTCTGTTTGAACTTTCTTAGTAACAGGCTTGAAGTTATTCACAATTTCTTCTGTAAATTTTAAGATCGTTCCTGGCAAGGGTGTTTTTGCAGTTGTGTTACTGGAGCAGGGTCTTCCTGGGGTTAGAGTTATAGCGACTTGAGGTGAAGGTGTTGGAGGTGTCTTGTTAGTTGATGCGACGTCCCTCTTTGTTCTTTTCTTAGGTGGGTCTGTACCTGGACATTCGAGGTCATAATTACTCCAGAAGGGCCCATAATTTGGGAAGATTCCCTCGCAGGCCTCGTTGTGATAATGGGCTGGTGCAATAACCACTTCAGACTCCCAGCACCCTGTTTTATTCATACCTGGTACAGGTCTGCAACTCCAGGTGCAGTACCATGCTGAAGAATACATTTCTGGCTTTATCCAGTTGCATCGGACATTGATTGTTTGTCTCTTTGTGAGGATGAGTAGCCTTAATAGGCCCCCTCCTTCTGAGAGGTCTTGCATTTCTTCAATTGCCCATTTTCCAGGTTGGGCACCTGTGATGTTAAGTTGGTCTTCAAACCATAAAGTGTTGTTCATTTGCTCTCTCCAATCTTCAAAGCTGAGGTTGGCTATCTGCTGTTGCATATCGGTTAAGTTGAACTGAGTGTCATTGCTGAGCGGTGCGATGTAAATTCTTCTTCTTCTTTCTGCTGCCCAGCAGGTTTGTTGAAATCTCTTGGTGGTAACAAATTGAGCCCTTGTATGGGTGAGGGCCCATGGCTACACCAACCAGTATAGTATGACAAGCACTGCTACCATACCAAGGGTTATGGTCGTAAACTTGAGCCAAAGAATAAGACAAAGCTTCTTTGCACTCATTTGTTGAGGCTCCCCTTTCTTAGGTCCCTTCTTAGGGAGCTCATATTCTAATTCGTATTCTGTTGCTTTGTTCCTTCTCCGACCCATCTCTGAGGTAGTGTACTTTGAGGTTGTATTCAGTGGCGTTCCTTGATTTAAGTGAACACCCATGAAGACAGACAAGACTTTTATGCTGCACTAGTGACATCATCACTTCTGCTTTTCTTCCCCGAGGGGGTGTGACTACCCCTCGGTTGGCTTGAATAGTGCAGCCCCAATAAAACAAAAATAAAAAATAAAAAGAATAATAAGAAAATGTATGTATTTATGTATATGTATGTATGATGCTTCAATGAGTGTATGTTGCATGTAAAACTTGAAAAAGTGTATGTTTGTGGAAGTTATGTGATGTATGTGTAAGGTGATGCATTTGTGGTTATGTTGTATGTGTGTTTTGAGGTAGATTTTGTATTAGCAGCATGAAATGTGGTGCCTACTCAGGGGGTGGGGAAGTCAAGTCCTGACTTCTCTGGAATAAGGGCCATTCTTTAGCTTTCACCAGAAGTCTTCCGAGCCGACCTTTTCCATCAGTGGTTTTAGAGCTTTTCTGCCATTTGGGCTCTTCGAGGACTCGAACCTCAGCCCCCACTGAGTAGATACCCCTCAAGGGCACAGTCACCATGGACACAGTTAAAGTTATTGTGCGAGTACCTTCTGGCCGAATCGGCTCTGGAGCTCGACCAGCCAAAGTGCCCGGTATCTGTGCCCGACCCCCCCTCACCCAACCTTCAGGTGTCACTATGAACGTGGCAGTTTTGGCTAGTCTCTCGATCCCTACAGGCTTTACAACATCAATCTGTGTTATCCAAGAAAGAAGAGACGTCGTCCGGAGGTCCTTCTCTTTAGGGACTGAGCCAAGCCCTTCTATGGGAAGATAGGGGTTCCCAATAACTTCCTTAATCAATGTAGCCCATGTGGTGAGCTGCCATGGCTCTTCAAAGCCATGGTTACGTGCTTCCTCCTGCTGTGCTTCAGAAAGGTACCCTGGAAGCGGTGTGTAGTTAGGGTGGTTCGGGTCACAGTACACCCTGAATACTTGAGGATATTGTAAAGTACCCATGGGTGGCATCAATTCTGGTGCAGTATAGGGATTGTAGGGCCACCCGAGGCACAATGCTGTGTCCAGGTGTGATAGACCTGCAGTAAGATCGACCCTAAAGACTCCTGGATTGGTTGGATCGAACCCTGGGGGCGGCGGAGCTGAGGGACCGGGGGAACTGCAAGGTGCAGACGGCGTTACAGATGAACTGGATGCACCTGCTTGATTTGAGTCTCCCCATTCCGTCTTCCTCTGTTCTCCATGCACCTGCTTCTGGTTCAATGAAAACTCTTGCAACAGACTGTACATTCTCTTAATTTGCCAACCTTCTGCTTTTCCCGCCATGTATAGATACCCTCGCTCCAGGGCACTCTCACAACTGAGGCAGGGATGGAGATATTGTCCGTCCCACTGACAAGTGCACCCACCAGGTGATGCTCCGGCGCCCTCTCGATAATCCCACTCCATCATGACCATCACCCTGGGCAAAGTTCCCACGCGACATTGGCCACAGACGTGGCCACCCAGGATCTGAACTGGCTTCCACCGCATTTGATGAAGCTCATCTTGATCGATGGAAATCTTCTTTGGTTTCTTGTAAGTTGGGCCTTCCCATGCTATCTTAGACTAAGAAGGCTGTAGGCATATCACACACACATTTTTCCCTTGGATCCAGATTAGGGTTTCTTTTGCTGGGGTTAAATAACCTTTTTTAGCATAACACAATAAATCTAAGGCTCTGGCTACCCAAAAGCTATATAAAGCTCTTCTCGTGATGATCAAGCCCTTCACCGTTGCCAGCTTGATGAAGGGAGGTATTGTAGAGGTGTTGTCAGCCATTTTCAGCTTCTGGTTTTCTCTTAAATAGAGATTGGCTTCAACTGCTCCACTCCTTGGATCCCGTTTTCTTCCAAAAGGACAGTATTACTGTCCAAAACTTGCTTGACTATGTCAGCTCGGTCGTACTTTGGCTTGACTGCAGTGGTTGTAGGCTGATGTGCTCTGATCAACACTCGTTGACCCACCTGAAAAGGCACTTTAGGTTGCTGTGGCTCCTTTTTATCTTCAGGGCTTCGCCCCACTTCCTGAGATGTGAAGGGGCGTTGGTTTAGCTCTTGAGAGGGGGAGGGCCTACCTGTGCGGTGTCTGTCATTCAGTTGTTGAGCCATTTCTAACAGCTTTGTGCTTCATTCTCTGGAGTTTTCATTCTTTCCAATCCAACTCTTCACCAGCCCTATTGTTCTTTCCACCACCCCATTTGCTTGTGGAGTGTATAGGGGGGAATAAACCCTTATTACCCCGAACCGCTGACACCACTGATCTACCTGTGCATTGCGAAAGTGAGTGCCATTGTCTGTTCCCAGTTCTTTTGGCACCCCCAAGCATTTACAGGTTTCTTCCAACATTGTCACCACACTGTTGCCATTTGCTTTTCGCACTGCTTTTGCAATCATGTAACCAGACATGGAGTCGACTAAGACTAGGATGTACTTTTCACCCTTTTTGCCGTTTACCCCCATTGGTCCAGCTACATCCATGCATACTGAACCCCATGGCACAGTACTCTTTATTGTCAACCCATCCACCCTCTTCCCTCTCCTACCTGCTTTGTATTTCCCACATACTTCACAGTTCTTGGGGACTTGACAGATGCAATCTGTAGGGGCCCAGAACTGCAATTTCACCAACTCTCTTCATGTAGGGAATGTACCTGCGTGACCCAGTGACTCATGCACTGCAGCCACTACTCCCTGCACGGAACCTTCTGGGACTACCCTTCCTTTGGGGGTATCTTCCCAGTTTTCCTGACCTACTAGGATGATTCTCCTCATCTGCACATAACGATCCACCTCATCGTTACCTTGCCAGTGAGGACCTGTCTTTTTGTGAGCTTTCTGGTGCACTACCTCCAGCTCTATATTTAATCTGATTTCTGCAATCTTCTTCCACAAGTCTTGATGTGCCACCGGCTTTCCTTTCACTCCTTCAAAACCATTTTCTTGCCAAATGGTTAAATCTTCTTGCAATGCTCGTGCACAGTAGTCACTGTCTGTGATTATTGTTGCCTTTTTTACTTTTCCCTTCTCCAACTCTAACAGTCTTTCCAGGACTGCTGTGACTTCTCCAGTTTGTGCTGTACCGGGCACTTTACCCTTTTTTCTCCACCTCTCTTTCTCTCCCTCTTTTAGGATAAAGCCCCAGTATGCTTTGTCATCTGGCCCTTTTCTAGACCCATCTGCGTAGAGTGTCCATTTTGGTAAATGCTCTTTGTCTTTGTCAGGTTTTGCTGTCTTCTTAGGGACTGGTCTTTTAGGACCTATTTCTAGGTCAGGGTCTTGTAGCAGGTCTTCCCACCGGCCCCATCTTGCATTTGTGGCTTTTATGCTTTCCACTGTGGCTTTTGTCAGATACCTGTGCACCTGACTTTGTGTGATTACCTTGATACTAACTAACTAACTAACTAACCTGCACTTATATAGCGCTTTTCTAGTCACAAAGACCACTCAAAGCGCTTTCATTAATACTAACCCTCTATTCTAAGGGCCTATAGGAAACAGATACCTTGCCCCTGAGTTAACTCCTTAAGATGACTCCAGTATTTAGCTACTACAGCCAACTCTTTCTCTTCTAGTGGACACTTCTTTTCCACAGATGACAGAGCGTAGCTCTCTTCACGACAACAGACACAGGTTGGTTCCTTTAAACGGGCGTTTATTGGGACTTATGCACCTCCCTCATGGTCACGCCGTGAGAACTGTATAGGCAAACATAACGCATAACCATATATACAGTACAGAGCGAAATAATATAAAGAAGTTACAAAACAAATACCTCGTTGGCCGCTTGTCATGAAAAGAGTTCTGAAGGTAAAACAAACTGCTTGGCTTCAATCTTCAATCAAACTTAAGTGCCAGATAGCTGAATAACGTGGCACAGCATTCTTCTTATTTCCGCTATGTGCTACAATGAAAACAATCCCAGCGGTACTCCAGACGGAAAACATCAGTTCCGGTCAGGAAACAAAATAAATTTCAACAAAATATACAGTTGCAACAACCAACATGTAATGTACAGAAAATATAATTTTATAACAACACTTACACTCCCACCAAATCACTCATTGATTTAAATGCGGGATTTCTTTTAAACACAGATTATAAATGGAATCAATGGCTTGGGTTGTTTTAACTCTGAAAGAATGTGACCCACTTTTGTTTAATTTCTACTTAATTTGCCTCAAGCAAGGTAACCACCTTGTGAATGGGCCTTTGAAAGTAAACCAGTCTAGGTTATACCTCTTCCTTGGTGGTGTACACGCTCATGATGATGCTTGACAAGCAGTGTTGAAACATGGGATTTCTTTGGAAGGATCGCCGGATGTTTTACATCATGGTGCAAGGCTGACTGGGACAATCGTCCTCCTACCCTTAGGACATTGTTCTTGTCCAAGAAGGCGTTCAACTTATATAACTTGCTGTACTTGTTCAAAGTGTCTCCCTTCTGAGCTTTGATTTTTTGTATGTCCGCAGCAAAGGCATCTTCTTGCACTAGCCTGATGATAAAGCTTTCTGCTTCCTTTCTTTCTTCAAGACTAGTTGCTTCATTTGTTCTTGGCTTACGTCCTTCGATTTCTTTGGCAAATCTCTTGAGCCTAGCAATGGCTCTAACTGCCCTGGACCAGTCAGAGAATTTGGAGAGGCATTTCGCCACTGACTCTATTCCTTTCATCATGACTGTATGGACATGGGCTTTGCGAAGTTCAGGGTCAGTTCTTTCAACATCTCCCACCATTTCCTCTTCATGTGGAAGATTCTGGTGCCAAAGAAAATCAGGTCCTGTCAGCCAATTAGACTCTTAACTGAGCTGCACTCAGTCCTCTTGAAGCGCAGTCAGCTGGGTTGTTTTCAGTGCTGACATGTCGCCATTGTGCGGGATCTGTGCTATTCCCAATTGCATCACTGTAGTTAGCTGTGGGATTTGCACAGCCGACAATACTCCAGCCAAGATCAGTTCGCTGTGCATATGGATGATTGTCTTTCCCAAACAGAATTTCTCTTGGAAGAAGGGCTTGTTGGCAGTTGTAGCCGATTAGTAGTCCTACTTCACAATCTAGTGGTGGTGGAATCTTGTCTGCCAGTTGTTCAAGATGAGGCCACTTTAGTGCTGTTTCAGAGGTTGGAATGTGTGACCTATCTGCTGGGATGAACTCTCGTGTGAAAAGTGCTGGCAATGGAATTCTTCTCTCTAAGCTGTATCCTCTCACTTGCAAGTTTGTCAGTTTCTGAGAGGTTATGACTACTGATTTTGTAGTCATTGTGGATAGCCGCAAGCTGACATTCTCTTTGCTTGTATCGAGGTCTTGGGCTATTTCGTCTAGGATGAAAGTTGTATCGCTTTGAGTGTCTAAGAATGCATACACAAGAACTTCGTGGTCTGGGTGCTTTGTAGACGAGATCCAGACTGGTACGATTAAGGATGTTTGTGTGTTTGGGCCCTCTTGTATGACTCTGTTGGTAGTTGCTGTTGCAGCTACTTCTTTGATCTCTGCTTTGTCCTTTGAGTTATCTTCTCCTTTTGGAGCAGTCAGCCTTTGACGGTCTTTAAACTTCTCCTCATGCAAACATGTCGGATGTCTTCTTTGGCACCTCTGGCATGTACTTCTGTTGTCACACTCCTTTGAGTGATGTCCTACATTCAGACATCCAAAACAAAGCTTCTCTGCTTGCACAAACTTGACACGATCTTGAACTGTCTTTTCACTGAACTTTCTGCACTTAGCAAGGTCATGTCCTGCTCTTTTGCAGAAAACACATGATGGAATGCTGCTCTGTTTTGTATCTGTGGCCAGTGTCTTTGCTTGAATAGTTTGGCTTCGGGTGTGTTTTGTTTTCTCACTTTCCACACTCTTGAGCGCTTGCATTGAGGATATGGGATCACAAGCAAGGTCTGCTTCCTTAGACAGGAAGTCTACAAACTCTTTAAATGGTGGATAATCAGCGTTTGCTTGTCTGACTTCCATCACTTTACGGTTCCATCTGGATACCAGCCAATCTGGTAACTTCAGCAGAATTTTTTGGCTTTCATTACAGTCATTAAGAATTTCTAATGTCTTCATGTGGGGCATTGCAGCCTCACAGCTCTTAAGGAAGTCTGCAAATTCCCTTAATTCACAACCATCCTTTGAGCTTATTTTTGGCCATCCATGTAGTTTGTCCCTGAAGGATTTCCCAATTATAAATGGGTCTCCAAAACGTTTTTCCAAAAGCTGCCAGGCCGAGTCATATGCAGCTTCAGTGCCCAATAAGAAGAATCCTTCAACGGCCTTTTTTGCAGCACCACCTAAATACTTCCTTAGGTAATACAGTTTTTCATTCTTTGGGATATTTTTCCTGTCAGTGTTTCAAAAGAGAGTTGCCAGTCCTTGAATCTCAAGGGGTCTCCAGTGAATAATGCAGGCTCTGGTGTTGGAAGACGATTCGCATTTATAGCTTATATTAGCATGCAGACCAAATCTGAGGTGTTCTGTACTGTAGGAATGGGTGGAGCTTGAGCTGTGACTGGCAGGGACTGAGGAATGAAGGAGGGACTTGAGGCATTGAGGGCTTGTGTGGTGACTGGCAGGGACTGAGGGATGAAGGAGGGACTTAAAGCATCGAGGGCTTGTGTGGTGACTGGCAGAGACTGAGGGATGAAGGAGAGACTTGAGGCATTGAGGGCTTGTGTGGTGACTGGCAGAGACTGAGGGATGAAGGAGGGACTTGAGGCATTGAGGGCTTGTGTTTCTCCAAATTCAACATCATACAGCAATTCAGCTGTTTTAAAATTTTCTTCAACTTGATCATAGACCATTACTCGTGCTCTTGCCGCATTTAACTTCTTCACTTCTTCCAAGCGTTTAAGCCTTCTACGTTTGTCTTGCATTTCTTGTTGTCTGGCAAAGGTTTCAGATTCAAATTGTGCAAGCCGTTGTTTATCTTCAGCCTCTAGCCTTTGGAGTTCAGCCTCTTCCCTTTCTTGTTCATCCAATACTGCTAAGACTTCCTGGGATGCGGCAGCCTCCGCTGCAGCCTCGCATCTTTTGGCTGAGTTAGTACTAGAACAAATAAAACATTTTGATTGATGAGATGGTGGCCTTGATAAGGAGCAAGTTGAGTCTAGAACTGATCCAACATCGGGCCAAGGTTCATCCTCTTCTTCTGTTTTAGGCTTCTTAAGCTGCCCCTTTGCCTTTTGAATGATGAACTCTGAGAGTGAAACGCAGGTGTTTACTCTGCGTCGCAGATCTGGCTCAGGAGTTTGTATTTTGCGTAATGTTTCATATATGGCTTTTACATCGGAGCAAGTGCTACTTATATTTTCAATCAGCTCACTCAAATCATCCTCTGAGGCTTCATTGGTCAGTATTTCCTTGCCTATTCTAGCATGGTACCTCCATTTCTCATAAATGATTCTGTACCGTCGTTGGATACTTTTCATCTTGTCTTCTTGAAGTTCTCTCCCCTTCTCTGTGAGGGTTCAAATTCTTTCGCCTTTTCGCAGCCCTTCTGCTTCTGCAGATTTGGTAACTTCAGGTTGGGCAGATGAGTCTCACACCACCTTAACTTGAAACTTGAGGTGGAGCGCTTTCTGGCTTTAACTTGTAAAGTTGCGCTTTAACACAGTCTAACGGCCGTTACTTGCGGTTGCTATGATGACAGTGCGGTATGGATTTGCTTAACTGACGACCTGGATCTTCCTCTCCTCGCTACCCGCCGTGATCTCGGAGTCCTTGTTACCCGTGTTGAGCAGGCAAGTTCTCACTGTAGCTCTCTTCACGACAACAGACACAGGTTGGTTCCTTTAAACGGGCGTTTATTGGGACTTATGCACCTCCCTCATGGTCACGCCGTGAGAACTGTATAGGCAAACATAACGCATAACCATATATACAGTACAGAGCGAAATAATATAAAGAAGTTACAAAACAAATACCTCGTTGGCCGCTTGTCATGAAAAGAGTTCTGAAGGTAAAACAAACTGCTTGGCTTCAATCTTCAATCAAACTTAAGTGCCAGATAGCTGAATAACGTGGTACAGCGTTCTTCTTATTTCCGCTATGTGCTACAATGAAAACAATCCCAGCGGCACTCCAGACGGAAAACATCAGTTCCGGTCAGGAAACAAAATAAATTTCAACAAAATATACAGTTGCAACAACCAACATGTAATGTACAGAAAATATAATTTTATAACAACACTTACACAGAGTATAGCTCCAAAGGGCCACTAGCCCACCATTTTCATTAGCCACAGTGACAATCACATCATCTTCATCACAACTTACTTCGGCCACTAAGCGGGTGGTGAGGCTTCGGGGCTCTAGGGTAACTGCATTTTGAATGGCTTTCTCCAAACCTTCCAGATGCTGTTGATCTGATGCCGACCATTCCCACTTTTTCTTTGCATTTGGAGATTTGTCAGTCTTCCTGAGCTTTGCATAGAGAGGCCTAGCATACTTCTGATAGCCAGGAACATGATCTCTAACGTAATTACAAAGCCCCAAAATATTCTGCAACTCATTTTCTGTTGTGGGGGGCCTGATTTTCTCCAACTTCTCTCTGTAACCCTCCGAGACCCCAGTTCAGATGAGATTTGAAACCCTAGACAGTCTACTTGGAGGCGGGCAAACTGACATTTTGGAAGGTTAAGTTTTAACCCTGCTGTTGTGAGTCTGTCAATGACTGTTTGTAGTTTTTTCAGGTGTTCTTCTTCTGTGTCATCTGCAATGAACACGTCGTCAATGTAGATTGTGGCCTCTAAACCTCGCAGTATATCCATTACTGCTGCTTGAAACACATTTGGTGAATTCTTGTACCCCTGGGGGAGGCGCTGCATAAGATTGGCCTTTGTGGGTGAATGCTGTTTTACCTTGTGACTCTTTAGCCAATCTCAGTGAGAAGAACCCATTTGCCAGATCGATGCAGGATTTATATTTTCTCACCTGTAGAGTTTTCAGAGTACCTTGTGGATTTATCAAACTTGCTTTATTGGCTATTGTTCTTCTGTTGAGGGCTTTGAAGTTGATCACTGGCCGCCAACCTCCTCCAGCTGACTCTGGCTTTCTTACCGCTTGAATGGGACTGTTTGTTGGGGGATTTGACTCTTTTCTGATTATGCCTAAAGCATTTAATTCTCTCACTATTTTGTCCATTTCTTCAACAGCTGCAGGGTTCAAGGGATATTGTTTTACTGCAGGATGAATCCCCCCTTCTATTGTGTGGGTATATTTTGCACCCATGTCCCCACAATCATTTTTGAAATAGGCCACTTTTGCAGTTTGAAGAATTTGCTTTAGTTCTTCTTTACCTTGCTGGGAGAGGTCACTCTCCTCCACTTCTTGCTCTCTTACTGCCGGCACGTTTACTGGCTTGCACCACTTTTTGTCTGTCAGATTACTCAAATACAGCAAGAGATTATGAAGTCTATTTTTACCTTGATGGACTGCAGGTGCTGTATTCTTTCTCTGAGTCTTTTCTTCCGACCCTTAGGATCTTGCAGATCCTTTAGATCTCTGTAGGAAATCAAGTTATGGGGTCCTCTCAAAAACACAATATCATTCCATACCCCATATGGCATTTTTGTAGTCCGCCCATCTGCAAGTATCACTGTTAGGTGTCCCTCTATTTGTATGGGTTGACAGGTCATTGACACCTCTGCTCCTGTATCTACCAAGTAGCGGACCCCATTGATGTTGGTGTAAAACCAAATAACCTCTCGGCGCCACACCAGTCGGCTGCCTTTTGCAACAGCGGCTCGATTCCAAGTTTTTTTTCCCTTCCTCTCTCTTTTGATCACTTTTTTTTTTTCACCCCACTTATATCACGGACACACAGATCATCCCAAATGTCTCCTGAGCTGGTGGACGGAGCCACTGTTTATAGCAGGATACGATATAACAGGGAAGAGCTGCTAGCATTTAACCGCCACCCGGTCCCACTGGAAAAACTCGACATACCGAGAGAACTGAGGCGAAAACGCCACGGCTGCCGGGCTGGAGTAAGGCGGAGGACAAAAAATATAAGGTACAGACCCTCCCTTCCATCTGTTGTCATGGGAAATGTACGGTCGATACTGGGAAAGTTAGATGAGCTAGCGGCTATCTCCCGTTATGATAGCACTTACCGGGAGTGCTCTCTCCTTTTGTTTACTGAGACGTGGCTAACTGAACTAGCAGCAGATGCTAACATTGAGCTGGAGGGTTTTCACACGATACGAGCTGACTGAACACCAGAGAGTGGCAAAACTAGGGGCGGTGGAGTGATCATGTATGTTAACAACAACTGGTGCAGACCGGGACATATCACTGTTAAACAACGACACTGCAGCAAAGACATTGAGTTGCTAGCTGTTAGCATGAGGCCTACATATCTCCCGAGAGAACACTCACACGTGATCTGCATTGTTGTTTATGCAAATCCGACGGCGAACGCTGGGACAGCGCGTGACGTCATCCATTCAGTAACCAGCAGGCTGCAGACAGAACACCCAGATGCTCTTCTCCTCATCTCAGGCGATTTCAACCACGTTTCACTGTCTCCCATTCTGCCCACTTTCACCCAGTATGTCACATGCCACACTAGAGACAATAAAACACTGGATTTGTTCTACGCAAACAGTAAGGAGGCGTACACCTCATCACAACTCCCCCCACTTGGGAGATCGGATCACAACTTGGTTCATCTCCGACCGGTGTACAAACCCCTAGTGCACAGACAACCTCCGGCCATGCACACTGTGGAGTTATGGTCTGAGGAGACAATGGACACTCTAAAGGACTGTTTTGAAGCCACTGCCTGGAAGCAGCTCTGCGATCCACATGGTGAGGACATCGATGGCCTCATTCACACCTTCACGGGCTACCTCAGCTTCTGTGTGGACAAATCCGTTCCCACCAAGACCATACGGCGTCACTCAAACAACAAACCCTGGATCAACCCTGAGATAAAAACACTTCTGAGAGAGAAGAAGAAGATCTTCAGGTCGGGGAACAGGGAGATGCTGAAGTCCGTACAGAGGGAGCTGAGGAGAAAGATCAGAGAAGGCAAGGACAGCTTCAGGAAGAAGATGGAGGACAAGCTGCAACAGAGCGACATCAGCGGGGTCTGGAGAAACCTCAAAACCATCTCGGGGCTCCAGAATACCTCCCCCCAGGCCACGGGGGGCAGGGAGTGGGCGAACAACCTGAATCTGTTTTTCAATAGATTTGACCAACCGCCCTCCCCCCTGTCTGCACGACAACCACTGCTGCCTCTAAGAAATCAAGTCCTGCTACCCACTCCCCACTCCACCGACACCCCCCCCCACTCCCAACACACAGCCCCCCATCCTGACCCTGACCAAGACCCAGGTGAGGACGGAGCTGAGGAAGATCAAGGCGAGGAAGGCGTCGGGACCGGACGGCATCAGCGCAAAGCTCCTCAAGTCCTGTGCAGACCAGCTGTGTGGGATTGTGACGTATATCTTCAACATGAGCCTGAAACTGGGGAGGGTACCACAGCTGTGGAAAACATCTTGTGTGGTACCTGTACCAAAAACTTCCCACCCCAAAGACCTGAACAGCTTCAGACCGGTGGCCTTGACGTCCCACTTGATGAAGACCCTGGAGAGACTGCTCCTTGCTCATCTCCGCCCCCTGGTGGAACCAGCGATGGATCCACTCCAGTTCGCCTACCAGCATGGCATTGGGGTGGAGGATGCGGTGATCTTCCTCCTTCACCGTTCTCTGTCCCACCTGGAGAAGCCCGGGAATATGGTGAGGATCATGTTCTTTGACTTCTCCAGTGCTTTCAACACCATCCAACCGATGATCCTGAAGGACAAGCTGCTGCGCGCAGGGGTGGACCAGCACCTGTCATCATGGATCCTGGACTACCTCACGAACCGGCCTCAGTTTGTGAGAACCCGGGACTGTGTTTCCGACACGATCATCAGTAGCACGGGGGGCCCCCAGGGAACGGTGCTGGCTCCCTTCTTGTTCACTCTTTATACTGCGGACTTCTCACACAACACAACACATTGCCATCTACAGAAGTTCTCTGATGACTCTGCGATCGTTGGTCTCATCTCCAGCGGAGATGAAGCTGAGTACAGAGGGCTTATCCAGGACTTTGTGGACTGGTGCCATCGGAACTGCCTCCAGATCAACGCGAGGAAAACTAAGGAGCTGGTGGTGGACTGCCGCAGGCATGGGCAGCCCCTCACAGCACCAGTAAATATACAGGGAACAGACATCGAGATGGTGACATCCTACAAGTACCTGGGTATTCATCTGAACAATAAACTAGACTGGTCACACAATACTGACGCACTCTACAAGAAGGGACAGCGCAGGCTGTTCCTGCTGAGGAGACTCAGGTCTTTTGGTGTACAAGGGGCGCTGCTGAAGTCATTCTATGACACGGTGGTGGCATCAGCCATCACTTTTGGAGTGGTCTGCTGGGGCAGTGGCATTACTGCAGCCGATAGGAAGAGACTGAACAAACTGATTAAGAAAGCTAGCTCTGTCCTGGGGCAACGCCTTGATCCGATGGAGGAGATAGGAGAGAGAAGGACGGTGGCTAAACTGTCATCTCTGCTGGAGTCCGAGTTCCACCCTATGCAGGACATACTGGATGCACTGAGGAGCTCATTTAGCAGCAGACTACATCATCCCAGGTGCACAACCGAGAGGTTTCGTAGGTCCTTCCTACCAACGGCTGTCAGACTGTACAACCTAAGCAGGGCTGCTCGCAGAGCAGAAAAGACGTAACAAACTAATAGTTTTTTTTTTTTTTTTTTTTTTGAATGCAAAAGATGCAATAGACTTACACAATGGTCCTCTCCGGCATACAACTAGGAACATACCGGTCGCTATGGAGGGTGAGAATATGTATGGGCACATAATCATACCATGTAGGATAACTAAATAGACGGTTATGCTGTTTCATCCCACCTAGCAACAATGCTCTGCACTGTGTGTGTTTATATATTTACATATTTATTCCATCTAGCTACAATGCTCTGCACTGGGTGTGTTTATATTTATATATCTATATATTTATTCCATCTAGCTACAATGCTCCGCACTGTGTTTTTATATATCTACATATTATTCCATCTAGCTACATTGCTCCGCACTGTGTGTGTTTATATACTTGCATATTTATTCCACCTAGCTGCAATGCTCCATACTGTGGGTGTTTATATATTTACATATTTATTCCATCTAGCTACAATGCTCTGCACTGTGTGTTCATATATTCATATATTTATTCCATCCAGCTACAATGCTCTGCACTGTGTCTGTGTGTGTGTGTATATATATATATTTTATAGTAATATGTACATATGTATATTAGCTGCTCTTGCTTGCTTGTTTTTTTCTTGCCTTCTGATTGTTGCTCTGAGTGTTGCTATCCCTGTGCTGTTGCAATCCTGGAATTTCCCCGTTGTGGGACTAATAAAGGCTTATCTTATCTTATCTTATCTTATCTTAAAACATTTCTTCATCTTGGTAGACATCGTTTAAAATGACCTGCCCCCTAGCTGCCATTACTTTTTAGCCCCCGAGAGGCTCTTCTGATGTTCCTCTCGGTGGGCCCTTTTCTGTTCTGGAGTCAGTTTTTGATACTCTTCTGGTGGCAAATAATTACTTTTCTTCTTTACTTCACCTTTAGAACTCGTAGCTGAGGGGGTTTGTGCTGTTGCAGACAGCGGCTTGGGCCTTGGCCCTGGGGATTGTTGCAGTGGGGGAGTTCTTTTAGGTGGTTTATTTATGGGTTTTTGCTGTTGTTCTCCATGTTTTCTTTTCTTCTCATAGAACTTGCTTTCCAAGTCCCATTGTGATACCTTCTCATCAAGTTGTTTCTCTGTTGCAACGGAGGGCAGGAGCTTGTGGAATGTTACCTCTCCTCTCCTGCCTTCGGTGAGCTTCCTCAAAACATTTACCCATCTCATCGGTGGTATGTCTTTCTTAATCAGGTGCCAGACAAGTGAGAGGGTGGTACCCGAGTCTAGCTGTTGCCGCATCTTCACCACCATGCTGTCTTCATCTTTATCATCTTCCAGCACCATTCTCAAATAATAAGTTTTGGCTGGTTCTGGGTCATCTAAGGGCACCCTACTGTTAGTGACGCGGCTCAACCAGAGTTTTTTTGGCCAATTCATTTGTGGTACTACCTTCCACCATCTCCCGAACACCTTTAAGGTAGTCTACCACTGCTTGATTGGGTTTTGGCGGGGGGACTATTGTGTTTAAAATCTTGATATCTTTGTAGGCCCCATCTTGCAGGTGTGATACTGTCATAACAGTAGGATTTGTGCTTTGCAACTTTTGTTTTACCCGTCTCCTTTGCCTTTGAGGGGACTCGTCCTCCTCATCATCTGCAGAGATTTCTTCTTCTGCCAACACTTCTTTTGAGTGTTTCCTTGCAGCTTTCTTCATTCTTCTTAGCATGACATCATGTGTTATTTCAAAGAAGGCTTTTTTAAATGGCTTGGTGAGAGCTTTTGCTTTGTCTATTTTAGCAGATGATGGCATCATTAACAGATTAGCCTACTCACCATATGTAGCTGTTACTGGCAGGGTTTTGAAGGTGTTCTGATTCTGACCCCAGCCTTCTGGAATTTCAAAATCAGCTTGGTTGACTTTGGGCATGTATGTCTCGCGCTGGTCTTTTGTGGCTACGGGGCCTATGTTGAGGTCATGGGCTAAGTTCCCTTAGACTTTTTCGATGTCTACTCTTGGATCTTCTTTCTTGTCACACCTGCGGCTACCAATTCTTAACTGTTGCATTTGTCGCAGGGGTATCTCTTTGGACAGAGCACTTTCTGTGCCACTTTTAGGGTGATGTTGCTCAATCTGTTCTTGCTCCCTTCCCAGAGAGTCAGGTTCTTCTTCTGAATCTTCATATTTCTGCCTCCAGCCCCTTCTGCATGTCTCACCTACATAATACCTGTTGGGACTGGCTTGAGATTCTTCTGAATCACTCTCTGGATAGTGCTCTACCAATACTCCAACTTTGCTCTGTCGATGTGGCCTGTCTGTTGTTCTTTGCCGCTCTCTTCCTCTTGAAGTTAATGGTTTTTCTTGCTGTGAGCTGATGGCAGCTTGTTGATGTGAGGAGCTTCTTTGTTGACTCTCTGCCCTGCCTTTCCACTCAGCTCTCATGCCTTCACCTTTAGAGGTCTGAGTTTGTTGTACCTTTTTGCTGCCAAAACTCTTTTCTTCTTTTGACTTTTTGGCGGCTTCTTCTGTGAGTCGTTGTTCTGTGTCTTGTTCTGGTGAAACCACCATAACTATTTCCCTCAGTGAGTGCCCGTCTCCCGGCCACTCCAGGTACTTGTCTATTGCTGCTCTTACTGCCTTTTCTGCTTCACCCCAATGGTGAGCGCCGGAGATCAACCCACGTAACGGCAGCACTACTCTTCTTAGCTGGAAGTCTACAGCTTGGCAGAGGACTCTAAGTATGTTTGAGGCCATGAGTGATCGATGAAGCCCAACTGCATCTCCTCTCTTGTATTCTTGCATAGGC
Organism: Pholidichthys leucotaenia; assembly: GCA_020510985.1. Classification (NCBI taxonomy): domain Eukaryota; kingdom Metazoa; phylum Chordata; class Actinopteri; order Cichliformes; family Pholidichthyidae; genus Pholidichthys; species Pholidichthys leucotaenia. Next base: position 288,725,221 of record CM035844.1, on the reverse strand, counting down.
ACCAGCAGGATCATATAGTAAAGGAGATCACCTCCACTTACCACCCCTATTGTTGACTCTTCTTTTCTTTGATCATGTCGGAGTTTCCTGACGAGTTGGATCTCTTCTTGATACTTTCTACCAATTCTTCCATGCAGCTCTTTTCTGAAGGAGGCATTTCTTATCTTCAATTCATGGTCAGTGAACACCACCAACCCATCTGCCTCCAGCAGCCAGGGTCTTGCCACTAACCGGAAAGCCCTGATTCTCCCTGCTGACAGGAACAATTGGGCTTTTTCGGGGAGAGGGGAGAGTGATTTCTTCTCATCTTCAAAGATAGGGGCAACTGCTGTATTGGGATTCTTTTCACACCCCCTTACTGCTCTGTTGTAGGGGAGAGGATTGTGATCTGGAAGGGGGTGAGGCCTGTCGTAGAATCTTGATGACTGACCCCCACCTTGTGCTTGTGTACTTTCCTTACCTCTCACCACTGTTGCTGGTGTACTAGGTGTCTCTGCTGGATACCTCACTGGACTTACAGGACGGTAGCGCTGTTCTTTTCTGTCCTGCACGATCGCCCTGAGTCCCTCTAGCAGCTCTTGGTGAACTGCTGGTCTTTTCTTCACTGTTGTAGCTGGGGGGTCTCGATCCCCCTGCCAGGCTGCTCCTGTGCTGTGTTGTCTTTCTTCTTCTTTGTTCACCAGGCTACACCCTGGAGTTAGATGCCTCTGCAGTTCTTCCAGTGAGGTAGCCAGCTGGTTTGTTGTTCTTTCCAGCGTATCTACCACACCCTCTCCTTCCTCAGAGTCAGCTCTAGACCCCATCTGCATCTCTTCGTCGCTGTCTGATCGATGGTCTAACTGCTCACCTCGCTCTTCTTGTTGCTTTGTGAAGTAGATCAAATCTAACCTGGCCAAACTTGTATATTGAGTACTCTCACTGTCGCTGTCTTCAGCTCTTTGAAGAAGCTGTGCCTGATGGCGCTTCTTACACCTTTCTTCATATTGTTGGAGTTCTTGCAGACTGTCAGCGTAGTCATCATACCTTTTCGCCGCTGGAGTTTCATCTTTGATGCGACTTGAAGAGACTTGCATTTCCTTGGCCACCATTTTGACCAAGGGGTCGAGATCTTGATTGGAGCTGTAGAGCTTCACCACTTCATACTGTTCTTCATCTAGCTGCCTTAGCCGCCACTCCAGCCACTGCCCGACTTCCTATTTGCGGCCAGCAGCTGGAGGGCACTTCACTACCAGCAGCCGGATGTTGTGATAGCTTGTTGGCAGGAGACTCTGACCTTTACTTTTTACCTCAGCACTGAGGCGTTCCCCTAAAACCTCAGGGGTGCAGATGAAGCCGTGTTGCTTGTATTCTTGGCTCATTTCTTGCAGGACCTTGCTGCTCCAGATGAGGGGGTAACCCGTATGCAGCATAACCCCCACTTTGAAGTGGACTTTTGGAACTCCACTTCTTCTTTCAGCCGATTCTTCGCTTACCTTCATTGTACCCCTTTGGGGCGGTGGCCCTTGACTTGTTTCAGAACCTTCTTCGCCTCCTACCCCCCCGTAGAGCTCTGCTGGCACAGAGCTCCCAGGAGCGTTGTCTCGCTGTGTGTTGAGGTCAGGGTATCCCCCGGTCTCTGTCGCTCCGAACTCTTCTTCCATCTTCCTTGTAGGTCGCCTTGTGTCTTCCCTTCAAAGCTTCCCCTTAGCGCATCGGGGCACAGGGATGAGGGGAGAGACCCAGGTCACTGCACCTAATCCCAGACCTTGTCAGGCCCGGCTGAGTCGATGCTCCTAGCCCTGTCAACTTCTTTGACAGAACTGTGCAGCCTGAAGCACCCACGTTGCCTATCAATTTCTTGATAGGTTGTTACCTGTTGTGGTGCTCCCTCGTAGGCTACCACTGTAGCAAGACCCAGGCAGGACGCCGCCTGCCCGCGCCTCAGATCAGGATCTCTTGAACAGCACAGCAGCCGCTCTTGACTGCTGGACTCTTCTTTGCTGCTCAGGCATCTCGAACCCAACAGCTTGAGGACCCCGGTGCTCCTTCGGGGCCCACTCAGGGATGCCACCGTGTCGAAGACCCTTGACCTTGAACCTCAAGATTGAGGTTTAGGTTCACCAGCTTGCAGTTCCTAGAGGAAATTTCCTCATAGGAAATTATGTTACCTATGTAGGTGTGCTTGGTGACTGTGAGAGTTACCCCAGCTGTACTGTCTCCATATATTGGAGGACCCCCACTTCCTGTATACCAGACCTCCGACTGAGTGACCTGTCCAGTCAGACACCTGGAATACACCTCCAATATTAAAGACAGCCTCTCATGGTCTTACATTGCTCTTGGTAATCTGGGTAAATGTTTAAAACCAGGAAAATTGGTTTATAGGGGATCTGTTCTACGTAAATACCATTGAATAACAGTGACCTTTAAAGCTCAAAAATTTATGACACCTCTTGTAGAAAACCTTTCAAAAATCACCCAATGAGAATGGACGCTGAATCAATAAGCCCACAGAGTCCCATACTGTCTTTTGATATGCTGTGGTATTTATTAAAAATGAGCAAAGCTCAGCCAAAACAGGATAAATTTGCATTGAACAGTCCATAAAATCAAAAGGGTAAAAAATTAAAAATCAAACCCAGAACCCTGATTGCAAAACCTTGATTCAAAAGTCAAAAAATTGTAAAATCAGTCATTTGATCAAAAAGATTAAAAACCAATAGTTTCAAATAACCCCAAAAATTGTTCAAAAATCATCAAACAGTTCAAAAATTTGAAATGGAAAATCAAAATAAATCAAAAACCCTTTGAATAAAACCTGATAAAAATATCTAATTAATTTGTGGATAATATCTAATATCTTTGGTTCCAAGGTTGTCATAGCCAGGAGCGGCACTGGGGTTAAGCTCCCAGTGCTCATAAAATGCTCCTTATGGCGTGCATCTCGAAAAGCCTCTGACAACTAAGTCCAACTCCTAGCCTGCCCGTGTGGTTTAGTCTCTAAGCCCAGCGGAACTGCTTTTACTAATAGGAGAAGGGGCGAGGGCGGATCTCTGGCGCCTTAAAACCAGATGCTTCGGGTAGATGGTGGCTCGTCAACCTGGGAAGGTAGCCCATCTAGGGGAAGGTAAACCCTGATTTCAAACCTCTGCTGCCTTGCGGCATACCCGGTCACGGGAAAGGCTTCGGGAGTCAACCCTGAGGAAAAATCCGGAGTCGGAGCCCCTAAGGCAGTTCTATGTTGTGCTCAACATCGTTCTGGCAGCTCCTGCAACGGCGCTGGTGCCAAACTGTAGCAGCCCTGCTGTTCCTTTGGATTCATCAGTGACGTGGAGAGGGGGGACATGCTGCATGGGCAACATCTTGTCCTCCATATCTTCCTGCCCAGGCTTGAATCCCAACGCCCAACGCTGGAAGGTAGAACACCGGATCACTGGAGAGGACACTCCAGCTTTGCCTTTGGCGTAGACAAAACACGGGGAATGACAGTTACCGGTTATAAGCCATTGCTCAATTGGCGTAGAGCGTGGCGCCAGGGGTTGTTCCCGACGGTGGGAGGGATCATCAGATCTCACTGGACAGCTACCGCCCGCCTCAAGCTGGGCAGCCCCCAGCCAATAAGGTGTTGTCCCGCCACAGCTTGCTTTCCTCATTGGGTGCATGGGGATAAGGAGAAATCCAAACAGCAGGCTGAGAACCTTCGCACCAGGCAAGACAATAAAACAAAAGAGACCAACTCTAAAACTGGGAACTTGGAACGTCAGCACTATGATGACAGGACTCGCTGCTAACCTCAAGGACATCAACGACACCAGGAAGACTGCCATCATCAATAATGAGCTGAAGAGACTGGGAGTGGATATCGCCACTCTCCAGGAAACACGGTTAGCTGATGCAGGCACACAGAGAGAAGGACTACACGTTCTACTGGCAGGGAAAGGGCAGTGACGAACACAGGGAACACGGAGTGGGCTTCGCAGTGAAGAACACTTTGCTGAAGATGGTGGAACCGGGCAGCACTGGCTCTGCACGACTCCTCACCCTCCGCCTGAACACCACTCAAGGCCCAGTCACCCTCGTCAGTGTGTATGCCCCAACACAGACAGCCACACCAGAGGCAAAAGACGAGTTCTACGAGAATCTCGCAACAACTGTCAGGATCATCCCCAACTCTGAACAACTCATTCTCCTTGGAGACTTCAATGCCAGAGTGGGTGCTGACCACGACTCCTGGCCCTCCTGTCTTGGACCTTTTGGCGTGGGCAGAATGAACGACAACGGACAGCGGCTGCTCAAGTTCTGCACATATCACGATCTGTGCATCACAAACTCGTTCTTCAAGACCAAGCCCCAACACAAGGTTTCCTGGCAACATCCGCGCTCAAAGCACTGGCACCAGCTAGACTTGATCCTGACCAGGCGCACCTCACTAAAGAACGTGCTAATCACCCGTTCGTTCCAGAGTGCAGATTGCGACACAGACCATTCATTGGTGTGTTGCAAGGTCAAGCTGCAGCTGAAGAAATTCCATCGTGCTAGACAACCTGGAAAGGCATGGATTGACATCAGCAAGATGGCCCAACCAGAACTTGTTGAGCAGTTTGCCTCCACCTTTGAGAAGGAACTTGGTGTACCACAAGGAGGAGAATCTGCAAAGCAGAAGTGGGAAGAGCTGCGAAACACCATCTACCGCACAGCCTTGGCTACCTTTGGGAGGAAGACCTCGAAGTCACATGACTGGTTTGATGCCAAGTTGACCGAGATGAGGGCTAAATCTCTATACTCAGAGACTCCAGCAGCAGTTCACTGCTAATGATTCGGCTTCCGTGTGGAGAGGACTGAGGCAAATCACCAGCTCCTAAAGGTCAGGATGACAAAGCCCTTTGTCAAAGACTGTCCCAACACTATGCCCGTTTTGACACCTCGTCATCTGTGTCCAACTCCCCCCCTCCCTCCAGCTCCACAGCCTCCACATTCCCTACTTCATTTAAGGCACCCCCCCTCCTCCCCCCCTCCCCTTATCATCAGTGAGCAGGATGTGCTCAAACAGTTCTCCAGACTGAACCCGCGCAAGGCCCCCGGCCCAGACGGCGTGTCTCCCTCCACCCTGAGACTCTGTGCGAAACAGCTGGCTCCTGTATTCACAGACATTTTTAACACCTCCCTTAAGTTATGCCACGTGCCGTCCTGCCTCAAATCCTCCACCATCATCCCTGTCCCCAAGAAGCCACGGATCACTGGACTTAATGACTACAGACCTGTAGCGCTCACCTCTGTAGTCATGAAGTCCTTTGAGCGCCTGGTCCTGTCCCACCTCAAGTCCATCACCACCCCTCTCCTGGACCCGCTGCAGTTTGCCTACCGAGCCAACAGGTCTGTAGACGATGCAGTCAACCTGGCCCTCCACTCCATCCTGCAGCACCTGGACTCCCCGGGAACCTACGCCAGGATCCTGTTTGTGGACTTCAGCTCCGCATTCAACACCATCCGCCCCGCTCTGCTCCGGGACAAGCTGTCCCTGCTCAACGTGCCTGACTCCCTCTGCAGGTGGATCATCGACTTCCTGACGGACCGGAGGCAGCATGTGCGGCTGGGAAAGACTGTCTCAGACTATACTAGCATCAGCACCGGATCACCCCAGGGCTGTGTACTTTCCCCCCTACTCTTCTCCCTTTACACCAATTCCTGCACCTCCAGCCACCAGTCTGTCAAGTTGATCAAGTTTGCGGACGACACCACCCTCATCGGGCTCATCTCCAACGGCGACGAGTCCGCCTACAGGAGAGAGGTGGCCCAGCTGGCGTCCTGGTGCAGCAATAACAACCTGCAGCTGAACGCTCTGAAGACAGTGGAGATGATTGTAGACTTCAGGAAAGTCACTACTCCTCTGCCCCCCCTCACCCTCTCAGGCTCTCCCATCACCACTGCTGATTCCTTCCGCTTCCTAGGCACTACCATCACCAGGGACCTCAAATGGGAGCTGACCATCAGCTCACTCATCAAAAAAGCCCAGCAGAGGATGTTCTTCCTGCGGCAGCTGAGGAAGCTCAAGCTACCCACCAAGATGTTAGTGCAGTTCTACACAGCCATCATCGAGTCCATCCTCACCACCTCCATAACCGTGTGGTACGCAGGAGCCACTGCCAGGGACAGACTAAGGCTGCAGCGCGTCGTGCGCACTGCTGAGAAGGTGATTGGCTGCAAGCTCCCATCTCTCCAGGATCTGTACATCTCCAGGACCCGGAGGCGTGCTGGCCGGATCATAGCCGATCCCTCACACCCTGGTCACGTACTGTTTGCCCCCCTCCCCTCTGGTAGAAGACTTCGGTCCATCCAGACTAAAACCTCCCGTCACATGAACAGCTTCTTCCCCTCTGCCATTAGACTGCTGAACACTAAGTGACTTATTGACTCTCGTGCACCATGTACAGCAGCTCAACCAGACTCATGTCAATCATCACTGTTTTCTTCCTGCATTACCGACTGCACTATATAGTTCTCCACAGTATCTGCTGCTGGCTAATATATATTTTAACTGTTGACCAGTATCACTTAATCTTATCCTACACTTTATTACATGTATAGTTTATTTCTCTTATCTTATCATGTTTAATGTTGCAGCATTGTACCGAGACAAATTCCTAGTTTGTGTACTACATGAACAATGGCAATAAACCTGATTCTGATTCTGATTCTGATCCTGATGACCCCCGTCATTGAAGCCAAGCGTTCAGCACTTGCTGAGTACAAGAAGTACCCAAACGAGAAGAATCTCCAGATTCTCAGGGCTGCGAGAAGCAAAGTTCAGCAGACTGCTCGGCGCTGTGCCAACGAGTACTGGACTCAGCTCAACCAAGACATTCAAACCGCTGCCATAACAGGGAACATCCATGGTATGTACGATGGCATCAAGAAAGCACTTGGTCCGGCTCAGAGCAAGACGGCCCCCCTCAAATCTTCCACTGGGGAGATGATCACAGAGAAGAACAAGCAGATGGAGAGATGGGCGGAACACTACTCCGACCTCTACTCTAAACAGAACACCGTGACACCGTCAGCCCTTGATGCCATCGACTGCCTGCCATCCATGGACGAACTTGACGCCGAGCCAACCATCGACGAACTCAGTAAGGCCATTGATAGCTTGGCCGCTGGCAAGGCACCCGGCAACGACGGCATACCCCCTGACCTGATCAAGCACTGCAAGACCGCCCTACTGCTGCCATTGCATGACGTCCTCTGCCAGTGCTGGAAGGAAGGTGTTGTACCACAGGACATGAGGGACACCAAGATCATCACCCTCTACAAAAACAAAGGGGAGAGAAGCGACTGCAACAACTACAGGGGCATTTCCCTCCTCAGCGTTGTTGGCAAAGTCTATGCACGAGTTGTTCTCGTTCGTCTACAGAAGCTTGCCGAACGTGTCTACCCCGAGTCTCAGTGTGGCTTCCGCGCTGAGCAATCGACGGTAGACATGATATTCTCCATCCGCCAACTCCAGGAGAAATGCAGAGAACAGAACACGCCTCTGTACGTCGCCTTCATCGACCTCACCAAAGCGTTCGATCTGGTCAGCAGAGAGGGCCTTTTCAAGATCCTGCCAAAGATAGGATGCCCACCAAAGTTGCAAAGCCTCATCGAATCGTTTCACACCAACATGCAGGGGATAGTGCAGCACGATGGCAACGTCTCAGAGCCATTCAACATACGCAGCGGAGTGAAACAGGGCTGTGTACTTGCGCCAACCCTCTTTGGGATTTTCTTTGCTATGCTCCTGAGGCATGCCTTCAGCACAGCAACAGAGGGAATCTACCTGCACACAAGATCTGACGGCAGGCTTTTCAACCTCGCCCGCCTGAAAGCCAGAACCAAAGTACGCGAGGCTCTAATCAGAGACATGTTGTTCGCAGACGACGCTGCAGTCGCAACCCACACACAGCAGGAGCTTCAGACCCTGATGGACCACTTCTCCCAGGCATGCAAGGACTTCGGGCTTACCATCAGCCTGAAGAAGACTAACGTCTTGGCGCAAGGCATGGAAGCACCACCAACCATCACCATTGATGACTACAAGCTGGAGGTCGTGAATCAGTTCACGTACCTGGGGTCCACGATCAGCAACAACCTCTCCCTTGATACAGAGATCAACAAGAGGATTGGAAAATCAGCCTTCACACTCGCTCGCCTCACCACACGAGTGTGGGAGAATCCCAAACTCTCTGTCAAGACGAAAATGGCAGTGTACAACGCCTGCGTCATCAGCACACTGCTCTATGGGAGTGAGACGTGGACAACATACGCCCGGCAGGAAAAGAGACTGAACTCCTTCCACTTGTGCTGCATTCGCCACATCCTGGACATATCCTGGCAGGACAAAGTGCCCAACACAGAAGTTCTGTCCCGCGCCGGCCTTCCCTCCATGTTCACTCTACTCAGGCAGCGCAGGCTCCGCTGGCTAGGCCACGTTCACCGTATGGAGGATGGCAGAATCCCCAAAGACGTCCTCTATGGAGAACTGGCAACTGGCAGGAGAGACGTTGGCCGCCCACAGCTGCGCTTTAGAGACGTCTGCAAGAGAGACATGAGGGCCCTGGATATCAACACAGAGCGCTGGGGGGACCTTGCAACGGACCGCTCCAAATGGAGAGGCACCCTGACCAGACAGCTCAAGGCGGGTGAAGAGAGACTGACTGCTGCAGCAGATGAAAAAAGGACCCGCAGGAAGAACCGCCACAGACCCAGCAGCACGGAGACCACCCACAAGTGTGACCTGTGTGACAGGGACTGTCATTCGCGCATCGGCCTGTTCAGCCACAGGCGGTGCTGTTCCAGCAGAGTAGACATTTAGGATTCTCTTCCATGGTCATCATAGACCGACGGAGGCCGACGATAATATCTAAGAAGCCTAAATGTGAGATTTGGGAAAAAGGATGTATGATCGCTGTTCTCCTCTGTCGAAGCTCCTCTTCTGGGGAAGAGGAGAGAAGGCAGGGAGGGAACGAGCAGCTGTGGCCCGATGTTCCTCTTCAGGCTGGGCGGTGGCCGTCTTGGCTGGGGGAGAGTGATGAGTCATGTCCCCAAAGCGGTGTCTCAGCCCGGGGAGCTTCTGCTTTTTCCCGCTGATGCTCCGCGATGACGGTGACTCACAGCCTCCTGGCTGAGAGCGGGGCCAGCTGCTGTAGTCTTCAGTTCCTCAATTCCCTCCTCCTGAAAGTGCTATTATAGCACTTAAGGGCAGCAGATGTAAAAGTTGTTAAAGGCTGAAGAATTGAGGCGAAAACTGGTTCACTTCTCTTCTAGCGTTCCTCGTCTTCAGCCCGCTGCTCCAGTAGGTGATGCCTCTCTGAAGATCGCCGAAAAAATGAACATTTAGGGGAAAATGGGCTTGGTTTAAATAACCTTCACCCGAGTTCTCCGATTGGTCCCAAACTCACCCTAGGCTTCTTGGCTTCTTATGATTGGCTTAAAGTTACATTTTATATAACCATTACTTCATTCTGCACATGTTCGGGCTAGTCAATTCTCGTAAACCATGTGACTGATCAGGCGCTCATGACTCATGGCCTTTCCTGCTAGCCCCTCTGCATTTTCCATTACCAAAATACCCCAGTTTGCTGGACATCCACGCCCATTTCCTCATTTCTAATACATTTCCAGTAAACAGGGTTCTTTCCAACATTTCACCATCTGTTTTACATAAAACCTTCTTTTGTTCAGTTAAAAGATACATATAATCATACAGTTTGATTACACTCATTATTTCAAGTGATTACATACATTCATTACATGTATTTTTTACTCAATGAGTATACATTTTGTTTTACTGATTACACAGAGAATATCACATAGCATATGCAATTAATATGGCTTTTACATTCAGTCTCTGTGTTTTACCAATGTTGTCTGTTATTTCCATCTTTTCTGAATGCTGGATTCTGGGCCCTCTGATAAGTCCTCTCATTTTGCTGATTACCCTGAGTGGATCTTTGAAGCCTGTTATGATCTGCAGCAGAATTGCCCATTTTCCTTCCATAGGGAGTATATCGGTGTTGCGAAGGCCGACCACCTTCAGCCCTTCTGCGGTGATTGGGGTCATGGCGTGGGGTACTCAAACAGGAGTCAACCTTGGCCATGTTGCCATGGCAACACTTACCTATCAGTTATGTGTTTCCCACCCATATAGGACTACATATATATGATAATCACCTCAACCTATGTTCCAGATTTCGTGATTCCAAGACATTCCCAAGCCTCCCAACAAGATCACAGAGTAAATGGCGAGGAGGGTGTATCCATGGTAACAGAGTGACGCCATGCTAAAGTTGATGTGCAGTTATGATCATCCTTGAGGCCTGATGAATCTCAGAAAATTTCACGTCATTCTGGTAAGTGGCGCGTGAGTAATAAATAAAACAGTTTTCAGAAATTCATCCCTTAACCAGTTGGTGGTGCTATATCTTTTGTCAATTATTTTTATATAGACACATTCGGGGCGGGACTATTATCCATCATAGAAGCTTTGGTGGACATCAGGCAAGATTTGTTCGAGTTACAGCTGTCTGATGTTGTAAGGGGCAGAGTCAAATTTCACCATGGTGTCGTAGCCACACCTTTTGAGATTGCAACTCACATTTTATAACTTTTAATGGTCAATGCCTATAGATGCCACATTGTGAAAATGAGCTCAGTCAGAGCAGGCTCCTACTAGGAGTTTGTTCAAATGTGAGGGGTGGTTTTTGGCCAAATTGGAGGTGTGGCGACTTTGCTGCAAGATGGTGGCCTTCCTGTTGATGGTGGGTAAGGGCCACAATTATGCTTTTTTCATGTCTTGAGGTGGTGCCCTTTTTGCCCAGTCTCTTTCTTATGGTGCAGTCATGAACACTGACCTTAACTAAGGCAAGTGAGGCCTGCAGTTCTTTGGATGATGTTTTGGGGACTTTTGTGACCTCGTGGATGAGTCACCGCTGTGCCCTTGGGGTAATCTTGGTCAGCTGGCCACTCCTAGGAAGGTTCACCACTGTTCCATGTTTTTGCCATTTGTGAATAATGGCTCTCACTGTGGTTCGCTGGAGTCCCCAAGCTTTAGAAATAGCTTTAGAACCTTTTCCAGACTGATAGATCTCAGTTACATTGTTTCTCATTTGTTCCTGAATTTCTTTGGAATGCAGCATGATGTCTTGCTTTTGCGGCAGGTTCTATTTAAGTGATTTCTTGATTGAGAATAAGTGTGGCAGTAATCAGACCTGGGTGTGGCTCAGGAAATTGAACTCAGCTTTCCAAAGATGTGATAAACCACAGTTAATTTATGTTTTAACAGGGGGGTGGGAATCACTTTTTCACACAGGGCACATTCCCTTAATAACAAACACCTTCATTTAAAAACTGCATTTTGTATTTACTTGTGTTATCTTTGTCTCATAGTTAAATTTGTTTGATGATCTGAAATATTTAATTGTGACAAACATCCAAAAAAATTAGAAATCAGGATGGGGCGAACACTTTTTCACACCACTGTTTGTCCTCAGCTGCTTCACTTCCCTACGGGGTTCCACAGGGCTCAATCCTTGGACCTCTTATTTTCTCTGTACTGAATCTGCTCGCTTTGGGTTCTATTGAAGTATGGCATCTCATTCCATTGTCAACGCTGATGACTGTCAGATTTATGTTCTCCTGGCACAAAATGACTCTTGTTCTGTCCAGCTAGTCTTGGAGTGTCTTTCGGACATCAAAGCATAGATTTCATAAAATTTTTCAAGCTTCAATGAGAACAAAACTGAAGTAATGATTTTTGGTCCAAGTATGTGCTCTCTCCCTACTAATGTGGACGCTGGCTCTTTCACACCACATATCAAACAATATGTTATTAATCTGGGGGTCAAACTGGATTCTGATTTTAAATTTGACAAGCACATCACCTGTGTCGTTCAAAAAAGTTTTTATCAGTTAAGACAAATAGCCAAAGTAAAATCCATTGTGTCAAGGAAGGATCTTGAAAAACTATTGCATGCTTTTATCACAACTCCATTGGATTATTGTAATGCACTTTTTGTTGGGATCAGCCAAGCTTCTATCACTCATCTTCAGCTTGTACAAAATGCTGCCACCCGCCTTTTAACTAAAGCCCACAGACGTGTGCACATTTCACCTCTTCTGGCTTCCCTTCACTGGCTCCCTGTGCGTTACAGAATCAATTTTAAAATTCTTCTTTGTTTTTAAATGTCTTAACAGTTTTGCTTCACCCTACCTCTCTGACTTACTTCTGCCTTATGTTCCACCACAATACCTAAGATCAGCTGCTTTTGGCGGTCCCTGAAATGGAGCTGAAGCTCAGAGGGGATCAGGCCTTTGCTGCTGCAGCTCCGAGACTGTGGAACGAGTTGCCATTACATGTTTTGCAGGCCTCCTTACTTTGTGGTTCAAAAACTCATTTGTTTTCCTTGGCTTTGAACTCGCTTTAAATTTTGATTTTTTTTATTGTCTGCTGTGTTTGGCATTTTGTTCTTGCACTTGTTGTGAGTTGCTTCTTTTCCATTACATGTCTGCTGCATTGTCTTTTGCATATCCTATATCTATTTGCATTTTATGTTATTCATTACTGTGCAGCCCTTTGGTCAACTTTGTGTTTTTAAATGGGGCGACTGTGGAGCAGGTGTAGTGTGGCCGACTACTGATGGGAGGGTCAAGGGTTCAATTCTCCTTCTGTCTGCAGTCTGAATGTTGAAGTGTCCTTGAGCAAGACACTGAACCCCCAGTTGCTCCTGGTAGGTCAGGCCAGCCCCTGTGTATGGCAGCTCCGCCCCCATGAGTGTGTGAATCGGTGGATAGCAGGATCTGTAAAGTGCTTTGGTCATCTAGAGATGAGAAAAAGTGCTGTATAAGTGAATGCCATTTAAATGTGCTTTATAAATACATATGGTGTGGTAATTAGTTTGGTGTTTTTGCAAATAAAATGTAATTGATTACTTTAAAACGAACACTTTATGTTCAATTAAACTATTTTCATTTGTGATATTTATTATTGTCTTTTGACCCAAACCAGCATTAAATATATAAAATAAAATCTGGTTTAGGTGTATTTTTTTAAGAATAAAGCCCAAACACCAGCCACCCTGGCTCACAACATACCAGCACTGGAAATCAGTTTCAACAACAGTGTTCTTTACATAGAACTTGTAAAGAGTAACTGAGCAAGACAACCATGTTTACATGCATACAAATAAACCAGTTATGACTGGATTTCTGGAGTTATCTGCTTATTCAAGTGGCCATGTAAACAGAGTAATTCGATAAAGTCCATGGACCTGGGTCCATTAACTCAACTGGTTTACCCTCCAATCATCCCTTTATTCAGTGCATTAATCAGCAGACACATTTTATGTGTTCTTTGTCATCCTGATATTACATCCTTGTGCACACTGAAAACTTTTTGCGCCAGTCAACAAAAGTTGTGAGAACTCTGAACTAAAGTGAGATAATTCAGAAACAGGAGATGTCACAGTGAATTTAGAAGACAGCATACAGTCATCATTCAGATGAAGAAGAAAAGCATAAAGACAGTTTTAGTATTTTAAGCCACGGTTGCACCTGTACGGGAAAATCCAGTTCCAAATACAGTATTGCCATTCTCAGTCATGTTGCACAGTGATCTTGAACCACAGTGAAGTGGCAAAATTTATGATCTGCAAATCAGCATCTGATTATACCCATAGAGTCCACAGTCCGTGTCAGTCACATTGAAAAGGGGGCAGGAGTAAATGTTCTGTATATCACAGCCTCTTATCTGTGCAGTTCAATTCAGTCAACTTATGTGAGAACTATTTCATTCATTCATTCATTCATCTTCTTCCGCTTAATCCTTTTCTGGTCGCAGGGGGGCTGGATCCTATCCCAGCATCTTTGGGCGAGAGGCAATTCAACTTTATTCATATAGCGCCATTTCACAACAACAGTAATCTCATAGCACTTTCTAACTAACTACTAACTAACCTGCACTTATATAGCGCTTTTCTAGTCACAAAGACCACTCAAAGCGCTTTCATTAATACTAACCTTCTATTCTAAGGGCCTATAGGAAACAGATATCTAGGGACAATTTAGAACAGCCAATTAACCTAACATGCATGTTTTTGGCATGTGGGAGGAAACCGGAGAAATCCCGGAGTAAACCCACGCAACACGGGGAGAACATGCAAACTCCACACAGATCACTGTTGGTCGGGGGCTGGGATCGAACCCACGATCCCACGATCCCCACAATCCCCCGGCCAAGGGTAAACTGTGCTGCCGCAGTGCTAACCACTGCGCCACCGTGCAGCCCAATCTTTCAACTGTAGGAGAAAACTCCACAACTGCAGAAAGACTCCAGCAATCAGGCGATCCCCTGTGAGCAAGCACTTGGCGACGGTGGCGAGGAAAAACTTCCTTTTAGCAGGAAGAAACTTCCAGCAGAACCAGGCTCAAGGAGGGGAAGTCATCTGCTGCGACTGGCTGAAGGGTGATGGGACAGAGAAGAAGAAAAGAGCAGACATGTACAGTGGTGTGAAAAAGTGTTTGCCCCTTCCTGATTTCTTTTTTTTTTTTTGTATGTTTGTCACACTTAAATGTTTCAGATCATCAAACAAATTTAAATATTAGACAAAGATAATACAAGTAAACTGTTCCAGTTTTTAAATGAAGGCGTTTATTATCAAGGGGAAAAAAAATCCAAACCTACATGGCCCTGTGTGAAAAAGTGATTGCCCCCTCCACCCCTGTTAAAACATAAATTAACTGTGGTTTATCACATCTTTGGAAAGCTGAGTTCAATTTCTCTAACCATGCCCAGGCCTGATCACTGCCACACCTGTTCTCAATCAAGAAATCATTTAAATAGGACCTGCCTGACAAAGTCAAGTAGACCAATGCTGCAATCCAAAGAAATTCAAGAACAAATGAGAAACAAAGTAATTGAGATCTATCAGTCTGGAAAAGGTTATAAAGCCATTTTCAAAGCTTGGGGACTCCAGTGAACCACAGTGAGAGCCATTATCCACAAATGCCAAAAACAAGGAACAATGGTGAACATTCTCAGGAGTGGCCGGCCGACCAAAATTACTCCAAGAGCACAGCAACGACTCAGCAAAGAGGTCACAAAAGACCCCACAACATCCAAAGAACAGCAGGCCTCACTTGCCTTAGTTAAGGTCAGTGTTCATGACTCCACTATAAGAAAGAGACTGGGCAAAAATGGCCTGCATGGCAGAGTTCCAAGATGAAAACCACTGCTGAGCAAAAAGAACATAAAGGCTCATCTCAGTTTTGCAAGAAAACATCTTGATGATACCCAAGACCTTTGGGAAAATACTCTGTGGACTCACAAGACAAAAGTTGAACTTTTTGGAAGGTGTGTGTCCCATTACGTCCGATGTAAAAGTAACAGCATTTCAGAAAAGGAACATCATACCAACAGTAAAATATGGTGGTGGTAGTGTGATGGTCTGGGGCTGTTTTGCTGCTTCAGGACCTGGAAGACTTGCTGTGGTAAATGGAACCATGAATTCTTCTGTTTACCAAAAAATCCTGAAGGAGAATGTCCGGCCATCTGTTCATGACCTGAAACTGAAGCGCACTTGGGTTCTGCAGCAGGACAATGATCCAGAACACCCCAGCAAGTCCACCTCTGAATGGCTTAAGACAAACAAAATGAAGACTTTGGAGTGGCCTAGTCAAAATCCTGACGTGAATCCGATTGAGATGCTGTGGTATTGTGGAGAAAAAAGGCAAGTGAGGCAACGAGCTGGACGACAGAGAAACTTTATTCTTTCTCCAACATAACTTACAGCAAAAGAGAATCCCGGATCTCTGTGCATTCCTTTTTTATAGCTTTATTTCCATGCATCCAGATTCGGAACGTCTGACCACAATACATTGTTGTTTGAACAAAGGATTGTGTGGCACATTAACATGAAATAACGCCAGCACTGCTCCAACACACTTCTTCTCTTAGCGGCCCCAGCATCTCTTACTCTCCCTGGGGGGCGCATAGACCCAACAGTCCAGTCTGATACACCCTAGTGACACCTCCTCCTTTGGTCCATTGTTCTCCCCTTCCCCCTGCCTTCTCTGGGTGGAGAAACCCACACACCATGCCCTCACACAGCCTCCCCCCGAACACCCAGAAGGGGTACTGACCCCCCCGTCCTTTGGGCTTTAGCTGGTGCCCATAGCAGCTGTAGCGAGGGGGTTGCCGATCCAGTCGAAACACCCTGTTGGTGAGGTGTATTGGAGGGCACGTCAGTCTATGGAGGGAAAAAGGGAGGAAGGGGAACATATTAGCTTCACGAGTGCAGGTCCCTGCCGAGGGATCACCACTTTGCGGTGCCACCAACAGTGGACGTCCGCGCCAGGGAGCTTGGGCCAACACCACCTGCTCATCTGCCAGCACAAAAGCAGGCTTCAGCCTGTCGATGCAGACTGTCTCCCGATGTCCCCCTAAGTCTAACACAAAATGCTTCTCCCCAGGTTCCAACACCTTGAAAGGTCCGTCGTATGGTGGGCGCAGCGGGGTCCGGTGCACATCATGCCTGACAAAAACAAAACTGGCATTCTGCAAGCTTCTTGGGATGAATGTGCGGGGAAAACATTGGAGAGGCCGGGCACGGTACATTAAAAGCCTCCATACTGTGTAAAATTGTGCAGGCAGATCAGCCTCGGGCGTGGGGTTTTCAGGCAAAAACTCTCCGGGGATCCGCAGTGGCTGAGAAAAAACGAGTTCTGTCAGGGAGGCTGCCAAATCCTCTAAGGTATGGAGCGCAACCCTAAAAGAACCCAGGGCAGGCGGTCGACCCAATTTGTGTCCGTGAGCAAAACTCTGAGCGTTGCTTTAAGTGACCTTTGAAAACGCTCGCATAACCCATTAGCCTGGGGGTTGTACGTGGTAGTGAGGTGAATTTTGACCCTCAGGCTCTGGGCCATCGTGGACCAGAGTTCTGAAATGAATTGTGGACCCCTGTCGGATTTGATGTCTGATGGAAAACCGAAACACACAACCCAAGCTGACAAAAAAGCGCAAGCCACTTCTATGGATGTGGTGGAAGCCAGCGAGACCACTTCAGGCCAGCACCTGGTGTGGTCCACGATTGTTAAGAGGTGCGTAAAACCTTGCGACGGCAGGAGGGGTCCCACCAAATCCACATGGATGTGGTCGAACCTCCTGGCCGGGATTTGGAACGGTTCGAGGGGGGCTCTGGTGTGCTTGTGCACTCTGGCCCGCTGGCACACAAAGCAAGCTGCAGCCCACTCCTTCATGTCTTTGCGCAAGCGCGGCCAGATAAATTTCGCCCCCACTAGCTTCACCGAAGTGCTCACTCCTGGATGCAAAAGGGAGTGGACTGACTCAAAAATGTGACAGCGCCAAGAGCTCGGAACCACCGGGTGCGGGCGGCCGGTGGAGACATCGCAGAACAAGGGAGGCCACCCCTCTTGCACCACCCTTTTCTCCAGCCTTAATCCAGTTGGCGCAGACTGGAGCACACAAATGTCCACATTCCCGGCTTTTTCCACAGCCATTGCAGAGAAATCAATTCCCATATAGACCTGGGCGATTAATGCACATGACAGGCAATCGGCCATGACGTTGAGCTGACCAGCAACGTGTTGAATGTCGGCAGTAAACTCCGAAATTGCGGCCAAATGCCGTTGCTGCCGGGCCGACCATGGTTCTGAGACCTTCGCCATCGTGTACGTCAGTGGCTTATGGTCAACGAACACTGTGAACTCACGCCCCTCCAGCCAAAACTGGAAATGGCGCATCGCCAGGTGGAGAGCCAGCAATTGTCTATCGAACACGCTGTATTTGCGTTCATTTCAAGGTTCAGCTAAAAAAATGCTAGTGGCTGCCACGAACCTGAGACACACTGCTCCACCACTGCCCCTTTGGCAACATCAGATGCATCCGTAGTGAGCGCTATGCGTGCAGACAGATCCAGGTGGGTTAGCAACGCGGCATCTGCCAGCACTGTTTTAGCATTTGCAAAAGTCTGGTCTTGCTCGGGAGTCCAGTCGATGGTTTCTGCAGGCTTCTTTTTTTTTTTTTTTAAGTGCGGCATACAACGGCTGCATCAGCTGGGCTGCTCGGGGAAGGAAATGGTTATGAAAATTAATCATTCCCAAAAACTCCTGTAGTGCTCTCACGGGCTGCAGATGCGAAAAATCCGACACCGTGCGCACCTTACCCAGTAATGGGATTGTGCCCTCCGGCGAAATGCAGTGGCCCAAAAAATCAATCACTGGCACACTGAACTGGCACTTTGCCAGATTTACTATCAACCCATGCACTTCCATCCTCTGGAAAACTGTCTTGAGATGGGCGATGTGCTCCTCCTCGGACGCGCTGGCTACCAGAATGTCATCTAAGTAGACGAAGACAAAGGACAAGTTGCAAATCACTGTGTCCATCAGCTTCTGGAAAGTCTGCGCCGTGCCTTTTAATCTGAACGGCATGCGTAAAGACTTGAAAAGGCTGAAAGGAGTTATCGCTGTTTTTGGAATGTCTTCTGCCCACATCAGGACCTGATGGTATCCACGGACCAGATCCACTTTCGAAAAAAAAGTGCCCCAGCCAGGTGCACAGAAAAATCCTGGATGTGCGAAATGGGTGCACAGAAAAATCCTTGATGTGCGGAATGGGATAACGATCATGTTCCATGACATTATTCAAGCACTGGAAATTGCCACACGGTTGCCACGACCCGTCAACTTTAGGCACCATGTGTTGCGGGGACGCCCATGGGCTGTTGAAGCACCTGACGATGCCCAACTGCTCTAAGTTGGCAAACTCCTCTCACGTGCTGGCCAGTTTAGCTGCATCCAAATGCCGAGGTCGCGCAAACACCGGCGGACCTTTTGTCATTATAAAGTGCTCAACCCTGTGTTTCATTACCGTAGCCAAAAAAGTCGGGACCATGAGTGCTGGGAACTGTTGGTACTTACCCCCTGGAGCTGTAACATTAGCCAGTGTTGTCGACCCAGCTCCCTGAGGTGTACAGGGCAGTGAGGTGAAAGAGATTGCATCCACTAATCACCTATTAGCAACATTGACTAACAACCCATAAGCACATAAAAAAAATCTGTGCCTAAAATGGGGCCAGAACATGCAGCTATCACAAAGTCCCACTGAAAGCTGCGTCCATGGAAGCATATCGTCAGTGTCCCCTTGCCAAATGTCCTGATGGTGGATCCGTTGGCAGCCATGAGCTCAGGACTGCTGCATCCTGCCACCCTGTCTGCGTTGACCGGCAGGATGAGGCTCTTCTGGGAGCCGGAGTCCACCAAAAACAGTCTCCCCAAGCGTGTGTCTGTGACATAAAGCAGTCTGTTCTTGTCGCCATTGGTTGCAGCTGCCACTGAATTCCGAACGTGCCATCTTCCTAACTTCTTGAATTGGCATGGCAACAGGCAGTGTTTGGCATTTGAGCTGAAACGGCTATGATAAAAACAGATCACCCCATTAATTCATCTTCTAGTGTCCGTCTTGGCTACCACGAATGGATCCTCAACCTCGCTGAAGTCTCTCATGGATGCCGCTGCCACAGTCTGCATGCTGAGAGTTCTGGTTGCCAAAATGATGCAGTCCGCTTCCTGTGCCAGGGCGCGGTAGTCCTTGGAAACCAGCCACGGTGAGTTGGCCAGGATTGCCCTCGCTGTAGCCGGTAGGCTCCTAAGGAACAAGTGGGCAAACAGGAAGGATTCGTCATCCTTTCCCCTCAGTGCCAACATGCTCTCCATTAGCTCCACTGCTGATCTGTACCCTAACTCCGAACGCATTAGGAGTCTCTCTGCCCTCTCACTGTCAGAAAGGGCATAGGGCTGGAGAAGCATCCTCTTGAGCACTTCATATTTTCCTTGGGCTGGTGGCTCCCTACCTGTTGAGTGGTGCGCGCATCCAGCGCAGTGACCACATAGTAATACCTGGTATCGTCCATTGTTATCCTGCGGAGTGCGAACTGGGCTTCTATGTGCAAGAACCCCATGGTCGGGTTGTGAAGCCAGAAGTCTGGGAGCTCGACTGAGACCACACACACGGCGCTGGTGCTCTCCCTCCAGGCAGTCTCTGGGGCGGTGCTTGGCTCGCTTTCCATGGACGTCTTAGGGTCACTAATGTTGAGAAGAAGTCTGGCGAGGCAATGAGCTGGACGACACAGAAAATTTATACTTCCTCCAACATAACTTACTGCAAAAGAGAGTCCCGGGTCTCTGTGCATTCCTCTTTTATAGCTTTATTCCATGCATCCAGATCCAGAACTTCTGACCATAATACATTGCTGTTTGAACAATGGATTGTGTGGCACATTAACATGTCATAACGCCGGAGCTGCTCCAACACACTTCTTCTCTTAGCGTCTCCCACATCTCTTACTCTCTCCGGGGGGCACATAGACCCAACAGTCCCGTCTGATACCCCCCGGTGACACCAACTCCTTCGGTCCATTGTTTTCCCCTTCACCCTGCCTTCTCTGGCTGGAGAAACCCACACACCATGCCCCCACAGAATGACTTTAAAAAGGTGGTTCATGCTTGAAAACCCTCCAATGTGGCCAAAAAACAACAATTCTGCAAAGATGACTGGGCCAAAATTCCTCCACAGCACTGTAAAAGACTCATTGCCAGTTATCGTTTGATCGCAGTTGTTGTTGCTAAACGTTTCCCAACCAGTCATTTGGTTTAGGGGCAATCACTTTTTCACCAGGGCCATGTAAGTTTGGAATTTTTTTTACCCTTAATAATAAACACCTTCATTTAAAAACTGTATTTTGTGTTTACTTGTGTTATCTTTGTCTAATATTGAAATTTGTCTGATGATCTGAAACATTTAAGTGTGACAGACACAAAAAAGAGAAATCAGGAAGGGGGCAAACACTTTTTCACACCACCGTAGAGAGCAAACAGCATGATGAGACTCAATCTATGGGAGAGAACAAACAGATGTTGATGACCAGCAAAAAATTTCATTGAGAGTGAAGAAAGGAGTGAAGCCCAGTGCATTTTGGAGGTCCCCCGGCTATTTAAACCTATTAGCAGCTTAACTAAGGGAGGGTTCAGGGTCACCTGATCCCACCCTAACTATAGGCTGTGTCAAAAAGGAAGGTTTTAACCCTATTCTTAAAAACAGAGATTGAGTCTGACTCCCTAATCCAGATTGGCAGCAGGTTCCAAAGGAGAGGAGCTTGATAACCAGAAGCTCTTCCTCCCATTGTACTTTTGGAGAATCTAGGTATTACAAATAATCCTACAATGTGGCAGTGTAGTGCTCTGTTAGGATGATAAGGTAGTATCAGATCTTTTAAATCAGTGGTGCCCAACCATTTTTGAACCAAGCTCTACTTTTAAAGTTGTGAGCCTGTTGAGATCCACCAGCTCACATAGGCTGTATCCATTACCCATCTACACATTTAATATGCACACAATAAACAAAAAAAAAACATTCAGCTATAATAAAAAGTAGTTTGTGAGTTGCAATACGTAAATGTATTTCCCTACCTCAGTGGGATCTTTGGCAGTGGGAGAAGGCAGCTACTTTCTCATAGTCAGGGCAGTAGGATCTGGTCGCAAGCCTTAGGCAGGCCACAAGGTGAATGTCTGTCATTGTAGATCTGTACTTCGGCTTGATGATTTTCATGTGAGAGAAACCAGTCTCACACAAATACCTTGATCCGAAAAGTACAGTCATTTTCAAGGCACATGGTTCTGAGGTTGTAATATTTTTGTTCCAGCAGTAGGTTCCAGAAGTCTCATTCCATGCCAGGTGTTGCCTTAGTTTTGATCTCAGTGTCATTATGCAGTGTGACAATCTCACTCTCAACAGCAGAGCTATCCAGTTGAAACAGTGATGCTACTTTAGAAGCAGTGGAATGCACATTGATGCCCTCCCCAAATGGAAAACATAGATAGCTGGCAACAAACTCAATGGATGTTAAGTCAGTAAAACACTTATCAAATTCTGAAATGATGCTCTGAACTTGCTCCTCATATCATGCACTGTCCAGCTGTGCAGAATCTTTGCCATGATGCTGGAGTTCACATGCTTGCATGTGAGAAAAGTTTTGCAGGTCATAGCATTGCAGCCTACCTGAAAGCAGTTGCAGCTTGCTTTTAAATGTATTCACTGAACTAATCATGTTGATCTCAAGTTTATCCTGACCCTGGAGCTGTAAATTGAAATCATTGAGCATGTCAGTCAGATCTGTCAGGAATGCTAAGTCCAAAAGCCACTGGCAGCCCTCAAGCTATGCATAATCTGCTTGTTTTGAAAATCTTTGATTTCAGGCAATAACTCACTGAACTTCCCCAAAAATATACCTCTGCTAAGCCATCTTACATCTGTGTGAGGCAGCAGGTCTATGTCTTCAGCTCCTGTCTCCAAGTGAGCCCTGAATAACCTTTGTGGACTCCTGGCAGGAACAGAGCACACTATTTTCACAGAAACATCCATCACTTCATTCATGTTTAAAATCTTCCCACACAGTGCTTGCTAGTGAATCGTCGTCGGCCTCCGTCGGTCTATGATGACCATGGAAGAGAATCCTAAACGTCTACTCTGCTGGAACAGCACCGCCTGTGGCTGAACAGGCCGATGCGCGAATGACAGTCCCTGTCACACAGGTCGCACTTGTGGGTGGTCTCCGTGCTGCTGGGTCTGTGGCAGTTCTTCCTGCGGGTCCTTTTTTCATCTGCTGCAGCAGTCAGTCTCTCTTCACCCGCCTTGAGCTGTCTGGTCAGGGTGCCTCTCCATTTGGAGCGGTCTGTTGCAAGGTCCTCCCAGCGCTCTGTGTTGATCTCCAGGGCCTTCATGTCTCTCTTGCAGACGTCTCTAAAGCGCAGCTGTGGGCGGCCAACGTCTCTCCTGCCAGTTGCCAGTTCTCCGTAGAGGACGTCTTTGGGGATTCTGCCATTCTCCATACGGTGAACGTGGCCTAGCCAGCGGAGCCTGTGCTGCCTGAGTAGAGTGAACATTGGAGGGAAGGCCAGCGCGGGGTAGAACTTCTGTGTTGGGCACTTTGTCTTGCCAGGATATGTCCAGGATGTGGCGAATGCAGCGCAAGTGGAAGGAGTTCAGTCTCTTTTGCTGCTGGGCGTATGTTGTCCACGTCTCACTCCCATAGAGCAGTGTGCTGATGACGCAGGCGTTGTACACTGCCATCTTCGTCTTGACAGAGAGTTTGGGATTCTCCCACACTCATGTGGTGAGGCGAGCGAGTGTGAAGGCTGATTTTCCAATCCTCTTGTTGATCTCTGTATCAAGGGAGAGGTTGTTGCTGATTGTGGACCCCAGGTACGTGAACTGATTCACGACCTCCAGCTCGTAGTCGTCGATGGTGATGGTTGGTGGTGCTTCCGTGCCTTGCGCCAAGACGTTAGTCTTCTTCAGGCTGATGGTAAGCCCGAAGTTCTTGCATGCCTGGGAGAAGCGGTCCATCAGGGTCTGAAGCTCCTGCTGTGTGTGGGTTGCAACTGCAGCGTCGTCTGCGAACAGCATGTCTCTGATTAGAGCCTCGCGTACTTTGGTTCTGGCTTTCAGGCAGGCGAGGTTGAAAAGCCTGCCGTCAGATCTTGTATGCAGGTAGATTCCCTCTGTTGCTGTGCTGAAGGCATGCCTCAGGAGCATAGCAAAGAAAATCCCAAAGAGGGTTGGCGCAAGTACTCCGCTGCGTATGTTGAATGGCTCTGAGACGTTGCCATCGTGCTGCACTATCCCCTGCATGTTGGTGTGAAACGATTCGATGAGGCTTTGCAACTTTGGTGGGCATCCTATCTTTGGAAGGATCTTGAAAAGGCCCTCTCTGCTGACCAGATCGAACGCTTTGGTGAGGTCGATGAAGGCGACGTACAGAGGCATGTTCTGTTCTCTGCATTTCTCCTGGAGTTGGCAGATGGAGAACATCATGTCTACTGTCAATCGCTCAGCGCGGAAGCCACACTGAGACTCGGGGTAGACATGTTCGGCAAGCTTCTGTAGACGAACGAGAACAACTCGTGCGTAGACTTTGCCAACAACACTGAGGAGGGAGATGCCCCTGTAGTTGTTGCAGTCGCTTCTCTCCCCTTTGTTTTTGTAGAGGGTGATGATCTTGGCGTCCCTCATGTCCTGTGGTATGGCACCTTCCTTCCAGCACTGGCAGAGGACATCATGCAATGGCAGCAGTAGGGCGGTCTTGCAGTGCTTGATCAGGTCAGGGGGTATGCCGTAGTTGCCGGGTGCCTTGCCAGCGGCCAAGCTATCAATGGCCTTGCTGAATTCGTCGATGGTTGGCTCAGCGTCAAGTTCGTCCATGGATGGCAGGCAGTCGATGGCATCAAGGGCTGACGGTGTCACGGTGTTCTGTCTGGAGTAGAGGTCGGAGTAGTGTTCCACCCATCTCTCCATCTGCTTGTTCTTTTCTGTGATCATCTCCCCAGTGGAAGATTTGAGGGGGGCCGTCTTGCTCTGAGCCGGACCAGTGCTTTCTTGATGCCATCGTACATACCACGGATGTTCCCTGTTATGGCAGCGGTTTGAATGTCTTGGCTGAGCTGAGTCCAGTACTCGTTGGCACAGCGCCGAGCAGTCTGCTGAACTTTGCTTCTCGCAGCCCTGAGAATCTGGAGATTCTTCTCGTTTGGGTACTTCTTGTACTCAGCAAGTGCTGAGCACTTGGCTTCAATGACGGAGGTCATCTCGGTCAACTTGGCACCAAACCAGTCCTGTGACTTCGAGGTCTTCCTCCCAAAGGTAGCCAAGGCTGTGCGGTGGATGGTGTTTCGCAGCTGTTCCCACTTCTGCTTTGCAGATTCTCCCTCTTGTGGTACACCAAGTTCCTTCTCAAAGGTGGAGGCAAACTGCTCAACAAGTTCTGGTTGAGCCATCTTGCTGGTGTCAATCCGTGCCTTCCCAGGCCGTCTAGCACGATGGAATTTCTTCAGCTGCAGCTTGACCTTGCAACACACCAATGAATGGTCTGTGTCGCAATCTGCACTCTGGAACGAACAGGTGATTAGCACGTTCTTCAGTGAACTGCGCCTGGTCAGGATCAAGTCCAACTGGTGCCAGTGCTTTGAGCGTGGATGTCGCCAGGAAACCTTGTGTTGTGGCTTGGTCTTGAAGAACGAGTTTGTGATGCACAGATCGTGATATGTGCAGAACTCGAGCAGCCGCTGTCCGTTGTCGTTCATTCTGCCCACGCCAAAAGGTCCAAGACAGGAGGGCCAGGAGTCGTGGTCAGCACCCACTCTGGCATTGAAGTCTCCAAGGAGAATGAGTTGTTCAGAGTTGGGGATGATCCTGACAGTTGTTGCGAGATTCTCGTAGAACTCGTCTTTTGCCTCTGGTGTGGCTGTCAGTGTTGGGGCATACACACTGACGAGGGTGACTGGGCCTTGAGTGGTGTTCAGGCGGACGGTGATGAGTCGTGCAGAGCCAGTGCTGCCTGGTTCCACCATCTTCAGCAAGGTGTTCTTCACTGCGAAGCCCACTCCGTGTTCCCTGTGTTCGTCACTGCCCTTTCCCTGCCAGTAGAACATGTAGTCCTTCTCTCTCAGTGTGCCTGCATCAGCCAACCGTGTTTCCTGGAGAGTGGCGATATCCACTCCCAGTCTCTTCAGCTCATTATTGATGATGGCAGTCTTCCTGGTGTCGTTGATGTCCTTGAGGTTAGCAGCGAGTCCTGTCATCATAGTGCGGATGTTCCAAGTTCCCAGTTTTAGAGTTGGTCTCTTTTGTTTTATTGTCTTGCCTGGTGCGAAGGTTCTCAGCCTGCTGTTCAGACTTCTCCTCATCCCCATGCACCCAATGAGGAAAGCAAGCTGTGGTGGGACAACACCTTATTGGCTGGGGGCTGCCCAGCTTGAGGCGGGCGGTAGCTGTCCAGTGAGATCCGATGATCCCTCCCACCGTCGGGAACAACCCCTGGCGCCGCGATCTACGCCAATTGAGCGGTGGCTTATAACCGGTAACTGTCATTCCCCGTGTTTTGTCTACGCCAAAGGCGAAGCTGGAGTGTCCTCTCCAGTGATCCAGTGTTCTACCTTCCAGCATTGGGCGTTGGTAGGATTCAAGCCTGGGCAGGAAGATATGGAGGACAAGATGTTGCCCATGCAGCATGTCCCCCCTCTCCACGTCACTGATGAATCCAAAAGAACAGCAGGGCTGCTACAGTTTGGCACCAGCGCCGTTGCAGGAGCTGCCAGAACGATGTTGAGCGCAACATAGAACTGTCTTAGGGGCTCCGACTCCGGATTTTTCCTCAGGGTTGACTCCCGAAGCCTTTCCCGTGACCGGGTATGCCGCAAGGCAGCGGAGGTTTGAAATCAGGGTTTACCTTCCCCTAGATGGGCTACCTTCCCAGGTTGATGAGCCACCATCTACCCGAAGCATCTGGTTTTAAGGCGCCAGAGATCCGCCCTCGCCCCTTCTCCTGTTAGTAAAAGCAGTTCCGCCGGGCTTAGAGACTAAACCACACGGGCAGGGTAGGAGTTGGGCTTAGTTGTCAGAAGCTTTTCGAGATGCACGCCATAAGGAGCATTTTATGAGCACTGGGAGCTTAACCCCAGTGCCGCTCCTGGCTATGACAACCTTGGAACCAGGGTGAATAATACAGTGATAATTAAGGATGTCTGGGAAAGATTTACTTTGTTTGCACAATGCAATGAACAGATTAGCGTGGCCTACCATTGCTGGAGCACCATCAGTTGTGATGGAGATGAGCTTGAAAAGAGGCAGTTGGCTCTTATTAACAAACTCCATGAAAGCAGTGAAAATATCTTCACCTCTTGTATGTCCTTTCAATGGCAAAACTATGAGCAGCTCTTCTTTGGCAGTCATGTCATCAAAAACTATTCTAATGAAAACACATAACTGAGCCACACCCACCATATCAGTTGACTCGTCAAACTGGAGGGAGAAACACTCACATGCCTCAATGTCCTTCAATTGCTCCTCAACATCCTCTGCCATCACCTCACACCGCCATTTAACAGAATTCTGGGATAATCGCATGTCTTAATAGCAGCACTGATCTTTGTTTTGTTCTTAAAATCACCAAAGAGTGCATCTGCAGCCTCAGTGAATGCTTCTTTCACAACTTCACCTTCCTTAAAAGACGTTTTATGTTTAGCAAGAATGTGACTGACTCGATATGATGTGATAGTTGTCGCTTTACCCTTGGTGTTGGGCCTCGTCAAAATTGATTGCCGCGCTGCAAGCTGACTCTTCAATTCCTGCACTTTATGCCATGAATGGCTCTCGCGAGCCATGAAGGAGACGCTATAGGCGACCAGTGAGTTTGCGTAACTTTATTAACAAAGGAACAGAAAACACAAATGGCAAAGTAAAGAGCCATGAGGGGCAAAAATACGCACATACACTGAGTAGAACTCCAACTAGGATGAGAGGCTAAGAAGTGCAGCGGGGAAGAAACCCACGCTGAGCAGTAACACTTACAGGTGGGTGAGGAGCAGAAACACCGAGGGAACTGGAGTTGGACGTAGGAACTCCAGTCGTGGAAACACGATGTACGTCTTTCCTTGTTTAGGTCGCAGCGAGGAGCGATTCTCAGCTGCTCCATTAAATGAGGGACAGAACCCAATCAGGAGCGGGAAAGGTAATTGATAATAATGACAGACAGCTGTCCAGGAGCAGCTGGGCTTGACAGCCGGAAGTCTGAAATGCTGTCAAAGCTACGAGCCCCGGAGGAAGCCGTAAGACCAGGCCCGGAATGGGATGGAGCTGGAGCGAAACTGGACAACCTGAGCGCGGATAGCAATCAGCGCCCAGGCGTGACACTTTATGAGTATGTAGAGCAGTTTTCACGGGGAAATCCGTCACATAGTTTTTGTGCACTATTCTGAAATGCTGCTCCAGATTGCCCTTTTTTGGTATGGCCAAGCCGACACTGCAGTTGAGACAAATGGACTTTGAATTTGAATAAACAAAAAAATAATCCTATTCCCACTCTGAATGAAAATGGTATGTTTTTGTCTTTTAAGCTTCTGCCATCTGCGGGGGCTGCTAGCGGACTTTAACAATGACTAGTCCGACACTTGTAATCTGTGACCTGGCACGCTGTACGTGCAAGTCAGTTAGCACTGTGTTTGTGTGTGTATGTATGCGTGTGTGTACTAAGGAGCAATGGCAGAGAAGACTTTACAGACTATGCAGTCACGATCGACTGAGAATCAGTCCGCAATCTACCAGTCAATTGCAATCGACTGGTTGGGCACCTCAGTTTTAAATATAAAGGGGCCTGATTATTTAGAGCTTTGTAAGTGAGGAGAAGGATTTTAAACTTAATTCTAAATTCTATGGGAAGCCAGTGAAGGGAGGCCAGAACTGGAGAGACTAGTACCTGTTAAAACTCTTGCTGCAGCATTTTGGATCAACTCAAGACTTTTTAAAGATGTTTTAGGACAGCCTGATAATAAAGAGTTACAACAATATAATCAAGAGCTAACAAAAGCATGGATTAGTTTCTCAGCATCACTCTGAGACGTGATGCTCCTAATCTTGGTAATATTACACAAATGATAGAAGGCAGTCTTAGAAACAAGTTTAATATGTGAATTAAAGAACAGATCTTGATCAAAAATAACTCCAAGGTTCCTCACAGAACTTTTAAGAGAAAGAGTACGAGTTTGATTTGGAAAGGTATTTCTAAGGTTTTTTTGGACCAACTAGAATGACTTCAGTCTTATCTGAATTTAATAGCAAGAAGTTACAAGTCATCCAAGCTTTGATTTCCTTAAGACAAGCCTCTAATTTGACTAATTGATTTCTGTCATCTGGCTTCATTGACAAGTATAATTGTGTGTCATCTGCATAACAATGAAAATGTATGCAGTGCCTTCTAATAATATTGCCTAGTGGAAGCATATATATATATACATAAACTAAAAAAGAATAGGGCCTAGCACAGATCCATGTGGAGCTCCATGCCTGAGCTTTGAGTTGGAAGAAAACTCATTATTGACATGAACAAACTGGAACCTATCAGATAAATAAGATTTAAACCACTGCAAAAAAAAGTTCCATTAAGTCCAACAAGGTGTTCTAGTCTATCAAGTAAAATATTATGATCGACAGTATCAAAAGCTGCACTAAGGTCCAAAAGGACAAGTACAGAAACAAGTCCATTATCAGATGCAATAAGGAGGTTGTTAGTGATCTTCACTAAAGCTGTTTCAGTCCTGTGATGAATTCTAAACCCTGACTGAAACTCTTCAAATAAACCATTTCCCTACAAGTGGTCAAATAATTGTGTAGCAACAACTCTTTCTAAGATTTTTGACATGAAAGGCAGATTAGAGATTGGTTTATAGTTAGCTAAGGCTGCATTCACACCAGGATAGTCCGGGAGTCTCGGTTCGACTCAGCAGGGGTTGGTAAGAATTTTCACATCTTCGTTTGGTTCGGTTTGCATTTACACAGCACTTCACTCAAGCGGACCAAACTGCTAGGACAACATAACGCAGTTACAACAGCTGCTCGTTTGTGGCACTATAGCTGAAGCGACCACTGACCAGGAAGAAAAAATCTTGGCAAAGAAGAGAAATCCGGCTCATCGATTGGCCAGAACTGGTGTTATGTCGAGAATTGCTCGCTTGCCAAGAATTGCATCCCATGCAAAATATAAAATATAACACTACAGCCAGGCTTGTAACCATTTGTTCATTTTTAGAAGTACCCATTATACATTTTTAGAAGTAAAAATTGTTATTACCTCTTGAAAATTATCTTTAAATTATATTTATTTGACGATGGGATGCAATTCTCGGCAAGCGACCAATTCTCAGCATAACACCGTTCTCTTCAGTGGAGATGTTTATGGGCCACAAACTAATAAAAATGAAAAGCTCCACTGTCTGTATAAACCCCCCATGCCGCCGTCATGTCACTAAACATTTTAAAAACATCGGTGTTCTTGTGTGTAGCAACAAGCAGCTGAGAAATCTGGTTCTCAGACCAAATATCTATCAGAGCCTGCATCTCACTCTTCACTAGTGATGGGGAGGCACGCTCCGGAGCTCCAAGGGGTGCTCCAAGGGGTGCTCCAAGCTTATCCAGGAAATATTTGGCAAAGCGCGTTTCGAGGCGTGTATTGTGACGTATGTGTTGATGTCGGACCACGTGACTGGGTGAGGAAGCAGTTCATGATTTTGCAAGCGACATGAAATAAAGTGAACAGCGATACCCAATGAAAATCCCCGTCCCTCACATTTTGTGTTGTCATGTTTGACTGTGTAAGGGATTTGTCACAGCCAATTTTCAAATGGAGGCAGCAGCAAAAAGGTGTTCTTCTCCCATTTGGGAACATTTTGAGCTCATTTCTCCCATTAATGTATTTTTCCCAAATAGTGGCTACTTAATGCAGATGAGGTGATGGCTTAGTGATA
The DNA here is from genome assembly GCA_020510985.1 of Pholidichthys leucotaenia. Taxonomy (NCBI): domain Eukaryota; kingdom Metazoa; phylum Chordata; class Actinopteri; order Cichliformes; family Pholidichthyidae; genus Pholidichthys; species Pholidichthys leucotaenia. The sequence goes on along the minus strand of CM035844.1, from coordinate 288,694,843 downwards.
AAGCACCTGTGTTACAAGTGGGAGGCCTGGGTTCAAATCCCAGCTGTGTCATTCTTGTCTTTTTATTTGCAAGGTGAAGTGTCTGTTGTGCTTCAAAGAGCTTGGATCATTATTACGCATCATTATGCTGAGGCACTATTGCTATTGTGCCCTGCATGAGAATAAGGCCAGAGTCAAATATACTGGGATAGTATAAGACTGTTGAAAATTTATTATTTCTTAATAAAAATGGATAAGTAGCACAAGCACAAGTAACACGGACACATTCACTGGAGTCACCCCAGTTTTATTATTTCTTTTTTCCCTTATGATCACTGATATTTCTTAAAAGACAGCACATTTATTGAAATTGGAAAAAATACACATTAAGCCAATAATGCCCTTGTAAAAATCAGCATGTTGTATACGTTTTGTCCACTAGATGGCCTGGTAGAGAAAATGAAGTCCCACATGAGGCCTCATCTACAGTATATGAGCCATTTTGATGAAAGGCCTCAAGTCCTCCAGAAAACCTCATTTGGCCATCACTACTCTTCACTACTCCAAGTTCAAGAGACATTTTTTTTTTCCACTTTTCTCCTTGGTTTTCTCCTTTAAAAGTATTTCTTGGATCCGCACAGTTGACTTTATTGTTATTTTCTACCCAAAATGGAGGCTGAAGAACCAGGAGCTCTTCAGCTGAATTGGGATGTTGGATTAATTTACCCACAGATTCCTACCACAGACACGCTGCCAGGAAGCACACATCAAGTTTTCAACAGGGATAACTTTTTCGGGTCAGTGGGAACTTCGCCTGTCTGCATCTCACCCAGAGAGTGATTTAATGTCTTTTCATGTATTCACATTGAGTTATAATGTAATTGTGCTGCATGAAAAATTTGCCACTTCACATTTGATGTGAAGGCACCTTTACAGTAACCGTCACTTTCTTTTCTCGCTGTGTGTTGCTGTGGTTATACAAACACAGAGGAGCACGTCCACCCAATGGTTGGCTAGATACTCCATTTGCATTCACATGGCAAGTGAAGCTCACCATACTGCGTTTGCAAGCGAACCGAGACCCCACCTTTTCAGGAGGACCAGAGTTCACTGGTTTGGTGCTGCACCAGAGTTCCAGGTGCATTCAGATGATGCCAAAGTTAGGGTTTAATTACAGCAGTTTTAAAAGCCTGCGGTACATGGCCTAATGTTAATGAAGAATTGATTATTTGAAGAATAGAGCTACCAATAAATGGGAAGACTTCTTTAAATAACCTGGTAGGAATAGGGTCTAGTAGACAAGTTGAAGACTTGGATGAGGAAATAATTTTATTTTAACTCTAAAAGGTCATTGGAGTAAACTCATCCAAACAGATATCAGATGGAAGGAGTTGTAGTAGTTACTGTATTTAAGTTAACGGTGGGAAGGATCTGACTGATTTTATCTCTGATAGATGAAGTTTTATTATTGAAGAAGTTCATAAAGTCCTGACTAGCGAGCTCTAAGGGAATGCTATTCTTGTTCTCTTCTATTTATGCAGAATAATAGCTTGTTCTAGCTTTCCTAAGAGATTTTGTTATAAATTAGAAGTTGATTTCTCCAAGCTAAATAGATTTCATATAATTAAGGGCCTAAATCTTTTCTTTCTAATTGAAAAGTCTTCTCATTTTGATTGTCACTTCCTTGTGGTAACGTATCGTCGCTTCCTGTTTTGCTGTCTGTCTGTGTGGTTTGCTCTCCTCACTCTCCTGAGCTTTGGGTTAGCCACTAGCGATGGCTACTAGCTCTCCTTCCTCTCATCCTCTGGTGTGCTCTCTCTGTCAGATGTTTAGCTACACCTTTGCCTCTTTTAGTGATAACGGTAAATGTAATAAATGTTGTCTTTTTGAGGCGCTTGAGGCGAGGTTGTCTGATTTGGAATCCCGGCTCCGCTGCATTGAAACACCGTCTGCACCAGTTACTCTTGACGAACGCCCCTTAGCTGCAGCGGAGCTAGCTAGCATAGCTAACCCTGTTAGCGGTCCTCCGGCTCTCCTCAGCAGCGAGGAGACTGGGTGGGTGATGGTGAGAAGGAAGCCTAGTCGCAAAGCCCCGGTACACCACCAACCTGTTCACGTTTCTAATCATTTTTCCCCGCTCAGCGACACACCCGCTGAGGAAAAAACTCTGATCATTGGCGACTCTGTAGTCAGAAACGTGAACCTAGAGACTCCAGCGGCCATAGTCAAATGCATTTCTGGGGCCAGAGCAGGCGACATCGAGTCAAATTTGAAAATGCTGGCTAAAAGTAACTGTAAATACTCCACAATTGTTATTCACGCTGGCATTAATGACATCCATCTCCGGCAGTCGGAAGTCACGAAACTTAATGTAGAATCGGTGTGTGACTTTGCAAAAACGATGTCTGCCACTGTAGTATTCTCTGGGCCCCTCCCCAATCTGACCAGTGATGACATGTTTAGCCGCTCGTCATCCTTGAACTGCTGGCTGTCTGTGTGGTGTCCTACAAATGATGTGGGCAACATTGACAATTGGAGCTCTTTTTGGGGAAAACCTGGTCTTATGAGACAAGACAGCATTCATCCCACTTTGGATGGTGCTTCTCATTTATCTAACAATCTGGCATCTTTTTTATCCAAATTTCCAAAACCTTGACTACTCAGAGTTGGGACCAGGAAGCAGAGTCACAGTCTTACACGCCTCTCTGCAGCTCCTCTTTATCCGCCACCCCTCATCTTAGCCCCCGTCTTCCCCAACAGAGAATCATTGTCTGCTCCCTCCAAAGTAAATAAAAATATAATATATAAGCATCCCAAAGTGATTAAGCAAAATATTGGTAAAACTCAAATTAAACATAAAGCCTCTAAAATGAATGATTTGGCCTCTGTTCCTCCTTATAATTTAAAAATTAAATGTGGTTTATTAAATATTAGGTCTCTAACTCCCAAGTCTCTGTTAGTCCATGATCTGTTAATTGATCATCAGATTGATTTAATTTCCCTTACAGAGACTTGGTTAGGGCAAGAGGATTATGTTGGTTTAAATGAACCAACTCCCTCTGGTTATTTAAACTGTCAAAATCCCAGAAGTTCTGGTCATGGAGGAGGAGTAGCAACAATTTACCATTCCAAATTACTAGTTAATGTAAAGCAAAAAACATGTTATAATTCCTTTGAGGGCCTGGTCCTCAGTATTGGGCACTTGAGCAATTTTAGGTTAAACCCAATTTTATTTGCGGTAGTTTATCGTCCCCCATCAACCTACTCAGAATTTTTATCCGAATTTGCTGATTTCTTAGCTGATTTAGTGCTGAAATCTGATAGAATAATTATAGTAGGGGACTTTAATATACATGTGGATGTAGATAGTGACTGCCTTAATGTGGCATTTAATTCAATATTAGACTCGATTGGGTTTTCTCAGAAAGTAGGAAATTCTACTCATTACCTCCACCATACATTGGACCTTGTTCTGACATATGGCATAGAAATAGAAAATCTTGTAGTGTCTCCTCATAACCCTGTACTGTCAGACCATTGTCTGTTAACCTTTGATTTTACTATTTCTAACTATTTGGCTCATAAAGAAAAATATTATTACAGTAGATGCCTCTCAGATGATGCTGTTACCAAATTTATGCAGATTGTTTCCTCTATGCCATGTGTCAACACAACAGAAATAAGCTATAGACAGCTTGCTCCTTCTGTAATTGATAACATGGTGGACAGTGTTACAGCTTCTCTGCATCAGACTCTAGACTTGGTGGCCCCCTTAAAAAAAGAAAAAGTCTAATCAGAGATTTCTAACTCCTTGGTTCAACACAGAAACTCGTAGTTTAAAACAGAAGACTCGTCAATTAGAAAGAAAATGGCGCTCCACTAATTTAGATGAAATCTATTTAGCTTGGAGAAATCATCTTTTAATTTATAAAAAATCTCTTAGAAAAGCTAGAACGAGTTATTACTCTGCATTAATAGAAGAGAACAAGAATAATCCCAGGTTTCTTTTCAGTACTGTAGCCAGGTTGACAAAGAGTCAGGACTCTGTCAATCCTAGCATTCCCTTAGAGCTTACTAGTCAGGACTTTATGAACTTTTTCAATAATAAAATTTCATCCATCAGAGATAAAATCAATCATATTCTTCCCACAGTTAACTTAAATACTGTAACTACTACAACTCCTTCAATTGATGTCTGTCTTGATGAGTTTACTCCAATCGACCTTTGTGAGTTAGACAAAATAGTTTCCTCATCCAAACCTTCAACTTGTCTTTTAGACCCTATTCCTACCAGGTTATTTAAAGAAGTCTTCCCACTTATTGGTAGCTTTATTCTTCATATAATCAATTCTTCATTAACTTTAGGCCATGTACCGCAGGCTTTTAAAACGGCTGTAATTAAACCCTTACTCAAAAAGCCAACGCTAGATCCAGGAGCTTTAGCTAACTATAGACTAATCTCTAATCTCCCTTTCATTTCAAAAATCTTAGAAAGAGTTGTTGCTACGCAATTATTTGACCACCTGCAGGGAAATGGTTTACTTGAAGAGTTTCAATCTGGGTTTAGAATCCATCATAGTACTGAAACAGCCTTAGCGAAGGTCACTAACAACCTCCTCATCGCATCTGATAATGGACTAGTTTCTGTACTTGTCCTTTTAGACCAGGGGTGTCCAACCATGTGCCATGGAGAGCCAAGACCCTGCAGGTTTTACCTCCAACCAGTGTCTTCAACAGCAGATTTCTGTGAACTTCTTCCCACTGATTGCTGATAAGTGAAAACACCTGCTGAAGAGACTGGGTAGAAGAGAAAACCTGCAGGGTCTTGGCTCTCCATGGCACATGGTTGGACACCCCTGTTTTAGACCTTAGTGCAGCTTTTGATACTATCGATCATAATATTCTGCTTGATAGATTAGAACACTATGTTGGACTTAATGGAACTTCGTTGCAGTGGTTTAGATCTTATTTATCTGATAGGTTCCAGTTTGTTCATGTAAATAATGAGTTTTCTTTCAACTCAAAGCTTAGTCACGGAGTTCCACAGGGATCTGTGCTAGGCCCTACTCTTATTAGTTTATATATGCTTCCGTTAGGCAACATTATTAGAAAGCACTGTATACATTTTCATTGTTATGCAGATGACACACAATTATACCTGTCAATGAAGCCAGATGATAGTAATCAATTAGCCAAGTTAGAAGCCTGTCTTAAGGAAATCAACGCTTGGATGACTTGTAATTTCCTGCTATTAAATTCAGATAAGACTGAAATTATTCTTGTTGGTCCATAAAACCTTAGAAATACCTTTCCAAATCAAACTTTCAGTTTGGATGCGGTTACTCTTTCTCTTAATAGCTCTGTGAGGAACCTTGGAATTATTTTTGATCAAGATCTGTCCTTCAATTCACATATTAAATTTGTTTCTAAGACTGCCTTCTATCATTTGTGTAATATTGCCAAGATTAGGAGCATCTTGTCTCAGAGTGATGCTGAGAAACTGATCCACGCTTTTGTTAGCTCAAGATTAGATCATTGTAATTCTTTATTATCAGGCTGTCCTAAAACATCTTTAAAAAGTCTTTAGCTGATCCAAAATGCTGCAGCAAGAGTTTTAACAGGTACTAGAAAGAGAGATCATATCTCTCCGGTTCTGGCCTCCCTTCATTGGCTTCCCATAGAGTTTAGCATTAAGTTTAAAATCCTTCTTCTTACTTACAAAGCTCTAAACAATCAGGCTCCTTTTTATTTAAAAGATCTGATACTACCGTATTATCCTAACAGAGCACTACACTCCCAAAATGCAGGATTACTTGTAATACCTAGAATCTCCAAAAGTACAATGGGAGGCAGAGCCTTCAGTTATCAAGCTCCTCTCCTGTGGAACCAGCTGCCAATCTGGATTCGGGAGTCAGACTCGATCTCTGGTTTTAAGAATAGGGCTAAAACCTACCTTTTTGATATAGCCTAGGGAGGGATCATGTGTTTCTGAACCCTCCCTTAGTTATGCTGCTAATAGGTTTAGTCAGCCGGGGGACCTCCAGTAATGCACTGGGCCTCACTCCTTTCCTCACTCTCAATGAATTTTTTTTTTGCTGGCCATTAACATTTGTTTGTTCTCTCCCATAGATTGAGTCCCCATCGTGCTGCTTGCTCTCTACATGTCTGTTCTTTTCATCTTCTCTATCCCCTCACCCCCCAGCCAGTCGCAGCAGATGACTGCCCCTCCCTGAGCCTGGTTCTGCTGGAGGTTTCTTCCTGTTAAAAGGGAGTTTTTCCTCTCCACCGTCGCCAAGTGCTTGCTCACAGAGGATCGCCTGATTGCTGGGGTCTTTCTGCAACTGTGGGGGTTCCCCCTACAGTTGATAGTGCTATGAGATGACTGTTGTTGTGAAATGGCGCTATATAAATAAAGTTGAATTGAAAATTGAATTGAATTGAATTTTAAGCTACAAGTTTCTGTGTTGAACCATGGAGTTAGAAATCTCTGATTAGACTTTTTCTTTTTTAAAGGGGCCACTATGTCTAGGGTCTGATGCAGAGAAGGAGTAAGCTTTCCACAGCTTATCTCCATTGTGTTGACCCATGACAATGAAGAAACAACCTGCTTAAATTTGAACTTATGTTTGAACAATAAACATGTTCTTGTCATATCATGTCCACCTCTTAAGAAGCAGTTTAATTTTCAGCTGCTGGCATTCTTTTCACGTTCATCCAGATTCATTATCATCTTCTTGCAAAATTCAAAGATCCACATGAGATTTTCTGAAAAGCTCAGTTCAAGATTATAAATGAGGCCAAAAAGCATGATGAACACCACAGTCACACTATGTTTTACAAAACTTTAGCCCCACATGGTGTGGCTCATCACCTCTATCCCTTTGGATTGTGTAAATGCCCATAACAGTTTGTGTGATGTCTTTTCTGCATCCTGACTAGGCGAGGCCTGAACAACAACACAGAGCAGATCACTCAGGTTAAAAACATGTCATGATTTTAAAGAAAAAGCTTGGAGAAGCAGACATGCTTAGTTTATTATTCATCAAAAAATAACTTTGTCACAATGTTCAGAGCTAAAAGAGAAACAGTGATAAACTTAATAGATATTTCTTGAAGAGCAAGTCAGGATCTTCATTGAGGTCACAAGACACTTGATGATGCATTCCCACTTAGCATTGATGCCACTCTAAAGCAAGGACAGCAAATAAGACATTTTAGCCAAATGTGATTATCATGGTAGTTCAGTGAGGAGCAGAGGTTGGGTTAACTGAAAATTGTCTTTCATTGGCAGATTTTTTTTTTTTTTCAGCAGTGACAGTGTAATCTGTAAAAATGATAGCGTTCAGATTTTTCTGAGGGTGATCTAATTAAAATCAATGACAGGCAATAATAGATGACAGAATTTTGACAACCCTGTCTGTCAACATGACATAACAAAAAAGTCTAGTGCAACCTCTGGTGAGGAGATACTAATAGCAATTGATAATGACTTTCTACAAAATTTTAAAATTACATTGGAGTTTTGTCATTTAGCAACCTTTTAAAGACTTGTCTCTTCCATTGTTAAACTTTGTAAATGTCTTTTTTTTTCTTCAAATTTACTTTCAAAATTGTCTTGTGATGTCATTAAGCTCACAATTGTCTGTGGATGGACAAAGGAACTCATTCTTTTTACCCACAAAGAAAAAACTTATTCCAACAGGTGATGAAGAGGGCCTAATGATGCCTGCACTTAATGGTTTTTAAAAAGGGGTCATTGACTGCACTTTTTCCAGATTTTAACAGCTCACAAGTGTTAATGAAATGTTTGTGACATATTTTGTTCACATTTTCTTAAATTTTTTTTGAATTATTGAAGTAGATTTGTTTTATATTTTTCCTGGCTTTCTTGAAATGCTCTTATTTTTTTTATTTTTTTTTTCGATCCAAGATGGCGCCCACAGTGGCCGCCATGGTGCTTCGCTGCCCTTTAATTTGTTTGTTTCTGTTCATCAGTTGTGTGTCTGCCTGCTCTTATACCCGAGAAGACCTTCTAAATATCAGGTCTTTCACTCCCACGGACCTTCTCCCGTTTTTTTTGGCTCCTGCCGCTGATCTGGTCCACTTTCTAGCCCAAAAAGTGAGACGGCGGAAGAGAGGAAAACGTGCGGGAGCTCTCGAACGGCTTCGGAAGAGGGGCACGCGCACAGCCTTGCCTGGAATATTTCTGACCAATACCAACTCTCTTTCTAACAAGGTAGACGAACTGAGACTGCTGATGCGATTTAAGGACCTCGCTAATTCGTCCACCCTCTGTTTTACTGAGACTTGGCTTAATGATTCTACTCCGGACAGCGCGATCAGCCTTGAGGGATTTCAGCTGTTTCGTGCTGATCGCGTCACAGAGCTCTCCGGTAAGTCTAAAGGAGGAGGAGTATGCTTTTACATTAACAGCAGCTGGTGCTCCAATGTAACCGTGATTTCCCGTCACTGTTCTCCCGACCTAGAATTTCTCTCCATTAACTGCAAGCCATTTTATTCCCCGCGGGAGTTTGCTTCATTCATATTGATCGCTGTGTACGCCCCTCCCGACGCGGACGCGCGCGTGGCTCACCGCACGCTCGCAGATCACATCCAACATGCGGAGCGGACTTTCCCGGACTCCCTGGTTATTGTGGTTGGCGACTTTAACCAGAGCAATCTGAGTCACGAGCTCCCCCGATACAAACAGTTTATTAAATGTCCAACCAGAGATGAGAACACACTAGATCACCGTTACACCACAGTGAAGGACGCATATCGCGCTGTTCCCCGCGCTGCGCTCGGATTATCTGATCACGTGATGGTCCACCTCATTCCCACATACAGACAGAGACTGAAGCTCACTAAACCTGTTGTGACCACCAGGAAGAAATTGACCAGTGAAGCTGGAGAGAAACTGAACACATGCATGGAAATAACTGACTGGGACATGTTTAAAGGAGCCACACATGATCTTAATGAGTACACAGACACTGTGAACTCATACATCAACTTTTGTGAGGAGAACATTCTTCCATCGCGCACCAGGGTGAGATACTCTAATGATAAGCCCTGGTTCACTGCCAAGCTCAGACAGATCAGGAAGGAGAAGGAAGCAGCGTTGAAAAGTGGAGACAGGGACTGCTACAGGGAGGTTAAATATCGGTTTAACAGAGAGCTGAAGAGAGCTAAATCTGTGTATTCTGAGAGACTCCAGCAGCAGTTCACTGCTAATGACTCTGCTTCTGTGTGGAGAGGACTGAGGCAAATCACCAACTATCGGCCTCAGGCTTCTAAAGGTCAGGATGACAAAGCCCTTTGTCAAAAACTGTCCCAACATTACGCCCGTTTTGACACCTCGTCAACTGTGTCCAACTCCCCCCCTCCACCCAGCTCCACTGCCTCCTTGGCCGCTAATTCATCAAAAGCGGTCCCCCCCTCCTCCTCCCCCCCCCCCCTGCCCTTGTCATCAGTGTGCAGGACGTGCACAGACAGTTCTCCAGACTGAACCCACGCAAGGCCCCCGGTCCAGACGGCGTGTCTCCCTCCACCCTGAGACACTGTGCGAAAGAGCTGGCTCCTGTCTTCACAGACATTTTTAACACCTCCCTTAAGCAATGCCACGTGCCGACCTGCCTCAAATCCTCCACCATCATCCCTGTCCCCAAGAAGCCACGGATTACTGGACTTAACGACTACAGACCTGTAGCGCTCACCTCTGTAGTCATGAAGTCCTTTGAGCGCCTGGTCCTGTCCCACCTCAAGTCCATCACCACTCCCCTCCTGGACCCGCTGCAGTTTGCCTACCGAGCCAACAGGTCTGTGGACGACGCAGTCAACCTGGCCCTCCACTCCATCCTGCAGCACCTGGACTCCCCGGGAACCTACGCCAGGATCCTGTTTGTGGACTTCAGCTCTGCATTCAACACCATCCGCCCCGCTCTGCTCCAGGACAAGCTGTCCCTGCTCGACGTGCCTGACTCCCTCTGCAGGTGGATCACCGACTTCCTGACGGACCGGAGGCAGCATGTGTGGCTGGGGAAGTCTGTCTCAGACTCTGTTAGCATCAGCATCGGATCACCCCAGGGCTGTGTACTTTCCCCCCTACTCTTCTCCCTTTATACCAACTCCTGCACCTCCACCCACCAGTCTGTTAAGCTGATCAAGTTTGCGGACGACACCACCCTCATCGGGCTCATCTCCAACAGCGATGAGTCCGTCTACAGGAGAGAGGTGGCCCAGCTGGTGTCCTGGTGCAGCCACAACAACCTGCAGCTGAACGCTCTGAAGACAGCGGAGATGATTGTGGACTTCAGGAAAGTCACAACCCCCCTGCCCCCCCTCACCATCACAGGCTCTCCCATCACCATTGCAGATTCCTTCCGCTTCTTGGGCACCACCATCACCCGGGACCTCAAGTGGGAGCCAACCATCAGCTCCCTCATCAAAAAGGCCCAGCAGAGGATGTTCTTTCTGCGGCAGCTGAGGAAGCTCAAGCTACCCACCAAGATGTTAGTGCAGTTCTACACGGCCATCATCGAGTCCATCCTCACCTCCTCCATAATCGTGTGGTACGCAGGAGCTACTGCGAGGGACAGACTAAGGCTGCAGCGCGTCGTGCGCACTGCTGAGAAGGTGATTGGCTGCAAGCTCCCATCTCTCCAGGATCTGTACATCTCCAGGACCCGGAGGCGTGCAGGCCGGATCATGGCCGATCCTTCACACCCTGGTCACGTACTGTTTGCCACCCTCCCCTCAGGTAGAAGACTTCGGTCCATTCAGACTAAAACCTCCCGACACATGAACAGCTTTTTCCCCTCTGCCATCAGACTGCTGAACATTAAGTGACTTATTGACTCTCGTGCACTATATACAGCAGCTCAACCAGACTCATGTCATTCATCACTGTTTTTCTGTTGCATTATCGACTGCACATCATCTGCTACTTGCTAATTTATTTAAAACTGCTGTGACTAGTATTACTCATTATTATTATTATTATTCTACACTTATTGCATGGTTTTAGTCTTTAATTTTTTTTTAGTTTATCTCTTTATCTTATCATGTTTTAATGTTGTAGCATTGCACCGAGACAAATTCCTAGTTTGTGTACTATATGAACAATGGCAATAAATCTGATTCTGATTCTTATTTAACCCCTTGCACTCTGGTCAACTCTACCAACTGAGCCACAATGGTGGCTCAGTTGGTAGAGCATCCGCCCCACGCCTGGGAGGATTACTGGATCCCGGCCGGGTCATACCAAAGACCATATAAAAATGGTACTTTCTGCCTTCTAGCGTGGTGCTCCGCATAATGGAACGGGGAAAGTAAAGTTACACACAGAGCTACCAGAGGACTGACCCCCCACTGTAGCTTTCACTACTTACAGTAGCTGTGTGGCCTAGGGTCAGAGAAACGGAGCTAGGCGCCGCCCCATACACCAACATGGTGTGAAAGGAATTAACTAGCTCTGGTCAACTTCCCTAAAAATGCCAAAAAAATAACGTACCCAAAGTAAATCAAAAGCTGTTCTTCAACCCTTTGCAGCATCCTCATGGGGTTGGTCTCATTTAAAAGAAAACACTTTGAATTTTTTGGCAAAACAGTCATAATCTCTCTAAGTGCTCCTGCCACTGAGTAACAGTCATCTAAACATACTGAACTTGAAGAAAATAAATTTCGCCTGGGTGTTTTTTTGGATACAAATGCTTGCAAATAACACACAGCTTCAGCTACTGGCTGGAAAATGCAACAGAAATGTAGAACCAAGTGTTATCCAGCTGAGGTCAAAATTTTGTAACAATACCACAAAAAATGAACATATTACACAGCTTTTTTCTTAGGTTGTTCCCAGGTGTTTTTGAACTGTACCAAATTGTGCCAAATGGCACAGTTTGGAAAAACGTCTGTAACTTTTGAATGGTTCAATACAGAAGCTTGATCTTGGGCTCTAATGAAAGGTGAAGGGCTGTGTGTGGGGGGGGAAGGGGGGTTGTTTATTCATTCATGAATGAATGAATGAACAAACAAGCCCCCCCACACAAAGAAGCATGCCACGTAAAAAATGTGTGGCTTTTTTTTACAAGAAAAAATAACCTACAGTGCACTAAAAATTATACTAGAATATCTGTAATGTAGAAGATAACTCCACCACCCCCGCTATAGAGGACGGACATCGCCCATCGCTACATGACGGAAAGTGGTGACGGTGCGCCGCGGTCTAATACACACAGTTGCACTAAAATATCTGCAATATATCTGCAATCCGCTACAGAAGAGCAGCGGGGGGGGGGGGGGTGTTCACAACATGACGGGGGGGCGTTCGCAACATGACAGACCCGGACCATAACGCACAGTTGTAATTTACCGATTGGTCAAAAGTCATTTGGATTACATTTTTCAGGGATTAAGAATAATTTAGCTTATAACACTTACCTGTCCACAACACCAATGTCGCTGGTGCTCGTTGTCAGACGAACGTGACGCTGGTCCGCTTGTTACGGATTCGTGGTTCTGGTCACGCGACCCGGTCAAACCATAATTCCATTACTGCGGTTTTGCACTTCCATGATTGCGGTTTTGGCGAACAATTTTTCAAAACAAATAAGAACAGTAATTAGAAAAAAAGACTGGCGAACGCCTGTGTGTCACCCAGCCTTACACAAAACAGCTTTCGAACTTCTGTGCTTCAATTGGCTGGCTGTATTTGCAGCCGTTGGTAGGTGGGTCCTTCTTGCTAGGTTTTCAGTCATTGGTTCTTCAAGGTTTCAGAAACCCAATTCTAGGCTCTTATTAGTCGAATGAGAGGTCAATCGCATCTAAACCAATCAAAGCACTCCTTTGGCTTTCTGTTCGCGGCTGTGTCTGTAGTGGAAAAACGGAAATGCAGCTTTTTTTCAGTGCGCTCTAGGACGCAGCGCCCTCGTGCGCCCTCGTGCGCCCTAGGACGCAGAGACGTGTCCGCCCGCAGTACACCGGAGTGCAACAGGTTAAAGCCCGTCACTTAAAGAACCATCCTTCACCTACTCAACTCTGCCCTTGCTCTTATGTCAGTTAGCCATTAGCTAACTAGCTTATAGCCTCCTAGCTCAAATGAACAGCTATGGTTCACTGATCCACAGTCGATGGTGTATCTTGCGTCTCTCCAGCCCATCCATCCGGCAATCCGAGGCCAACTGGAGATCCGCAGCAGTACAGTATCACTACATCTATCAATCAATCAACTTTATTTATAAAGCACTTTAAAAGCAACACTCGCTACACAAAGTGCTGTACAGCAAGAGAACATAAAAGCAGGGCACTAACACAAAGGGCACTAACACAAGAACCACAGTAAAAAATTCATAAATAAAATAAAAAGTAAAATAAATAAAAATCCATTTCATTCAATAAAATCAATGTCTCATACTGGGTCGAAGGCCAGGGAGTAAAAATGTGTTTTAAGACGTGTTTTAAAAATGGACAGCGAAGGTGCTTGTCTAATGTCCAGGGGTAAATCATTCCATAACCTGGGGGCCATGATCGAAAAGGCTCTGTCCCCTCTGAGCTTGCGCCTCGCCTTTGGTACCTCCAAAAGCAGCTGTTCAGCTGACGTAAGGGACCGAGTGGGAGCGTAGGGATGCAAAAGCTCAGAGAGGTAAGGTGGAGCAAGACCATTTAAGGATTTAAAAACAAATAAATGAATTTTAAAATGAACTCTAAAATACACGGGCAGCCAGTGGAGTGAAGCTTAGATGGGTGTGATGTCCACGTGCACCTGTTAAAAGATAAGCAGTGGTGTTTTGAACCAGCTGTAGACGGGAAAGAGATGACTGGCTGAAACCGGCGTAAAGTGTATTACAGTAATCCAGCCGAGATGAAATAAAAACATGGATTACTGTTTCCAAGTGTGGTCTAAAGAGAATGGGTTTTACTTTTGCTAAACGCCTTAGATGAAAGAAGCTGGATTTTACCACAGAACGAATCTGCGTGTCTAATTTAAAATCATTGTCCATGATAAAACCAAGGTTCCTAGCTGTGGATTTAACATAAGGAGTAAGGGGGCCCAAGTATACAGGAAGGGACTCACAGGGGCGACTAGGTCCAAACACCATCACTTCAGTCTTCTTATCATTAAAATTTAGGAAGTTTAGGGCCATCCAAGACTTTATGTCTTCAATGCACGCCAGGAGTGAGTTTACTGATGAGGCAGCTTTTTGTTTTAGAGGGACATAAATCTGACAGTCATCAGCATACAGGTGGAAAGAGATACCTTGCTTTTTAAAAATGGAACCCAGTGGAAGTACGTACAGAGAAAAAAGCATGGGCCCTAGAATTGACCCCTGTGGGACCCTGTAAGGCAGAGGAGCACAAGAGGATTCAAACCCAGACATGCTAACTTTAAAAGTCCTGTCTGACAGATGGGATCTAAACCAGTTGAGAGCAGTGCCACAAATGCCCACTAGGTGCTGCAAACGGGAAATTAAAACATGATGGTCCACTGTGTCAAAGGCAGCAGTTAAATCAAGCAGCACAAGAACAGCATATTCACCTGAATCACATGCCAAGAGAATATCGTTAAAAACTCTTAACAAGGCTGTCTCTGTGCTATGAAGAGCTCTGAAACCAGATTGAAAAAATCTCCAAAATACTGTGTTCATCCAGAAAACATTTCAGCCGCATATAGACAATTTTCTCTAAAATTTTTGAGAGAAATGGCAGTTTGGAAATAGGCCTAAAATTTGCCAATACAGTATGATCGAGACCAGGTTTCTTAATCAAGGGCTGCACTACTGCATGTTTAAAATTTGCAGGAACCACACCAGATGACAGGCTGCAGTTCAAGATGGTGAGAACTGACTGGCCTATACTGGGAAGCACCTCTTTAAAAAAAAGTCTAGGAGGGACAGCATCACAGGGAGACCCTGAGGGCTTAATGTGGGTAGCCACATCCTCTAAAAATGACAGAGTCACAGGTTCAAACTGGTCAAAAACAGCAGAACAAGGGACAGAAACAGAGGGATCAGAGGCAGGAGGTGAGATGAGAGCCCTGGTGGTGGCCACCTTATCAATAAAAAAGTTCATAAAATCATTGCATAACTCAGAGGAGGCTCCAAACAGTCAGTCTGTGGGGTGTTGAGAACAGAGTCAATAGTGTTAAATAAAACACGTTGATTATGACAATGAGATGAAACAATGTTAGCAAAATATTTGCTTTTTTCCCTGCTTGACAGTATTTTGATACTGACACCAGCAGTCTTAAAATCTGCAGTGACACCTGCAGTTTGTCTTTCTTCCATCTGTGCTCAGCTCTGCGCCACTCCTGTCTGACTGGATGAGTTCTGTCATTGAACCACGGCTCAGGTTTGGATTGAGGCTGCTTGGTTTTCAGTGGAGCCACAGAGTCCAAGATGTTTTGGCAGGAGGAGTGAAACCAGGAGCTGAGTTCCTCCACAGATGAGATGGAGCCAGGAGGGACTCAAAGGTGGTCAAAGGCAGTGGAGAATCGACCGGCAGTGGAAGGGTTAAAAACCCGGCAGCGCTGAGCAGCAGCGTGAGTTTTAGCTGCAGCCCGTGACGGATCAGCCTCAAATAATACAGGCAGATGGTCGGACAACACAGTGTCACAGATTTCTAAATTAACAACAGACAGGCGGTACGAGAGGACGAGATCTAACGTGTGTCCGAGCTCGTGAGTAGCGCCACCAGTCACGGACTGCACCAGATTTAGAGAATCAATAAGATTTAAAAAGTCTTTCACCAGCGGCTTATCAGGACGGCACACATGTATGTCAAAGTCTCCAACGATAAGAACACGATCATAATTTGTAACAATACCAGCCAAGAAAATGCCGAAGTCATTTAAAAAGTCCTGATTATATTTGGATGGTCTGTATACTACAGCACATAGTACAGGGTTTATTCAACCCACCTCAAAGAAAGTCAGCTCAAAGCTGGAGAATGGAGAAGGTAAAAAGCGCTGCTTACATTTATAGGGAATTAAAATAACAATAAAATAACAATAACCTGTAATAAAACTTCAGACAGAGCAGAGAGTTCACCCACAGTCTGCCAGGTCTCCGCAACGAAAAAGAAATCCAGTTCCCGGGAGCTGATGAAATCCTTCAGGACGTAAGTTTTATTTGCCAGCGATCTGGCATTTACCAGGCCAATACGGGCTGGAGCTGGAGCCTGGGCCTCAGCAGAGCAGGAAACTTGCCGCAGCGGTCTCAGGTGCCAGGGATTTACCCCACGCTGTCGGGGCATGGGAGAGTAGCAGCGCCCGGGCCGGATCACCTCACCAGGGCCAGTCACAGGGACCAGGCAGGCATCAGCAGGATCCAGGGAACATAATCCACCCGGAGTCCGGGGAACAGAGAAGCAATGTGCTAGGCGAGCCTTCAGTTTAACCAGCCGACCGCTGCGTTTCCCATGGCGATGGTGAGACCTCTTCCTCCGCCTCAGCCTTCGCTCGGAGAGAGGGGTTGAGGCCCGATATAGGTAAGGCGGGATATCTGACAAGAGTGGAGGCTTCTGTCCACCATAATCAGACGAAGTAAGATCTTCAGCAGAAAGTCTAAGATCCAACAATGTTTGGCGGTCGTACACAAGTAAGGACTTGATTTCTTGAATGCCAATGGTTAAAAACAGTAAAAAAACAAGCAAAGCTGTCAGAGACAGACGGTCAGCCCCATACACTGGCGCCATCTTGTCATCCAACATCTAGGTAGGATTCTGATTTAGAGGCATTCAGTCATAATCCCACAGATGGTAGCTTTGCACCAGTGGCTACTCAGCCAAGCACAGACATCTGTTGCACCAACACATCATCAGTAGGGTAGAACTCATCTGTCTCACGATGGTCTAGTTCCAGCTCACGTTCCCCATTCGTGGGTGAACAATCCAACGCTTGGTGAATTCTGCTTCGCAATGATAGGAAGAGCCCACACTGAAGGATCAAAAGCAGCGTTGCAATGAATGCTTGGCCGCCACATGTCAGTTATCCCTGTGGTAACTTTTCTAACACCTCCACCATAAAAACCAGTCAGAAGGATCATGAGGTCCCACTTCTCTGTATTCATAATGAAAATCAAGATCAAGCGAGCTTTTGCCCTTAGGCTCCATGGGAAGTCTCTGTCCTCCATGAGCTCGTTAGTACACCTGCGTTACATCGAACGTCCTGGTACCAGTGTTAGTTCAGGGGTTAATAGGCTACCTTTAGCCTCCCCCTTCCACATACATGATTGACAGCAAAGCAAGCCAATAATAGAGCAGTGGGTGGGTCTTTAAGACAGTGGTGTTTTTTTTTTTTTTCTAGACTTGACGTATGCGATTTAGAAAGGTTTCTGGCGTTTTTTTTTTTTTTTTTAGAGAGAAAAATGAGATAAAGGCTGTGTGTTTTTAAAGAGAATTGACCGTTTTGAAAATTTTCGTTTAATTACGTGACCAGTAGACTCATTTCAGACAGTTAAAACTGTAGTTGTTTATTGTTGGTACAAATATTAATATAAATATACAGTATATGCGAGTAGGAATTAAGATTTCTTTTCATTACCAGCACACAAACTCGTTGGGGCACCAGTTCAGAAAAATGGGACAAATTTATTAATAATTCAATATTTGTACCAGCAATGAATCAGTCTCAAAAACCTGAGTCCTTTCCTGCTTTTAATCAAGAAGATGGACATGAAATCAAACAACTCCAATATGCCTTTTTAACAGTTTAATAAGAAATTTCAGGATAGATGAATACATTCAGATGACTTTAAGACAGTGAATTCAACATGTATCATGAACACATTAAACCTTTAATGGATTATTGAGCATAACTTGTTTCATCAAACATTTGTGGAACCAAAAAAAAAACACAGTTTAAATTTGCACTGTAATGGAAAATGAGAAAAAAACAAAAAAACAAAACATAAAATAGCTTTGAAGCAGAATGGTTAGGAAAAATGGGTGCAATTTTACGAAGATAATAATGATTAAACTAGTTCATAAAAAGGAAAATTTGTGTTACTCTGAAAAGGAACAGAGATTGATAAAAAGATTAATGTATTTGAAGTTCTGAAAGGAGTTTGAAGATGATATGTTTATAGAACTTATACAAGGAATATTCTGAAGAATTAAATTTAATTTGAACAACAGACCTTAAGCACAGCAGATGAAGTCAGATTGTGTCTTGGTAGAAGGCCTTCAGGTCCAGATGAATATTCGTAGGTGAAGTGGAGAGAAAAGGGCAGGTTCTACCACAAAAGGTCCGATACTGGCACGGCTCCTTCGGATCACAACCGTAGAAGCTGGATGCTCATCACAGTGGTCATCGTCTCAGTTTATACACAGAAAAAGGAATTTGATGTTTGGCCAGGTTATCAATTTCCAGAGAATATTTGTTTATGGTTCAAAGTCGGATCAGAAAATCCAACTTGATTAAAAAAAACAAACAAATCACAAATCCGTTTTTTCCAATGTGTTGTGGTCAGAACAAAGTCGACTTAAGCATGGTGAAAATCAAGACAAAATCTTCTTAGTACAGTAATTTAAGAAAAAATAAGTGTAAAAAAATTGGAAAAAGGTGAATTCTAAAGAAAAAATTTAAAGTATTACAGATAAGTAACACAGAGCTTACGCTTCAGGCCTACTTAGGAATGGGGGCAGAACATGACTTTCCCCAGACTACTTCAAGACTCAATTGGGTAAACAGGGAAACTTTTCCAACTTGGCAGGATGGCCCAGTATTTTTGAATGATAACTGAGCCTGACCAATTACATTCAAAGATCAGGATTGGATCTGCCCATTAGCATAAACTTTTGAACAGTTACACTGAGTTCCTTTGTTTGAACCAGGGTCATAAAATTCACTAAAAATGGCATCAACGAAGGCCTGAAACCTGATTGGTCAATTCAGTTTTTGGAATGTGACCCTCACATAGGGAGAGAGAAGAGAGGATTTGATATGAGAAGTGAAATCATCCTAAAGCATACGTATATGCTACCTATTAAAGCATAAATTCTTTAAAACCTTGGTGACTAAGATATTCTACTTTATAAAGGAACAATGTGTATACATTGTAAATGTAATCTTTATAGTAGGCATGCAAAATTAATTCTTCCTGAAAATAAGGAGACATATCAAATCAGATCAATGAAAGAATTTCAAACCATAATTGTCCATCGCAGTGTCTTGCCATAATCTTCAAAAGTGGATGTTGTCTGTGGAGAATGACAAGTTCACTGTTCACAATTCATAGTTTAAACTAGACTGATGATGGCAGGACGTTAACCCCACACTTCCTTGCAGGGGGGTCAATTTGGCCATGGAAGGTGGCTTCAAAGCTCCGGCTTTCTTGTCTTTTTTGGAAAAGGGGGCTTTATGACCACACTTCTGGGTGAAGCAACTTCTTCTCAGCAAAGAGTAATTTTATAAATTTGGATCCAGCTGAGGATGCTACAAAACCAGCAAACACCATTTTTCAGGCAATGACGCCTTTAACGTTACTGTGAGTGAGTTGATGTCATCCTAAGGATCTCTTTACTCTATGAGTAAAGGCCTTTCCACACTGACCACATACAAACTGTTCAACTCTAGTGTGGTTGAGTTCATGTGCTCTCAAAGAACTCCTCTTAGTAAAGGCCTTTCCACACTGACCACACACAAACTGTTTAACTCCAGTGTGGATGAGCTCATGTCTTCTTAAGTTACCCATCTGTGTAAAGGCCTTTCCACACTGACCACACACAAACTGTTTAACTCCAGTGTGGATGAGCTCATGTCTTTTTAAGTTACCCATCTGAGTAAAGGTCTTTTCACACTGACCACATTCAAACTGTTTAATTCCAGTGTGGATGAGTTCATGTGTCCTGAAGTTACTCATCTGAGTAAAGGCCTGTCCACACTGACCACACACAAACTGTTTAACTCCAGTGTGGATGAGTTCATGTGTTCTTAAATTACCCATCTGAGTAAAGGCCTTCCCACACTGATCACACACAAACTGTTTAACTCCAGTGTGGATAAGTTCATGAGCTCTTAAGTTACCAATCTGAGTAAAGGCCTTTCCACACTGTTCACATTCAAACTCTTTAGCTCCAGTGTGGATGCATTCATGTGTTCTTAAGTTGCCCATCTGAGTAAAGGCCTTTCCACACTGTTTACATTTAAACTCTTTAACTCCAGTGTGGATGAGTTCATGTGTTCTTAAGTTACCAATCTGAGTAAAGGCCTTTCCATACTGTTTACATTTAAACTCTTTAACTCCAGTGTGGATGAAGTCATGTGTTCTTAAGTTACCCAACTGAGTAAAGGCCTTTCCACACTCACCACACACAAACGGTTTAAGTCTACTGAGGATAAGTTTATGTTTTTTTAAGTGATCAAACCATGTGAAACCTCTCCCACATTCTTCACAAAAGTTTTGTTTATTGCCAGTGTGGCATTTTCTCTGTCTTCTTCTTCCACTCTTGTCACTGTGTGATTTTGCTTTGTTTGCTGTGGTTGGACGATCTTCATCCTCCCAAAGCTGGTGAGGTTTCACTCCATTTTTCCTATCATGTTCCTGTAGCAACAAAGACAGAAACAGAGGCTGTGAACATACAGCACTGTGAGAAAGTATTTGCTCCTTCCTAATTTTTATATTTTTGTATATTTGTCATACTTAAATGTTTCCAATCATCAAACAAACAGGTCTGAGTGGATTTTTTTCCGATAATAAATAAAATCATCACTGAACAAGAGCACTCTGAGGCGAGTGCAATACCCTCTGCCGCTGTTTTCTTTGAAGATCCCAATACTTACTGACAGAGAGCAGTTTTCAACTTTTCAATATAATTACTGTGGCAGAACCAAATTATGATGAATGCATCATCTATGAATATACAATAAAGTATACAATCCATAGTTGTAGGACAGGATCCAGAGGATGAATCCGTGGAGCAAGTTTGGTGACCCTAGAGAACTTTACATGTTTTATAGTAAGAGAGCATATGGCGTGACAACCTTGACCTTTGACCTTTTGACCCTAAACCTGTAGTCAGAGGTCATGGCCTCAGAGTGAACCTGTGTACCAGGTTTGGTGGCCCTAGCCTTACTCATTTTATAGTAATAGCACAAATAGAATGCTAACCTTGACCTTTGACCTTTTGACCCAAAGCCCATATTCAGAGGTCATGATCTCAAGGTGAACCTGTGTAGCAAGTTTGGTGACCCTGGCTTTCTTTCTTTTTGTTCCTTTGCAATATAGTTTATAAGCCATTTTGATGTTGACCTTTGATCTTGTAATCCCAAAACCATAGTCACAGTTCAGGGTCATCACAGGGTGAACATGTGTACCAGGTTTGGTGAACCTAGCTGTACTCGTTGTACAGTAATAAGGCACAGGGAATGTTAATGTTGACCTACAGTGGGGAAAAAAGTATTTAGTCAGCCACCAATTGTGCAAGTTCTCCCACTTAAAAGATGAGAGAGGTCTCCAATTTTCATCATAGGTATACCTCAACTATGAGAGACAAAACGAGAAAAAACAATCCAGAAAATCACATTGAAGGATTTTTAATGAATTAATTGGTAAATTCCTCAGTAAAATAAATATATGGTCACCTACAAACAAGCAAGATTTCTGGCTCTCACAGACCTGTAACTTCTTCTTTAAGAGGCTCCTCTGTCCTCCACTCGTTACCTGTATTAATGGCACCTGTTTGAACTTGTTATCAGTATAAAAGACACCTGTCCACAACCTCAAACAGTCAGACTCCAAACTCCACTATGGCCAAGACCAAAGAGCTGTCAAATGACACCAGAAACAAAATTGTAGGCCTGCACCAGGCTGGGAAGACTGAATCTGCAATAGGTAAGCAGCTTGGTGTGAAGAAATCAACTGTGGGAGCAATTATTAGAAAATGGAAGACATACAAGACCACTGATAATCTCCCTCCATCTGGGGCTCCACGCAAGATCTCACCCCGTGGGGTCAAAGTTATCACGAGAACGGTGAGCAAAAATCCCAGAACCACATGGGGGGACCTAATGAATGACGTGCAGAGAGCTGGGACCAAAGTAACAAAGGCTACATCAGTAACACACTACGCCGCCAGGGACTCAAATCCTTCAGTGCCAGACGTGTCCCCCTGCTTAAGCCAGTACATGTCCAGGCCCGTCTGAAGTTTGCTAGAGAGCATTTGGATGATCCAGAAGAGGATTGGGAGAATGTCATATGGTCAGATGAAACCAAAATAGAACTTTTTGGTAAAAACTCAACTTGTCGTGTTTGGAGGAGAAAGAACACCACACCTACTGTGAAGCATGGGGTTGGAAACATCATACTTTGGGGCTGTTTTTCTGCAAAGGGACCAGGACGACTGATTCGTGTAAAGGAAAGAATGAATGGGGCCATGTATCGTGAGATTTTGAGTGAAAACCTCCTTCCACCAGCAAGGGCATTGATGATGAAATGTGGCTGGGTCTTTCCGCATGACAATGATCCCAAACACACCACCCGGGCAATGAAGGACTGGCTTCGTAAGAAGCATTTCAAGGTCCTGGAGTGGCCTAGCCAGTCTCCAGATCTCAACCCCATAGAAAATCTTTGGAGGGAGTTGAAAGTCTGTGTTGCCCAGTGACAGCCCCAAAACATCTCTACTCTAGAGGAGATCTGCATGGAGGAATGTGCCAAAATACCAGCAACAGTGTGTGAAAACCTTGTGAAAACTTACAGAAAACGTTTGACCTCTGTCATTGCCAACAAAGGGTATATAACAAAGTATTGAGATGAACTTTTGTTATTGACCAAATACTTATTTTATCGAGGAATTTACCAATTAATTTATTAAAAATCCTTCAATGTGATTTTCTGGAATTTTTTTTCTTATTTTGTGTCTCATAGTTGAGGTATACCTATGATGAAAATTGGAGGCCTCTCTCATCTTTTAAGTGGGAGAACTTGCACAATTGGTGGCTGACTAAATATTTTTTTACCAACTGTATGATCCCAAACCCATAGCTAAAGGCCAGGATCCAAAGGTGAATTTGTGCAGCAAGCTTGGTGAGACTGGCTTTCTTTGCTGTTGAGATAATAGTTTAGAAGCCATTTTGATGTTGACATTTGACCTTGTGATCCCAAAACTACAGTCACACTTCAGGGTCACAGGGTGAACCTGTGTACCAACTTTGGTGACCCTAACTTCATTCACTGTATTGTAATAAGGCATAAGGAATGTTAACATTGACCTTTGATCTGTTGATCCCAAACCCATAGTCATAGGTCAGGATTCCAAGGTGAACCTGTGCACCAGGTATGGTGGCCCTAACCTTAT
Organism: Pholidichthys leucotaenia; assembly: GCA_020510985.1. Taxonomy (NCBI): domain Eukaryota; kingdom Metazoa; phylum Chordata; class Actinopteri; order Cichliformes; family Pholidichthyidae; genus Pholidichthys; species Pholidichthys leucotaenia. The sequence goes on along the minus strand of CM035844.1, from coordinate 288,671,575 downwards.
TTGTTTTATAGTAATAGTAAATTTAGCATTTATCATAGTGCAACTGGAATGTTAAGACCATTTGAGCCCTTGACCCCAAACCCATAGTTAGGTCAGGATGTAAGTCATCCAAGATGTGTATTAGATACAACTACTGTATCAATTTGAAAAGCCTACATTAATTCTTTCAGTAGTTATTGTGTTTAGAAGATTTACAGAAAATCTGACCTTTGACCTCAAGGTCATCCAATGAGAGTGAAATTGCACTATGCACATCATCAGAATATATCAAACCATGGTACCAAACTTCAAAACAATGGGAACAAAACTGTAGGAGGAGTTGATTTCACAAAAGTGGGATGGACAGATGGATGGCCGGCCGACCGGACTGAGTCATAAAATAAATCCCCCTTCGATTTTTGCCCCAAGGACTCTTCGATCCCTTTGAGCTTCGACTGGCAGGGGACAAAAACTATTTTGTATTTACTCTGGCTATCTTTATCTACTATTAAAGTTTGTTTGATGATCTAACAGAGATGGGGACTTGAGTAAGAGACTCAGACTTGAGGCCCTAAAAACATGACTTCAGACTTGACTTTGGACTTCAATAATTTTGCCTCAGACTTGACTCAGACTCTTTGAATATAACTTGTGAATATTAAAAGTGTTTGATGCTCTGGACATTTCTACAGAAAGTTTCACCAGGTCTCTCTGCTCTGTACAGCTGCAGCACATCCGGGTACTCACACATACACACACACTTGTATGGCCATAGTGCAGCGTCCGCCCAAGAGTACCTGTGGAGCTACATCCAGATGCCTCTTGCATCGGCTGGACTAAACTTCATCAATGACTTCTTCTTCTTTTAGATTTGATTGCCAGTTGGTAACCAGCTTACAGGTGCAATACAGCCACATATTTTGTGATAGATGGAAAGACATTTGTCATATAAGATACTGTTACTATATTAGTATTTGTTACTCAAGCATTCAGAATAAATATTTGTTACTTAGGATACTGTTATTTGTAATGGATTTAGCTGTTTATTTGGTCATTCTTGTATCTGATTGAGTGAGAGTTATTATTGATTATTCAGCAATGCTCTCGGTGTTCGATTTAGAGACTGCGATCATGAAACCGTCACTCTATTAGTTACGCCTTAGAGCTCCAGCAAGGGGAGTGCGCGCGCAACTTCCTCACTTTTAATACAAGCGAGTGAGGAGACGCACGCATTGTGTTCACCCTTGTCATTTTTCCTTTTTTAAGGTAATTGTTTAAGTTGTGATTGTTAAAATGTTTGACTTTTAATACAAGCGAGTGAGGAGACGCACGCATTGTGTTCACCCTTGTCATTTTTCCCTTTTTAAGGGGCTTTACAGTTGGCAACCAGCTTACAGGTGCAATACAGCCACATACTGTACTTCACTCTAAATCATCACTCAGTATTGAGCTGTCTGTATGTCTGTTTTTCCTCATAACTTTGTGATGTTTTCTTCACAGCTTTGTGACGTTTTCCTCATAGCTTCTTCTTCTTCTTCTTCTTCTAGACTTGATTGGCGGCTGGCAACCAGCCCGCAACTTTATCAATGACAAACTCACTGGTCTCTTTTATTACAAACTCTTCCCCAGTTATATATTATTTATATAGGAACTTATCATCACTCTATATACACACGTGGACAAAATTGTTGGTACCCCTCTGTTAATGAAAGAAAAACCCACAATGGTCACAGAAATAACTTGAATCTGACAAAAGTGGTAATAAATAAAAATTCTATGAAAATTAACCAACGAAAATCAGACAATGCTTTTGAATTGTGGTTCAACAGAATTATTTTAAAAAAAACAAACTCATGAAACAGGCCTGGACAAAAATGATGGTACCCCTAGAAAAGATTGAAAATAATGTGACCATAGAGACATGTTCAACCAAGATGTGTCCTCTAATTATCACAGGTGTCTACAAACTTGTAATCAGTCAGTCGGCCTATTTAAAGGGTGACAAGTAGTCACTGTGCTGTTTGGTGACATGGTGTGTACCACACTAAACATGGACCAGAGGAAGCAAAGGAGAGAGTTGTCTCAGGAGATCAGAAAGAAAATTATAGACAAGCATGTTAAAGGCAAAGGCTATAAGACCATCTCCAAGCAGCTTGATGTTCCTGTGACTACAGTTGCACATATTATTCAGAAATTTGAAGATCCACGGGACTGTAGCCAACCTCCCTGGACGTGGCCGCAGGAGGAAACTTGATGAAAAATGGAAGAGACGGATAATACAAATGGTAACAAAAGAGCCCAGAACAACCTCTAAACACATTCAAGGTGAACTCCAAGGTCAAGGTACATCAGTATCAGATCGCACCATCTGTCGTTGTTTGGGCCAAAGTGGACTTCATGGGAGACGACAAAGGAGGACACCACTGTTGAAAACAAAACATAAAAAAGCCAGACTGGAATTTGCCAAACTGCATGTTGACAAGCCACAAAGCTTCTGGGAGAATGTCCTATGGACAGACGAGACAAAACTGGAACTTTTTGGCAAGGCACATCAACTATGTTCACAGATGCAAAAATGAAGCATACCAAGAAAAGAACACTGTCCCTACTGTGAAACATGGAGAATGTTCTGTTATGTTCTGGGGCTGTTTTGCTGCATCTGGCACAGGGTGTCTTGAATCTGTGCAGGGTACAATGAAATCTCAAGACTATCAAGGTATTCTAGAGAGAAATGTGCTGCCCAGTGTCAGACAGCTTGGTCTCAGTCGCAGGTCGTGGGTCTTGCAACAGGATAATGACCCAAAACACATAGCTAAAAACACCCAAGAATGGCTAAGAGCGAAACATTGGACTATTCTAAAGTGGCCTTCTATGAGCCCTGATCTAAATCCTATTCAACATCTGTGGAAGGAGCTGAAATATGCCGTCTGGAGAAGGCACCCTTCAAACCTGAGACAACTGGAGCAGTTTGCTCATGAGGAGTGGGCCAAAATACCTGCTGAGAGGTGCAGAAGTCTCATTGACAGTTACAGAAATCGTTTGATTGCAGTGATTGCCTCAAAAGGTTGTTCAACAAAATTATTAAGTTAAGGGTACCATCATTTTTGTCCAGGCCTGTTTCATGAGCTTGTTTTTTAAAATAATTCTGTTGAACCACAATTCGAAAGCATTGTCTGATTTTCATTGGTTAATTTTCACAGAATTTTTATTTATTACCACTTTTGTCAGATTCAAGTTATTCCTGTGACCATTGTCCTCGCGGACCGCTAATTAGACGCTGTAGGCAGCCGAGGAGTTTGCACATTTATTAAATAAGGATATACACGACATAATAATGAACCTCGTGGGGCAAAACACAAATAAAGGCAAAGACACAACACTTACATATGATTAGCGAGGGCGGAACCTAACACTGGAAGGAACTGGCTTCGGGAGTAGGGAAACCAGACTGGAAAAGGCGAGGTCACAGCCCGGAGTAACCTAAGCTGCTCCCTTAAATAGAGAAGAGGGATAATCAGCTGATGAGGATGTCACCAGCTGAAATGGGAAACAGCTGTCACAGAGGAACTCTGCTCTGACAGCCGGGAGCCCCACTGAAACGCTGTCAAAATAAGAGCCCGGAAAGGCCATAAGGTAAAGTGCTACAGAGCGGGAGGAAAAATACTGCATGACCCGAGCACGCGCTCAGACCATGACACTCACAGGTTTGGTCCTATACATAATGTATGAGGGCTGGAAATTCCAGGTCTATGTGCATGGTAATAAAGTAATAAAAGGAGGGTGCACAGGGACCTGAGAGTCTTTTCAACCTCTGCGCTGCGGCGCTGGAAGCTTATACAGTAGCTGTTTGTGTTTGTGTTTTTGTATATGTTGTTAGAGAAAGAATAAAGTTCTGTGTCATCTAGCTTGTTGCCTCACCTGCATCCTTTCCCTTCAGTCTAATATTTAAATTTGTTTGATGATCTGAAACATTTAAGCGTGACAAACATGCAAAAAAATGAGAAATCTTAAGAACACTTTTTCACCCCACTGTATAATTGTAATAATAATTTGTCATGTTTTTAAAAGCTAGAGGGCCTCTAAATCCTGATGTTCAGTCGTCTTACCAGTATAATTTCATGTAATTTACAAAGCCTTTTCCTTGTGTTTTATTTCTTCAGAGGCCAATTCTCATCATGATCCTGGAGTAGCTGACCACACAGCTGCTCAAGACAGCCAGGACTACTTTGTGAAGCTTACACATTTTATCTTTGACACAGAAGAACCAACCTTTTCTAACTTCATCCTGGAACACACTTACAGTTTACAATGTGCTTTTTATGCCCTTTATCAAGATAATTTATTCATTGGTTTGACTTTCTGTTTCAATTAATATAAAATAAAATTCACAAAATTTACATGTTCTTGTTTATTGTAGTGATATGTTCATGTTGGTACAATGATAATGGTATTAATAAAAAGGTAAAAATGTTCACAAATTTACTATTTTGTGTTTACATTTTTAAGCCGTAACCGAGTTACATACACTGTGATTTAATGCTAAGTATTGTAGTGACTTGGTTAGTGATTTGGATCTAAAACTGAGCAGTTTATTTACTCAGCAGACCAGTGATCAAAAAGCCTGACAGTGGTACAAATGAAAATTTGACCATCCCTGACAAATTACATATTTGGTGATTTTTTTTAAATTATTATTATGTGTTTAAATCAGTAGGGTACCCAGATGTTTGCACATTTACAGTTTTTCAATTTGATATAAAAAGTAATGATGCATTAATGTTTACTGCAATGTAATTTTTCACATAATTACATCTTTTCAATAAAAAATATGGGGTGGCTAAATTTTTTAATCTAAAATGTAGACAGTTGTCTCAAGCATTCCTCGTCCTCTTCACAAACAGCCTGCTGAGGGTCAGTGACAACAGGAAGAGCTGATCAGGAGGGTTTCACCATTCATCCAAATGGCTCCATTAGTCAAAGCCATTTGGATGAATGGTGAAACGTTTCAGAGTAAAAATACTTGAATCCAGTTGACATGACTGAGCTTTCATACAATATAATCTATATTACTCATGTGCACATCAACATAATAGACCATATGCAACAAGTTCATGGACGACAATATACAGTGGATATAAAAAGTCTACACACCCCTGTTCAAATAAGGTTTTTGTGATGTAAAAAATGAGACCAAGATAAATCATTTCAAAACTTTTTCCACCATTAATGTGACCAATAACCTGTACAACCCAATTGAAAAACAAACTGAAATTGTTTAAGGGGAAAAATAAAAAATAAAAAAACTTACAGCAACCTGTTTGCATAAATATGCACACCCTTAAAGTCCAAATGTTACCTAATTTTTTTTCCCTTTTTCCAACGAATTTTGATAAAATACACATAGCTTAAACCAAATATTCATACCGGAGACCATATCACCCACCCGTATTTACATAATTGCACAAAATACACCAGGCGAAGGCCCCGCGAGCGGCTGTCAGTGTGTGATAGCCAATCCAGACCGCGGCCATGTTTTTGATGTCACAAATTTCACCCTGGCTGCCCTGCCGTATCCACATTCACTGCTGTTGTGTCAATTGCTGTTGTGTCCATCTCCTCCACTGACGGATGCAGATTGGGTAGACAGGTTGCCGTGGGTTTTATATTATTGGGGTTGCGCTCTGTGGCAAAACAGAATTTAGAAGCTTCCCCGGCAGAGAGCTCGTTTTTGCGCAGCGCCTATGGCTGGCCGGAGAATTTCTGCCAAATGCGCAGCGCCTATGGCTGGCCGGTGAATTTCTGCCAAATGCGCAGCGCCTATGGCTGACCGGGGGATTTCTGCCAAATGCGCAGCGCCTATGGCTGGCCGGGGAATTTCTGCCAAATGTGCAGCGCCTATGGCTGGCCGGGGAATTTCTGCCAAATGCGCAGCGCCTATGGCTGGCCGGGGAATTTCTGCCAAATGCGCAGCGCCTGTGGCTAGCCGGGGAATTTCTGCCAAATGCGCAGCGCCTATGGCTGGCCGGTGAATTTCTGCCAAATGCGCAGCGCCTATGGCTGGCCGGGGAATTTCTGCCAAATGCGCAGCGCCTATGGCTGGCCGGGGAATTTCTGCCAAATGCGCAGCGCCTATGGCTGGCTGGGGAATTTGTGCCAAATAATGCAAATCAGTTCTTCCTTGTACCATTTCCAACAACGCCTGAAAGTTTCATGGAAATCCGTCCAAAAGTTTTTGAGTTATCTTGCTAACCAACAGACAAACAGACAGACAGACAAACAAACCCCGGCAAAAACATAACCTCCTCCTGGCCTTTTCGGCCTGGCAGAGGTAACTAGGGTACAATCTGTTTCGTCACTTCCGCCTTCTTCCCCAGGCGATTCCGGGGGCCCTGAGTGGGAACGTCAGGCCAAGCGTGGCAGTTTTAAATTAACGAATGTTCCGGTGTTACTGAAGCATATGCACCAAGACCCGAACGGATCGGTTCCCTTTTATATCTAGTTTCAAGACATTTTAAGGACCCTATTACGTGACATTTGGACTTTAAACTAATACTTTGTTGCAGCACCTTTGGCTTTTATTACAGCACTAAGTCTTTTTGGGTAGGAGTTTATCAGCGTGACACATCTTGATGTGGCAATATTTGCCCACTCTTCTTTGCAAAAACGCTCCAAATCTGTCAGATTGCAAGGGCATCTCCGGTGCACAGCCCTCTTCAGATCATCCCACAGATGTTCGATCAGATTCTGGTCTGGACTCTGGCTTGGCCATTCCAAAACCTTAGTCTTGTTCTGGTGAAACCATTCTTTTGTTGATTCGGATGTGTGCTTTGGGTCATTGTTGTGCTGAAAGATGAAGTTCCTCTTCATCTTCAGCTTTTCAGCAGAAGCCTGAAGGTTTTGTGCCAACACTGACTGGTATTTGGAACTGTTCATAATTCCCTCCACCTTGACCAAGGCCCCAGTTCCAGCTGAAGAAAAACAGTCCCAAAGCATGATGGTACCACCACCATGCTTCACTGTAGGTATGGTCTTCTTTTGGTGATGAGCAATGTTGTGTTTGTGTCAAATATACCTTTTGGAATTCTGGCCAAAAAGTTCAACCTTGGTTTCATCGGACGATAACACATTTTCCCACATGCGTTTGGGAGATTTCAAATGTGTTTTTACAAAATGTAGCCGGGCTTGGATGTTTTTCTTCGTAAGATAAGGCTTCCTTCTTCTTCTTCTTGCCACCCTAGACAGGAAATTGTTGTCACATGTACTAAATAGCCAGTACTTACTGGAAATTCCTGTAGCTCCTTCAACATTGCTGTTGGCCTCTTGGCAGCCTCCCTGACCAGTTCTTCTCATCTTTTAATCAATTTTGGAGGAATGTTCAGTTCTTGGTAATGACATTGTTGTGCCATATTTTCTCCACTGGATGATGACTGTCTTCACTGTGCTCCATGGTATATTTAATGCCTTGGAAATTCTTTTGCACCCTTCTCTTGACTGATACCTTGGAACAATGAAAGTACCAAGGTGCTGTGCCTCAGTGCCTGTGGCATGGGCAGTTGTAAAAAAAAAAGCGGCACTCTCACCGCTACTGGCCCGGCATAGTTATAACAATACCTTTATTCGTGTTTGAGAAAATATGGTGATACAATGATATAAGCCTTTAGTTCCACTTAATTTTGATCGGGCAAGCTGAAACAGAGAAGCAGACAGATACACGCATGCACACACGCATGCACGCACACACACACACACACACAGAGCCACAAACTAACTGATTCCTGTATGTCTCTGTTTCACCGAGGCATAATGAAATCCCTCTAATGCTTTGGAAGCTCTCTGCGGACCATGGCCTGTGCTGAAAGATGTGACTACAGAAATGTCAGGAAAAGCCTAGTAGAACAGCTGAACTTTATTTGGGGTTAATCAGAGGCACTTTAAATGGTGGCAGGTGTGTGCTGACTCCCATTTAACATGAGTTTGAATGTGATTAGTTAATTCTGAACACAGCCATACCCCCAGTTATAACAGGGTATGCATATTTATGCAAACAGGTTGCTGTAAGTTTTTTATTTTTTAATTTTCCCCCTTAAAAGATTTCAGTTTGTTTTTCAATTGGGCTGTACAGGTTGTAGGTCACATTAATGGTGGAAAAAAATTTGAAATTATGGCTGTGTTGTGAGACAGGTATATGTTGGACACTGCATATGTGATTTAACCACGATGAAGGAGAGCCAGCCCCCTGCGGTGCGGAGCCACAGAGCCTGGACCCCCTGCGGAGGACAGGGGACAGAAGACTTCCTGACCACTGAGGCTCGGGAAGAGAGAAGGGGGAGTTATGTAAATAAAAGGCTAATGAATGTGAATAAAGAGACTTTGATATAGATGTGTGATTTCCCCCACGAGGGAAATGGTTTGATGTGAGAAGGTTTAAATGAGAGAACTTCGGTGTGTTCACTCTCTTTGTTCGCTGCTCAAGAATAAGAGCAGACAGTGGAATGATTTCTTGAATAAACTGAAATGAAAGACAATTCGGTTTCGTTATTCAAGTCTCCCCACATTGGTGACTGACGACGTTGAGAATGAACGAAGAAATTCTCAGGGTCCCGGACTCACAGCGCTCAGAGCTGGCGAGCGCAGTGGCCGTTAAGCTGCCTGATTTCTGGCAGGATAACCCACGGTCGTGGTTTCTGCAAGCAGAGTCGCAGTTCGCGCTCGCAGGAGTAACGGTGGATGACACTAAGTTCCACCATGTCATCGCTAAACTGGACAACAGCACAGCTCGGTGCGTGCAAAGCTTGGTGGAGCAGCCACCCGCGACCGACAGGTACAGCAAGCTGAAATCCACCCTCATCAAGTTTTTCACCCCCTCGGCTGAAGTGAGGGCGAGGAGGATCCTGTCTTTGCTAGACCAAGGTGGACACAGGCCGAGCGCCCTGATGGAGGAGATGATACAGCTGAGAGGGTTGGACAACGATGATTTCATTTTTCAGTTCATCTTCCTCTCCAACCTCCCGGCGCATGCGAGAAGCACGCTGGCCGGCAAAAAGTGTCACACCCTGGAGGAGTTCCGGGAGCTGGCCCAGGAGGCAGACGGGATCCTGGACGCCTACGGCGGGCAAGCAACCACAGCAGCGACCCGAGACAGCGGGGAGCCAGAGGCGGCAGAACCAGACTGGCCGACGATGGCGGCAACACGGCCGCGACGAGGGGGAGCCAATAGCCCGGCGACAGAGGCGCGGGCACGACACAGCGGAGGAGAAGATCTCTGCTTTTACCATCGGAGGTTCGCAGAGAAGGCACGCAGGTGTGTGCCGCCCTGCATCTTCAGGAGTTCGGGAAACGGCAAGACCGGGGGTCGCTAGCAGCTTCGACCCTCGGAGAACGCAACAAGCTGCTCTACATCACGGATGCGCGCTCCGGACGAGTGTTCCTCATTGACACCGGAGCACAAGTGAGCTTCATCACCCCAACATACGCGGACCGGGTGGCTGGACCCCACGGTGACGGAGCTACAGCGGCAAATGGCTCGAACATCAACACCTACGGGAGAAGGACCTTGCCTTTATGCTTACATGGCCGCACATATGAATGGACTTTTGTAGTAGCGGCGGTGAGTTTCAACATGTTGGGCGCGGATTTTTTGTGTTCACACAATCTGTTAGTTGATCTTGCTAATAGACGGCTGGTAAATGCACTCTCTTTTTACTCTCTCCCCTGTTCAGCTCGAGTGTCCCCGCCACCAGTACAGACCCACGTCGCTACAGCAGGTGGTAAGTTTCACACACTCCTCACCCAATTTCCAGCGCTCACTGTGCCCACTTTTTCAGCGACGGTCGCGAAGCACGGGGTGAAACACTTCATCCCCACTTCTGGTCCTCCCGTGTTTGCAAAAGCTCGGCGCTTGGATGCAGTTAAGCTCGCCATTGCGCGCGAGGAGTTCGCCAGCCTGGAGAGGCTGGGCATCGTTCGTAGGTCGAAGAGCCCGTGGGCTTCGCCGCTGCACATGGTACCGAAAGCCGATGGCTCCTGGAGACCGTGCGGGGATTACCGCAGGCTAAACAACGCTACGGCACACGATCGTTATCCCATCCCGCACATTCAGGATTTTTCGGTGCACCTGGCGGGGGCGCGCATTTTTTCAAAGATTGATCTAGTTCGCGGCTATCACCAAGTCCCGGTCCAACCGGAGGACATTCCTAAAACAGCGGTAATAACCCCGTTCGGACTTTTCGAATTTTTACGCATGCCGTTTGGTCTCAAAGGGGCGGCGCAAACATTTCAGCGGATGATGGATGCCGTGTTACGCGATCTCCCTTTCGTGTTTGTGTACCTCGACGACATTTTGGTCGCGAGTACTTCAGAGGACGAACACGAAACGCACCTCACAGCAGTTTTTAGGAGGCTGGGAGAGCACGGCTTAATAGTTAACCCAGCCAAGTGCCAGTTCGGCGTTGAGCGGATTGATTTTTTGGGTCACCGCGTCTCCCCGGAGGGAGCGGTTCCGTTACCAGAGAAAGTACGCGCGGTAGCGGATTTTCCCCGTCCACAAACGGTCAAATCACTACAGGAATTCTTGGGGATGGTGAATTTTTATAACCGGTTCCTGCCCCACGCAGCTCAAATCATGCAACCGTTATATGCCGCGCTCAAAAAACAAAAGCCGACCCAGGCGGTCGAATGGTCCCCGGAGCGGGAGCGCGCGTTCACAGAGGTTAAAAAAGCCTTGGCTGACGCTGCGCTCCTGGCCCACCCAGACCCTGCAGCACGTATCGCGCTGACGACAGACGCTTCAGATTTAGCCATAGGGGCCGTTATTGAGCAACAGGTAGCCGGAGTTTGGCAGCCTTTGGCTTTCTTTAGCAAATCTTTAAGCGCGGCTGAGCGAAAATACAGCGCGTTTGACAGAGAACTGTTGGCGCTGCATTTGGCTATTCGTCATTTCCAGTTCTGGCTGGAAGGACGGTGCTTCACCGCTTATGTGGACCACAAGCCGCTCACATACGCCATGGCCAAAATTTCAGATCCGTGGTCCGGCAGGCAGCAGAGGCAGCTGGCCGCAATCTCGGAATTTACCACTGACATTAGGCACGTCGCGGGCAAATTCAATGTAGTAGCGGATTGTCTCTCACGCGCGTTCACGACCCCGACACGCGCAGAGGCAGAACGGGCCACCGTGACCGCGCCGCAGGAGAGCGGCACGGTGGCGCGCGCAGCCCCGGTGCACGTGGGTATAGATTACGCAGCCATGGCAGCGGACCAGGGGGCGGACGCAGACGTGCGCGCGCTCCAGTCTGGACCAACAGGGTTGAGGCTGGAGAGCAAGTGTTTACAAACCGGTATGCCCCTTCTGATCTGCGACATGTCGACGGGGCGCCCGCGTCCGGTGGTTCCGGCCACGTGGCGCCGCCGTGTTTTTGACTCGGTCCACTCACTGGCGCACCCGGGGGTGCGCGCGTCGGTGAAACTAGTGGCGGAAAAGTTTGTTTGGCCGTGCCTGCGCAAGCACGTGAAGGAATGGGCAAAAACCTGCATTTCCTGTCAACGGGCCAAAATTCACAGGCACACAAGAGCCCCGTTAGAACCGTTCCGCATTCCGGCCAGAAGGTTCGACCATGTGCACGTCGACCTTGTGGGCCCCCTACCGGCATCACAGGGGTTCACGTATCTTTTGACAATGGTGGACCGCACCACACGTTGGCCGGAAGTGGTCCCACTTGCGACGACCACGGCCGCGGAGGTGGCTCGCGTTTTTTTAACGGCTTGGGTGGCGCGCTTCGGGGTTCCGTCGGACATTACGTCCGATAGAGGACCGCAATTCATCTCTGAGCTGTGGTCAGCGATGGCCAACGGCTTAGGAGCCAAAATTCACCGCACTACGGCTTACCACCCTCAGGCTAATGGTTTATGCGAGCGTTTTCATAGGTCTTTGAAGGCAGCACTCAGAGCGTCGCTCACGGATGCAGATTGGGTAAATAAACTCCCATGGGTTTTATTAGGGTTGCGTTCTGCGCCTAAAGAGGACTTAGACGCCTCCCCAGCGGAGCTGGTATTCGCACAAACTCTGAGGCTGCCGGGCGAGTTTTTACCAGAGCACCCAGAGCCCCCACCTCTCTCTGCTCTGGGACCGTTAGTTGGCACGGGGGCAGACACGCTCCCGGGTCCGGTTCATCACGCTTTTCCACGAGTTTTCGTCCCCAAGGCTTTGAAAAATGCCGATTTCGTTTTTGTCAGGCGCGAAGCCCTTAAAGCAACGCTCAAACCACCTTACGAAGGGCCATTTCGAGTGCTGGAGGCAGGTGATAAGCAATTTGTGCTAGATTTTGGGGACAGAAAAGAGACAGTCAGTATTGACAGACTAAAACCTGCTTTTGTCATGAAGGACGTGTCTGTACCGGTCGCGGTGGCGCCTCGACGAGGCAGGCCCCCGCAGAGGGCAATTAACCACTCTCTTCCTCAGTCAACAGACCCGAAGCAGAACAGCACCGCAGGCAAGGCGGGGCCAACGCACAGCAGATTCGGCAGACGGCTGAAGCCCAAGCGGCGCACAGACTGAATGTTGGTGTTGATTATTCAGTAGTGAGTAAGGTGCTATTAAATTTTGGGAATTAGTCTGTTCTTCATCGTTTGGGGGGGGGTTATATGGCTGTGTTGTGAGACAGGTATATGTTGGACACTGCATATGTGATTTAACCACGATGAAGGAGAGCCAGCCCCCTGCGGTGCGGAGCCACAGAGCCTGGACCCCCTGCGGAGGACAGGGGACAGAAGACTTCCTGACCACTGAGGCTCGGGAAGAGAGAAGGGGGAGTTATGTAAATAAAAGGCTAATGAATGTGAATAAAGAGACTTTGATATAGATGTGTGATTTCCCCCGCGAGGGAAATGGTTTGATGTGAGAAGGTTTAAATGAGAGAACTTTGGTGTGTTCACTCTCTTTGTTCGCTGCTCAAGAATAAGAGCAGACAGTGGAATGATTTCTTGAATAAACTGAAATGAAAGACAATTCGGTTTCGTTATTCAAGTCTCCCCACAGAAATGATTTATCTTTGTCTCATTGTTTTACATCACAAAAACCTGGCAATTGAACAGGGGTGTGTAGATTTTTATATCCACTGTATGTACTCCCTACCCACAGCCCAGCTGCTTTACGGCCATGAATGGATGCGAGCCTTTGAATACAAACTTCATTCCAGCTCCGTGCGCAGTGTCTTTTCCTGGCAAGGAGCAGAGAGCAAGCAGACTGGTAAAATCTCAGAGCTACCCGTTACTGTCATTGTCTAAAAAGAATGAGCTCATATACATGTATGTTCATGCCAATAATGAGTTTTCTTCTAATTTAAAGCTCAACCGTGGAGTTCCACAAAGATCTGTGCTAGGCCCTATTCTTTTGAGCTTATATATGCTTCAATATTATGAGAAAGCACTGCATACATTTTCACTGTTATGCAGATGACACACAATCATATTTGTTAATGAAGACGGATGGCAGTAATCAATTAGCCAAATTAGAGGCTTGTCTTAAGGAAATCAAAGCTTGGATGACTTGTAATTTCTTGCTATTAAATTCAGATAAGACTGCAGTCATTGTAGTTGGTCCAAAAAACCTTAGAAATACCTTCCCAAATCAAACTCTTAGTGTGGATGGGATTACTCTTTCTCTTAATAGTACTGTGAGGAAACTTGGAGTTATTTTTGATCAAGATCTGTTCTTTAATTCACATATTAACCTCTTGCGCTCCGTTGTACCGCGGATGGGCAAGTCTCTGCGTCCTAGGGCGCACGAGAGCGCACAATGCCGGACGCATGACTCAGACGCATGATCCTGATGGTGGTGATGTAGGTGGTGTGGCGTCCAAGTGCGCACTGAAAATAAAAGCTGCAGACACAGTCGCGAACAGATTAGTTCATCTGATTGACCTCTCATTCGACTAATAAGAGCTTTGAATTGGGTTTCTGAAACCTTGAAGAACCAATGAATGAAAACCTAGCCAGAAGGACCCGCCTCCCAACGGCTGTGAGCCAATTGAAGCACAGAAGTTCGCTGAGCTGTTTTGTCTAAAGCTGGGTGAAGAGAGACTGCTTCAGCAGCCACAGGCAGTGCTTTATTATTATTATTTTTAATTCCAGCAGAGTGTTTAGGATTCTCTTATATGGTCATCATAGACCGACGGAGGCCGACGACGAAGGTCGTAAATCTTTCGCCAAAACCGCAATCATGGAATTATGTTTTGACCGGGTCGCGAAACCAGAACCAGAGCGGACCAGTGTCGCGTTCGTCAGACAATGAGGAAGAGAAGTTGGCCAGGACAATGTGGCTGTGAAGAGGTAAGGTGTTATAAGCCAAATTATTTTTTATCCCTGAAAACTGTAATCCAAAATGACTTTTGACTGATCGGTAAATTACAACTGTGCGGCGCATGATGTCTGAAGTGCGTGTGCCGCGTTACATGGTTCTTCGCTGCCTCCGGACCGTGAACGGTGAACGGCAAGGGGGAGCCGCGGTGACAGCGTTGCTGTGGAAACATGCCACATCCGAGTGTAATCCGTCATGTAGCAAGGGCGGATCTCCATCCTCTGTAGCGGGGGGGGGGGGTGGACAACCCCCCCCCACACACACACACACAGACACAGCCCTGAATGTGACCTTTCATTAGAGCCCAAAATGAAGCTTCTACATTGAATCATTCAAAAGTTACAGACGTTTTTCCAAACTGTGCCATTTGGCACAATTTGGCACAGTTCCAAAATGCCTGGGAACAGCCTGAGAACAAAGCTGTGTAAAATATTCATTTTTTGTGGTATTGTTACAAAATTTGGACCTCAGCTGGAAAACACTTGGTTCTACATTTCTGTTGCATTTTCCAGCCCGGATCTGAAGCTGTGTGTTATTTGCAAGCATTTGTATCCAAAAAAACACCCAGGCCAAATTTATTTTCTTCAAGTTCACTATGTTTAGATTACTGTAACTCAGTGGCCGGAACACTTAAGAGAGATCATGGGTTTTTTTGCCAAAAAAATTCAAAGTGTTTTCTTTTAAATGAGACCAACCCCATGAAGATGCTGCAAAGGGTTGAAGAACAGCTTTCGATTTACTTTGGGCACATTATTTTTTGGCGTTTTTAGGGAAATTGACTGGAGTGCAAGGGGTTAAACTTGTTTCTAAGACTGCCTTCTATTATTTGCGTAATATTGCCAAGATTAAGAGCACTTTGTCTCAGAGTAATGCTGAGAAACTAATCCACACTTTTGGTAGCTCTAGATAAGATTACTGAAACTCTTTATTATCAGGCTGTCCTAAAAAATCTTTAAAAAGTCTTCAGCTGATCCAAAATGCTGCAGAAAGAGTTTTAACAGATACTAGAAAGACAGATCCCATCTCTCCAGTTCTGGCCTCCCTTCATTGGCTTCTCGTAGAATTTAAAATTAAGTTTAAAATCCTTCTCCTCACTTACAAAGCTCTAAATAATCAGGCCCCTTGTTATTTAAAAGATCTGATACCACCTTATCATGCTAACAGAGCACTATGCTCCCAAAATGCAGGATTACCTGCAATACCTAGAATCTCCAAAAGTACAGTGGGAGGTAGAGCATTCAGTTATCAGGATCCTCTCCTTTGGAACCAGTTGCCAATCTGGATTTGGAAGTCAGACTCGACCTTCCTTTTTGGCATAGCCTATAGTTAGGATGGGATCAGGTGACTCTGAACCCTCCCTTAGTTATGCTGCTAATAGGTTTAGACAGCCGGGGGACCTCCAACGATGCAATGGGCTTTACTCATTTCTTCACTCTCAATGAAATATTTTTGATGGTCATTAACATCTGTTTGTTCTCTCCCATAGATTGAGTCCCCATCGTGATGTTTGCACTCTACATGTCTGTTCTTTTCTTCTTCTTCTCTATCCCCTCACCCACCCCAGCCAGTTGCAGCAGATGGCTGCCCCTCCCTGAGCCTGGTTCTACTGGAGGTTTCTTCGTGCTAAAAGCAAGATTTTCCTCTCCACCACTGCCAAGTGCTTGCTCACAGGGGATCACCTGATTGATGGGGTCTTTCTGCAATTGTGGGGTTTTCCCCTACAATTTGAAATGACTGTTGTTGTGAAATGGCGCTATATAAATAAAGTTGAATTGAATTGAATTAAATGCCACAACACACAGCATGTTTGGAGGATAAATGGCACTGCACATCAGCCCAAAAACACCATACCAACAGTGAAGTTTGGAGGTGGAAGCATCATGGTGTGGGGGTGTTTTTTTTTCGCACATGGTCCAGGCAGACTTCATATAATTGAAGAAAAGCTGAATGGACAAATGTACAGAGCCATCCTTGTAGGGCTGGGCGATAAAACGATAACTAGAGACATAATAGATTTTCGATAGAACGTCGACAGAAGTTACTTAATCTGTGTTTGGCAGAAGGCACGAAAAGCCAATGAAAATGACAATACACCGCACCGAACCAATCATGTGGCTGGAAGTCACATTGAATTGACACACACAACAGTGTGCGTAGGTGCATGGGACCAGCAGCTGGGGTTTAATACACCTGCTAATGTTTGGGCTAGTGCAGCTGTGTTGAAGTTGGAGCGTAGTTAAAAAGAAAATGACAAAATATTAATGAAAAGTCCAGTGACAGCATTACCAAAGAAGACACCGAAATAGATACCGCCCAATGCTCAATCAACAAGGAGACTGTTGAAAAGAAGGGTCCAAGGAATTCAGTAGTGCACACAGAATGTTGGATTTAAGCAGCTGATTCAAGTAATTTCCATAATCCTGGGCCATTTTTATTTAATTTTCATTTATTTTTATGTCAGTCATGTGTTTAATCATGTGCTCCATAACCGTGTTTTATCTAATCCTTCTCCCTTACTTGACTGCGCATTAGCCTGGTGGAGCATCCACAGTTTGCTTGTACTGTACTGCTATACAATGTCAATAAAGCCTATTCTATTCTAATTGACCCTAGTTACCAACTCCCTGGCCGTAAATATTACTTCCACATGGCACTTATGGATCTGGGATCATGGTGTGGATCTGGGATCGTCACTTCCTGTTTTGCTGTGTGCCTGTGTGGTTTGCTCTCCAGCCACTAGCTATGGCTACTAGCTCTCTTTCCTCTCCTCCTCTGGTGTGCTCTCTCTGTCAGATGTTTAGCTACACCTCTGCCTCTTTTAGTGATAACGGTAAATGTAATAAATGTTGTCTTTCTGAGGCGCTCGAGGCGAGGTTGTCTGATTTGGAATCCCGGCTCCGCTGCATTGAAACACCGTCTGCGCCAGTTAATCTTGACGGACGCCCATTAGCTGCAGCGGAGCTAGCTAGCTTAGGCCCCCTTGTCAGCGGTCCCCCGGCTCTCCTCAGCAGCGAGGAGACTGGGTGGGTGACGGTGAGAAGGAAGCCTAGTCGCAAAGCCCCGGTACGCCACAAACCTGTTCACGTTTCTAATCGTTTTCCCCACTCAGCGACACACCCGCTGAGGAAAAAACTCTGATCATTGGCGACTCTGTAGTCAGAAACGTGAACCTAGAGACTCCAGCGGCCATAGTCAAATGCATTCCTGGGGCCAGAGCAGGCGACATTGAGTCAAATTTGAAAATGCTGGCTGACATAATGCACGGCTCAGGAGACACACACGCAGGCTCAGAGTAGATCCAATAGCTTTATTAACAACAAGTGTGTATGGATGTGTGTCTGCGAGGTGTGAATGTATTGGTGGTGGCGTCTGCGTCGGGCACGGAGGCAGGAGACCGTACAGCCGGACAACCCTATGGGAGAAGCAAAGGGAGAAGGGTGACGGGCACACACCAACACAGGAGATGTAAAAATAGTGATAAGCTTACTTGGAGTTAGCAGGTGGCTGGCACAGCAAGGACGAGGTCTGGGAGACAGCGACCTGGAGAGCCCGGTGCAGCAGCGAGGGAATGGAGACGGAGAGGAATGGTCCGCCGCCGGGAAATCCACCTGTGCACAGGGGAGCAGACTTGGAGAGGAAAAAGGTAAGGGCTTCTTACCGAGATGTTTGCTGAGTAGTAGAGGTTACTCACAGCAATCGTGACGAGTGAAGTCTGACGGCTTCAGGCCGAAGCCCAGGGCGAGGCAGCTTAAATCCCTCGCCGCTGATGAAGTGCAGGTGTGCGTGCAGCTGGCGCCGCAGATGGGTGGCGAGGCGTGACAGTACTCCCCCCTCTAGCAGCGCCTTCTGGCGATGGTTTCTCCGGGTGCGCTCGGTGGAACTCAGTAATGAGGGACGGGTCCAACACAAATGACGAGGGTACCCACTGCCGATGTTCAGGCCCATAACCCTCCCAGTCCACCAAGTACTGCAACCCGCGACCCCGGCGCCGGGAGTCCAGGATGGAGGAGACAGGCCAGGCCGGATGGCCATCAATCATCCGGGGCACGGGTTGCGCAGCAGGAGGAGGGCAAAGGGGGTCGGAGACTGCCAGCTTCACCTTGGATACGTGGAAGGTGGGATGGATGCGGAGGGAGGGGGGAATAGCTACACGCACAGCCACCGGGTTGATAATCCTGGTGATGGGGTATGGGCCCATAAAACGCTGTGCCAGCTTCCTCCTCTCGCCCTTTAAAATGACGTCCTGGGTTGACACATAGACACGCTGACCCACCTGGTACGCTGGGGCAGGTCTCCTGTGCCGGTCCGCCGTGGTTCTGTTGTGCTCCGCCATGCGTAAAAGTGCATTGCGCGCTGATGCCCAGATGGAGCGGAACTGCCTGAGGTGCGCCCGAACTGAGGGAACAGTTACCTCACTCTCCTGCGCTGGGAAAAGAGGGGGGTCATAGCCCAGGGACGCCTTAAAGGGAGACATCCCTGTAGCAGAAGAGCGGGCGGTGTTGTGGGCGTACTCAACCCAGGCGAGATGGTTACTCCAGGACGTAGGTTTAGACGCAGTGACACAGCGGAGCGCAGCCTCTAGCTCCTGGTTGGTCCGCTCGCACTGCCCGTTGGTTTGGGGGTGGTGGCCGGAGGAGAGGCTCACCTTGGCTCCCAGGGCATTGCAGAATGATCTCCAAACCTCTGAGGAAAATTGGGGCCCCCGGTCCGAGACCACGTCCACCGGAATCCCGTGCAGCCTGACCACGTGCTGGACTAGGAGATCCGCCGTCTCCAGGGCGGATGGAAGACCTCGTAGCGGGATGAAGTGCACCGCCTTGGAGAAGCGGTCTACAATGGTCAGGACGGTGTCGAAGGTGTTTGAGACTGGGAGTCCGGTGACGAAATCCAGGGCGATATGCGACCAGGGCCTGCCAGGGACGGGCAGAGGCTGGAGCAAACCCGCTGGAGGGGCATTACCTGACTTACTGGTGGCACATACTGGGCAGGCCCGGGCGTAGCGGGCAGCGTCCCTCCACAGGCCCGGCCACCAGAAGGACCGTTGAAGGAGGTCGATCATCCGGGAGGAGCCAGGGTGGCAGGTGAGCTTGGATGTATGTAGCCAGTGGATGACCTCCCCCCGAACCGTGGATGGCACGAACAGCCTCCCCTCCGGTCCGCCGCCAGGGTCAGGTTCCACTTCCTGCGCCTTCCGGATCTTGCTTTCTATGTCCCAGGTGATGGCTCCCACGATGCACGACCTGGGCAGGATGGTGTGGACCGTGTCCTCAGACTCCTCAGGGGCAAACTGCCTAGAGAGGGCGTCGGGCAGGCCGTTCTTGGAGCCAGGCCTGAAGGTGATGTTAAAACGGAACCTGGCAAAGAACAAGGACCAGCACGCCTGGCGGGCGTTCAGACGCTTGGCAGATCTCAAGTACTCCAAGTTCTTGTGGTCAGTCAGGACCACGAACGGCAGGTCCGCCCCCTCTAGCCAGTGACGCCACTCCTGCAGCGCAAGCTTGATGGCGAGGAGCTCTCTGTCCCCCACGTCGTAATTCCGTTCTGCCGGGGACAAGCGCCGAGAGAAGAAAGCGCAGGGCCGTTTGACTCCATCACCTGGCGACCTCTGAGATAGAACTGCCCCCACTCCTGTGTCCGAAGCGTCCACCTCCACGATGCACTGCAGCGACGGGTTGACTTGGCTAAGGACCCGGGAGGAGGAGAACTCCGCCTTCAGCGCCTGAAAAGCAGCCGCGGCCTCTTCGGTCCACCGGAACGGGACCTTAGGGGACGTGAGGCGGGTCAGAGGGCCGACGATGGTGCCAAAATTAGGGACGAAGCGGCGGTAGAAATTTGCAAACCCGATGAATTGTTGCACCTGTTTTCTCGATGCAGGTGTAGGCCATTCCACCACCGCCTTCACCTTCACTGGGTCCGGAAGCACCTGGTCGTGGGAGATGATGAACCCGAGGAAGGATGTTGTCTTTGCGTAGAATTCACATTTTTTGGCCTTCACATACAACCGGTTCTCCAGCAGCCTTTGGAGGACCCGCCTCACATGGACCCGGTGCTCATCCCTGGATTTGGAGAAGATGAGGATGTCATCCAGGTAGACGAACACAAAAAGGCCAATGAAATCCCGGAGGACGTCATTAATTAGGCGCTGAAAGACGGCTGGAGCATTGGTCAACCCGAACGGCATCACCAGGTACTCGAAGTGGCCGTTCGGGGTACGGAAGGCTGTCTTCCACTCATCTCCCTCCCGGATCCGGACGAGGTGGTATGCGCTGCGTAGATCCAGCTTGGTGAACCAAGTCGCCCCCTGGAGGGAGTGGAAGGCGGTGTCCATGAGTGGCAGGGTGTAGCGATCCTTCTCCGTGATATCATTTAGGGCGCGATAGTCGATACAAGAACGGAGGGACCCGTCCTTCTTGCCCACGAAGAAGAATCCTGCCCCCAATGGTGATGACGAGGAACGGATAATTCCAGCACTCAGCGATTCCTTGAGGTAGGAATTCATGGTCTCCTTCTCCGGCGCCGACAGGCTGTAGAGTCGCCCAGAGGGTAAGGGTGCCCCCTGGCGGATGTTTATCGCACAGTCGTAGGGTCTGTGTGGAGGAAGAGACATCGCCTTGGACTTGCTGAAAACCATACCCAGGTTGTGAAATTCAGATGGCACCAGGGAGAGATCCGGGGGCGCTGCGTCCGTAGGAGTGGGAGAAGAGGACGGAGAGCAGGCAGCGGACTGCAAGCAGGTGCTCATACAGAATGTACTCCATGCCGACACCCTGGCAGACTTCCAATCCAAGACGGGGTTATGGAGGCGAAGCCAGGGGTATCCCAGGATGACGGGCGACACAGAGTTGGGGAGGACGTAGAAGGTTATTTCCTCCCGGTGGTTCCCAGAGATGATCACAGGAACAGGGACGGTCTGATGTGTTACTCTCCCCAAGGAGACATGGGAGAGGTTGACCAGGGCGAGAGGAGATTTGAGGACTTGGCAACGGATGCCCAATCGGGTTGCCAGGCTTTGTGAAATAAAACTGCCCTCCGCACCCGAATCCACCAGTGCATGAGTGAGATGCCCAGTGGAGTTGTGACAAAATCGGACGGGCAGCTTCAATTGGGAGAGGGGATTTAACCGATTGATGTCTGCGAGGCCCCCTACAGTGACTCGCGGACCCCGCCATTTGGCTTCTGTGGGCAAAGCTCCACCGTGTGTTGACTGTCTCCGCAATACATGCAGAGATCCAACTCACGGCGGCGTTGTCTCTCCGCAGGGGGGAGCTTTGTCCAACCCGTCACCATCGGCTCCGACTCCTCGGGGCGCGATGGTGGCGGCGTCGCCAGGGGGCGAGCTTGGAACAGGCGCGACGAGGCACCACGAGAGCGAGAAGAAGACGACTTCCGCCCCGAGGAGCGCTCGCGCAGCCTGTTATCCAAACTGATGGCTAGGGACGTTAGCTCCGCTAGAGTCTCCGGGATGTCCCGCCCAGCCAGTTCATCCTTCAGATCATCATTGAGACTGCGGAGGAAGAGGCCGCAGAATGAACGTTCATCCCAGCCCAATTCCTCCGCCGCTACCCGGAAGTCGATCGCATAGTCCGCTGCCGACCGGCTTCCCTGCTGGAGACTGAGAAGCCGATTGACCTGGACGGTCTCGGTACGAGAATGATCAAAGACCTCCAGGAATTGTCTCACGAATTGGCCATAGGTGAGGGTGGCGTAACTGGGCCTCGCCATTACGGCGTAAGCCCAAGTTAGTGCTCGCCCCTCTAGGAGATTCCCAATGTAGCCAATTCGGCTATGATCTGAAGGAAAATCTCCGGGCACACGGTGGAACACGGACTCACACTGCATTATGAACCCCCGCGCTCCGCTGAGCTTACCGCTAAAGCGGGCGGAGGTCGGAATGGGCGTGAGCCGAGCCGGTGCTACCGGAGCCGGCTGGACGGCCGCTGGAGCAGCAGGAGCCGCGCCACCCTGACGAGCCGGGGGGAACGGCTGTTGGGGGTCCAAGCGGTCCAATCGGTTAGTGATAATAGTTAACTGGTTTAAAATCACCTGTTGCTGGTGAGCTATTAGGTCCACTCGAGCCTCGAGAGTGGAAAGTCGGCGTGTGAGCCCGCCGTCTGCCGAGCCGCTCTGCTGAAGCCGTACTGACATAATGCACGGCTCAGGAGACACACACGCAGGCTCAGAGTAGATCCAATAGCTTTATTAACAACAAGTGTGTATGGATGTGTGTCTGCGAGGTGTGAATGTATTGGTGGTGGCGTCTGCGTCGGGCACGGAGGCAGGAGACCGTACAGCCGGACAACCCTATGGGAGAAGCAAAGGGAGAAGGGTGACGGGCACACACCAACACAGGAGATGTAAAAATAGTGATAAGCTTACTTGGAGTTAGCAGGTGGCTGGCACAGCAAGGACGAGGTCCGGGAGACAGCGACCTGGAGAGCCCGGTGCAGCAGCGAGGGAATGGAGACGGAGAGGAATGGTCCGCCGCCAGGAAATCCACCTGTGCACAGGGGAGCAGACTTGGAGAGGAAAAAGGTAAGGGCTTCTTACCGAGATGTTTGCTGAGTAGTAGAGGTTACTCACAGTAATCGTGACGAGTGAAGTCTGACGGCTTCAGGCCGAAGCCCAGGGCGAGGCGGCTTAAATCCCTCGCCGCTGATGAAGTGCAGGTGTGCGTGCAGCTGGCGCCGCAGATGGGCGGCGAGGTGTGACACTGGCTAAAAGTAACTGTAAATATTCCACAATTGTTATTCACGCTGGCATTAATGACATCCGTCTCCGGCAGTCGGAAGTCACGAAACTTAATGTAGAATCGGTGTGTGACTTTGCAAAAACGATGTCTGCCACTGTAGTATTCTCTGGGCCCCTCCCCAATCTGACCAGTGATGACATGTTTAGCCGCTCGTCATCCTTGAACTGCTGGCTGTCTGTGTGGTGTCCTGCAAATAACGTGGGCTACATTGACAATTGGAGCTCTTTTTGGGGAAAACCTGGTTTTATGAGACGAGACAGCATTCATCCCACTTTGGATGGTGCTTCTCATTTATCTAACAATCTGGCATCTTTTTTATCCAAATTTCCAAAACCCTGACTACTCAGAAGCCATATTTCCATTAGTATCACCTTGACTTTACTTTTTTCTACTCTTCTCACTAAGAGTTGGGACCAGGAAGCAGAGTCGCAGTCTTACACGCCTCTCTGCAGCTCCTCTTCATCCGCCACCCCTCAGCTTAGCCCCTGTCTTCCCCATCAGAGAATCGTTGTCTGTTCCCTCCAAAGTAAATAAAAATATAATGTATAAGAATCCCAAAGTGATAAAGCAAAATATTGGTAAAACTCAAATTAAACATAAAGCCTCTAAATTGAATGATTTGACCTCTCTTCCTCCTCATAATTTAAAAATTAAATGTGGTTTATTAAATATTAGGTCTCTAACTCCCAAGTCTCTGTTAGTCCATGATCTGTTAATTGATCATGGACTGATTGATTTAATTTCCCTTACAGAGACTTGGTTAGGGCAAGAGGATTATGTTGGTTTAAATGAATCAACTCCCTCTGGTTATTTAAACTGTCAAAATCCCAGAAGTTCTGGTCGTGGAGGAGGAGTAGCAACAATTTACCATTCCAAATTACTAGTTAATGTAAAGCAAAAAACATGTTATAATTCATTTGAGGGCCTGGTCCTCAGTATTGGGCACTTGAGCAATTTTAGGTTAAACCCAATTTTATTTGCCATAGTTTATCGTCCCCCATCAAACTACTCAGAACTTTTATCCGAATTTGCTGATTTCTTAGCTGATTTAGTGCTGAAATCTGATAGAATAATTATAGTAGGGGACTTTAATATACATGTGGATGTAGATAGTGACTGCCTTAATGTGGCATTTAATTCAATATTAGACTCGATTGGGTTTTCTCAGAAAGTAGGAAATTCTACTCATTACCTCCACCATACATTGGACCTTGTTCTGACATATGGCATAGAAATAGAAAATCTTGTAGTGTCTCCTCATAACCCTGTACTGTCAGACCATTGTCTGTTAACCTTTGATTTTACTATTTCTGACTATTTGGCTCAAATATTATTACAGTAGATGCCTCTCGGATGATGCTGTTACCAAATTTATGTAGATTGTTTCCTCTGTGCCATGTGTCAACACAACAGAAATAAGCTATAGACAGCTTGCTCCTTCTGTAATTGATAACATGGTGGATAGTGTTTCAGCTTCTCTGCATCAGACTCTAGACTTGGTGGCCCCCTTAAAAAAGAAAAAGTCTAATCAGAGATTTCTAACTCCTTGGTTCAACACAGAAACTCATAGCTTAAAACAGAAGACTCGTCAATTAGAAAGAAAATGGCGCTCCACTAATTTAGATGAAATCTATTTAGCTTGGAGAAATCATCTTTTAATTTATAAAAAATCTCTTAGAAAAGCTAGAACGAGTTGTTACTCTGCATTAATAGAAGAGAACAAGAATAATCTCAGGTTTCTTTTCAGTACTGTAGCCAGGTTGACAAAGAGTCAGGACTCTGTCAATCCTAGCATTCCCTTAGAGCTTACTAGTCAGGACTTTATGAACTTTTTCAATAATAAAATTTCATCCATCAGAGATAAAATCAATCAGATTCTTCCCACAGTTAACTTAAATACTGTAACTACTACAACTCCTTCAATTGATGTCTGTCTTGATGAGTTCACTCCAATCGACCTTTGTGAGTTAGACAAAATAGTTTCCTCATCCAAACCTTCAACTTGTCTTTTAGACCCTATTCCTACCAGGATATTTAAAGAAGACTTCCCACTTATTGGTAGCTTTATTCTTCATATAATCAATTCTTCATTAACTTTAGGCCATGTACCGCAGGCTTTTAAAACGGCTGTAATTAAACCCTTACTCAAAAAGCCAACGCTAGATCCAGGAGCTTTAGCTAACTATAGACCAATCTCTAATCTCCCTTTCATTTCAAAAATCTTAGAAAGAGTTGTTGCTACGCAATTATTTGACCACCTGCAGGGAAATGGTTTACTTGAAGAGTTTCAATCTGGGTCTAGAATCCATCATAGTACTGAAACAGCCTTAGCGAAGGTCACTAACGACCTCCTCATTGCATCTGATAATGGACTAGTTTCTGTACTTATCCTTTTAGACCTTAGTGCAGCTTTTGATACTATCAATCATAATATTCTACTTGATAGATTAGAACACTATGTTGGACTTAATGGAACTTCATTGCAGTGGTTTAGATCTTATTTATCTGATAGGTTCCAGTTTGTTCAGGTAAATAATGAGTTTTCTTTCAACTCAAAGCTTAGTCATGGAGTTCCACAGGGATCTGTGCTAGGCCCTACTCTTTTTAGTTTATATATGCTTCTGTTAGGCAACATTATTAGAAAGCACTGTATACATTTTCATTGTTATGCAGATGACACACAATTATACCTGTCAATGAAGCCAGATGATAGTAATCAATTAGCCAAGTTAGAAGCCTGTCTTAAGGAAATCAAAGCTTGGATGACTTGTAATTTCCTGCTATTAAATTCAGATAAGACTGAAGTCATTCTTGTTGGTCCAAAAAACCTTAGAAATTCCTTTCCAAATCAAACTTTCAGTTTGGATGCAGTTACTCTTTCTCTTAATAGCTCTGTGAGGAACCTTGGAGTTATTTTTGATCAGGATTTGTCCTTCAATTCACATATTAAATTTGTTTCTAAGACTGCCTTCTATCATTTGCGTAATATTGCCAAGATTAGGAGCATCTTGTCTCAGAGTGATGCTGAGAAACTGATCCACGCTTTTGTTAGCTCGAGATTAGATTATTGTAATTCTTTATTATCAGGCTGTCCTAAAACATCTTTAAAAAGTCTTCAGCTGATCCAAAATGCTGCTGCAAGAGTTTTAACAGGTACTAGAAAGAGAGATCATATCTCTCCGGTTCTGGCCTCCCTTCATTGGCTTCCCATAGAGTTTAGAATTAAGTTTAAAATCCTTCTTCTTACTTTCAAAGCTCTAAACAATCAGGCTCCTTTTTATTTAAAAGATCTGATACTACTGTATTATCCAAACAGAGCACTATGCTCCCAAAATGCAGGATTACTTGTAATACCTAGAATCTCCAAAAGTACAATGGGAGGCAGAGCCTTCAGTTATCAAGCTCCTCTCCTGTGGAATCAGCTGCCAATCTGGATTCGGGAGTCAGACTCAATCTCTGTTTTTAAGAATAGGGCTAAAACCTACCTTTTTGATATAGCCTACAATTAGGGAGGGTTCATGTGTTTCTGAGCCCTCCCTTAGTTATGCTGCTAATAGGTTTAGTCAGCCGGGGGACCTCCAGTAATGCATTGGGCCTCACTCCTTTCCTCACTCTCTATGAAATATTTTTTTTGCTGGTCATTAACATTTGTTTGTTCTCTCCCATAGATTGAGTCCCCATCGTGCTGTTTGCTCTCTACATGTCTGTTCTTTTCATCTTCTCTATCCCCTCACCCCCCAGCCAGTCGCAGCAGATGACTGCCCCTCCCTGAGCCTGGTTCTGCTGGAGGTTTCTTCCTGTTAAAAGGGAGTTTTTCCTCTCCACCGTCACCAAGTGCTTGCTCACAGGGGATCGCCTGATTGCTGGGGTTCCCCCCTACAGTTGATAGTGCTATGAGATGACTGTTGTTGTGAAATGGCGCTATATAAATAAATTGAATTGAATTGAACTTACCCAGCTGTACACAGAATGTGGAGAAATGGTTGAAAAGGAGCTGCAAAGTCTGCCATACTTCGCTACTATGTCAAATTTGTGGTTAAGTCGTGCATCTGAACCATATATGAGTCTCACTGCCCACTTCATTGATCAAGATTGGAATTTGAAAAGCAAATGTCTTCAGACTTTCCTGAAGACCATACAGGTGAAGTCACTGCTTTAGGACTGGCCAAAGCATCCTGGAGACTGAGTGAAGATAAACAAGTCTGCATCACAACAGACAGTGAGACAAATATAGTGAAGGCCTCATCACTCAACACGTGGGCACAGTTGCAATGCTTGGGGCATGTACACCACTCAGCTATTGGTAAGTTAGTGAGCAAAATATTATAAAATATTTATATTTTATGTTTTATAATTATTTGAAACACAGTTGTATCATGTTCTGCACTACATTTGCCAAGTTCAACTTCTGACAAAATAAATATTTGTAATCTTGTTATAACTTCACATCTCATTTAGGAGTAAAAATGAACCTTTAAGCTCGACAGAAAGAGTAATTTGATTCATATCGCTATATATCGATATCAATCAATAAGAAAAAAAAATTATTGTGACTGCAATTTTTTTCACATTGCCCAGCCCTACATCCTTAGTTTAGTTTATTGGTTTATTTGTCCGGGACCATGTACAGAAAAAAAACATTAAACACATGGTAAAGATGCTCTTTAACAGTTCATAGCATTCTCACTAATTTCCATCTGTAGTCCCTGAGGCAGGCAGGAAGATATTAAAAGAAAAACAGCACAGATAGTGTTGGAAAATGTATAAATGTATATATGTGTTAACATTTCATAATGAACAATGCTTGTGTAACTGTTTTTTCTCTGTGCTGTACCTGACACAGGAACTGCTGAAGTAATATCTTTGCATGAGAAGTTTAATCTGCCCTGTAACAGTGTAGCCAGACACACTGGAGATGCTTATGTTAGCCAACTATGTTTATACCTTATATGGAGTTGTTTCCCTTTTTCTGTCTCGCGAGATGAGAATTTGTTATGTGATTTTGTGCTTTCTGTTACTCCCAGTGTGGGAGCAGCAGATGCTTTTTCTGTCATGTATAAAAGGGAGGTGCTGACTCTACGCACCAGCATTCACTCCCGTCTGTAACCAGAGGTGTGTTGTGATTTGCTCCTTGCAAGTAAAAACCTTTGATTATATTTATGTCTCGAGTCTGATTAAGGTACGAACCTAACAGAGTACTATCATTTCTATGAGTCTTGAGTTTCAGATTCCTGACATTCGTGGTGCCGTGACCCGGATGGCCAATATCCAGACGGAGTGAGCAGACAGCCGGACCTCCAGGTTGAAAAAACCATGCATGGTCTGACCTAACGGTCAGTTTTGGAAACCCGCCTTCAGGGAACTCTGTGAGCGCCGGTGTCCTGACTCTGTCTGGTGACGGTCATCCGCATTAACAGAGTCCTAGAAGTGAATGAAATTTATTCTCCTATCTCGGGAAGAAAGCCAATTGTCATTACCAAGAACCACAGGTCAGCTGACGAGCAAGTAATGGTAGTATAAGGTGGCGCCCTGTACTTTCCCTGTTGGTTAAAGCTATTGTAGGAATACAATGGTTTTGTGAAGTAGTGTGACGGCGATTCATAACTGCTTTTGGTCAGGTTTAAAAATAAACAGGGTGAGTGGCCAGGTTTTAAAATAAATAGGGTGGAGGAATTCACCCCAAAAATTGGGCAGTAATAGTGTTACAGTCGGCGTGCTGATAACGTCCCTGACCACAAAAATTGACCCCAAAATTGGGCAGTAATAGTGTTACAGTGGGCGTGCTGATAACGTTCCTGACCACGCGATAATGGGAAATTGTGCTGGAAAATCGGATAGGCAGACGAATAAACAAAGGAAGAAAGAGGACATAGCGCGCAGGACTGTTAAAAATTTTAATG
Source organism: Pholidichthys leucotaenia (assembly GCA_020510985.1). Lineage (NCBI taxonomy): Eukaryota > Metazoa > Chordata > Actinopteri > Cichliformes > Pholidichthyidae > Pholidichthys > Pholidichthys leucotaenia. The sequence goes on along the minus strand of CM035844.1, from coordinate 288,642,597 downwards.
ACAGAAAAAATGAAAAACAACAAGTGAAGGATCCGGATACTATTTAATCACTGCTGCAAGTGCTATTTGTTTTATATTGGTAACCTGTTGTTATTTGTTTTATATTGGGAACGCTGTGAGTGAGAAAGGAAAAGTTTATAAAAAAAAAGTAGAGAAGGGCATTTTTGCTCAGTACAGTTGTGGAATGTGAAAGGAGGGGCTGCTGGAGGAGCAGCTCTCTTGCTCTCTCTCTCTCTCTCTCTCTCTCTCTCTCTCTCTCTCTCTCTCTCTCTCTCTCTCTCTCTCTCCTTTTGCCTCAGGGGCGGGGGAGAGGCAGATTTGGCCTGTAGAAAAAACAGAAGTGTGAATTTTTGCTCAGCTCAGTTGAAGAATGCAAAAGGCGGGGTTGTGTGCCTCACAAGGCTTGGGAGATGCTGAGTTGCATAAAGGAAATATGAAAAAACAGTGGGATTCAACAGTGACTCAAATGCTATTATCTATTCTTTGTGTGTGAGCCTTAGATAGAGGCAGTGTAGAGAGAACAAAACTCCTCTGTTCTCTATTTGTGTGTGTGTGTGTGTGTGTGTGTGTGTGTGTGTGTGTGTGTGTGTGTGTGTGTGTGTGTGTGTGTGTGTGTGTGGTTGATCTGTGAAGAAAGTGGTCTAAATATGGGTACTTTTACAAGGTTTTGGGTTTTTATTTTTTCAATTTAACTCTGTGTGGTCTTGATTAATGTTGCGTACGTGATAAACTATTGACATATTTTTAAAAAAAGCAATTTTGACGCATTACTGACCTTTGTCCTTGACTGAAACATGACAGTGCACTTTATAGAAAAAAGGACTGACGTGTGACAATGTGACTACAGGCTATGCTATGATCATATTATGATGTCATTTAATAATGCCTAATCACTGAAGGTTTTATGTTTACCCTATATCACATGATTTAAAGCACAGAGGTTCAAAACAGATGAAATATTAATGTGTCTGTGCATATGATCTGCCAGAGGCTATGGATTATCAGACAAAGGTCTTGGAGAAAGAATCCTTAAATTGATAAGCATTTTTTGAAGCCAAGTATGACTTTGTATGACATTGTAGATAACATAAGCTGTACTGATTCAAATGACTTTGACTTTACAAATGTAATGTTTATATGATTTTATACTGATGTTACTCACCACATAATGGTGCGGTAACATCATATTTCAGAAATGTGACAGTAATGAGGGATGTGCTTCTCCTAATTCAGCGGTGGCCAAGCTGGGCCGGGGTGAACTACATTGCACTCCATAATTTACCAAGGAATGTATGAAATAGGGACATTCCTTGTAAAACATTAAATCAAATTCTAATTAGGCAAAACGTCCGCCTTTCCTTTGACTGAAAGAATGTGACACAATATTTCAAATTCAACCCATCTGTGTTCAACTGGACAAACTGATCTTATTTATCAATGCTGAAGCATATCAAAAATGCACAGATAGTGATTTTATTTTTCTTAAATAGAATTTGTAAACTATTTCAAGAGATGTCACAAAAAGAAGCTATAATTATTGAATTCTTATTTTTGAGGGAACTGGGCTACCTGCAAATTTTATTTAAAATTAAAAATGGTAGCACACTTCCTTTCAGTAAAGGAATTAAAACAAATACCCTGTAACTTTGGTGCATGTGAGTCTCCATGTATCAAACAGGGGGTATCAAAGAAATTAATTAACAAATAATTAGCAATCCTCAGAAAAATAGATAATGCATAAAAATTATCAATAAATGATTGATGATGAATTCAATTCAACTTTATTTACATAAGCACTCCTCATTTCATTTTCTGTAATGCCCAAGATATAACTAAAACACATGCTGGGCAATACAGACCACTTTTTATTATTCATGGGATAATACAAATAATAAGATCATGCCCTCTATTATCCTACACATTCCCCATGCCGTGAAGGGGGTTTTTACAGCAGGACAACCATTCCATATTGTTGCCAGCTAGACTGCTGTCGTACACTATAACCTTGTTGTCACAGCCACACCTTAAGCTTGTACCAAATTCTTCGTGGTTGTTTACTGATGGCTCATTTGTGAACGGCAGCTCTCTCTCAATACTTAGCAAGGGAGGAAGAGAGCGACAGGCTTGCTCTGTAAAAATAGAAGTGTGCTTATGCTGTAACAGTGTTGTCTGGGGTCCTGATTGGGTCCTTTCACTTCCGCCTCCCAAAGAGAGCAGACGCCTTTTTCTTCTCTCCTGCTCTGACTTATCTCCTTCCTCCTCTCATTTGAGCTGCACTATCTCCACGGACAGCCAGCTGCATGGCCCAAGGACAATGCCAGCAGCTAAGACAAAACATCTCCTGCCAAAGAGACTTTGTTGTTCTTAACTGATACAAACACCTACACTCAACACTACACCCACACTGACTCAAAAACTGATGAAAAAGATCACTCACTCACTGCTCTCTTTGTGTCCTTGTGTACTTTTTTGTCTGCTAACTGTGCATTGAGGGCTTTTTTTCTTGTAATCATAATATTGATCATATATGACCAATATTCTGACAATCAATGGTTTTTTGCTCCTTCCTATTGTATTATCCTTTTCTTCCCTATGCATCCTGTACCCATCTGATGACAGGCGCGTTCACAGATGCTGCCGTGTCACCGGAAATGCAGGTCATTTTCTGTGTCAAGTCAAATCCCTCGTATGTTATCAGTTTTCATATCTGTTAATGTACTTGGCAATAAATCCTTTCTGAGTCTGAGTCTAATTGTGTAAGAATTCCACAACCTGCATCACCTCCAACAGCTGAACTATTGGCTACTAACCTGAATGTAACTATCTGTGCAGACAGTAAATATGCTTATAACGCATGCCACCTGCATACTGTTACCTTGAATCTGCGGGGGTTTGTCACCTCCACAGGAAAACCAGTAAACATCGACAGCAATTATTGTAACTATGTAATGTTCTGATGCTACCATGTTCTGTGTCAGTTATTCATTGCCCTGCCCACACTAATGGCACTGACTTGTCTAGCTGCGATAATCACTTGGCTGATAACGCTACTCACTGTGCTGCTATGTTTTAAAAGACTGTCAAAATAATATGGACCTTCCTCCTGTTTCATGTGTAAATAATTAGATATACATTTGGCTTGCCTGATGAAAATTTGCTCTGCCACCCACATTATACAAATGAGCTGTCCTGGTGGCACATGGCCAATCATGTGCCAACAGGAGGGAAATCAATGATGAGGATGATGAGGATGTTGGAAAAACTGTCCTAATATTTTGAAAGAAGTAACAAAAACATGCCAAAAGTGCATCATTTGTTTATAAAATAATGCTAAAGGAGCAATGGAAAGCTACAATATTGCTTGGTGTTGATTGACACCTTCACAAAGTGGACAGGAATTCATCACACATCCTCAGCAAATGCCGCATCTGTGTGTGTGAAACTCTATTGAATGATGCTCTTTCCGTTTTTGGGGTTCCAGAACTGATTTATGCAGATAATGGAACTCATTTTACAGCACAAACAGTTCAAGACTTAATAAGATCAAATTTCATAGTATCTACCACCCACAAAGTACAGGTTTTGTAAAAAGAAAAATGGTACAATCAAACAAATGCTGAGAAGAAAAAAAAAGTGCATGAAAAGGGTATTACTTGGCCAGAAGCCCTGAAATTAGTCAGACTAACCATTAACTCTATACTAGACCCAAAGACAGAATTATCACTCTTTGAATGTGCTTTTCACCGTCCTTATGTATTGCCTGACCTCTCACCACTAACCACGCCTAACAAATACACAGATCTTGGTGAACATCTCAGGGAATGTTTTGATTTTGTCAGAAGCTCTCTGCTCCACAGAAAGAAGCGGATAACCCGTTGCAACCTGGGGATTATGTCTTCATAAAGAACCACCACCGACAACACTAGACACTCCCACTCCCACTGCAGTACGTATTGCTGAATGACCATCTTGGATTCACCTTTCACACGTTAAAAGACTACGGGTGCCTGTAAGTGAACTAACTAACTTGTTTCCCTGAGTAAGTCCAGTTACAAAGGGGGCATGTCCTTTTAAGGACAAGGCCGTCTCAACCCTGGTGAAGAAAGAGGCCCGGAGGGGTACTCTCTCAGGTGGAAGCATGGCACCAAAATTATTGATGACTCTGTGTTCAGCACTTCTCCTGACAGTGGGGTGGTCATCTCTTTCTGATTCAAGGACAAGGAACCCACGAAGCATGGACAATGAACAATACGTGGATTATACGCATAATCTGTGGTACCAGGCAATGGTGGTTTTGGTGAGAGGACTGGAAATCAATACTTCTTGCTATGTGTGTTCATTGCTACCCCATTCACACAAGACTGCAATACCCATGATCCCTGTTCCAATGAGTGAAAAGAAAACGCCCGGAGCGACAATAGCGATGAACTCTCGTCTCAGTCTGTTTAATACAAGCAATAATGTTGGACATTGGTTGGTGGGGAATTTGTCAGAAAGGTATCTTAATAGATTGAATGTCACTATTCTGATTACACTGGGTCTAAGATTAGAATATTTAATACTATTGGGATTGGAACTTCTTTGCTTGCAGTTAAGAAGCCTTTAATGAAAGTAAAATCCTACACTGTTTGCTTCACCAATCTGCTTTCACAAAAATTGTAGTAAAAACAGTTTCAACCTGGGTTTTTCACAAAGATGCAATGATACTAGGGAAGTGACCTGTGAAGTGTCATATCATGATTCTGTTTGTAGAAATATATTTCACTTTCCCTATATTGCTGCTGGAAAATTCACCTTAAAGAGCAAAAATTGTACTTTTAACTGTAGCAATAATTCTACTGTTTTTTGGCCAAATGATGATGGGTATGGATTCTTGGAAAACCATGTTTGGGTTTGTGGATCTAATGTTTACTCATTGCTTCCTCCAGGATGGTGTGGCTGGTGTTACATGGCTATATTGTTCCCACACATCAGCATAAGGTCAAATCTTACACATGAAATGAAAACATCCTACTCCCATTATTATCATTCTGAACAAACTAAAATACACACCAGGGTAAAAAGAAGAAAAATAGAGATGCAACAGTTGGTGGGTAAACTATCTGGAAAACAGAGAATTAGTGATTTTAAAGGTATTATGAGTACTCTTTTTCCAATGTATGGCAGTGCTCTAGCTATACACCACATAAACGCATTAGCATGGACAATAGAAAATCTGATTGTATTAATGGAGCAAGGATTCACAACTTTAAATGAAGAACAAAAAGTAGCCATTTGAATGATATTTTACACTTACAGCATGGTTTAGATGAAGATAAAGGTTGGGGCTCCTGGGATTGATTTCAAAGTAAGAACTTGGTGGCAGAGTCTTTTGAAATAGTTAACCCCATTGATTGTGATATTAATTTTATTCTATGTGCTTTTCATGTGTGTCATTCCCTGTATAAGGTCCATGATAAGTAGAACTTTTGCTCAACACACTTTCATGTTACAATCTGTTATGCTCCAAAGAGAAGTCCCTGTACAATATACTGCCTTAAGACAGCAAAGTGATGGTGATTGTGATGACAAAACCACTGTTTAAATTTGGAAATGATACTTTATGAGGTCAATGCAGAAAATCAATTGAAGATGCATTGTACTGATGATTGTATGGGAAATGAAATTATGAAACGTTAAACAGGAGGGAATTGTTGGAAAATGTATAAATGTATATGTGTTAACATTTCATAATGAACAATGCTTGTGTAACTGTTTTTTCTCTGTGCTGTACCTGACACAGGAACTGCTGAAGTAATATCTTTGCATGAGAAGTTTAATCTGCCCTGTAACAGTGTAGCCAGACACACTGGAGATGCTTATGTTAGCCAACTATGTTTATACCTTATATGGAGTTGTTTCCCTTTTTCTGTCTCGCGAGATGAGAATTTGTCATGTGATTTTGTGCTTTCTGTTACTCCCAGTGTGGGAGCAGCAGATGCTTTTTCTGTCATGTATAAAAGGGAGGTGCTGACTCTACGCACCAGCATTCACTCCCGTCTGTAACCAGAGGTGTGTTGTGATTTGCTCCTTGCAAGTAAAAACCTTTGATTATAATTATGTCTCGAGTCTGATTAAGGTACGAACCTAACAGAGTACTGCGGCGGCATGAAATAATGTGGCGTTGTTGGAGGTTTTAAGTAGAGTTTTATTATATCATACCACCGTCACGAGCTCCGCTCCCAGCGCCGTGCAAGCGCGCCAAGAGCGAGCCCACGGCTCTCAGAGAAGGGACACAATGTCTGTGTCCTGCAGCAGGGTTGAAGTCAGATTGAGAGTGAGAGAGAGTTTGCGTTACAGAGTTGCAGCATATATACTCGACCACAACAATACATCAAGGGCATACCCCAGCAGTTGGTATGATCAAAGAGATAACAGAACAGGCATAAGACATTTGCATTTGAGAGACATATTGATCTCAGTCCCTAGGTCACAGTGAGGACAGGACGCATGAGCACAATGCATGAAAGGCAACCATTAACATCACAGAGGTGAGCCAGACGAAACGCGTCTGCCTGTAGACATTAATACACATTACACTGTTCTGTTATTTGCTCTAGCCGAGCGCTGTGTTTGACCAGTCTTTTTGTGGAGATTTACCTCAAAGCACATCTACATATGTAAGATGACAAGATGCATGAACACTTTAACTTCACGGCTGTAAACGCAGCATGCAGCGGAAAAACCCAGGAGTGCGAGCTGACTGTCTCTGTGTTCTGTCTGTGTGTTGTGGGGGTTTAATCAAACCGCTACAGTACTATCATTTCTATGAGTCTTGAGTTTCAGATTCCTGACAGATAGAAAGCAATTCAGGTTGGGTTTCAGAAACTGTTGACCCTGAAATAAGTAGGGAGTAAGTTTAAAAGGTAAAAAGATAAGAGAGCCAGACATAAAAACAATTTAAGAGTACAATTTCAAATCCCATTTAAAGGGGAGAGTCAATGCTGGCAGGCTTGATTATTAAAAATCATTTTTTTTAATTCTCTGTGGAAAAAACTCTGTAATTTGTTCTGGTCTTCAAAGCAATAAGGAGCTTGTTCCATTTCGTAACAGCTTTGTATGAGAATACTGATTGTTCAAAAGCAGTTTTACGTAGGGGGATGCAACAATGCCACCTAGAGGAAGTCTTTGTTATTCTAGTATTTTGTTCAGAAGTTAGTTACACAAAAAAGGGGCGGGGGTGCAGAACTATGGATAATTTTAAAGATCAACCGTGCATTTGTAAACATGATTACATTACTCAAATTACTCCCAGCGCCACACGAGTCGGCTGCCTTTTTGCAGCTGCGGCTCAATTCTGAGCTTCTTTCTCGTTTTTTATTTACTATCCATTTTTTTTCTTGCCACAACTTTCTGATCCTGTTACCCCATATCCATCACGGAGGCCAAGGACACATATTTAACCACACTGGCGTTGATATTAACCATGTTTCTGCTTATATCGCCAATGACTCCTGACCCAGTGAGCGGAGGAGCCATTGTTTACAGTAGGAGCCAGCTGTTAACATTGAGCTGCCCCATGGTGCTAACACAAAGACTCGAAATCCCACAAGAAATCAGGCGAAAATGACATGGATGTCGAGCTGGAGTGAAGCGATGTGCAAGGAGAATGAGGTACAGACCTGTCCTTGAATCCGTTATGGGAAATGTGAGATCACTGCTTAACAAGACGGACGAACTGGCGGCTATGTCCTGGTATTAGAGCGTCTTGAGAGAGATTAGCATTATGTTGTTTACTGAAACGTGGCTAAGGGAACTAGCAACAGATGCTAACATCAAACTGGAGAGTTTCCACTTAATACGGGCAGATCGGACACCAGACAGTGGGAAGAGCAGAGGCGGGGGGCTGATAATGTATGTGAGTAACGGTGTAATCCTGGTCACATCATGATTAAAGAACAATACTGCAGCAAGGACATTGAGCTGCTAGCTGTTAGCATGCAACCGGCATACCTCCCCAGAGAATTCTCACATATCGTCGAGATTGTTATTTATGTTCGCTCCTCTGCAAGCGCTGAGGTAGCGTGTGACGTCATCCACTCAGTCACTAGCAGGCTGCAGACACAGCACCCAAATGCTCTCTTGCTCATCTCTGGTGATTTCAAAAATACTTAACTGTCCTCCATTCTGCCCACTTTCACCCAGTATGTCACGTGCCACACCAGAGACAATAAAATACTGGACTTATTTTATGCAAACACCAGGGAGGCTTAAAGCTCATCACCACTCCCCCCCCTTGGAAGATCGAACTACAACTTGGTTCACCTCCTGCCTGTGTACAAACCCCTGATACACAGACAACCTCCTGTTACCCGCACAGTGAAAATATGATCTGAGGAGGTGGAGGACACTATGAAGGATTGTTTTGAATCCACTGTATGGGAGCAGCTTTGTGATCCACATGTTGAGGACACTGACAGCCTCACACACACCATCACAGACAACATCAACTTCTGTGTGGACAACACCGTACCCACCAAGACCATACGGTGTTTCTCAAACAACAAACCTTGGATCAACACTGAGATAAAGTCACTGCTGAAGGAGTAGAAAAGGATCTTCAGGTCGTGTAACAAGGAGGAGCTGAAGTCCGTACAGAGGGAGCGAAGGAGGAAGATCAAAGAGGGGAAGGACAGCTTCAGGAAGAAGATGGAGGACAAGCTGCAACAGAGTTGGAGAAGCCTCAAAACCATCTCTGGGCGCCAGAATACCTCCTCCCAAGCCACGGCGGGGGGGGGGGGGGGGGGTAGGGAATGGGTAAACAACCTGAACCTGTTTTTGACAGGTTTTTTTTGTGGGGGGGGGACTTATTTTGTACCCGTAGGTAGATTTGTTCTGCAGTCCGGTGACAAGCCACCAGCTGCCGGTCGCTGCGTGTGCAAGCACTCCTTAACTCCCTAACCTGCATGTTTTTGGCATGTGGGAGGAAACTGGAGAAATCCCGGAGTAAACCCACGCAAACATGGGGAGAACATGCAAACTCCACACAGATCACTGTTGGCCGGGGGCAGGGATCGAACCCACGATCTCATGATCCCCGTGATCCCCCGGCCGAGGGTAAACTGTGCTGCCACGGTGCTAACCACTGCGCCACCGTGCAGCCCGAGGTTTGACCAACTGCTTTCTTCTCTGCCTGCCCACCAACCACTGCTGCCTCCACCTTCATCTAGTCCTGCTGTCCATGGCCTCCCTCCAACACCACCCCTTCTCCCAACACACAGCCCCCTGCCCCAACCTGACCCTCACTAAAACCCAGGTGAGAGCTGAGGAAGATCAAGGCGAGGAAGGCTGCAGGTCCGGACGGCATTAGCTCGAGGCTCCTCAAGTCCTGCACAGACCAGCTGTGTGGGATCGTGGAGCACGTCTTCAGCCTGAGCCTGAAGCTGGGGAGCGTACCACAGCTGTGGAAAACATCCTGTGTGGTACCCGTACCAAAGACCCCTCACCCCAAGGACCTGAACAACTACAGACCAGTGGCCCTCACATCACACCTAATGAAGACCCTGGAAAGGCTGCTCTTTGCCCACTCTGCCCCCTGGTGGGACCAGTGATGGATCCACTTCAGTTTGCCTACCAGCATGGCATCCCTACCAGCATGGCATCGGGGTCAGAATCAGAATCAGCTTTATTGCCAAGTATATTTACAGGTAAACATACGAGGAATTTGACTTGACATTGGGCGCGCACGTTAGGCGCATCCAATGAGGCGGCAGCCATGCAAGGCGCCTGTCATAACAGTGGGGGGTAAAGAGGGGGAGGAGGGGAGAGGGGGGGAAACACAATAGGCAGAGAGAAAAAAGCATTGTTGATCAAAATAAACCTCATTTTATGACCAAAATTGTGATTACAAGAAAAAAACTCTCAAATGCACAATTAGCAGACAATAGAAAGATCACACAATAACAAGCGAGAGAGACCAGTGTATGTAGTCAGCATATGATCAGTGTGTAATGCAGTGTGGAGGTGTGTCAGTTGCTGGTGAACGGCAGAGGGCACCCCCTGGCAACGGATAGTCATGTGTTCTACACGGCATGTCCAGAGTTTATCTCTCCTCATGCAGGTGGCAAGTTCTGTAAACACATGAGCGCTGTCCTTGAGGAGCTCGATCTGCAGAACAACAGCCATTGTTTGTCGATGTTTGGGTTAGCAGAGCCGCTTCTTCCGCTTATCATCATCGAGGAGGAATGTAAACAGGGCACCAAAACAAGGTCAAATCTGCACAGTGCACACAGAGAATAGAATTTTCCTCTCTCATGCGTTTCTGCGCTTCATAATTTCCATATACAGGCTTAAAACATTCCTGGAGAGCACTAGCGACTCGCAAGATGTATTCCACCATCTGAATCAGTTCCCATTCAGTTCACCATGCCACTGTTCGTGCCCTCCCCAACTGGTCGAATTTGGTGAAGGAGCTTGCCTGGGTCCGCGTTGAACAGCTCCTTAACCATCCACAATTTCTGATACATCAGGAGCTCCAAAGCCAAAAAAAGTCCTGTGATCATGCCAATAGATGTCTTCTGCTCCAATCTTACAGACACATGCGTCCCAATGTTCATGAGTCTTCCCCTTGGGTTCCCCCTTGACCCGATCTTCTTTTAAAGTGGTGGCAATCACATTTAAGCCGCTTTCCAGATCCATAATTTCCTTTTAGATTAGGATTCAGCAGAAGGAGCGACTAAACACAGACAAAACGCAACATTGCAAGCTGGGATCAGAAGGGAGAGGATTAGGAGGGAGAAGGAAGAAAGGCGTCTGCTCTCTCTGAGTGCCGGAAGTAGAGGAGGGGTGGAGGGGTGGAGGATGCAGTGATCTTCCTCCTACATCGTTCCCTGTCCCACCTGGAGAAGCCTGGGAGCACTGCGAGGATCATGTTGTTTGATTTCTCCAGTGCTTTCAACACCATCCAACCAATGATGCTGAGGCACAAGCTACTGTGTACAGGGGTGGACCAGCACCTGTCATTGTGGATCCTGGACTACCTCACAAACCAACTACAGTTTGTGAGAACCCAGGACTGTGTGTCTGACACCATCATCTGCAGTATGGGGGGCCCACCAGGGAACAGTTCTGGCTCCCTTCCTGTTCACCCTCTACACTGACTTTTTACACAACACACCACACTGCCATCTACAGAAGTTCTCTGGTGACTCTGTGATCATCGGTCTCATCTCTGATGGGGATGATGCACAGTACAGAGAACTTATTCAGGACTTCGTGGACTGGTGCCTATGGAACTGCCTCCACATCAATGCGAGGAAAACTAAGGAACTGGTGGTGGACTGCCACAGGCAAGGACAACCCCCCACAGCACCAGTAAACATCCAGGGAACAGACATTGGGATGGTGACATCTTACAAGTACCTGGGTGTTCACCTGAACAATAAACTGGACTGGTCACACAACACCAACACACTCTACAAGAAGAGGCAGCGCAGGCTGTTCCTCCTGAAGATACTGAGGTCTTTTGGAGTGCAAGGGGCACTCCTGAAGACCAATTCAGTGGTGGCAGCCACCATCTCATTTGGAGTGGTCTGCGGGGGCAGCAGCATCACGGCAGCCGACAGGAAGACATTGAACAGACTGATCAAAAAAGCCAGCTTTGTTCTGAGGTGACACCTCAACCCAGTGGAGGAGATAGAAGAGAGGATGGTGAATAAGCTCCTGTGGGGTGCCTCAGGGTTCTATTCTGGGTCCACTTTTATTTGTCCTATATATGCTGCCACTTGGTTCTAATATCAGCAAATTTAAAGGTGTGTCTTATCACTGTTACGCTGACGATTTACAGCTACTTTTTTCTTTTAAGCCTGACCATGTTGACAATTTAAAAATTATTCATGATTGTCTGTCTGCAATTAAGGACTGGATGTCTAGTAACTTTTTGCAACTTAATGCTGATAAAACTGAAGTCCTTATTGTAGCACCTGATAATCTAATTCCTAAGTTGGTTAATAGCATTGGTTCATTAAGCTCTAACGTACGGTCTAATCTAAAAAATCTTGGTGCCATTTTCGATCAATCGATGGGTTTTGATCAGCATGTCAAATCTCTGACCCGGAGTTGCTTTTTCCACCTTAGGAATATATCCAAAATTAGGTCATTGGTTTCCTACAGTCAGTTAGAAATCATTATTCATGCCTTTATTTCTTCATGTTTGGACTACTGTAATGCTCTTTTCACATGTCTTAGCAAATCCTCTTTACACCGCCTACAGTTAGTCCAGAAAGCTGCTGCAAGATTACTAACTAGGTCCAGTAGATTCTGTCATATCACTCCTGTTTTGGCCTCCTTGCATTGGCTTCCTGTAAATTATAGAATTGATTTTTAAGTTCTTGTTCTTACTTACAAAGCCATTCATGAAGAGGCGCCTTTTCATATTAGTGACCTGCTCTCTCTACACCAGCCCAGCAGGTCTCTCAGGTCTTCTCATCAGAATCTACTGGTAGTCCCTAGCACTAGGCTCAGAACCAAAGGCGACTGAGCCTTTGCTGCTGTTGCTCCCAGACTGTGGAACTCCTTGCCTTTTGAACTTAGATCTGCACCTTCCATTGGTGTTTTTAAGAAGCAACTAAAGACCCACCTTTTCAGCCTGGCTTTTTAATTAACTATGTGCTGATTGTATTTTTATGTGCTTTTACTGTCTACTTTGGTTTTTTTTACTGTTTTATGTGCCTGTGTTTTTATTTTGTTTTGTTTTTTTACCATGTTAAGCACTTTGTGACCCTGTCTGTGAAAAGTGCTCTATAAATAAACGTATTATTATTATTATTATTATTATTATTATTATTATTATTATTATTATTATTATAAGCTGTCATCTCTGGTGGAGTCCAAGTCCCACCCCATGCAGAACACGCTGAATGCAATGAGGAGTTCATTTAGTGGTAGGCTGTGTCATCCTAGGTGCATGACGGAGAGGTTCCACAGGTCCTTCCTACCTATGGCTGTCAGACTTTATAACCTCACCAGGGCTACTCGTAGAGGTTGTATTGAATGTACCAAGCGTAACAACCTTGCACAATAGAAATCACCCCCTCCAATACACAACTAGGACAATAACAATCATTACTGAGGGTGGCAACAACACTGATTCAAATGCAAAATATACTGTCTGGGTACATATTCATATTCTGCAGGGTAACTTAAACTGTAATGCTGTTATTCCATCTAGCTGCTCCTGCACTGTGTATATATCCGTGTACATATGTAATATTCATTTACTGCTTTGGCTAACCAGTTCTTATTGGTAAATGGTATTCACTTATATAGCGCTTTTATTCTCATCTCTAGATGACCAAAGCGCTTTACAGATCCTGCTATCCACCAATTCACACACACATTCACACACTGATGGCAGCATAGCTGCCATACACCGGCGCTGGCCTGACCCACCAGGAGCAACTGGGGGTTCAGTGTCTTGCTCAAGCACACTTCAACATGCAGACTGCAGACAGAGTGGCAATCAAACCCCTGGCCCTCTGATCAGTAGTCAGCCATACTACAGCTCCGCCACAGGTCTTATTAGCTATTGCTCTGAGTGCTGCTATCCCTTCGCTGCTGTAATCCTGGAATTTCCCTATTGTGGGACTAATAAAGGCTTATCTTATTTTCAAAGCTTAACATCTTATGTTTGGCAAGTATACCACAATGGTGACACTGTCATGTCTTCTTATCCAGAATTTTGATGGATTGTTTATACAGGAATTCCAAGGGTTTCAGAGTTGTACTATTGGCTTGTGACCAGCAAGAGATGCAATAGGAGAAATGTGTCAAAATCATGGCATTCAGAAAAGTTTTTGATCCTTTTAGACTAAATGAGTTTCTAATGCAATGAAAATTTGCAAGGTTGATAAGGACCTGTTGCCATCTGACAAGATGCAAAAGATGAAACAAGGGTGGACATTTCAGCAAGACAATGATCGCAAACGCAAAGCCAAGGAAACTCAACTTGTTCCAGATAAGGAAAATAAAGCTGCTAGAATGGCCCAGTCAGTCACCTGACCTGAATCCAACTGAAAATCTGTAGAATGAATTGAAGACCAAAGTTCATAGAAGACACCCACAGAACCTTAAAGATTTGAAGACAGTCTGTGTGGAAGAATGGGCTAAAATCACTACTGGGCAATTCTTGTGCCTAGTTTCTCCATACAGGAGATGGCTGGAAGCTGTTATTAGCAACAAAGGCTTTTCTACTAAATATTAAATGAATTTAACCAAGTGTGTTCAATACTTATTTCCTTTGTCATCCCACTTTATTAAAAATAAGTTGTTTTGTGAACACAGTTGCCTTGATTTCTTTGTATGTATGGATTATTTGGGTTGTTACTGACATCTGGTGAAAATCTCAGGTCAATGGTTCCATCAGAAATATGTTTAATGAGAAAAATGTTGACGTGCTAAATACTTATTTTCCCCGCTGTATATTGTGCCATGGATCATGTACTTTACATCTGCAGTGCAACGGTCTGGTGTCATTACCAAATCAAAATATGGCATTATTTACTTTTACCCTGGGATCAAAACTTACACTGGCATTATCGTAAACGGTGCAATATGGCACACCCCTATTTCAGATATTAATAATATCAATTTGTCCAAAACCATGTCGGTGGTTGATTCTTCATTTTTGCTGATTTTCACCATTACAAGAAACATTTGGAAACATTTAACACATCTTTATGCCATTATTAAAAAAAGTTTGTGGATGTTACTGCATTTGCTTGAAATGGACAAACTAGAGCAGTGACCCCAGATGACCTTTATTGTAAATGTTAGTCTTAAAAACAGCAGAGCATAAATGTTTTTTTTTATTGGCACAAACAAGCACAAATGTAGCACTAAATATTTTCACTGTTCTTCAAACTGGACAAAGCAGTGGATGCGGTCCACCTGTTTGACCTTTCATAACTGTTACCTCAAAAACAGAGACAGCACTATCTTTTTCAACAAAAATGTAGAACTAATAAATGGCATTTTTTTCCTGCTAGTTCAAGAAAGTGGCTGAGCCAGCTTCACTAAAATAAGTCAAACACCCAAAGGATTACCTCATGTTCTTTTTGTGGTGAAACTTCATGGTGCAAGCGGCCGGCATGGTGAAGCCACAGCCTGGAACCTCACAGTGGAATGCTGATTCACTGCTGTGAGAGTCCAGGTGTTTGTGCGGGTCAACAAGGTTCTTACATCTATGATTACAGGTAGAAGCAAACAAATGAGAGTTTAACACCTAAAGCCAGTTTTGTATCATTGCAGCCTTACAGGATGTGACAGTACCTGTGTTCACAAAAGACATAACTGTACGGCCTCTCGTTACTGTGGAGGAACTTGATGTGATTACAGAGTGAAGAGGGTGAGGGGCAGGTCATGTCACACAACGGGCATTTGTAGTGGCTCACTGTTAAAAAAGACCAAGCAGTGTTTACATTAAATCATCTACGGTATATCATCAGTCAACATTCATGTAGAGCTCTTTCTCAAATGTATTCCTTCACTCACTTTCCAGCCAAAAACAGAAATTATAAAGATCAATTTTCACTTCCTTCCTGTCTTCATTAAGGCAAGAACTTCTTGCAAAATATCCATCATAAACATTTTAAATCCCTTGCATAAGTGTCTGTATAGAAATGATGAGACTGCAAAGTGAGTTGCCCACAAAAAGCAATCTTCCTCTTCTTTCAGCTGCTCCCTTTAGGGGTCTCCACAGATGAGCATCTGCCTCCATCTCATCCTGTCCCTTCATCTTAACTCTGGAACACCAACCCTCTCCATGTCCTCCTTCACTACATCCATGAATCTTCTCTATGGTCTTCCTCTTTTCCTCCTGTCTGGCATCTACATCTTCAACATCCTTTGTCCATTCTCTCCACTATCCCTCCTCTGCACATGTCCAAACCATCTCAGCCTTGACTCTTACTTTGTCTCCAAACCACTCAGCCTGAGCTGTCCCTCCTCTGATACACTCATTTCTAATTCTGTCCCTCCTACTCCAAAGAGAAACTTAGCAATCTAACCTATCTCCAAACCATACATCATAGCAGGTCTCACTACAGTCTTGTAAATCTTCCCTTTCACTCTAGCTGCTATCCTTCTGTCACAAACCACACTTTGACATTGACACTCGTCTCCACCCACTCCACCCTGCCTGCACTCTCTTCTTCACCTCTCTTGTGCATTTTTTATTGCTTTGGATGGTTGACCCGAGGTATTTAAACTCATCTACCTTCAGTACCTCTAGTCCTTGCATCTTTGCCATTATACCTACTTCCCTCTCATTCACACTCATCTATTCTGTCTTGCTTCTACTGATTTTCATTCCTCTTCTCTCCAAAGCAAACTTCCACCTCTCCAGAGGCCTCATGTACAAAGACTTGCATGGATTTTGTGATAGAAATATTTAGATAAGTTAGGGTATTGATATTATTACACAATGTGCTTGCTTTCAATGCCAGTTAAAAAGGTTTTGCAGCTTACATGCTTATATAACAGGATGTGGTTTTATCTGCACCCATACACCCAAAACAGCTGTGCAACGAATTATCTGATTTTGCCTCCATATAGAGAAATGTTTTTGGGTCATAGGGGTTGTGCAGGAAGTGAAAGGAGACAGTCCGAGACAACAACAGGAAACATCTGCTGGGTGAAGATACGTTGGGAGCTGGTTTGAACCAGTTGATAAGAAGTTATATGTGTAGGAGGCTATTTGGGAATGCCCAGTAGCCAGAAAATATACACTACCGTTCAAAAGTTTGGGGTCACTTAGAAATTTCCTTATTTTTGAAAGAAAAGCACTTTTTTTCAATGAAGATAACTTTAAACTAATCAGAAATACACTCTATACATTGCTAATGTGGTAAATGACTATTATAGCTGCAAATGTCTGGTTTTTGGTGCAATATCTACATAGGTGTATAGAGGCCCATTTCCAGCAACTATCACTCCGGTGTTCTAATGGTACAATGTGTTTGCTCATTGCGTCAGAAGGTTAATGGATGATTAGAAAACCCTTGTGCAATCATGTTAGGTCTGCAATGCTGTAATTGCTGCAAATGGAGGATTCTTTGACGAAAGCAAAGTTTGAAGGAAAAAATTATTATTTCAAATACAAATCATTATTTCTAACATTGTCAATGTCTTGACTATATTTTCTATTCATTTTACAACTCATGGTGGTAAATAAGTGTAATTTTTCATGGAAAACACAAAATAATTGTCTGGGTGACCCCAAACTTTTGAACGGTAGTGTATGTATCCATGAAACTCTTATTTGGGGCCTTTTCTGGCAGGTTGGGCTGCGGAGAAGACCCGCAGCTGTGTGACTCTTTGCATGTTCAATAAAAGATAAGTTGCGGAATAGTTAATCTCGTTATTTTTAATCTTTAACAATGGTTTTTGTACTGACTGTCCAATTTGATTTTTTACAGTAATTTGGTGACTGCCGACGTGATCGGTCAGTTGGCCAATTCCACTGATGGACATCGGAGGTGACCAGACGGAAAGTTTTTGCCTATTATAGACAATCCGGGGCACCCAATTTCACAAGGCAAGTGGGGAACCTCTTCTAAATCTCTGTAGGATTGTCTGTAATATTCAGGCAACGTAAGTCTTTGTGTCATAATTATAATTTTAACAGAAATCAAGAACTTGATGTCATCTTTTGATAAACACTAAGAACATGTGGACAGTATTTTCATCACCACATTTTAGGGAAAGGTTATAGAAAATTAAATAGAGAATAAAGAAAAATGGGAATTTAAAAACACAACACAAGAAACTTAAGTAACAACAAATAGTGAATGAATTGTGTTACCAGTTTGTTCAAATTAGTTTGGAACTAATTCTTATAATACGCTATCATTGGTTTTGATACTGGACGCAGGTCAAGGAAAACAACCTCTATATAGGGATAAACTGGTCAGAAGGTGGAAGGACAGAATACACAAATAACTCTGCAAATATTGTGCATGTTGATGTTGTATGTGGGAAATGAGAGGGTGGTTTAACCTCTTTAATCCCAATTTAAGACACAAAGAGTGGTGTAGAAAGAAAAGATTAGCTTGGATCTCAAATTCCCACTTACGGCTGTCTAGAAAAAGAGGAATTTTTGTATTGTGGGTTGGGAAATAAAGGCGAAAGCCCGGGGAATGTAAATATTTTTTTGGTCTACCAGAAACAAAGAATCCTGATCTCCACTAGAATTCCTTTTTTTTTTTCCCTTGTTCTGTCAGGCAGCTAGGTAAGCAGAACACAGATCTGTTACCCTTATTGTGCCAAAACAGATTTACTTTGCAAAAGGAGCTTTATACAGTACCTAACTATGTACTGTATATTGTTGTAAACTCCTCCTGTCATAACTTTTAATATTTTATTTAAATTATTTTACCCATGGAGGACCCGACAGGATGGGAAATAGGGAAAGGACTTGTGTGGAGAGGGAAAGAAAAGGGAGGGGAACAGACAAAAAGACAAACAAACCAACAACTAAAATAAACAGAAGACAAACTGCTTCTTCCACTGAAGATGTCTCAACACAAGTCTGGTATCCGCACCTGTTCAAGGAGAGACATTTGTGCATGTCCATCCTTGTGCATATATATGAGAGTGCGTGCAAGATAAGTGAGTGCATGTGAGCGGTTTGTCAGGAAACATATGAAGAGGGGGGCCGGTGGTAGCAACCCCCCCCCCCCCCCGGAACCCTGAGTAGGCTAGGCAGTGCCGCCAACCCCAACAGGGCACAAATGCCCGAGGTCAGCAAGCCCCAAGAAAGTCAGGCATCCACCCCCGGAGATACAATCGAGGGAGGCCAGACCGCCAGGTGGCCCCACCCCCCCAGGCCCGCCAACCTCCCACCCCCACAGTGGGGCCAACGCCAGTCCCTGGGCCCCAGGTGCCAGGGGCCAGCGCCCCCCCCCCCCCCCAGGCACAGCAGGCCCCCCCCCACCCCATCACCACCACCACACACCCCGGGGACACCCATGCCCAAAGAAGTCCCCCACACACCCAGGGGAGCCCACATAGCTGAGAGGCACTACCTCCCTCAATCCAGCACCTCCCGACTCGCAAACACACCCATCCCCACACCTTCACACCCTTGTGCTCTCATACACACCCACATGCACTCCCTCTCACACTCCCAGACCCACTCATTCTCTCTCACTAATGTACCGGTTCTATCTCAGTCCCACTCACCCTCAGGGTCAACCACACCCACTCACGTTCACCCACACATGCACTCTCACTCACAGTCTAACCTACTCACAACCATTTGTGCTCTGCCCCTCACACTCACCCACCCTCATTCACCCGTATTTCTTAGGGCGACTGTGATGCAGAGAACCTGAATGCACACCAGTGCCCGGCAGCGAGCAGGGAGACTGCTGGCACAGGCCAGCGGCCACCCCCCCACCAACCCACCCCAGAGTGGCCGTGGCCACAGAAGCAGACCCCCACCCCCAGCACCCACCTGACCGACTGATCAGCAGATGACTGCAGGTGCCCTGAGATGCCACCCAACACGCAAAGCACCACACAAAACTGACCCACCATCATCATCTCCATTCATCACTCCCTCACTCTTGTTTACTCTCTTATTCAGTCCCTCTCTCACTCCCTTTCTTGTATCTATATATTCAGCAGCACCCAGGGATTTCAACAACATGATGGGTCCCAGGACCTCCATGGGGCCCCCAGGCCCCCAGCAGGAGGAGGGCGACAGGGGTGGGGAAAGACCCCCACCTCCCCTCCCCCTTGCACAAAACATGGTACATGTATGTCGGTTGTGTGATTTGACTGTGCATAAATGTCTGGACTACCATAGTGCAGTTAAAATTGGGGGGATGATGATTGGAGCACCAAAAGCCACTGCGATAGGCAGCAGGGCCCCCATCCCCCCAAGCCTTCAGTGTCTAAAATGCAATTAAAATTGAGGTGAGGGCAGCCCCACTGCACAGCAGAGGCATCCCCTTCACCGACAGTGAAGACACACACCCCTGCCCCAAAGCCCTAAATGTATCCAAGAAGATGTATATTCCACCCAGAATCAGGGGGAGGGGGGACTGGAGATAAAACTGGGAGGGAGGCGGTCCAAAAGCGAGGCCATCCCCCCCCCCAAGAAGCCAGCTCACGAACTGGTTCATGAGGCCACCCACTGCCCCCAAATCTCAACCCAGGGCGAGGGCCACCAGGCCAAGCAGCCCAGGACCCACCAGCGTTGCGCCCTGGTGCTCCCAGCACCACAAACATTCCCACTCATCTTGCACACACAAACATGCACAACAACAATAGTCACAATAGTGAACAATGGGCTGGACCCACACGATGCCCCACACACCAAGCGACACCCCCTGAGCACCCACCACAAGCCCATGAACCACCCACCCCAGATGCACACCGACAGCAGCAGGCCGCTCCGCAGCCACAGCCACCCCGGAGCAGCCCGACGGCAACACGGCCACCAACCCGCGCCAACGCCCCCCCAACCACCCCCGAGCACCCACACACACTCGCCACCAACGACACCAGGGGCAATGCGACAAAGCGCCCCGCCCCATGACACAACAGCAGGGCGGTCAGGACAAGCAGGCCCCGAATCACCAACCCACATGCCACCAGATGGACCGCCCCACCCCCAGCACCAGACAAAGTTCTCCTACCCATACACACATCCTCCACCCCCACACATCCACCCACACTCACCATCACACATGTCCACCTACACCCACACATCACAGCAGACTGTCGTGGGTGACAATGACTGTTTCACTTAGGTCTGATCAGATTCGTCCACGCAGCTCTACTGTAATTCGCCTTCTGCTGCCAGGAACTCCTGACCTTGTTAACCCAGGCGACGTCCGAGCCGGTATGAGTTGCTCTCTGACTGACACAGCCCCACATACCCACACACAACACATGCACCCACTTCTGCACCTGCTCATTAACGCCCCCACTCAAACCCACTCTCACACAAGTACACACATATATGCACACCCACAGGCCCCAGAGGATGGGGAGGGTGACACCCCAGGATGCAGGCACCTGCCCCAGGGTGCCGCCAGGGCCCCAGGGAGGACATGACCCTGCCGCGCAAGGACGCACCGGGGCCAGCCCGCATCATCGGTGAACACCTGACCCTGGCCCGGGGGGGAGCGCCCCCCCAGCACCCGTAAATCAGGGCCAGACCCAACACCCCCTCTTCCCCCTGGGAGGCAAAGCCAGCTGGCCAGGCCCCAATAGAATTCCAAGTTGTTCCTTATCCGCTTGTTTCACTAGGACTCAAGTGGAAGCTTGGTGAGGCTGGAATTCTAGAAAGGATTTGGGATTTGGAGTTTGGACTGTAGGGCTGTAAATATCTATTAACTCTTTCTTCCCATAGTTTGTATAGATTATTTGACTAATACGGCAGCATCAAAACCATTTTTTTAATGTGAAGAAAATATGTGAACAAAGAGAAAAGGCGATTGAGAGACAGACAGACGAGGGAGACAGAAAAAAGGAAGTCAGAAAGTTTCAGCAGTGGGTGTGTGAAATGCAAGATCAAGAATATCTACCAGGGTCACAAAAAATAATGTCTCGATCAGTTAAACTGGTGGAAATATTGCAAATAATTATACAAAGTCATCTCACTGCAAAGGAAATTTATGACAAGGCAGGAAGTCCTAGATGGGGAAAAATTAAGGAAAAGTTGAAAGAAACTGAGAAGAAAAAGACCAGGGCTATGTGTTACATACCCAAATTGGTAGCTGCAGTGAAAGAAGGACAGGTAGCTATGAGTGATACTGGAAGAGTAACTTTGCAGGTGATCAAGCAAAAAGAGGACAGTGAGAAACCACCCCAGTATGATGATGTTTCCTCACGTCCTCCTACAGTCCCTCAAGCACAAAAGATGCCTCGCTCTAACCCATACATAGAGTATATAAACATGGTCTCTAAACAAATGCCTCTTACTACATTTGTTGAAGGAAACCATGATATGGTAAATGCAGTTGCAGGAGTGCTACACATGAGGCCAATTTTGACCGCAAAAAATAGCAAGACAGCTGGAGAAAAACACCAAAAACACCAAAATTATCAACCAACTAACACCTATAGAGCCACTAGATCAGGACGATCACCATTGTGATAGTCAGGAGGAAGAAAAGAAGGAATCCCCTGATAAAACAGGGATAGATGCCACCTCCACCCCTTCAATAAAACAAGAAGCAGATGAGGACCATTTTGGTGCCAAATTGCGTGAATTTGATGAGCCACTGAGCCAGACTTTAACTAAACTAGGAAATTTGTCAGTTACTAATGGGACCATCCGTAGAAAAATGACTGACTATACAGATAAAAGAAGTCTGAGAGCTCACAAAAACAGTGGAAAATTGGTGATTATGGATCCACAAAAGAAAATCTGACCGAAGGGGCACCTCAGTGCACACGTTTACAGTCAGGAACTATTCCTAAAGTGAGCTAGAAAAACATGCCCATAATGGCTGGCAAAAATGGAGTAGCACAATATGTAGAATGGTCATTTAAGGACCTTAAAGGCATTTGTGACACATTGTCTCCATTAACTTCAGGGGGCTCTCCATGGATCAGAGCTATGCAGAAAGTGACAGTTGGCTGTTGTTTGAGCATGGCAGATGTTAGAAGGATAATGGCCAGCCACTCCTCACCCTCTATGCTAAAGAACAGAGGAAGAGGTGGGCCCTAGCAATGAGCCTGATCAGGCACCATTCAGGGACCACAGTGATGAGATTTTTGCAGTAATGAGGCAGATGTTTCCAGTAGATCTCACCAGTGCCAAGCTAACAGATATTCCCATGAAAAAAGGAGAGGAGGCAGGAGCCTATGTGGATAGGTGTTTGGCACTTTGGGCTGACATTACTGGAGAAAACCCACGTAATAATGCCACTACATTAGCGGTATTCCGTAATGTGATACATCAGTACTACCACCTGTAAGAACTGCACTGGAGGGGGTAGTGGGACTGAATACCCACTCCTGGGCAGAGTGGCTCTCACGTGTGCATCATTATGTGAAATTATAAGAAACAAAATGGAAAAGGACACAGAAACAGCAGATTTATCAAATCAGCTAGTTAAAGCCCAGTTGAAAGCAGCTAGGGATGTAATGAATAAAGACAAAAAGCAGAAAACTACTGTACAGGCTCTGGCCATCACAGTGGCAGCCCCTCAGGCCATTATTGGCCCAGTCCCTGCTGAACCTCATATGTTGGCACCCCAACAACAATGGTACTCTCGCCCACCCCAAAGGGGGCATGGTAGAGGTGCATACAGAGGAGGCATGAGATCATCAGGCCCACTCAGTGATATGTGCCTACGGTGTGGCAGGAGAGGCCATTGGGTCTGTCATTGTAAAGATCCACCTTCTGGCAGAGGACATGTCTGGATAAACTACACACCCACTCGACCTCCAGCACCTAGGGTGTGACCAGACCAGCCACAACAGACACAACAGCCCCAGCAATCGCACATGGCTCCAAACCAAAGCATGACGCACAGTCAACAATGATGGGGCCCAGGGAGCCACACTGAAGAGGGAGCACTTTCGGATCTAATGGTGTGCCTCAAGGTGGAAGACAAAACTTATGAAGTTATGGTGGGCACAGGGGCTCATTTTTCATCAATATCAACTTCTTTACCCTTGTCCACCAACTATACATCAGTTGTTGGCATCTCTGGGACTCCGAAGCGTCTCCCTTTCTCAGTACCACTGAACTGATCATTAGCCTGACTTTGTTCATTCCTTCCTGTATTCCCCTGACTGTCCAGTAAATCTCCTTGAAAGAGATGTGCTTCTGAAAATAAGGGCACAAATCTATTTTGACTCTACTGGAACTGTGGTAAGTCTACCAGATGGTACTATGCTCCAGTGTACATCAGATTTGTCTACTTCCTTAAATGCTCCACAGTTGCAAATATAGGAAACAGATGCAGATGAAGATCAAGCCTCTCCTGCAACTGTGTGGTGACTACTGCTGAATGATGTGAGCCCTGACAAAAATCAACTGGTAGACAAATTTGTTTCACGGGCCCCCTGGATAGACTCTATTCAACCATATGACCACTCCCCCCCCACATGATCCACTCCATTACACAATGAACTATTCACATGATGACCAAGAACTGTATGATGATCAGTGGGAGACTCTGGTGGGGGTTCAGGACTTGGTGTGCAAGGGCATTTATGTGGGTCCACAAGGAGCGGCTGCTGCAGTTGCTTGAATAAAGACTTGCTGCCTCTGTATGTCCTCTCAGACACTGCTGCACCTCATGTGACACTGGGGGTTTCCGCAAGGGAGGAGGCAAGGGCATAGGGTCCAATGGTGAAAAACTGTCTTAAGTTGACTGGCTGGGTTGCCACACAATCTATGGATCTACATTATTCACGATCTGCTGATTGCTATCGCATCTCATGCAATGTTACAGTACAGACCACCCCACAAAGATTGCACCTTGATAGAACACATAGCAGAGAAAACACTGATCACCCAAATTCTGATGCACTGTTGGACTCTATGCCCCCCTCTCTATGGTCAGATGGCTCAGCAGATGTTGGTCTGATTACCTGTACACCAGTAAAAATCTCAAATCAAACACTCAGCCAATACGGCAAAGACAATATCCTCTCCCAAAGGAGAAGGAGACAGGTATAGCAGACACAATACAGGGTCTTCTCCAGGCAGGGGTCCTAGTACAAATACAATCCCCCTGGAACCAATTCTTCCTGTAGAGAAGCCTGGGAAACCTGACTACAGGATGGTTCATGATTTGAGACCCATTAATGTTGTAGTAGTGCCTACAAATTACACTGTTCCACTAATGCCTCTTTTAGTATCCCACTACATGCAGACAGCAGGCCACTTTTTGCATTCACCTGTCATGGTCAGCAATATACATACGCAGACTACCACAAGGTTTTGTTGACTCACCAGTCATTTTTAATTGTGTACTGCATCAACATTTGCAGGATTTATTCCTGCCCCCTGGCACATTGCTTTGCAGTATGTTGATGATCTCCTATTAGCAGGCCCCTCTACTGCCTCTGTGCTCTTGGCCATGCACATCCTCCTGAAACACTTCTATCAGAAAGGCTACAAATTAAGCCACAAAAAAGTACAGTGTTGTCGCCCCAGAGTTCACTATTTGGGCAGGCTAATCACAGCCGGCGACTCTGCGGTGTCTCCTTCGCAAAGGTCATCAATTCTCTCACACCCTAAACCACACACTGTGAGGGAGATGATGTCATTTTTGGGTCTTACCGGATACAGCAGAAATTTTGTTCCAAATTACACTGTGCTTATTCAACCACTGCACAACCTTCTTAAGGAAGCAGGACACAAAAATCTCACATCACCCTTGGAATGGACTACTTCAGCTGAGGGTGCTTTTATTGAACTCAAACAACTGATGTCACGTGTGCTCAATTAAACCACCTGATTACTCTTCCCCATACCACCTTGATGTTTCTGAACGCCGTACTGTATCAGAAGGGGGAAGGTACAGAATCAAGGTCAGTTCTAATGTATTACAGCTCAACATTAGACAACAGAGAAAAAGGACACCCACCATGTACATGCCACGTTGCAGCAATTGCCAAAGCACTGCAAAAAAAATTCCCACATCATGATGCAAGACAATGTGATTGTACACACCATGCATTGAGTAGCCTCTTATGAACAAAGTGTACTGTTCACACTCTCAGCCAAAAGAACACAAAGGTTGAAAAGAATACTGCAAGCACCAAATGTCATTTACATAAGTGAAGGGATAAACATGGCAGGAGACATGTTCACAGGTGAACCTCATGACTGCTGTGCTACTGTGGAGAGAGACATGAAAGCTGTTCCAAATCTTCAAACAGATGAAATTGAACACCCAGATTTGAATCTTTTTTGTGATGGCTGCTGCTATCGAAAAATGGATGAGTCTCTGAGTGCCTCATATGCAGTAGTGAAATATGATGAGAAGACAGGTGCATTTCAAACTGTAGAGGCAGGAATGGTAGACAAGCCTGCCTCTGCCCAAAAAGCTGAAATTGTAGCCCTTATTAAAGCATGTAATTATGCTAAACAACAAGAGGTAAACATATACAATGATTCAGCCTATGCCCATCAGGCTGCACATGTTGACTTACTGCATTGGAAAAGAAAGGGATTTCTCACTTCAGCTAACATACCAATTAGGCACTTAACAGAAATGGTTGAGCTGCTGGAGGGCATGAGTCAACCAAAGAGAGTGGCAATTTTGAAATTTAAAGGACATCAAAAAAGAAATGCAATTGTGGTCAGAGGAAATGAAGCTGCTGACTTAGCTGCTAAGCAAGCAGGTGGTTATGTTACTCAGGCAAGATTGATGGTACAGAAAGAAGATCAGGAGTACATGGAACTAGGCATTGAGGAAATTAAGCAGTTGCAATAGAAGACAAGTCCTAAGGAGAAGAGTAGGTGGATAGAGAATGGAGCAAAGAAGGTTTGTGGAGATCAGTTGATGGAAGACTAGTAGCCCCTGCTAAGGTATTGTTGTTGTTGTGCAAAGAGGCACACTTAAAAGGTCATGTCTCAAAAACAAAAATCTCTGCTTTAACTGAAGCACATCGGTGCCATCCACACCTGATTGAGGTTGCAGAGCTGGTCGCCTCTGAATGTCAAGCATGCCAGAAGTTCAATCCCAAAAGCATGTTAAAGGCCTCTGTGGGAGTTTGTCCAGCCCCTGAAGGGCCATGGAAAGACATAGTGATTGATTGCACAGACATGGGCCCAGGAAACAGATGTACAGGCCACAGATATCTGTTGGTGTGTGTGGATACATTTTCAAGATAGGTGGAAGCAAAAGCATGTAAAACAGAAAGTGCAAAGGAAGTGATTAAATGGCTGGCAGAAGAGGTGATTCCCAGACATGGTTTTCCAAGGGTGATTAGATCAGATAATGGCAGTCATTTCAAATAAACATTTCAAGGAAGCTGAATGCACTTTAGGCTTAAGGCATAAGTTTGGTTCAGTAGTGCATCCATCCTCCCAAGGGCTAGTTGAAAGAGCAAATGGTACACTGAAAACAATGATAACCAAACAATGCATGGGAACAGGCATGACATGGGTTGATGCACTGCCATTAGCGCTGATGGCACTGCGATCTAGCCCCAATATGACACTCTCCCTGACTCTCCATGAGCTGTTAACAGGGAGAAAGATGCCAGAACCATTTGATGATTCACCTTTAACTCCTAGGAACAGTCAAGCTGTAGAACTGTCACAGTACATCAAGAGTCTAAAGAAAATATCTGAAGCTCTCTCTCAACAGGTTCCGGACATTCTCAACAGGAACACACAAGAAGACACCACCCCATTGGAACCTGGTAACTGGGTGTGGCAAAAAGTAGTGAGATCACATTGGGACTCAACTAAGTGGAAAGGACCTTTTAAAGTTATAAAGGCCGCTTCACATGCAGTGCAGGTGTGGAAAAAAGGAAAACTCAGCAATTGGATTCATGTGAGTCATTGTGCTAGAGGTGTTGAGCCAAATCAACCTCTACTGCAGACTATTGCCGACACAGTCAGTGCAAGTAGCAGTGATGTCACCTATACTGCTTAACTGCACCATAAGGGGGCAGTATTACATGTGCTATAGAGGCCTTAGAAGGACTGAGAACATAATTCAGACAAAATATTGGGTACAGTGGGGCAAAAAAGTATTTAGTCAGCCACCAATTGTGCAAGGTCTCCCACTTAAAAGATAAGCGAGGTCTCTAATTTTCATCATAGGTATACCTCAACTATGAGAGACAAAATGAGAAAAAAAAATCTAGAAAATCACATTGTCTGATTTTTAAAGAATTTATTTGCAAATTATGGTGGAAAATAAGTATTTGGTCACCTACAAACAAGCAAGATTTCTGGCTCTCACAGACTTGTAACTTCTTCTTTAAGAGGCTCCTCTGTCCTCCACTTGTTACCTGTATTAATGACACCTGTTTGAACTCGTTATCAGTATAAAAGACACCTGTCCACAACCTCTAACAGTCAGACTCCAAACTCCACTATGGCCAAGACCAAAGAGTTGTCAAAGGACACCAGAAACAAAATTGTAGACCTGCACCAGGCTGGGAAGACTGAATCTGCAATAGGTAAGCAGCTTGGTGTGAAGAAATCAGCTGTGGGAGCAATTATTAGAAAATGGAAGACATACAAGACCACTGATAATCTCCCTCCATCTGGGGCTCCACGCAAGATCTCACCCCGTGGGGTCAAAATGATCATGAGAACAGTGAGCAAAAATCCCAGAACCACATGGGGGGACCTAGTAAATGACCTGCAGAGAGCTGGGACCAAAGTAAGAAAGGCTACCATCAGTAACACACTACGCCGCCAGGGACTCAAATCCTGCAGTGCCAGACGTGTCCCCCTGCGTAAGCCAGTACATGTCCAGGCCTGTCTGAAGTTTGCTAGAGAGCATTTGGATGATCCAGAAGAGGATTGGGAGAATGTCATATGGTCAGATGAAACCAAAATACAACTTTTTGGTAAAAACTCAACTTGTCGTGTTTGGAGGAAAAAGAACACCATACCTACTGTGAATCATGGGGGTGGAAACATCATGCTTTGGGGCTGTTTTTCTGCAAAGGGACCAGGACGACTGATCCGTGTAAAGGAAAGAATGAATGGGGCCATGTATCGTGAGATTCTGAGTGAAAACCTCCTTCCATCAGCAAGGGCATTGAAGATGAAACGTGGCTGGGTCTTTCAGCATGACAATGATCCCAAACACACTGCCAAGGCAACGAAGGAGTGGCTTTGTAAGAAGCATTTCAAGGTCCTGGAGTGGTCTAGCCAGTCTCCAGATCTCAACCCCATAGAAAATCTTTGGAGGGAGTTGAAAGTCCGTGTTGCCCAGCAACAGCCCCAAAACATCACTGCTCTAGAGGAGATCTGCATGGAGGAATGGGCCAAAATACCAGCAACAGTGTGTGAAAACCTTGTGATGACTTACAGAAAACGTTTGACCTCTGTCATTGCCAACAAAAGGTATATAACAAAGTATTGAGATGAACTTTTGTTATTAACCAAATACTTATTGTCCACCATAATTTGCAAATAAATTCTTTAAAAATAAGACAATGTGATTTTCTGGATTTTTTTTTCTCATTTTGTTTCTCATAGTTGAGGTATACCTATGATGAAAATTGGAGACCTCTCTCATCTTTTAAGTGGGAGAACTTGCACAATTAGTGGCTGACTAAATACTTTTTTACCCCACTGTATGAGGAAGATACTTTTACTGCATGGCTGCAATCTATCTTTGGACGTCGGGCAGCAGTAGTGCACTCAATAATTCTGACCATAGTCATCTCACTAGTAGTGATACTCATAGTGGGCTGTTGCTGCATCCCATGTCTGAGAACGCTGCTGGAAAGATGTATAACCACAAGCATGTCCAAAGAGTCAACCCAAAGGATGATGGCTCAAGTCCACTCCCAAGAGCAGTCTAGGTCTCTCCTTCACAACAAGGACCATTGTGAATCTGGGAATGACGGTGATGGAGAGGCCATTGTTTGAAATGTATATATTGTGTCTTTCTGCTATCCATTGTCCACACATCCAACACCACACTCATACGTACATATAAATTTACATGAAAGGGGAGTGCACTGAAGGTACCGTCCTGCGGTGGATCATGTGCTAGTATTCAATTCAATTTTATTTATATAGCGCCATTTCACAACAACAGTCATCTCATAGCACTATCAACTGTAGGGGGAACCCCCACAGTTGCAGAAAGACCCCAGCAATCAGGCGATCCCCTGTGAGCAAGCACTTGGCGACGGTGGAGAGGAAAAACTTCCTTTTAACAGGAAGAAACCTCCAGCAGAACCAGGCTCAGGGAGGGGCAGTCATCTGCTGCGACTGGCTGGGGGGTGAGGGGACAGAGAAAATGAAAAGAACAGACATGTAGAGAGCAAACAGCACGATGGGGTTTCAATCGATGGGAGAGAAAAAACAGATGTTAATGACCAGCAAAAAAAAATATTTCATTGAGAGTGAAGAAAGGAGTGAGGCCCAGTGCATTATTGGAGGTCCCCCGGCTGACTAAACCTATTAGCAGCATAACTAAGGGAGGGTTCAGAAACACATGATCCCTCCCTAATTGTAGGCTATATCAAAAAGGTAGGTTTTAGCCCTATTCTTAAAAACAGAGATCGAGTATGACTCCCGAATCCAGATTGGCAGCTGGTTCCACAGGAGAGGAGCTTGATAACTGAAGGCTCTGCCTCCCATTGTGCTTTTGGAGATTCTAGGTATTACAAGTAATCCTGCATTTTGGGAGCGTAGTGCTCTGTTAGGATAATACGGTAGTATCAGATCTTTTAAATAAAAAGGAGCCTGATTGTTTAGAGCTTTGTAAGTAAGAAGAAGGATTTTAAACTTAATTCTAAACTCTATGGGAAGCCACTGAAGGGAGGCCAGAACCGGAGAGATATGGTCTCTCTTTCTAGTACCTGTTAACCCCTTGCACTCCAGTCAATTTCCCTAAAAACGCCAAAAAATAATGTGCCCAAAGTAAATCGAAAGCTGTTCTTCAACCCTTTGCAGCATCTTCATGGGGTTGGTCTCATTTAAAAGAAAACACTTTGAATTTTTTGGCAAAAAAAAAAAACATGATCTCTCTAAGTGCTCCGGCCACTGAGTTTCAGTCATCTAAACATAGTGAAACTTGAAGAAAATAAATTTGGCCTGGGTGTTTTTTTGGAAACAAATGCTTGCAAATAACACACAGCTTCAGATCCGGGCTGGAAAATGCAACAGAAATGTAGAACCAAGTGTTATCCAGCTGAGGTCCAAATTTTGTAACAATACCACAAAAAATGAATATATTACACAGCTTTGTTCTCAGGCTGTTCCCAGGCATTTTGAAACTGTGCCAAATTGTGCCAAATGGCACAGTTTGGAAAAATGTCTGTAACTTTTGAATTCAACATAGAAGCTTCATCTTGGGCTCAAATGAAAGGTCACATTCAGGGCTGTGTCTGTGTGTGTGAGGGGGGGTTTGTCCCCCCCCCACCTCGCTACAGAGGACGGAGATCGGCCATCGCTACATGACGGAATAGACTCATAGGGCTATGTGGCGACCGTTGCGCAGTCACCGCGGCTTCCCCCCCGCAGACCGGGGGGCGTTCGGACCGTGAACGCTCCCCCCACTCCTCTTCTGCAGCGGGGGGGGGGGGGCGTTCACGGTCCGAACACGGCAAATGAACAGTTTATCGCGGCGCACGCACTTCGTACTTCGTGCGCCGTACAGTTGTAATTTACCGATCGGTCAAAAGTCATTTTTTGATTACAATTTTCAGGGATAAATAATAATTTAGCTTATAACATCTTACCTCTTCACAGCAGTGTCCTGGCGAACTTCTCTTCCCCATTGTCAGACGAACGCAACGCTGGTCCGCTCGTGGATCCCGGTCAAAACATAATTCCATTATTGCAGTTTTGGCGAATGATTTACGACCTTTGTCGTCGGCCTCCATCAGTCTATGATGACGGAAGAGAATCCTAAATGTCTATTCTGCTGGAATGAGTGCAGGTCACACTTGTGGGTGTTCTCCATGCTGCTGGATCTGTAGCAGGTTCTTCCAGCGTCCTTTTTTTCATCTGTGGCAGCAGTAAGTCTCTCTTCACCCAGCCCGAACTTCTGTGCTTCAATTGGCTCCTGCATTCACAGTAGGCGGGTCCTCCTTCCTAGGTTTTCCATTCATTGGTTCTTCAAGGTTTCAGAAACCCAATTCAAGGCTCTTATTAGTCGAGTGAGAGGTCAATCAGATGAGCTAATCTGTTTGCGGCTGTGTCTGCTTTTATTTTCAGTGCGCGCTTGGACACCACACCACCTACATCACCACCATCAGGATCATGCGTCGAGAGCGCACGAGGGCGCACGAGAGCGCCCTAGTGCGCCCTAGGATGCAGAGACTTGCCCGTCCACGGTACAAAGGAGCGCAAGAGGTTAAAACTCTTGCTGCAGCATTTTGGATCAGCTGAAGACTTTTTAAAGATGTTTTAGGACAGCCTGATAATAAAGAATTACAATAATGTAATCTCGAGCTAACAAAAGTGTGGATCAGTTTCTCAGCATCACTCTGAGACAAGATGCTCCTAATCTTGGCAATATTACGCAAATGACAGAAGGCAGTCTTAGAAACAAATTTAATATGTAATAATAACCTCTGGCCCCTTCCCTTTCCTTTATTCTCTTGCAGGTATCTTCAAAATATTGTGCTATTTGCAATCTTGTAGTCAGAATAGATGTGAAGGTTACAGGCTCTGTTGTACAGCACGTCTTGAGGCCCGGCTACAGCATACAGGCATACGGAAAATCTTCTGACTTGAATGTTTTGCTTTCTAACATTATACCCATTGTTTGAATAAAGCTTGTGGGAAAAGGTCACCCTGGCAGTGGGGCCGGGATGAGAGTTTTTGCCTGTGAATATGCATCAGTGAATAAAAGAAATGCATAAAAATGATTGCTCAATGAAAGATGTACTGCCTATAGGTTTTTCGCTCATCTCATAATCAAATGTATAAAGGGCCTGTTTGTTAATATGCCTGCCTTAATTGTTGACTCCATAAAATGGGAGTCAAAAGAGGGAATTGTGATAGAAATATTTAGATAAGTTAGGGAATTAAAACCTCTTAACTGTCACAGGCACCAAATGGCGACATAATCCCCTAGTGATCAAGAGTGGTAAAGATTTTTGTCAAGAAAATATTCAGATCAGATGTCAGAGATTTCCAACACTATAACTTGAAAGTGGTAAGAGATAATGGCTTACTGTCAATTAGAAAGATGCAGAATATGATCCAAAGTTTGACATAGTAGTAAATTTACACATCTAATTTGCATAATGCCATGCATAATGCCACGGCAACCATATCAGAGATTTCCAAGGCTATAACTTGAAAGTGGGAAGAGAGAATGGTTTACTGTCAATTAGAAAGATGCAGAATATGATCCAAAGTTTCAGATAGGAGGAAATTTATGCATCTAATTTGCATAATGTCATGGCAGCCATATCGAATTACATAACTCAGTCAAAAGTGGACTTTGGACATATTTACACAAAGAATGGTTCTGCTTTTCGTCACCGTTTCTTGCTTTGGGCATTTTGTTATTTTATCTTCAAAGTATATGAACCAGAAAATCAGTACAATGTAAACAAAACAAGCCATATTCCTCACTTACTGCTGGTGAAGGCGGCTCTCACTGCGTCCATCCTGGTTGGTATGTCCTCTTCTGTCAGTCATTTTTGTTTTCTCTCCCACATCCAGAAATGATTAGGATTATTGCACCTCAATTTCACTTTTATTCCGGCACTATTTATGTTATAAAAACGACATGAAAGTCGGGATCACTGGACTGATTGTTTCCCTCGGTCACATGGCGCTGTGGCCAGCAGGTGAATATCAAGCAGCTTCGCACACCCTCTGTCGTAACAAAATGTAAACATTTACCTTCATAACCTAAATAATTTCTTTTTTGAATCATAATTGGCAAATTTGGGAGCAAATGCTCACACAACCGTGCTCACAGCGATCGGTAATGTCCATATGCATTTGTGTACTCTAAAAGAAGAAGAAGAAGAGGAAAAATTTCTTCCTCTTTGGAGTAATACAGATGATTCCAGGTCAGCCATGATTCCGCCAACGCAAGAGCAGTAAGCTATACGTGTCTGCCATCTTGTGAGCTGGCATCATCAGTACAAATCCTCAGTACAATCCTGGAGCGTTTGGGACGTCATATCACTTGACAGGTGCAGGTGCAGCGCTGCGCTGTGTGGAATTCAGATTTCCCTCAAGGTAAATAAACACTTATTTGTATAACCCAAACGTGCTCCTTTTATGGGTAATTCAATACCCTGCTCACAGCCCTATAAGATTAGTTTACTGTTTTCCTTTACTCAGAAAGGGATGTTTATTGAACCTTGACATGTTTCCACTGACGTCTAGTCATCCTCAGAAGTGTCAGCTGATCGCTGTGATTTGCGACCAGATGGATGGATCAGCTGGTTGAATAAAGGAAAATGGTGATGAAAAAGAAGACAAAACAAACCTATTTAGTAGGTAGTTACGGTCACTTGTCAGTTGAAAGCTGATCATATTAGACTCGACAAGTACATATTTTATGTACAAAATGAAAATCTCATCCTTTATAGTTATATACAACTTATATGGATTACACACACTACCACTGTAAATGAATGAAGTGCACCGGGGAAAGGGTGAAACTGTTGCATTTCAAACTTTACACGTTTATTGACACAACAACTGTATACACAGAGGCAATTGGTAGCTTGGCAGAATGCTGTGAAACTAGTTTAATCAGCAAAAAAGGAAGTCACTTACTCCAACCACTGAGTTGTAATGAAGCCTTGAAGACGGTGATATTTGGGGGCGCACAGGTGCGATGCGCATAAGGTGGGTTATTATTAGGACAGATGAATTTACTAACCAAGAAGCCTCCCATCTGCACGGTGACAGCTTATAGTTTGTTCCCACCAATGCTGTTCATTAGAATGAATGAATCGTGCGTTGAACCAGGCCACTTTGCAACAATGTTGGTTAGTCACATTTGCGCATCACATAATTTCTACACTGATAGAATGCTAATATTTCATGTTAACATACATATAATCATCTTGTGAAGATGATTTTATACCAATGTGTGTGCAGTCCATATGGCTCTCACTGTAAATTGTGCTTTGATGTTGGCCTGTTCAACTGCATTGTATGGGAATATGATGTATCTGGGTGACAGCCGGATAATGCCATCCCACACAGCTGGCAAAGCTCCACTCAGGCTGGTCTGGGAAATCCCCGATCAGTCTGCCAGCTCCTTCTAGAATGCCCACTGCCAGGAACCCCAGCGTTGTCAGCACCTCAACTGGGACGGGCAGCGCACAGTTTCTTGCGTGTTGCGCTCCAAGAGCGACCGTTGCTCTGAGCACAGTTCCACAAGGACTTGCCCGTGGAAACCTAAGCCGGCTGAAAAACCAGCCATCATCTTGAGCCAGAAAATCTACCGTCTCTAAATACCCTTTCTCTTCTCACTGCGCGACTTGCAGTATGCTCTAATAATGTGAACACCATTGTTGTTAGAGGCATTTTCTGCACTTCTTTGTGCTTGCTTTTATATCCACTCATCTAATTGCACACACTTGGATGTTTGTTCATCATGTGTCTCTGGTGTGTACAATAATTGTCATGTCATTATCAGTCTCCCAACATCACCTCTAAGTGTCGCCAATAGACCAATATCAGTAGAAATGTACATACGCCAGCCATGAAGTTGCCATGGGGCTGCACATATTTCCACAGTCATTTCATTCTTGATACATCTAAAATTTTGTGTGGAAAAGGACGTATGCCATGTTTAAGTGCATAACTATTTTTTGTACATGAGGCCCTAGGTTCTCTTCCATTTCCTTCCTACTCTCACTGTAGATAACAATGTCATCAGTGAACAGTCCACGGAGACTCCTGCTTAACCTTGTCTATCAGCCTGTCTATCACTATAGCAAACAAGAAGGAGCTCAGAGCCGATCCTGGATGTAATTCCACCCCTGATACAGCACACCTCAACATCATCTGGGTGTCTTCATGCACGTCCTGAACCACCCTCACATACTTCTCTGCCACTCTTGACTTGCTCATACTGTACTACACTCCCTCTCTTGGCACCCTATCATCTGTTTTCCCTGGATCCATAAAGACGCAGTGCACAACTCCTGCCCTTCTCTATACTTCTCCATCAATAAAGTTTAAAGAAAACATTGCATCTGTAGTACCCATACACTTTACAATTACTGCCAATTTATTAAAACTGCCATTTTTGCAAGAAAGTATGGAGACAGATTTAAAAAGCTCCGACACATACCTGTATTGACAGCAACGATTATTCACAAATAACCCATGTGTCACTCTCCAGGTAAAAAAAATAAATAAATGATGTTATAGTTTAGGGTGGTTAGATTTGTATTACAAAAGGAAATGTACATTAAAAAGTCCTAAACTCACAATCTGAAGTTCAATGGGTTGTCTTATTTTTTTTCCACTTTTTTTCCCACATTTTCTTGATTTGCTGGATATGGGAAGTCAACAAAAAAGCTTTTCTTTGACAAGTGAAAACTGTTGTACTTCCTCTCTGACTGCAGGCTTTAAAAAAATGCTGGTTTGTTCAATTTTTAATTCAAATGTAGCTGCAAGTGGCAATTATTGGGTGTGCCGTGCACACGACAATGTTTTTACCTCAAATTGTGGAAGTTCGTCTACAGTTTAGCTGTCCGTACATATGATGCCGGGTATTTGGAGGTGTGAAGGTGTAGAGATTTGAAACCTTCTCCTGAGTGGAGAGGTTTTCTCAGCGCCATTTATTCACGTCCGTATAATAGATTTCCGTCAATTCACACACCAAGAAGCATTTATTTCTCACAGAGGAATACAAACTCTGATTAAACTTTAAGCCTCATGTGTTTATAGTTAGGATAAGATTAAAAAGGCTCCTGATGGCATCCGTAAAACTTTTTTTTTTACACAATAGATGCAGCCTTATAGAGAAAAATAATCATCAAAATTATAACCAAGGATCCTTACCTTTGCCGAATGATTAAAAAAAAAAAAAAAAAAAAATCAGTGGAGCAGTTGATGTATAAATCCAGTTCTGCACCATTGCACAAATGATGTGATTTCTGCTGCAGCCAACATCACGTCATTTCACTTTCTTACTTGTATTGCTTTTCTAAAAGTTATGACTGAAGACTCCTTATCAAATATTTAAACCAGCTGTCAGTAAGTCAGATTTTTTATTGCCTGCAATTATACATTAGTTATTTAGCCTAATTATTTTTTTTATTTATGACTCACCTATCTTTCATCTTAAAAACCAAACATTTCTTGCACATGTAATCTGGCATTTATAGTTATAATCCAAAGTCCCCATTAAAACTTCTCCTTGTCATCAGTTAATTACAACAGCAGTTTTCACACCTTCAGTGGATCCGTGTGCATGTGTGGTTGCTTCTGTGACATGTCGTGTGCACGTAGCTGTTTCCCTCTGGGTCTAAATGAAAACGTTGTCATGTGCACCAGACCTCAGACACAAAGGCTGATACAGTTACAATCAAAATCACTGACCCACTACAAATCAGGTTGATTGGTAAAATGGACAAAATAGAAACTGTTTGCTATAAACAAATCAAACATGAACTATTTAAATAGCTCAACACAACTAATATTACAAATGGTTTCTCCAAATTCAACATAAAATGCCACTTTTAATGACTACTGCAGTTTCAAAATTATTCAACTCCTTGATGATAAGCCTCTTTAGTACTTAGTATCACATCCTTTTGCTGTTATAACCTGCTGCAAACATGCTGCATAGCCAGACACCAGCTTCTGGCAGCGTTCCTAAGGAATCTTAGCCCATTCCTCATGGGCAAAGACCTCCAGTTCACTAATGTTCTTGGGTTTGTGGGCTACAGCCGCCTTTTTCAAATCCCACCAGAGATTTTCAATGGAGTTCAAGTCAGGAGACTGTGATGGTCACTCTAGTATCTTCCAGGACTTCTTCTGAAACCAAACCTTGGTAGACTTTGAGGTATGCTTGGGATCATTGTCCTGTTGGAAGGTCCAGTGATGCCCAAGCTTCAGCTTCCTCACAGACAGCATGAGATCTTCTCCCAGGATAACCTGATACTTGACTGAATCCATCTTACCCTCCACATGCTGCAGGTTTCCAGTGCCAGAGGAAGTGAAGCAGCCCCAGAGCATCACTGTGCCTCCACCATGCTTCACTGTTTACATTTTGCCAATAATGACACACAATTATACCTGTCAGTGAAGCCAGACGATAGTAATCAATTAGCCAAGTTAGAAGCCTGTCTTAAGGAAATCAAAGCTTGGATGACTTGTAATTTCCTGCTATTAAATTCAGACAAGACTGAAGTCATTCTTGTTGGTCCAAAAAACCTTAGAAATTCCTTTCCAAATCAAACTTTCAGTTTGGATGCAGTTACTCTTTCTCTTAATAGCTCTGTGAGGAACCTTGGAGTTATTTTTGATCAGGATTTGTCCTTCAATTCACATATTAAATTTGTTTCTAAGACTGCCTTCTATCATTTGCGTAATATTGCCAAGATTAGGAGCATCTTGTCTCAGAGTGATGCTGAGAAGCTGATCCATGCTTTTGTTAGCTCGAGATTAGATTATTGTAATTCTTTATTATCAGGCTGTCCTAAAACATCTTTAAAAAGTCTTCAGCTGATCCAAAATGCTGCAGCAAGAGTTTTAACAGGTACTAGAAAGAGAGATCATATCTCTCCGGTTCTGGCCTCCCTTCATTGGCTTCCCATAGAGTTTAGAATTAAGTTTAAAATCCTTCTTCTTACTTTCAAAGCTCTAAACCAATGTTTCTCAAAGTGCGGCCCCCGTGCCAATGGCGGCCCGCGAAAACATTTCTGGCGGCCCGCGGCCAATCTGTTAACGTCTTAAAGGCCTCGGCCGGACGAAATTACAATATCGCTAAATCATATCTTAAATTTGTGTGTGAGACGAGCTAATTTGAACCGCACATGTTTTGGTGTCAACAAATGTCGCATAAGGTGACAATGCGCTATTGAAGTATGATTTCCTTGAGAGCTGTCTGTCTGCCAAGCGATCAGCGGCTAAAATGGCCACTGACTGTGTGACGTCAGGTCAGGAGCGACCTGAGTAGGAGGAGGAGCACGCTGAGGAGCACGCGGTGAGTGTTTAGGAACTTCCCCTGCCTGGGAAAATCAGGAGCCCATGGGTGAATTTCGTTCAGAAAACGCTAAAAAATTGGAATTATGTCGCAAAATCACCCAACATGTGCATTAGACATTTTGTTGACAGCGATTTTGAGAATAAGATGCAATTTGAAATGAAATTCGCAAAAAGATTGCTGATAAAAAAAATCGGCTGTTCCAACTATAGTATATCCGTTCACTTCAAAGTCCCACTCTCAGACAGTGTCAGTGAAGTGGCGTGAAAAGCAAGGGTGATCTACCGATGTGATCTTTCTGACACTTTCTGACACCTCCTGCTTAAAACCCCAAAAATCAGAAGGATCGTGAGGCCCCGCTTTCACGGTCAGTATTCATACTGAAAATCAAGATCAAGCGAGCTTTTGCCCTTCTGCTCCACGGGAGGTTTCTGTCCTCCCTGAGCTCGCCTTAGGACACCTGCGTTACAGTTTGACAGGTGTACCGCCCCAGTCAAACTCCCCACCTGCCACTGTCCCCGGAGCGGGTCACGCCCGGCATCAGGTCGTTTACGAGTTATTTAGCACCTGGTTCTCCACGAACACGCGTCCGTGAGCGGGGAGGGGCGGCCGCCTTCCGGCCGTCCCCCGGGCCAGTCGCGAGAACCCTTCCAGCAGCGGCCGGGGCCGGCTATCCTAGGCCAACCTGGGATATCCTTATCTTTCTGATCAACCTTATCTTTCTGACAGCAATCTGCTGTCAGAAAGATAAGTAAACAGGGTAATTTTTCTTTTTTAAATATTCACTGCCAATATTTACTAAAATTATTTACAAGCAATGAATTTCATTGCCTTAACAACTTATCAAATATTAGAATTTTAGGGTATTCATACTAATCAAATATGAAATATTCAGTGCTGTATGGGGAGGTGGTTGTGCCTGTTTGCTCAAGTTATATTTCTATATATGTAATCCAATTTGACACCTCTGGAATGAAATTATGTTGATCTACTGTTTTTGCAGATGTTATCCACTGTCACTCAACCTTCAAATACTGTGGATTTTTTTTTTGAATTTGATTATTCAGCAATTGTCCTCATTGCAGTCATCCATGTGAGGTAACAAGTCACACTAAAGGCTCTCTGTTGGTGATCAAACAACATTGTCCACATTGTGTTGAGGATCTATCCTGGCACAGCCAGCAGATGATCAGGGACATCCCAGCTGGTAACATACAGCTTTCATCCGCCATTCTCTTCACTGGTGC
The DNA here is from genome assembly GCA_020510985.1 of Pholidichthys leucotaenia. NCBI lineage: Eukaryota > Metazoa > Chordata > Actinopteri > Cichliformes > Pholidichthyidae > Pholidichthys > Pholidichthys leucotaenia. The sequence goes on along the minus strand of CM035844.1, from coordinate 288,602,534 downwards.
GTCATATGTCAAGGTCCTCAGAGTTCTAAATGCAGTCGGTATCGTTGGAATTTCCACGACCACTTACAAGGAGCTTTCGATTTCTAATTTTTATTAAATTAATTTTATTTCAGAATATGTGGATGATCTGATGAATACTCTTTTCGACAAAACCTTGGTTGATCCAATCCACTTATTGGAGCAGTGGCACTCTGTACAAGCCAGAGTTCCAGCAACATTGAGTGCCAAATTTCAGCGTCCCATCAAAGCTGATGCTGTTGAGCAACATGTATCTAGATTTTCAAAATCAAACATGTAAAAGTAGAATAAATTTCCAATTAGCAATGAAAGTTCAGCTTTCAATTGTTAGGGAAGCAACATATTTTGCTAAGACAAAAAAATATAAGCCTAAGATTTTTAGAGAAATGTGCTTTTAAAAATTGCACACGAATTTTACACCATAAAATGGTAGAAAAATTACTCTAATGTATATGAGATCCGACTTTGATGAATGCTGAAATATTAGAATTATAAAATTGACATGCACATTAATAAACTCAATATATGATTTTAAAAAACTTTATTTAAATAACATTGATCACAAATCTAATCTTGGTAGGCAAAATCCCTTGTAGTGATCAGATGGGAATGTTTCTCTGATGAGGCTCACAGCACAGGCAGGTATCACCCTCACTTCTTCACCTTCAATACCTCCTGGCAGCACCGAGATTCAGTTGATGTTGGCATAATGTTGCATTTCTCACAAGTGCACCTGTTAAAAAAAATGGTATAATCAGATGCTTATAATAAACTAATGGCTCGTGGGAGTGCTATATAAATTGGTCTATGAAGTTTGATTAGAAAATATTTAAAACATGTAAAAAATTTTGAGCAGAAAGAGAATGTTTATAAGTCGCCAAGTAAGGCAGCGAGGGAAAAATTGGCAGTTTTATTTTGATAATTAAGTGTGTGACCATGCATATCGCCTAAAAAAAAAAATTTCAAAGCATATTTTACCAATATAAATCGGCGAGCCTCTCGTTCTTGCCTCTCGTTCTGCTCCGGTCGCTGTTTCGTCCGCGTCTTCCTCCGCACCCTCGGGCTCGAACAAATACGGCTGAATAACCCCATCAGCACCACCCAAAACTACTTCATCCACAGATTCGTCAGTTTCAATATCATCACTTATATTGCGGTCGTCATACTCGATAAAATAATCGCTGTCCGAATCACTCTGCTGTCGTTCAGCCATTTCTGCAGGCCAGTGATCATCCATTTCCTGCAGCCATTTCCTGTTTCTCCCTGACCTGACGTCACTGCTGCACGCCCCTATCGAGAGATGGCGGTACTGCAGCATCACTAAGTGAAATATGGGCTATTAACAAATAAAGTCATTTATGGAGGCTGGTGACACATTTTAAATCACGGGAATGGCCAGAATGGAATATTTTCATACAATCAGCTTATTGGTTCAATAAAAAAATGTCACCGTCCGAGGCCTTTAACCAATATATGATCTGAACTAATTGCTTTGGAAAAATTCCGATACACATCTACGTTTAGTGGTCTTTGGCGCCATCTGTAGGCACAAGCCGTAATTACATGTGTTGTCGACCTTGCGATCACTTCATTGCAGCAGCTAGTCCAATTGTATTATGGGAGATGGAACGTTCAGCGCACAGTGCAGAAGTGTTGGTTGGCAACGGTTTCGGAGCACCATTTTGAGTCAGAAGAAGAATAAGAAATAAATATTAGTGCTTGTGGAAGTCGAAGTGTGGAAATAAAGATGGATCAGCGAGAGAAAGAGGCAGAGATGGAGACCGCTCACTCGAGGAAACCGAGAACTGTCAGCGAGGAAAAAAGGCAGTTTCAGGGAAAATGGACTTTGGACTACTTCGTTGAACCTCACGGGTCAGATAAAGTTGTATGCCTCATCTGCAGACAGGTAATCGCAGTGCGAAAAGACTTTAACATCAGGCGCCATTACGAAACAAAACACAAAAATTATGAAAAATTCAGTGGCAAGGATCGCACCACAAAGATGGAACAACTTAAAAGGGGCTACACAGCACAACAGTCAGTCTTCACGCAATTTTCAAAAACCAGCGAAGCAGTAACAGAGGCTAGCTATGTGGTAGCTCATGAAATAGCTAAACGGGGCAAGCCGTTTAGTGACGGAGAATTTGTTCGAGACTGTATGCTAAAAGTGGCAGAGCGTGTATGCCCAGACCAAAAAACAAAGTTCCGTGACGTAAGTTTGTCGAATGACACAGTCACAAGACGAATCGAAGATCTGGCAAATGATTTGAAGGACCAACTGGCGATACGTGTGGAGGGGCTAGAAAAGGGAGCGTTTTCCATCGCACTGGATGAAAGCACGGATATTTCCGACACTGCCCAACTGTTGATTTTCATCCGAACTGTCACTGAGAATTTTGACGTCGGCGAGGAGCTACTGAGTATGGAGAGTATGAAAGACACAACGAAGAGAGTGGATATTTGCGAAGCAGTGTATCGCAGTCTGGACACACACAATGTTAACCTGGCATCCTTGGTCGGTGTCACGACAGACGGAGCACCAGCAATGATTGGGAGTAGGACAGGTGCAGTGTCGCTGCTGGCTGAGAAAGTGGTGAACAGCGGTGGTAAGAAACCAGTCAGCTACCACTGCATAATTCACCAAGAAGCCCTCGCTGCTCAGACGCTAGAAATGAAACACGTCATGGCCGTAGTTGTGAAGACAGTTAATTACCTGAAGTCCAGAGGTCTGAACCATCACCAATTTAAAACCTTTTTGGCGCAGTCAGAGGCAGATTTTGGAGACGTCATTTACTTCACTGCCGTCCGGTGGCTGAGCAGAGGTGCCACACTGAAACGTTTTTTTAACCTGAGAAAAGAAATTTGCGAGTTCATGCAGGCAAAAGGACAAGACATGACTGAGTTAATGGACAGCAAATGGCTCTGTGACCTAGCCTTCCTCGCCGACCTGAATAATTGTCTGAGCGATCTCAATCTGAAGCTGCAAGGCCATGGAAAACTCATTTCCACACTTTTTGACAACGTGAAAGCTTTCCAGCGAAAACTCCAACTGCTCCAGGGACAGCTCAGAGAAGGAGATCTCGCTCATTTCCCTGCCTGCAGGGCGCTGGTAGATGACCCAGACACGGACGGGAGTGAAGTTTTGCGTCACCTGCGTTCAGAGAAGAACCATGGCCGCATCGAAAAGCTTCGAGACGAGTTCGACCACCGATTCTCTGACTTCAGGGACCACGAGGGTGATTTCAACCTTTTCCAAAATCCCTTCTCATGTGTGCCCGAGGCAGTGCCTGCAGACATGCAGTTTGAGCTCATCGACCTACAGGAAAGCTCCGAGGCCAGAGCTGCATATCGTGACAAGAGTCTGATCGAGTTCTACAAAGGACTTTCCCCATCCACATTCCCTGCTCTTCGTCAACATGCTGTCAGAATGGCGTCTTTATTCGGAAGCACCTACATCTGTGAAAAGACCTTCTCCACCATGGCCATCAACAAATCTAAGCTGAGATCCAGGATGACAGATGCCCACCTACATGCAGTCCTTCGCATTGCGACGACGGAGATGGAGCCAGACTTCAGAGGACTCGTGGCCAACCGAAAACAGCACCACAAATCACACTGCAGTTAAAAGGTATGTTGACACTAAAATTGTATTTTCATCAGTCCCAATTTCTTACTGTTAATATGACTTTACCCAAACTAATTAAATCTGATAATTAAAAGGATTACAAATGGAATTGAATTTTCAGTCTTTTTTTTTTTTTTGCCTCTGTCCCTTTGGTGGGCCTCGGTTCAACTTTGGATTCCCAAATTGGCCCTCACCCATCAAAACTTTGAGAACCCCTGCTCTAAACAATCAGGCTCCTTTTTATTTAAAAGATCTGATACTACCGTATTATCCTAACAGAGCACTACGCTCCCAAAATGCAGGATTACTTGTAATACCTAGAATCTCCAAAAGTACAATGGGAGGCAGCGCCTTCAGTTATCAAGCTCCTCTCCTGTGGAATCAGCTGCCAATCTGGATTCGGGAGTCAGACTCGATCTCTGTTTTTAAGAATAGGGCTAAAACCTACCTTTTTGATATAGCCTACAATTAGGGAGGGATCATGTGTTTCTGAACCCTCCCTTAGTTATGCTGCTAATAGGTTTAGTCAGCCGGGGGACCTCCAGTAATGCACTAGGCCTCACTCCTTTCCTCACTCTCTATGAAATATTTTTCTTTTGCTGGTCATTAACATTTGTTTGTTCTCTCCCATAGATTGCGTCCCCATCGTGCTGTTTGCTCTCTACATGTCTGTTCTTTTCTTCTTCTCTATCCCCTCACCCCCCAGCCAGTCGCAGCAGATGACTGCCCCTCCCTGAGCCTGGTTCTGCTGGAGGTTTCTTCCTGTTAAAAGGGAGTTTTTCCTCTCCACCGTCGCCAAGTGCTTGCTCACAGGGGATCACCTGATTGCTGGGGTCTTTCTGCAACTATGGGGATTCCCCCCTACAGTTGATAGTGCTATGAGATGACTGTTGTTGTGAAATGGCGCTATATAAATAAAGTTGAATTGAATTGAATTGAATTGAATTGAATAAACCTAAACTACAGTGGGGGGGGGGGGTGAATGCTTTTGACTGCAACTATATTTCATAAAGATGATTTTTTTTGGCACACACTATGAAGAAAATTACATGACATTTGGCGTGCCTCTAAAGAATGCAGTTGGGACTGTGAGGCAGTGATGTGCTGTAAGGTGAGGCAGGTGAGCTTTACCTGTCATGAAAAATAAAAAAAGAAATACTTATAAATCAACATTATTTGTCCACTGCTTTGTCTTGTAGTTCTAAATGTAATTTCTGAATGACTAATGACTTCAATAACATTATATTTAAAAAAGCTGAACCGGACTTCCGGTCTGGACGCCATGGTGATAGCAACTTAACGCTGAACCTCCCAGATCCAATCCAAGGAAAACATCTTCAAAATCAGACTTAACGGATTTTTGGAAGAATAAAAATCAAAAGACAAAAACACCATGCCTAACCAAAAACAGAAGAAACTGACATTCCCCAGGTCAGGACGCACAGCGGCCGCAGAATCTGATCCCGAGGACCTCCATTCAGGAGACGAAGAGCTGGGCCTAGCTAACAAAAAGGTTAGCTTGAAATCATTATTTGATGAATTACGACGATTTCGGGCCGAATTTCATGAATTCAAAGAGGAACTAACAAGGACGAACAGCAGAATGGACCAGGCCGAAAACCGAATCTTGGAAGCTGAAGAAAGAATAAAAGTGCTTGAAGATTCTATGCTGGATTTACACAGAAAACAGTCAAGGCTGGAGGCTAAGCTAACCGACCAAGAAGGAAGACAGAGACGAGATAACATCAGAATTCCCGGTCTGAAAGAAGGAGCTGAAGATAGTTTCAACACAGTGGCGGAATGCGTGGAATCCTTATTGAGAGAGAAGTTGGATATTCCACAAACCACCGATTTGAAGATAGAAAAGGCCCATCGTACATTAGCCGTAAAGCCAGCGGCAGAGGCGCCCCTGCGTTCAGTGTTGGTAAGATTCTCCGATTTCAAAATAAAACAAGAGGTTGTAAGACGGGCTTGGCAGAAAAAAGGATTTATGCATCAAGAAAGAAAAGTCTTCGTGGAGCACGATTACGCCCCTGAGGTTCTTAAAAAGCGACGGGAATATAACGACGCCAAAAAGGTTCTACGGGAAAAGAATGTACGCTTTCAGACGCCATTTCCGGCGAAGTTAAGGGTCTTTTACGGTGAAGAGTCATGTCTCTACAATTCAGCGGAAGAAGCAACAACTGACATGGCAAGAAGAGGGCTCCCGGTAACGGTGTTTAAACCCGCAGTGAATCTGAGCGAGAAAATCAGAGCTCAAACGTGGTCCACTCAAAGACCTTCTAAATCCACGGGCCAGCAGCGGGAAACCCAGCCCCAGAGCTACAAAGATAAGCTTTCCAGTTCCAGGAAGGAATAGCGACCTTTTTGTTTTTTTTCTTTTCAGTCATTCTGCACTTCCATCCCCCCTCCTACAAGGTAACAAACATTAAAGGAGATGCAGAATCAGCATGTGGTAAAACCTTTCATGGAGCAGTTATAGCATTAGAAACAAATGTCTTCTTAATTTAAAGGAAAAAAAAAAATCTTGTTAAAATAGAAATGTAACAATGGCCCACATGTTCTCCCCACACTAACAAATACTGTATTAGAGTGAATGTTTGCTGTGATGGGGGTGGGAGGGTGCACACAATCTCATAGGGTATAGGCATAAAAAAAAAAAAAAAAAAAAAAAAATCATTACAAATTCGGATTGGGATCTGAAATTCACGTTAAAAACATGGGACAACTTACAGGGGTAAGAGAGGGCCCTCAACACGTAACAGAGTTTGAGGAATTTCCCTCAGAGCCTACACTCCATCAGGGCTCTTACAGGGTCTTTAAAGAGACCCCAGCTCAGGAAGTTTTTTTGACAGTTTTTTGTTTTAAAGTCTCGTACACTATGTTCTTAATGTTTTTTATGTTCTTAATGTTCTTTCAGTTTCTGAGTAGCAAAAAAGAGGACCACCACACTGTTATACTAAATAAGAAAATACAATGGAGAAACAGAGTGTAACCAAAATAGCCTCATATAATGTAAAAGGGATCCTGAATCCAGTTAAAAGATCCAAGATTCTACGCAAAATGAAAAAAGACAAAGCAGAAATAATATTTTTACAAGAAACCCACCTAACAGACGTGGAACACACTAAACTTAATAGACAAGGGTTTAAAATGATCTCTTCATCTTCATATAAATCAGGGAGGAGGAGGGGAGTAGCGACATTGATCTCAACCAAAATTACTTTTGAAAAAAAATCAGAACACAAAGATAAAGAGGGGAGGTACAGTTTGGTAATTGGGCGGCTAGAGGGAGAAGATATCACCCTGCTGAATGTATATGCACCACCAGGGGCTAAATGGAAATTTTATAAAAATGTATTCGACCTAATGATAACTAAAGCCCAAGGTTTAGTGATATGTGGTGGAGACTTCAATCTAAGACTGAATCCATACTGGGATGCAACAGGTAATTCTTCACATCAAAATAACACTCAAAATAGGAAAACTCGGATGCTACTAAAAGAAATGGGAATCTGTGACGTATGGAGGGAATTCAACCCCAATGTAAAAGATTATACTTTTTATTCAACGCCACATTCATCTTACTCAAGGATTGATTACTTTTTTATGTTTAATAGAGACATTGGAAGAGTAAAAACATGTAAAATAGGACTGATGGATCTCTCTGACCACAGTCCGATCTATATGGACTTAAACATCCAAAAATACACAAATAATACATTTTCCTGGAGGTTGAATTCAAATGTCCTGAAAGGACCACTGAAAGATGAATTGGAATCAGATATTTTCAAATATCTGGAAGAAAACGATAATGGAGAAGTATCCCCTTTAATACTGTGGGATGCGTGCAAAGCTGTAATAAGGGGAAAAATTATTGCAAAACTGGCAACCCAAAAGAAACTGAGACAAGAAAAACTAATCACACTAGAGTCAGAACTCAAGAACCTAGAAAAAGAACACAAAGACAACACTCATCCTAATGGCTCGCTCAAGATTAAAGAAATTAAAAATCAAATAAATGAGATCTACACAATAGAAATCCAGAAGAAACTTACATTTCTGAAACAAAAACACTATGAAGCAGGCAGTAAATCTGCAAAATTACTAGCCTATAAATTGAGGAAACAACAAACCGAAAGAGCAATCTACAAAATCAGAGACCCAGTATCAAAGGAAATAAAATTCAGAATTCAGGATATTCTTAAAAGCTTCGAGAATTACTACAAGAACTTATACTCCCACAAAAAACATAAAAACGCATCCGAGACATTCCTAAACACATTAAACCTTCCCCAACTTACGGAATCACAAAATAAAACACTACTGTCAGAAATACAACCTAAAGAATTGGAAAAAGCAATTATGAAACTTAAAGCTAACAAATCCCCAGGAGCAGATGGCTATACAGCAGAATGGTACAAAACCTTTAAACAGCAACTATCTCCTCTCCTCTTGAAAACATTTAACTATGTCCTCCACACAGGGGAAATCCCCCCCTCCTGGAGAGAAGGGGTCATTGCAGTTATACCTAAACCTGAAAAGGATAAACTAGAATGCTCCAACTACAGACCAATCAGTGTATTAAATCAGGACTATAAGCTTTTTACCATTATCCTTGCCAAAAGATTAGAAAACATACTGACAGACTTAATTCACTTAGACCAAACAGGTTTTATAAGACAAAGACAGACACAAGACAACATTCGATGCACTTTACACATAATTCATCATATAAAAAAATATAACTTAAATGCAGTCATATTGGGATTAGATGCTGAAAAAGCATTCGATTCGGTTGACTGGTCTTTCCTATATAGAATCTAATCCAGTTTCAATTTTCATAACAACTTCATTAGAACTATACAGGCATTATATAAAAAACCAACAGCTAAAATAAGGATTAACGGTAATTTATCATCATCTTTTGAGCTGGAAAGAGGATGTCGTCAAGGCTGCCCCCTGTCTCCACTGCTCTTTGCAATCTTCATAGAACCTCTGAGCCAATGGATAAGACAAAATCAAAAAATTCAAGGTATTACACTTGGTCAGAAGGAACATAAAATAGCACTCTTTGCTGATGACATTTTAATATACCTAGGGCAACCAGACACTTCTTTACCAGAACTAATCTGTTTTTTCAGACTATGGAGATTTATCGGGGTACAAATTAAACATGCATAAAACCCAAGTTTTAACATTCAACTATGACCCAAATCATTATTCACTAAGTGAACTCAAAACTAACTGGGAGTTGGAATCTATGAAATATCTGGGGGTCAATATCCCGAAACAACTCAACAAAATTATAACACTAAACTATGATCCACTGGTGACAAAAATAAAATCTGACCTAGCAAGATGGAATATGATACCATTCTTAGGTACTGCACAAAGAACTGAAGCAGTCAAAATGAATATACTTCCACGTCTTCTATACCTTTTCCAAACAATACCGATAGAACCTCCCAAAAAAACATGGCAGGAGCTAGACAGAAGGATCTCAAGATTCATATGGCAGGGCAAGAGACCTAGAATCAGATATAGAACCCTACAGCTAAACAAAGACAAAGGTGGGCTCGCGCTGCCAAATATCAGGGACTATTTTATAGCTGCACAAATTAAAACTTTAGTAGAGATATGTAACCCAGTCTACACTGCACAATGGAAGGAGATGGAATGCCAAATAACAAGTGACATCCCCCTACAGGCGATAATAGGGAACAATGCCTTACCTAAACTCTTGAATAACACTAACCCGTGGATAGAGACCCCGCTAAAAATTTGGTTTAAGATAGTCAGAGAGAATAAAGCTAAAGAGCCCTATCGACTTCTGCAATGGATTGCCTATGATCAAGACTTTACCCCCAATAAAACAGACACTAGATTTAAAGAGTGGAAAGAGAAAGGGCTGATAAAATATTACGATTTTTTTAAGGGGCAAACTTTAAGAAGTTTTGAAGATTTGAAAAAACAAGGTCTAATAAATCAAGACCTTTACAGGTTCTTTCAGCTTAGACACCACATAAACAATATACTTAAAAAGGAGGATTTGGAAAGGGCCCAGTCAGGTGTTCTGAAGGTCTTCTTAATGGCATATAAAGGGATCCCAGGGATCAGATACATTTCTAAAATATACCAAGGTCTTCAAAACTTAAAAGGAGACAACACATCATATCATATGGGCCATATGTGTGTCTGTGTGTGTGTGTGTGTGTATATACGTATATATTTTATAGTAATATGTACATATGTATATTAGCTGCTCTTGCTTGCTTGTTTTTTTTTCTTGCCTTCTGATTGTTGCTCTGAGTGTTGCTATCCCTGTGCTGTTGCAATCCTGGAATTTCCCCGTTGTGGGACTAATAAAGGCTTATCTTATCTTATCTTATCTTATATATAAAAGAGAGATGGGAAAAAGAGGGGAATTTCACTTTACAATTGGAAATATGGGAAAAGCTAAATAGACAGCAATGGAAAAGTACCTCATCCCTGCAGTGGAGAGAATTTGGATGGAAAAACTTGGTAAGATTTTTCAGAACACCTGCACAAAACAAATTTACCCAAAGGGGTTGAACTGTTGGCGCTTGTGTGGTGAAAAGACTGCAAATCATTTTCATGTGTTTTGGTCATGCCCAGTTATCCACCAATATTGGACCAATGTACAGACAATATTGGGGAAAATATTCAAAATAACAGTTCCCTTTTCTTTTATAACTTTGTATTTGGGTTTACTACCGGACTCACTGGAAAGACGAGGAGATAAATACTTATTCAATGTTTTAATATTGGCAAGTAAAAAAGCCCTAACTAAAAAATGGATGCTGAAGGACTGTCCTACACCTGAAGATTGGATTAACGTGATTCAAGACATTTACTCGATGGAAAAGTTGACATTCGCACTGAGACAGGACATGGATGGGTTCATGAACTTTTGGCAACCCTGGATCGCATATGTGTCTTCCATTAGATCTAATCTTTGACAAATACCATTTCAATGATGGTCCCGCTCTTTGTTCCAACGCTACTCAGATGCTCTTTTACTTTTAATTACTTAATTTTCTGTTTGTTTGTTTTTTGCTGTTCTGTTTGTTTGTTTGTTTGTTTTTTATTTTATTCTCTTTAATTTCACTTTTTCTTTCACTTTAAAAAAAAAGGGGTGTTGTAATAATTATCATACCAATGTTGTCAAATAGCAAAAAATAAGGGAACATGTGATGAAAATGTAAACAATGCAATGCTGTAATGACCTGTATACCCTTTACAAAAACGTAAATAAAAAAAAAAAAAAAGCTGAACCTGCATATTTCCAGATCAAATTCGAAGAAGAGAGGTGAGGTGAAGCAGCGATATATGGAGCCTCAAATGGATTGCACAGTCCTTCACAAACTGGATTGAGCTCGTGCAATATGCATGCTTAGTTGTTGGGCCTTTTTCATAGTTTTCATAGTTGTTTCCCTATACAGGATCTCCAGACTGGGAAGAGGACTACCAATCATCCCACTGGCGATGGAGATTGTCTTTCAGAGTCTTTTTTCTGTGCCTCCATAGTGTTGCCAAACCAGCAAATAAATCCAAAGGTTAAAACACTCTCAATGAAAGCACAATAAAAAAATCCTAAGAAAATTGTTGCTAACATTAAAAGATAATAGTTTCTTTAGAAAGTACAGCTCTGCAAAGGTGCTTATGCAGGAGTTTGTATATACAGTGATCCCTCGCTACTTTGCGCTTCACCTTTCGCGCCCTCAGTGCATCGTGGATTTTTCAGAAATATTCATCAAAAATTCAAAATTGAGAAATAATGGGCGGGCGCTAGCAGAAGGCAGGGAGACTACATTAGAACATCAGGTATCAACACGGAGAGCCCGCACAACTCAAAAATCCACCTCTCTGTTCGCTGTTCTCGTGTTGACTCGGCTCGGAAATCTCGCAAGCTGATTGGCCGAGACGTTTCACCCCGCAAGCTGATTGGCCGAGACGTTTCACCCACCTTCTCTCCCTGCCGAACGCCCATGCAGTGAAGGAAGACCGCATTCATTGCTTTTTATCGCTCGTGTTGCTTTAGTCTCGCCGCGTGAAACTTTTTGCTGTTCTCTTGTGCAATTTTGTGCGAAATAGTCTTCCCGTCGAGCCACTACGCCGCCTCCTGCAGCTTCTCCAGCTCTATCGGAAGCTGCCCTTGACGATCCTGCGCTTCAAGCACCTGATGATGAGGCGTCACCTGAGGAGCAGTAAAGCTCTCATTAACCTGTGCAGTAAATCATCTTCATCTTGAGTTACGTATCTTGTTATAAGAATAAAAGAGTTCTAAAAACATATTTATGTACACTTTATTTACATCTACGTATGTATGTACACTTACACACACACACACACACACACACGTATCACACGAGAGAGAGAGTGAGAGAATGAACGTACGTATTATTTATGGATGACGTCATTAGGGGTGACGCTACTTCGCGGTTTTTCACTTTTCGCGGTCGGTTCTGGAACCCATTAACCGCGATAAGTGAGGGATCACTGTAAAATAAATAACAAAAGAAATAAAACAAATCCTTATGGAGAACCTACTGGTGGTCTTCTTGTGTGACAGTGAGACACCAACTTTGACCTGCTGGGTTCTACAATATAAAAAGTCAGTAATAGTAATAAGGCATAGGGAATGCTAAGTTTGACATTTGACCTTTTCATCCCAAACTCATAGTCAAAGGTCAGGGTGCTAGGGTGAAACAAGGGTGTATCAAGTTTGGTGGACCTAGAATAACACATTCTATAGTAACAGTGCAAAGGGAATGTCAGCATTGACGTTTGACCTTTTAACCCCAAACCCATAGTCAGAGAGTGTAAGCTGTTCAAGATTTGTCTTCAATATGATGATATCAATTTGAAAAGGCTACATCAATTCTTTCTGCAGTTATCATGTTTACACAATAATCCTGAAATAACTTTCTCGATAGAGACATAGTACATTTTCGATAGAACATCAATGAAGTCATTCGTTCTGTATTTTGACAGACAGCACGAAAAGCCAATGAAAATGAGAACACAATGCACCAAACCAATCATGTGGCTGGAAGACACGTTGGACTGATGCACACAAAAACGTATGTAGGTGCGTAGGGCCAATAGCCGGGGTTTAGCACACCTGCTAGTGTTTGGCTAGCGCAGCTGTGTTGAAGTTGGATCGTGGTTAAAAAGAAAATGACAAAATATTGATGAAAAATCCAGTGACAGCATTACCAAAGAAGACACTGAAACCGACGTTGCCCAGTGCTCAATAGACGAGGAGATCTTTAAAAAGAAGGGCCCGAGGAATACAGCAGTGCGGACAGAATGTCAGATTTAAAGGCCAAATGTCACGTAATTTTTTTTTCTAAATGACAACGAATTTTGATAAAATACACATAGCTTAAACCAAATATTCATACCGGAGACCATATCACCCACCCGTATTTACATAATTGCACAAAATACACCAGGCGAAGGCCCCGCCTTGCTCGCTGGCTTGTGACAGCCAATCCAGACCGCGGCCATGATTTTGGCGTCACAAATTTCACCCTGGCTGCCCTGCCTATCCACATTCACACTTATCAACATTGGACAATCATGACGGAAAGTGACAGCGATTGTGAACAAATTAGTTTAGTTTTGTCCTCTGGTGAATCGGACTTGGAATTCAGGGAAGACGACACCCCAGATACTGATGACAGTGGTTCAGAGAGTGACAGAGGCATAGAACCTTACAGGTTCGAGCCGTCCGAGACGGAATCAGATGCTTTGTCTGATGACAACAGTTCCGACGATGACCAGAGAGCAGAACCAGTGGAAAATGTCATTGAATTGGACATTAATCGCCTCCAGAATTGGGAAGCCGAAGGGGGTCTGTCGAGGGCGCCCCATAAATATTGATTTTTCGGAAGCCATTATTATGACGATACAGTGGGGCACTAGCTTACAGTAGAACCCTTTCTTTCCTCATTCAGTTGTAGCAACAAAATCAAGGATGAAATGGAAGTAATTGTGGACAATGACTTGTTTAAAATCCCCAGGATCGTGTGTATAGGGCCATAACCAAGAATGTTCCTTTCTCACTGTAGACGAATTAGAAATCTAGCTTGTTGTTTTGTACGCCAGCTTCAAGGTTTGATAACTCGAAATAATTGGGAAAAAACTATGTCTGTAGCACATGGCACTTCATGGGGAGGGCTTGAAAGTTCTATTAATAAACAAAGACAACATGAATAATGCAATGGATCTTTTCACTTTATTTTACATGAGTTCTGCAAGGCATTTATGAGGTGGATATGGTGTAAATAATATGGACAGGATGTGAACACATTATTGAATATTATATACAGTATATTATATTGTTACAAAATTTATAAAAGCTCACAATTGCAATATCAACAAACCTGTGCTTACAATATCAACAAACAAGCATATTTATGTATACATGCATTCAGAAAATATTTGCAAATTCTTGTACTTGAATTTTTCAATAGGTGCACCTGTGAGTGTTGCCAAGCAATGCCAACAGTGGAGGAGAGCCGCTGCTGTCAAGAAATTGACCAGATCAGAATGAGAATGGAGGCGCATACCTGTCAAGTGATACGTTTTCGCCGTATTTTAATACGGGGAAAATGCAATTTTAGCAGATATGGGCGTATTGCCATTTCTGTACGCCCAAAAGAAAAATATACGGGGAAAAAAATTATTGAGTGTGTTGAGGAGCACGTCGTATGTGTGACCCCCACAGCTAGGGGGCTGGCAGATCGCTCAGTGTGAGCTATTCTCACTACATTGAGAAGTCATTAGGCTGATGGCCTCACACTTTCTACTGTCTTGCGGCTCCAGAACAGAGAGGAATCGCCTTCCAAATCCAGAATTCTGCTTTTTTTATTTTGAGCAGGACGCTGAGTTGTGTTGTTATTGTCAAATATCCATGAATCCTTAAAATATTTGACAATAAAAACACAAATTACATTTAAAACATTTCCCAGAAAAGTGTCCCTTATTACACAGCCGTCCCTTATAGCCCCGGTTTACGGTGCCATCCAGCAATACGATACATGATTTATTTCTAAGGATAAAATTGTTGGTCATTGTTACGTTGGTAACGAGGGGTAACTAAGAACAAAAATAGTGATTGCCTTCCACAAACAAAGGGAAAAAAAACTGTCTATGTATTAAAAATATGCGGTGCCTCTTCCAGTCTCCATATAAACAATCAATCGGGATACCCCAAGCATCAAACTAAGGTATAATCTATTTTGTCACTTCCGCCTTCTTCCCCAGGCGATTCCGGGGGCCGTGAGTAGGAACGTCAGGCCAAGCGCGGCAGTTTTAAATTAACAAATATTCCGGCGTTACTGAAGCATATGCACCAAGACCCAAACGGATCGGTTCCCTTTTATATCTAGTTTCAAGACATTTTAAGGACCCTGTTGCGTGACATTTGGCCTTTAAGCGGCTGATTAAAGTAATTGACCCTCATTACCAGCTCTCTGACAGTAAATATTTCTCCCAGATGTCACTTCCCTAGCTGTACACGGAATGTAGACAAATGGTTGAAAAGGTGCTGCAAAGTCTGCCATACTTCACTACTACGTCAGATTTGTGGTCAAGTGGTGAGGATCATGTTCTTTGACTTCTCCAGTGCTTTCAACACCATCCAACCGATGATCCTGAAGGACAAGCTGCTGCGCGCAGGGGTGGACCAGCACCTGTCATCATGGATCCTGGACTACCTCACGAACCGGCCTCAGTTTGTGAGAACCCGGGACTGTGTGTCCGACACGATCATCAGTAGCACGGGGGCCCCCCAGGGAACGGTGCTGGCTCCCTTCCTGTTCACTCTTTATACTGCGGACTTCTCACACAACACAACACACTGCCATCTACAGAAGTTCTCTGATGACTCTGCGATCGTTGGCCTCATCTCCAATGGAGATGAAGCTGAGTACAGAGGGCTTATCCAGGACTTCGTGGACTGGTGCCATCGGAACTGCCTCCAGATCAACGCGAGGAAAACTAAGGAGCTGGTGGTGGACTGCCGCAGGCATGGGCAGCCCCTCACAGTACCAGTAAATATACAGGGAACAGACATCGAGATGGTGACATCCTATAAGTACCTGGGTATTCATCTGAACAATAAACTAGACTGGTCACACAATACTGATGCACTCTACAAGAAGGGACAGCGCAGGCTGTTCCTGCTGAGGAGACTCAGGTCTTTTGGTGTACAAGGGGCGCTGCTGAAGTCATTCTATGACACGGTGGTGGCATCAGCCATCACTTTTGGAGTGGTCTGCTGGGGCAGTGGCATTACTGCAGCCGATAGGAAGAGACTGAACAAACTGATTAAGAAAGCTAGCTCTGTCCTGGGGCAGCGCCTTGATCCGATGGAGGAGATAGGAGAGAGAAGGACGGTGGCTAAACTGTCATCTCTGCTGGAGTCCGAGTTCCACCCTATGCAGGACATACTGAATGCACTGAGGAGCTCATTTAGCAGCAGACTACATCATCCCAGGTGCACAACCGAGAGGTTTCGTAGGTCCTTCCTACCAACGGCTGTCTGACTGTACAACCTAAGCAGGGCTGCTCGCAGAGATAGCAAAAAAGACGTAACAAACTAATAGTTTTTTGAATGCAGAAGATGCAATAGACTTACACAGTGGTCCTCTCCGGCATACAACTAGGAGCATGCCGGTCGCTATGGAGGGTGAGAGTGTGTATGGGCACATAATCATACCATGCAGGATAGCTGGGTAGACGGTTATGCTGTTTCATTCCATCTAGCGGCAATGCTCTGCACTGTGTGTGTTTATATATTTGCATATTTGTTCCGTCTAGCTGCAATGCTCCGTACTGTGGGTGTTTATATATTTATATATCTACATGTTATTCCATCTAGCTACATTGCTCCGCACTGTGTGTGTTTATATACTTGCATATTTATTCCACCTAGCTGCAATGCTCCGTACTGTGGGTGTTTATATATTTACATATTTATTCCATCTAGCTACAATGCTCTGCACTGTGTGTTCATATATTCATATATTATTCCATCCAGCTACAATGCTCTGCACTGTGTGTCTGTGTGTGTGTGTATATATATATATTTTATAGTAATACGTACATATGTTTATTAGCTGCTCTTGCTTGCTTGTTTTTTTTTCTTGCCTTCTGATTGTTGCTCTGAGTGTTGCTATCCCTGTGCTGTTGCAATCCTGGAATTTCCCCGTTGTGGGACTAATAAAGGCTTATCTTATCTTATCTTATCTTAAGTTGCGCATCTGAACCATATATGAGCCTCACTGCCCCCTTCACTGATCCAGTTTGGAATTTGAAAAGCAAATGTCTTCAAACTTTCCTGAAGACCATACAGGTGAAGTCATTTATATTATTATAAATGTATTATTATAATATTGTCAAGATTAGGAGCATCTTGTCTCAGAGTGATGCTGAGAAACTGATCTACGCTTTTGTTAGCTCTTGATTACATTTGTGACGTTTGCAGGGTTCACACAAAGACAATGGAGCAGATGGCTGTGATCAACCTGATTTATTTTTCACACACCCCGACCCCCAACCTGCTTCTGTGCTACAGAGTGGAGGGGAGGTCATTCTCCCAGACCTCCGTTTCAATCATGGTTACACACACAGATACATCTTGCCCTAATCCTGCTAAACACTGCTGGGTCATTATAATGCAGTTATAATGACACAGCAGTGTAACTCAGAAATAACACATTTAACACACACAGTAACGTTTCAAACTGGCAAAGCATGCTGGGAAATCCCTGCCCCCTTAAAATGGCCCCGACGTTACACATTATTGTAACTCTTTATTATCAGGTTGTCCTAAAATATCTTTAAAAAGTCTTCAGTTGATCCAAAATGCTGCTGCAAGAGTTTTAACAGGTACTAGAAAGTGAGATCATATCTCTCCGGTTTTGGCCTCCCTACAATGGCTTCCCACAGAGTTCAGAATTAAGTTTAAAATCCTTCTTCTCACTTACAAAGCTCTTAACAATCGGGCCACTTTTTATTTAAAAGATCTGATACTACCGTATTATCCTAACAGAGCACTACGCTCTCAAAATGCTGGATTACTTGTAATACCTAGAATCTCCAAAAGTACAATGGGAGGCAGAGCCTTCAGTTATCAAGCTCCTTTCCTGTGGAACCAGTTACCAATCTGGATTTGGGAGTCAGACTCGATCTCTGTTTTTAAGAATAGGGTAAAAACCTTCTTTTTCGATATACAGTAGCTTACAATTAGGAGGGATCATGTGTCTCTAAACCCTCCCTTAGTTATGCTGCTAATAGATTTAGACAGCCGGAGGACCTCCAATAATGTACCGGGCTTCTCCCCTTTAATGTTTGCTCTCTACATGGCTGTTCTCATCTTCTCTATCCCCTCACCCCCCAGCCAGTCACAGCAGATGACTGCCCCTCCCTGAGCCTGGTTCTGCTGGACGTTTCTTCCTGTTCAAAGGGAGTTTCTCCTCTCCACAGTCACCAAGCGCTTGCTCACAGGGGATTGCCTGATTGCTGGGGTCTTTCTGCAAGTGTGGGGGTTTCCCCTACATTTGAAAGTGCTATGAGATGACTGTTGTTGTGAAATGGCGCTATATAAATAAAGTTGAATTGAATTGAATTTAAGACTGACCGAAGCACTCACATCCTGGAGAATGAGTGAAGATAAACAAGTCTGCATCATGACAGACAGTGGGACAAAGGCTGCAGTGCTTTGGGCATATACTTCACTCAGCTATCTGTAAGTTGATGAGCAGAATACTGATAAACCATAATTTATTACAAGACTAAACAAAACAGAAATCAATGCAGCTCAGGGGCTGAACAAAGGAAAACTCGTCAGACTTCAGACTAGCAGGATAATACACGCAGAGATGAGACACAGAGAGAAGCGCGGGTGACACGCCAACGTACATCAATAACACCGCACAGGACACAGACTGGAACAGGAAATGCTGTCAAAATAAATCACAGCGTATCATCACCTTATATCACGATGAGCCACATGTTGATTTGGCAAGGGTTTTTTTTTTTTTTTACACCGAACGCCCTTCCTGATGCAGCCCTGCCCACTGATCTGGGCTTGGAACTGGCACAGGAAGTCCACTGGCTTGTTCACCCCTGTGGCTGGGTAACCAACTTTCCATCCTCCATTCTATTTTTGCTGAGCACCAAGCTAGAAGGCAGGAAGTACCATTTTTATAAGGTCTTTGGTATGACCCGGCCCGGACTTGAACCCACAACCTCACGGTTGTGGGGCGGATGCTCTACCTCTCGGTCACCATTCCAGCTTATACATTTAAAAAAGATGAAAATCTAAAAACTGTTTTTATGTGCTATCAGAGGGTCATGGAAATTACACTGGGACGTGGTCCAGGGGAGATGTGAAGGAGGCGGGGAGACCTTCCATCAACAGACCCACGGGTGGACGCGGATCACTGGAGGCAGCCAGAGTGGCAGCAGATAGTTTCACAACAGCGATTCATTCAGCGGGTACACCAGGAAGGAAGCCTGGCTGTCTGCCTCATGTGACGCCCGCAGCCAACGGGGATTTTGTCTCCTGCTGCATCCCCCGCTCTGCAGAGGACGTCCAAGGTGTCACACCATAAAATATCTGGGTGGCCGCCGATACAGCGTTTCAGTTCCGCTTTTTTCATTCCGTTCAAACAAAACAGTATCATTTTTTCCCCAAATTATATTAAAAGGCTTCAGGGTCCGGATGTGGACCGGAGTCTGCCAGTTGGTGACCCCTGACCTACACCGTTATTTACTTGGAAAATTATCTTTTAAACTGACAAACATCATATGTGTAACTCACAGAAAAATTCAATGGGGATCAAAAGATAATTCCTCACTTGCCATTCACTTCAGTGGAGATTTTTTCTGATTTAAGGTCCCATATGCAGAAATAGAGGGAGCGTGACTTAGGCTCTCTGTTGCAGTTATCAAGGTTTCCTTTTTGGATTAAAAATGTTTAAATAGGACAAAGAAAGGCTCCAAAATATAGTTCTAAAAAACTGGATATATTTTGGCAGTATAAAATCCTTTATATTCCCTGACAGCTACAAAGAATGCAAGGAGGAACTAACCATGGGTCCTCGTGTGGTCTCTATCGGCCCTTTTCCACTAGCACCTACTCAGCTCGACAAGGTTTAGATCGTTTTCCATTACGACTGAGCACCACCTCAAGGTGGGTGGGTTCATTACAGGAAGGCGGCCCGTTATGTTGTTGACATGCTGACATTTTGGTGTCAGAAGTGAATATTTATTATTAATACTAATTAATTAATTAATACTAATACTTATTACAGCAAGCCCAAAATACAAGCAAAGCACAGAGTTAGTGTTGATGGCTAGCTAGGTAACTAACGAGCTAGCTTGTTATCTGCATACAGGAGACGACGGCGACATCCTTCTTTGTTCAAGTGAGCTTGTCACCAACTGGATAAATGATGTAAAAGATGCTTAAAATCACAAAACACTCACCATCTTTCCCGTGAGCAGCCATCAGCTTGGAGACCTCCTACTATTTCATTTCGGGTCGCTCCACTATCGACGGGGCTGAAAAGTTGATAGTGGTCAAATTTGACCAAATGTGGTTTATTTTTAAACTGCAGGGATCCAACAGCTGCAACATACTGGTATGTTGAAAGAAGTGTGTCGACCGACAGGGAGACTGTTGAAAAATAACCACATTTGGTCAAATTTGACCACTATGAACTTTTCAGCCTCGTCGACGGCGGAGCAATCTGAAATTAAATACCAGAAGGTCTCTGAGCTGATGCAGCTCACGGGGAAGATGGTGAGTGTTTTGTGACGGTGTTGATTTGTTTACCTTTTGTTCTTATTAAAGACAAAAACAGAAAGGAGATGTTTTTACCTTCTTTACGTGTTTCGACTGTTCACTGCAGCCTTCGTAAGAAGTGGCAGCCGATTGCTGCCAGGTGTCATTTTATCAGCTGACTTTCGTAGGTGGGGCCAGCCCAGCAGACCTGTCAGATCCACCGAGTTGGCCCCACTTTCTGCCGTCTGATGGTCTCTGGAGAATGTAGTCCCAGGTGTGGGAAAGCATAAAGGCCCCCTCATCCCGGTTCATGCTGTCTTTTCCCCGCTTCCTGATTTCTATGGCCTCCTTGATCCAGCGCTTGTGTCTATTGTTCTCCGATCCAACAATTTTTGCGTTGTCCAGAGACCATCGGACGGAAAGCGGGGCCGGCTCGGAGGATCTGACAGGTCTGCTGGGCTGGCCCCGCCTACAAACGTCAGCTGAAAAAATGACACCTGGCAGCAATCAGATGACACTTCTGACGAAGGCTGCAGTGAACAGTCGAAACATGTAAAGAAGGTAAAAACATCTCCTTTCTATTTTTGTCTTTAATAAGAACAAAAGGTACAGTAAATAATTAAAAGAAGACAAAATGAACCTACTTGAGCTATTCGGTGTTGATTTGCGTGTAGCTAATTATTTCTTTGATTATCACAGAAATAAAAACTCACGGCTGAATTTATAAATGACAGTTATGACTCTTGTGAAGACAGTGCTCTCATGACGTTACACCCTGGCCAATCAGTGGCCTGCAATCTGCTGACATCACATTTTCAGCTTGACTCAGCCCAGTTGGAACCTCATTGAAGTAGGTTCCAAAAAAAGTACCAGGTACTAGGTACTAATGGAAAACCCTACAAACCAAGTGGAGTCGAGGTGAGTAGGTACTAGTGGAAAAGGGTCTCTAAGTAGCCTTTCTATTGCAAAACGTTTCCAACAGTGAGAACACTGGAACCTCTGACCAACAGCACCCACACACAGGACACACATGGAGCTAAAAGTTAGTAGGGAACAACACAGCAGCCCAAGAAAGTTAACAGTGAATTCTGGTAGATTTGACCTTCCATGGCGTTCTGTCGTCTGATGTGGTCAAACAGCTTTGTATTGCTGGCGTACATCCCACCACAGCCTGGACATGCTACCACCTTCTCCTGCATGTGGCTGCGTAAATGCTCCCGCAACTGAGGTCGACCTTCAGCAGGAGCTTCACAGTCTGGAGTAAGGAAGGTGCAAAACTTGGATTCAGCAATTTACATAAAAATGTACACTAGTATTACTGTAAAAAAAAAAAAAAAAAAATCAGCTTTTTTTCTTTAAATAGAAATGTTAACATGTTCAGTAATTTACCTTTCCACCCACAGCATCTTGGATTTTCAGCGTCTCCTGTGGGCATATCGATGCACAGGCTGTGCATCTCCACATGGCGATAGAACCACTCTGGGTTTTCATATGGTGCTTGCTTTAACAAGTGTGCAAATATAAAGAGAAGAATGACAGGAGAACAAGCGTGTTCTATTTTACAACACAATACACACTTTTGCAGCTGAGTGTAACTTGTAATATTTGGTTCTACGTCATCCAGAAGGTTATATTGTGCAAGTACAGTGGATATAAAAAGTCTACACACCCCTGTTCAAATGATTGAGATTTTTGTGATGTAAAAATGACACCAAGATAAATCACTTCAAAATTTTTTCCACCATTAATGTGAACTAAAACCTGTACAACCAACTGAAAAACAAACTGAAATCTTTTAAGGGGAAAAATAAAAAATTAAAAAAATTACAATAACCTGTTTGCATAAATATGCACACCCTCTTATAACTGGGGATGTGGCTGTGTTCAGAATTAACCAATCACATTCAAACTCATGTTAAATGGGAGTCAGCACACACCTGCCACCACTTAAAGTGACTCTGATTAACCCAAAATAAAGTTCAACTGTTCTAGTCGGCTTTTCCTGACATTTTTGTAGTCAAATCTTACAGCACAAGCCATGGTCCACAGAGAGCTTCCAAAGCATCAGAAGGATCTCATTGTTCAAAGGTATCAGTCAGGAGAAGGGTACAACAGAATTTCCAAGGCATTAAATATACCATGGAACACAGTGAAGACAGTCATCATCAAGTGGAGAAAATATGGCACAACAGTGACATTACCAAGAACTGGACGTTAGTGATGTTACACTCGACACCGCCCACTCAACACCGATTCGAGCAAAATAAAGCGGAAGTGTCATGAGCTGGGTATCGAGCACTGTGACCGTAGCAAGCAAGGCCTCATTAGGTCGGTCACATCACATGACTCAAGGGCTCCTGGCAGTCGTGCAACAGTTTGGATGCAAGCTGCTGCTAAAACCCAAAGAAGAAGAAGACTCGAGAGCCCTCGGGAAGTTTGAGAGCATTGTGCATTTGAATATAAGTCAGGGAGAGTATTACACAAGTTATCTAAGCATTTTTACACTACTTCCCTGGGTAACTCCTTTTTCTATAACGCTGTGTGTATTTCTGTTGGTTGGGTTGTCTGTGTCATGCTGCTGTTATACTTTAATTTCCCAGTTTGGGATCAATAAAGTACATCTATCTATCTGTATCTTCTAGTGTTTGTGTGAATGAGTGTGTATGCACGTATCTCTGTAAGGTTTAGTAAATGTAATGTGTTTTTGTTTAATGTTACTGAACCTAAACCTAATTCTAACTTTATGTACAACATAGGATACTACAAGGTTAAATAGATGATGATCCTTATGAGTCTATGGACAGTACTGGCTGGGCAATTACTGGGCAACACAGAAAACCATATAACCAAACCTTTACAAGATGCCAAAAAAGTAGTAGCAACATCAGTGCCATGTGAGAGGGTGTTTTCAAAATCTGGAGAGGTAGTAAGCCACAAGAGGAGCAGACTGAAGCCACACACTGTTGAAATGCTTCTTTATTCAATAAAAATCTTTAAACACTCCCCATTTAATAACACTCCCCAGTTGCAAAAGCAGCAGCAAGTTCCCTGATGTTCCACAACATACATTTTCCCATCTCCCTCTACATACTATATACAGTGGGGAAAAAAAGTATTTAGTCAGCCACCAATTGTGCAAGTTCTCCCACTTAAAAGATGAGAGAGGTTTCCAATTTTCATCACAGAAAATCACATTGAAGGATTTTTAATGAATTAATTGGTATATTAAGATAAGATAAGATAAGATAAGCCTTTATTAGTCCCACAACGGGGAAATTCCAGGATTGCAACAGCACAGGGATAGCAACACTCAGAGCAACAATCAGAAGGCAAGAAAAAAAAAAAGCAAGCAAGCAAGAGCAGCTAATATACATATGCACATATTACTATAAATATATATATATATATACACACACAGACACACAGTGTAGAGCATTGTAGCTGGATGGGATAAATATATGAGTATATAAACACACAGTACGAGCATTGCAGCTAGGTGGAAAAAATATGTAAATATATAAACACACACGGTGCGGAGCAATGTAGCTAGATGGAATAATATGTAGATATATAAACACACAGTGCGGAGCATTGTAGCTAGATGGAATGAATATATAGATATATAAACATAAACATAAACATAAACACACCCAGTGCGGAGCATTGCAGCATTCCTCAGTAAAATAAGTATTTGGTCACCTACAAACAAGCAAGATTTCTGGCTCTCGCAGACCTGTAGCTTCTTCTTTAAGAGGCTCCTCTGTCCTCCACTCATTACCTGTATTAATGGCACCTGTTTGAACTTGTTATCAGTATAAAAGACACCTGTCCACAACCTCAAACAGTCAGACTCCAAACTCCACTATGGCCAAGACCAAAGAGCTGTCAAAGGACACCAGAAACAAAATTGTAGACCTGCACCAGGCTGGGAAGACTGAATCTGCAATAGGTAAGCAGCTTGGTGTGAAGAAATCAACTGTGGGAGCAATTATTAGAAAATGGAAGACATACAAGACCACTGATAATCTCCCTCCATCTGGAGCTCCACGCAAGATCTCACCCCGTGGGGTCAAAATTATCACGAGAACGGTGAGCAAAAATCCCAGAACCACATGGGGGGACCTAGTGAATGACCTGCAGAGAGCTGGGACCAAAGTAACAAAGGCTACATCAGAAACACACTACGTCGCCAGGGACTCAAATCCTTCAGTGCCAGACGTGTCCCCCTGTTTAAGCCGGTACATGTCCAGGCCCGTCTGAAGTTTGCTAGAGAGCATTTGGATGATCCAGAAGAGGATTGGGAGAATGTCATATGGTCAGATGAAACCAAAATACAACTTTTTGGTAAAAACTCAACTTGTCGTGTTTGGAGGAGAAAGAACACCATGCCTACTGTGAAGCATGGGGGTAGAAACATCATACTTTGGGGCTGTTTTTCTGCAAAGGGACCAGGACGACTGATCCGTGTAAAGGAAAGAATGAATGGGGCCATGTATCGTGAGATTTTGAGTGAAAACTTCCTTCCACCAGCAAGGGCATTGAAGATGAAACGTGGCTGGGTCTTTCAGCATGACAATGATCCCAAACACACCGCCCGGGCAACGAAGAAGTGGCTTCGTAAGAAGCATTTCAAGGTCCTGGAGTGGCCTAGCCAGTCTCCAGATCTCAACCCCATAGAAAATCTTTGGAGGGAGTTGAAAGTCTGTGTTGCCCAGCGACAGCCCCAAAACATCACTGCTCTAGAGGAGATCTGCATGGAGGAATAGGCCAAAATACCAGTAACAGTGTGTGAAAACCTTGTGAAAACTTACAGAAAACATTTGACCTCTGTCATTGCCAACAAAGGGTATATAACAAAGTATTGAGATGAACGTTTGTTATTGACCAAATACTTATTTTACTGAGGAATTTACCAATTAATTCATTAAAAATCCTTCAATGTGATTTTCTGGATTTTTTTTTCTTATTTTGTCTCTCATAGTTGAGGTATACTACTATGATAAAAATTGGAGACCTCTCTCATCTTTTAAGTGGGAGAACTTGCACAATTGGTGGCTGACTAAATACGTTTTTACCCCACTGTATCAGAGGTTTCGTTCACTGAAAATTGTCCTTCAACAGAATTTTTCCAGCAATAACTAAAAATTGTGAAAGCTGTTTATCATTTGACAGATTACATGGAGGGTGATCTAATTAATGTCAATTGAAATGATAGATAGCAGACTGACAGCCTGTCTGAGAAAAGGACAGAACAAGAAAGTGTAGTGCAACCTCTAATATAGAGTATTGGGACTTTTTCAGGTCTTCCACTCAGATGCAGTTCTGACAATCAGTCAGCAAATGGCAGTTTTGACTAAATGTTTCATAACACTGTGCCGATCATGAAGCAATTGTCTCAAAATTGTTCATTGTTTCATAAGGCCTCAATTTCCCCATCACTACTGGACGTCCCTCCAAAATTGATGAATAGACAAGAAAACTGGTCAGGGAGGTTGCCAAGAGGTCGACAGCAACACTGAAAGAGCTGCAGGAATTTCTGGCAAGTACTGGCTGTTTAGTACATGTGATAACAATCTCCCATCTTCTTCATATGTCTGGGCTATGGAGTAGGGTGGCAAGACGGAAGCATTATCTTACCAAGAAAAACATCCAAGCCTGGCTACATTTCACAAAAACACATTTGAAAGCTCCCAAACACATGTGGGAAAATGTGTTTTCAATTTCCAATGAAATCAAGGTTGAACTTTTTGGCCATAATTCCAAAAGGCATATTTGGGGCAAACATAACACTGCTCATCACCAAAAGAACACCATACCTACAGTGAAGCATGGTGGTTGCAGCATCACCTTCAGCTTCTCCACTGAGAACTTATATCGGTCCATAACCAGGAAACGGGCGGGAAACATCTGTGCTGACCAATCACACCCCGGCCACAAACTGTTTGAACTTCTATCTTCTGGTCGTTGTTACAGATCGCTGAAGGTCAAAACCACCCGTCACAGGAACAGTTTCTTTCCTCAAACCATCACTCTGATGAACTCCTAACATTCACCTAGTCCTACCTGTTGCTGTACTCATGACTTTTCATCCATTATTACATTGCACATAACTCTCACACTGCTTTTTACTTCATTCACATTATATCACTGAATCTGAGTTCACATTGAAATACTGTGTGACTGTATATTTTTTCATATATTTCTGCAAAGTGTGGTTAGTCTGAGTAAATAACTGCATATATTCCTGTATATATTTGCATCCTTTTATAGAAACATGGACAGACTGTCATTTACTGTACATACTCTGTTGTCATTGAATCTTTATTTAAATCCTCCACCTGAACAACGAGAGCAAGTTTTTAGCCAAAGTCAAATTCCTTGTATGTGTTGTGCATACTTGGCCAATAAAGCTGATTCTGATTCTGATTCTGATTCTGAGCTGGAACTGGGGCCTTGGTCAAGGTGAAGGGAATTATGAACAGTTCCAAGTACAAGTCAGTAGTGGCACAAAACTTTCAGGCTTCTGCCTTAAAGGCTTCCCCTTAAAAGATTTCAGTTTGCTTTTCAATTGGGCTGTACAGGTTATAGGTCACATTAATGGTGGAAAAAGTTTTGAAATGATTTATCTTGGTCTCATTTTTTACATCATAAAAACTTGGCATTTGAACAGGGGTGTGTAGACTTTTTATATCCACTGTATACAATAGGAAGATGTGGATATGTTGTGCAGACTCATATTAGCTGAAGCGTCCAGTTAACCCAAACAATGACAAGCAGAACCCCTGGAGTCTGGTGATCTCACCTCACAGTCTTCCCAAAGGCAGACAAAGTTGTCTGGGATTTCAGAGATGATGTTGCGGTTGTGACAGGCAATGGAGCAGGTGCCAAGCTCCGGCTGGCCATGGAGCATCTGCTGACCCAACTGTTTCAGCTTTGTGTGGTAACAGTGGAAAAACAGATGCTGCCGCAGCTCATCAAGGCCCTCCATGGAGCAGAAATCACAGTCTCCCACAGGCAGTTTCTCCCTGCTGAAAACAAAAACATACAAAAGCAATTCAGTAGAAAGCATGACTGTTTAAAGGCTTTCAATACAGGAACATCTCAAACAATTTTGGAATACTGTGAAAATTTTTCTCTCTCATCATTTAAATCCAAAAGTAAACTTTCATATATTTTATGTTCCCTTCAACTAATATTTTAAGTCCTTTTTGTTTTATTTTTGCTGATTATGATTTATAGCTTTTTAAATCAGAAATATAGGATCTCTCTTTTATTTCCCTTGTCCTGTCAGGCAACTTG
This sequence comes from Pholidichthys leucotaenia, assembly GCA_020510985.1. NCBI lineage: Eukaryota > Metazoa > Chordata > Actinopteri > Cichliformes > Pholidichthyidae > Pholidichthys > Pholidichthys leucotaenia. The sequence goes on along the minus strand of CM035844.1, from coordinate 288,574,764 downwards.
GTGAGCAGAACAGAAATCTGTTTCCCTTATTTTGTCAAACAGATTTTACTTTGCCAAAAGTAAACAGTATACAGTACATGCAGTATTTCACAAAAGTGAGTACACTCCTCACATTTTTGTAAATATTTTATTTATCTTTTCATGGGACAACACTGAAGATATGACACTTTGATACAATGTAAAGTAGTCAGTGTACAGCTTGTATAACAGTGTAAATCTGCTGTCCCCTCAAAATAATTCAACACAGCCATTAATGTCTAAACCGCTGGCAACAAAAGTGAGTACACCCCCAAGTGAAAATGTCCAAATTGTGCCCAAAGCGTCAATATTTTGTGTGGCCACCATTATTTTCCAGCACTGCCTTAACTCTGTTGGGCATGGAGTTCACTAGAGCTTCACAGGTTGCCACTGGAATCCTCTTCCACTCCTCCATGACGACATCATGGAGCTGGTGGATGGTAGAGACCTTGTGCTCCTCCACCTTCCATTTGAGGATGCCCCACAGATGCTCAATAGGGTTTAGGTCTGGAGGCATGCTTGGCCAGTCCATCACCTTTACCCTCAGTTTCTTTAGAAAGGCAGTGGTCGTCGTGGAGGTGTGTTTGGGGTTGTTATGTTGGAATACTGCCCTGTAGCCCAGTTTCTGAAGGGAGAGGATCATGCTCTGTTTCAGTATGTCACAGTACATGTTGGCATTCGTGGATCCCTCAGTGAACTGTAGCTCCCCAGTGCTGGCAGCACTCATGCAGCCCCAAACCATGACACTCCCACCACCATGCTTGACTGTAGGCAAGACACACTTGTCTTTGTACTCCTCACCTGGTTGCCGCCACATATGCTTGACACCATTTGAACCAAATAAGTTTATGTTGGTCTCATCAGACCACAGAACATGGTTCCAGTAATCAATGTCCTTAATCTGTTTGTCTTGAGCAAACTGTTTGCAGGCTTTCTTGTGCATCATCTTTAAAAGAGGCTTCCTTCTGGGACAACAGCCATGCAGACCAATTTGAGCATATGCAATGTATGGTCTCCGCACTGACAGGCTGACCCCACCCCTTCAACCTCTGCAGCAATGCTGACAGCACTCATACGTCTATTTTCAAAAGACAACCTCTGGATATGACGCTGAGCATGTGCACTCAACTTCTTTGGTCGACCATGGCGAGGCCTGTTCTGAGTGGAACCTGTCCTGTTAAACCGCTGTATGGTCTTAGGGGCCACCGTGTTGCAGCTCAGTTTCAGGATGTTGGCAATCTTCTTATAGCCTAGGCCATCTTTATGTAGAGCAACAATTCTTTTATTCTTTTATTCATTTCCTCAAAGAGTTCTTTGCCATGAGTTGCCATGTTGAACTTCCAGTGACCAGTATGAGAGTGTGAGAGCGATAACACCAAATTTAACACACCTGCTCTCCATTCACACCTGAGACCTTGTAACACTAATGAGTCACATGACACCAGGGAGGGAAAATGGCTAATTGGGCTTAATTTGAACATTTTCACTTAGGGGTGTACTCACTTTTGTTGCCAGCAGTTTAGACATTAATGGCTGTGTGTTGAGTTATTTTGAGGGGACAGCAAATTTACACTGTTATACAAGCTGTACACTGACTACATTGTATCAAACTGTCATCTCTTCAGTGTTGCCCTATGAAAAGATATAATAAAATATTTATAAAAATGTGAGGGGTGTACTCACTTTTGTGAGATACTGTATATGCAGTCATGTGACAAAATTAGGACACCCCATTAAATATTCAGTTCTTTATTAAGAAATCTTTGCATATCTATGTCTAATCTTGTTTTTGTTTTTATTTGCATTTTTTAACATTTATTTTAGCCATTTTAAGTGGGAATGAATGTGGGGGTGTCCAAAAAAAGTTGGTTGGGTGTCCTAATTCATTCATCACCATTTGTTTAGAAATACATTTTACAGAAAATTTGAGAAAAGTCTTTAAATCAATTTTAATTGTTTAGTTGTATTACATGAAACTCCCAAAATTTTTAACATTGATATTATATATCCATATGTCCAAATATGTTTAAAAAACACACAGGCTTATACAGGGTGTCCTAATTTTTTTTCACATGACTGTACAGTATATCATTTATAACTCCACTTGTAAAAACTTTTAATACTTTATTTAAATTGTTTTACCTATGAAGGACCCAACAGGGAGGAATGGGGAAAGAAAAGGAAGAGAAACAGACAAAGAAGACAGACTAACACAACTGAAACAAACAGAAGACAGACTGTTTCTTCCACTGAAGAGGTCTCAAGATGAGTCTGGTATCTGCACCTGTTAAAGGAGAGACGTGTGTGTGCATACATGTGTGTGTGTATGACAGCATGCGCAAAATAAGTGTGTGCATGAGAGTGGTTTGTCAGGAAACATACGAAGAAGGTGGCTGGTCACAGCACCCCCCCCCCCCCCGCGGAAACCCCAAGCAAGCAAGACAACACCGCCAACACCAACAGAGCACGCATATCCAGAGGCCAACGAGCCCCAGGATAGCCAGACATCTGCCTTAGGATGGACGGCCAAGGGAGGTTAGGCCACCAAGTGGCCGGCACAGCAGACCCACGCCCCGGAGCCAGCCAACCCCCGCCCCCTCAGTGGGGCCCCAGGTGACGGGAGGCCAGCACCCCATCCCCCGGGCTGGAGACCAGCCTGCGCTCCTGGTGCAAGCCCCCGCAGACACCCCCAAAGCGGGTCCACTCCTACCCCAGTGCCACCGCCGCACACCCCAGGAACCCCCACGCCCCAAGAAGGCAGCAGCAAGGCACGGGGTGGAAGCTCACACAGCCAGGAGGTGCTACTCCCTCAATCCAGCACCCCCCGACCAGCACACAGACATATTCCCACGCACTCACTCCCTCACGCTCTCATACGCACCCACTTGCACCCACACATACTCACTCACTCACTCGCCCTCTCCCCCACACAATCCCACACCTGCACTTCCAGACCCACCCACTCTCTCCCACTCGCCCTCAGAATGACCCGCACCCACTCACAATCACCCATACACACACTCTCACTCGTGCTCTGACTCACTCACATCCATTCGTTCTCTCCCCGACACACTCACCCACACTCATTCACCCTTATTACTTGGGGTGACCATGGTGTAGATGCAGCAAGCATGAACGTGCACCTGGCAGCGGCCGGGTGCTGGTGCAGGCTCCCACCCAGAAACGGGGGGAGGGGGTAAGACTGGGAGGGAGGCAGTCCAAAAGGGAGCCTGTCCCCCCCAGAAGCCAACTCACAAACTGGCTCAGGATGCCACCCACTGTCCCCAGATCCCAACCCAGGATGAGGGCCGCCAGGCCAAGTAGCCCAGGACCTGCCAGTGTCGCACCCCGGCACTCCCAGCACCACAGGCGTGATGGAGCAGCCACACCCACTCCCACATATCGTGCACACATGAACATACACAACAATAACAATAACAACAATTAACAATGGCCGGATACATACGGTGTTCCACATGCCAAGTGAAACCCCAGAGCGCCCACCACAAGCCCACCAACCCCCCACCACAGACACATGCCGACAGCGGCAGGCCGACCCGCAGCCACAGCCACCCTGGGGCAAACCGAAGGCAACACAGCTGCCAACCCGCACCAACAGCCACCCGGCCACCCGAGCACACACCCACACCCGGAGCCAAGGACACCTGAGGCAATGCGGCAAAGCGCCCTGCCCTGTGACACAACGGCAGGGAAAACCAGGCCCCAAACCGCCAATCCGCCAACTCTGGGCTGCACGGTGGCGCAGTGGTTTAGCACTGTGGCAGCACAGTTTTACCCTCGGCCGGGGGACCGCGGGGATCATGAGATCGTGGGTTCGATCCCAGCCCCCGACCAACAGTGAGCTGTGTGGAGTTTGCATGTTCTCCCCGTGTTGCGCGGGTTTACTCCGGGATTTCTCCAGTTTCCTCCCGCACACCAAAAACATGTAGGTTTAGGGCGCTCGCGCACGCAGCGACCAGCAGCCGGTGGCTTGTCACCAGACTGCAAACCAAGTCTACCTACGGGTACAAATAAGTAACAAAAAAAAAAAAAAAAAAACCCAGGCCACCAGATGGCCTGCCCCACCCCCTGCCACCCAACGAGGTCGTCCCCCCCACCCACCCACCCCCCCCCCCACACACACACACACCCTCCACCCCAGCACGTCCACCCACAGGTACCCGCACGCACACACACACACCCTCATGTGCACACACGCACTCTTCATCACACATGTCCACCAACACCCACATACATCCCCACATGCCCACACACAACACACACACGCACACACATGCACGCATACACATATACGCATGCACGGACACACACATGCACACCCACATCCGCAGGCCCCGGAAAATGAATGGGGGGGGGACAACATCCCACCAGGACACAGGCACCAGTCCCCGGAGCGGCACCAGGGCCCTGGGGAGGGCATGACCCCACAGCGCAGGGATGTGCCGGGGCTGGCACGCACCACCAGCACACATCCGACCCCGGCCCTCCCCCCAGCACCAAGGGCCCAGGGGCAGACCCAAAAAGCACAGAAAACCCAGTTGTACGAAGCATTTCACATCACCTGATGTACCCCTCTGTTAATGAAAGAAAAACCCTCAAAGGTCACAGAAATAACATGAATCTGACAAAAGTGGTAATAAATAAAAAATCTATGAAAATTAATCAATGAAAATCAGACAATGCTTTTGAATTGTGGATCAACAGAATTATTTTAAAAAACAAACTCATGAAACAGGCCTGGACAAAAATGATGGTACCCCTAGAAAAGATTGAAAATAATGTGACCAAAGGGACATGTTCAACCAAGATGTGTCCTCTAATTAACATCACAGGTGTCCACAAACTTGTAATCAGTCAGTCGGCCTACTTAAAGGGTGACAAGTAGTCACTGTGCTGTTTGGTGACATGGTGTGTACCACACTCAACATGGACCAGCGGAAGTAAAGGAGAGAGTTGTCTCAGGAGATTAGAAAGAAAATTATAGACAAGCATGTTAAAGGTAAAGGCTATAAGACCATCTCCAAGCAGCTTGATGTTCCTGTGACTACAGTTGCACATATTAATCATAAATTTAAGATCCACGGGACTGTAGCCAACCTTCCTGGACGTGGCCACAAGAGGAAACTTGATGAAAAATGGAAGAGACGGATAATACAAAATGGTAACAAAAGAGCCCAGAACAACCTCTAAACACATTCATGATGAACTTCAAGGTCAAGGTACATCAGTGTCAGATCGCACCATCTGTCATTGTTTGAGCCAAAGTGGACTTCATGGGAGACGGCCAAGGAGGACACCACTGTTGAAAACAAATCATAAAAAAGCCAGACTGGAATTTGCCACACTGCATGTTGACAAGCCACAAAGCTTCTGGGAGAACGTCCTATGGACAGACGAGACAAAACTGGAACTTTTTGGCAAGGCACATCAGCGCTATGTTCACAGACGCAAAAATGAAGCATACCAAGAAAAGAACACTGTCCCTACTGTGAAACATGGAGGAGGTTCTGTTATGTTCTGGGGCTGCTTTGCTGCATCTGGCACAGGGTGTCTTGAATCTGTGCAGGGTACAATGAAATCTCAAGACTATCAAGGTATTCTAGAGACAAATGTGCTACCCAGTGTCAGACAGCTTGGTCTCAGTCGCAGGTCATGGATCTTGCAACAGGATCATGACCCAAAACACAGCTAAAAACAACCAAGAATGGCTAAGAGTGAAACATTGTGGCCTTCTATGAGCCCTGATCTAAATCCTGTTCAACATCTGTGGAAGGAGCTGAAACATGCCATCTGGAGAAGGCACCCTTCAAACCTGAGACAACTGGAGCAGTTTGCTCATGAGGAGTGGGCCAAAATACTTGCTGAGAGGTGCAGAAGTCTCATTGACAATTACAGAAATCGTTTGATTGCAGTGATTGCCTCAAAAGGTTGTGCAACAAAATATTAAGTTAAGAGTACCATCATTTTTGTCCAGGCCTGTTTCATGAGTTTGTTTTTTAAAATAATTCTGTTGAACCACAATTCAAAAGCATTGTCTGATTTTCATTGGTTAATTTTCATACATTTTTTATTTATTACCACTTTTGTCAGATTCAAGTTATTTCTGTGACCATTGTGGGTTTTTCTTTCATTAACAGAGGGGTACCAACAATTTTGTCCTCGGCTGTATAGCTTACTGTTCTTCACTGGAGGACTGGAGGACTTCACCCAAACAAACCACCTCAAACATCATTTCCGGGAACACAAAGAAGAGAATGTAAACAAAGCCTCCATCCCAACATATATTTCCACACGGAGGAAGCATTTGCTCCAAATTTTGCCAGCTATGATTCTAAAAAGATTATTTAGCTTATGAAGGGAAATATTTACCTTCTGTGATAGCAGAAGATGGTCTGGAGCATGTACACTTTTGTCTGCCATCGACGGAGCTGCACGTGACAACAGAACAATAGCGTTGGTTCGACAGCGTTATGTAACGGAAACTGAGGTGGAATAAATCATAACATACATTTGAGAGTTTCTGGATGTGGGAGACAAAGCAAAAATCACTGGCAGAAGACGAAATAAGGACCGGGGATGACGAAAATGGACGAATCAAGACACATGGTGAGTGGTAGGTCCGATGTATTTATTTTTTTGTGTACATTCTACTGATTTTCTGGTTCATATACTTTGAAGATAACACAAAACAAAAAACAAAAACAAAGACAAAAAAAAAAACATCCTTTGTGTAAATATGTCCAAAGTCCACTTTTGACCTCAAGTTATGTGATTTGATATGGCTGCTGTCACATTATGCAAATTAGATGCGTAAATTTACTCCTATCTCAAACATTGGATCATATTCTACATCTTTCTAATTGATAGTAAGCCATTATCTCTTACCACTTTCAAGTTACAGCCTTTGGAATTTGTCATATCTAAACTGAATATTTTCTTGAAAAAAAACTTGACCACCAGAGGGTGGTGGGCTGACGGGAGTGCTGCTGCGCCATAGACAGAAAATGGATTAATCCAGTTTATAAAAGGTGAACCAACCCCAAACTTGTTTAACACCATAAAAAGGAATCTCCAATTAACACGGTCGAAGGCTTTCTCTGCATCCAGAGATAAAATCGTAGTTTCTAATTTATCAGTCTTACAGTAGTCTATTAAATCAAATAGTCTGCATGTATTATTAGCCGAGTGGCTACCCTTGATGAAACCTGTTTGATCTGGGTGTATAATAAACGGAGTAATCCTTTCCAGTTATCATTTAAATCCAAAAGTAAACTTTCATATATTTTATGTTCCTTCGAAGTAATATTTTAAGTCCTTTTTGTATTAATTTTGTGGATTATGATTTATAGCTTTTTAAATCAGAAATATAGTATCTTGTGGGCGACACACATTGTGGGCTCACATTTCCACAGAGACATGACTGCATGCGTATTGGGGATGTCACGTCTGGAAGGACAAAGGACTCGAATCTGCAGAAGATAACGAGGAGGTGTGAGATTGGTTTTTTTGTCCCACAGCAGATGCCCCGGAGGGATTTCCGGTTCATCAAGAAATGAGAGACAATGGTGAAGGTTCAAAGGGATGCTTTGTGACTGTATGTTTACTGAAAACACCATGTGACTTGAATTCTGATGCTGGAAACATATAAAAGGGTGATGAGATATGATTCTTCCTCTTTCCTGCTTTGAGAATGCTAGACGATGTGTTCTGTCAATAAAGTTGACTTAAGAACTAAACTCAGTCTCATCATTCGAGCACATCTTCTACACTGGTGACCTACGACAAAGAATGAGCAGACAGAATTCTCCCGAGCGGGGCTCGGCCGAAGCCAGCCTGATGGCCGCCTCCACGATCCGGCTGCCCGATTTCTGGCAGCACAGCCCGCGCTCATGGTTTAGCGCAGTCGAGGCGCAGTTCAACCTCCGGGGAATCTCCAACGACGACACAAAATTCTACCATGTGGTAGCGAAGCTGGACAGCAACACGGTCCAGAGAGTGGAGGATCTGGTTAATCATCCACCAGACAGTGACAAGTACAGCGCATTGAAGGACGCGCTGATCAGCCATTTCACCCCTTCGGTCCAACAGCGAGCAGAGGGGCTCCTGACGTTGACGGAGTCAGAGAACGAGAGACCTGCGGACCTGATGGTGAAGATGCTGAGGCTCAAAGAATCTGAGGATGGCGAATTCATTTTCACCCACCTTTTCCTTCGGACCCTGCCGCCAGCAGTGAGAGTGGCCCTGGCAGAGTCACCCCGATTGGCCAGGCGAGACTACCATGGGCTGAGCAAAGAGGCGCAGCGGCTTGTCGACGCCCACAAGCGGAACGCGGTTTCGGCCGCGGCTGCTAGCCCAGGAACGGCCTCCGGAGACAGCGCAGGTCCAGCGGCCGCGGCGCCAGACGCACCAATGACGGCGGCGACGGGGGCCAGACAACACGGAGCGGAGGACGGCCTGTGTTTCTACCACCGCCGTTTTGCAGAGAGAACGCACAGGTGCGTCCCACTGTGCAACTTCAAGCGCCAGGGAAACGCCAAGACCGAGGGCCGGTAGCAGCTGCGACCCTCGGCAACGAGAACAAGCTGCTTTACCTGACGGATGCACGCTCGGGGAAACAGTTCCTCGTGGACACGGGCTCTCAGCTGAGTTTCGTCACACCCACCTACGCGGAACGGCTGATGACGTCTAAAGCTCCCTGGGTGTCAGTGTCAGCAGCGAACGGCTCTGCGATTAAAACGTTCGGTGAGAGGACCATGCTTCTGTCCTTACAGGGCCATTCATTTGAGTGGACATTTATTGTAGCAGCAGTCAGTTTCAACATGTTAGGGGCTGATTTTTTGTGCTCACATGGTTTATTGGTTGACCTTGCTAATAGACGTCTGATTAATGCACTGTCCTTTCATTCTATTCCCTGCACAGCTCGGGTGGCCCCGCCGACTGCACATGCCAGCGTCTCAGCTGCGGGTGGTAAGTTTCACACATTGCTTGCTCAGTTCCCAGCACTCACAGTCCCCACGTTTTCGGCGACGGTGGCTAAACATGGGGTGGAGCATTTTATAACCACCACCGGCCCTCCCGTTTTTGCAAAAGCTCGGCGCTTGGACCCAGCTAAACTGGCCATCGCGCGCGAGGAGTTCACTAATCTGGAAAAACTGGGCATTGTTAGACGCTCCAAGAGCTCTTGGGCTTCGCCATTACACATGGTCCCAAAGGCTGACGGCTTGTGGCGACCTTGCGGTGATTTCCGCAGGTTGAACAACGTTTCAGCTCATGACTGCTAACCGATTCCGCACATTCAGGATTTTTCTGTTCATTTGGCGGGGGCGCGCATTTTTTCTAAAATAGACTTGGTGCGCGGTTACCACCAGGTTCCAGTGCGCGCGCAAGATGTACCCAAAACAGCGGTCATAACTCCTTTCGGCCTTTTTGAGTTTTTGCGCATGCCTTTTGGCCTCAAGGGGGCCGCGCAGACTTTCCAACGCATGATGGATGCAGTTTTACGCGACCTCCCTTTCGTGTTCGTTTATTTGGATGATATTTTCTTAGCCAGCGCGTCCGAGAGCGAGCATGAAAAACACCTCACAGCAGTTTTTCGGAGGCTGGCAGAGCACGGGTTAATAGTTAACCCAGCGAAGTGCCAGTTTGGGTTGGCGCAGATTGATTTTTTGGGGCATCGCGGTTCGGCAGAAGGAGCGGTTCCTCTTCCAGATAAAGTGCGTGCCATAACGGATTTTTCGCAACCTCAAACGGTCAAGGCGCTTCAGGAGTTTCTAGAGATGGTTAATTTTTACAACCGGTTCCTCCCACGGCTCATGCAGCCATTGTACACCGCGTTAAAAAAACAAAAGCCCGCAAATAAAGTTGAATGGTCTCCGGAGCGGGAGCGCGCTTTTGCCCAGGTCAAATCAGCCCTGGCAAACGCAGTTTTGTTAGCGCACCCAGTTCCAACGGCCCGCATGGTGCTCACCACTGACGCTTCCGATGTAGCGGTGGGGGCGGTAGTTGAACAGTTTGTGGCAGGTACCTGGCAACCCCTCGCGTTTTTCAGCAGGACTTTGCGCGATAGTGAGCGTAAATACAGTGCGTTTGACAGGGAGCTTTTGGCCCTACACTTGGCCATCCGTCATTTTCAGTTCTGGTTAGAGGGGCGATGTTTCACCACGTTTGTGGATCATAAACCGCTAACGTTTGCGATGGCCAAAATTTCAGAACCCTGGTCAGGCCGACAACAAAGGCAACTGGCCGCAATATCGGAGTTCACTACTGATATTCAGCATGTCACGGGTAAACACAATGTTGTGGCAGACTGTCTCTCGCGCGTGGTTGCACCACCAAGCCCCATGGGGGTAGACTCTGTAGCCGTGGCCGCGGGCCCAGGCAGTGACGTGGGAGCGTGCGCAGCCCTGGTCTGTGTAGGGTTAGATTATGCAGCCATGGCTGCAGAGCAGGTTAACGACGCGGACGTGCGCGCGCTCCAGTCTGGACCAACAGGGTTAAGGCTGGAGCACAGGGAGCAACAAAGTGGTTTGCCCCCACTAATCTGCGATGTCTCCACCGGACGGCCCCGCCCCGTGGTGTCGCCGCGTTTTTGACTCGGTCCATTCTCTCGCGCACCCAGGGGTGCGCGTATCGATTAAGTTGGTGGGGGAGAAATTTGTTTGGCCCGGGTTGTGCAAACAGGTCAAGGAATGGGCGGCAGCCTGCGTAGCGTGTCAGCGAGCCAAAATACACAGACACACTAAGGCCCCGTTGGAACCTTTTCACATCCCCGCTAAGCGTTTTGATCACGTGCATGTTGACTTGGTGGGCCCGCTCCCATTATCACACAGGCACACGCATCTTTTGATGATGGTGGATCGCACCACGCGTTGGCCAGAGGCGATTCCTCTGACATCAACCACAACGGAAGAAGTTGCGCGAGCATTTTTAGCAGCGTGGGTTGCGCGTTTCGGTGTACCGTCGGACATAACGTCCGACAGGGGTCCCCAATTTATTTCTGAACTATGGTCATCGATGGCCCGCAGCTTGGGGGTGAAGATTCATCGCACTACCGCGTATAACCCCCAGGCTAATGGTTTATGCGAACGCTTTCACAGGTGCACGGTGGCGCAGTGGTTAGCACTGCGGCAGCACAGTTTACCCTTGGCCGGGGGATTGTGGGGATCGTGGGATCGTGGGTTCGATCCCAGCCCCCGACCAACAGTGATCTGTGTGGAGTTTGCATGTTCTCCCCGTGTTGCGTGGGTTTACTCCGGGATTTCTCCGGTTTCCTCCCACATGCCAAAAACATGCATGTTAGGTTAATTGGTTGTTCTAAATTGTCCCTAGATATCTGTTTCCTATAGGCCCTTAGAATAGAGGGTTAGTATTAATGAAAGCGCTTTGAGTGGTCTTTGTGACTAGAAAAGCGCTATATAAGTGCAGGTTAGTTAGTTAGTAGTTAGTCATTGAAAGCAGCCCTCAGAGCGTCGCTGACGGATACAAATTGGGTGGACAAACTTCCGTGGGTTTTATTGGGGTTGCGTTCTGCACCTAAGGAAGATTTGTATGCTTCCCCGGCTGAATTAGTTTTTGCACAACCTCTCCGTTTGCCGGGGGAATTTCTCCCCGATAATCCCGCACCAAATGGCCCCCCTGCTCAGCCGTGGCAGAGCGACTCGGGAGCAAACACGCTCCCTGGCCCGGTCCATCACAGTTTCCCACACGTTTTTGTGCCAAAGGCTTTAAAAAATGCAGAGTTTGTTTTTGTTAGACATGATGCTCAGCGTCCAAGTTTGCGGCCGTTTTATGACGGACCGTTCAGAGTGCTGGAGACCGGACACAAGCATTTTCTGCTAGATTTAGGGGGCAGAAGGGAGTTGATTTGCATAAACAGGCTCAAACCCGCTTTTGTTTTGGATGATGAGGAAGTGCAGCTCGCGAGGCCCCCCTGCCGTGGCAGGCCGCCGAGAGGACATTCTCCAGAATCTTCACAGAAAGGTGCTAACAGCTTTAATCCACAGATGCAGAGAGATGTTGCAGGGGCAGCAAAGCCAGGTTGCAGCAGATTCGGCAGAAGGTTAAAACCCAGGCAGTTGGTGGATTGATTAGCGATATATGGAGTGCTTTGTGTTTTTCTTTTTTTTTTATGCCATGCAGGTTTTGCCCTTACTAGACGTTTGGGGGGGGGGGGGGTAGTGTGGGCGACACACATTGTGGGCTCACATTTCCACAGAGACATGACTGCATGCGTATTGGGGATGTCACGTCTGGAAGGACAAAGGACTCGAATCTGCAGAAGATAACGAGGAGGTGTGAGATTGGTCTTTTTGTCCCACAGCAGATGCCCCGGAGGGATTTCCGGTTCATCAAGAAATGAGAGACAATGGTGAAGGTTCAAAGGGATGCTTTGTGACTGTATGTTTACTGAAAACACCATGTGACTTGAATTCTGATGCTGGAAACATATAAAAGGGTGATGAGATATGATTCTTCCTCTTTCCTGCTTTGAGAATGCTAGACGATGTGTTCTGTCAATAAAGCTGACTTAAGAACTAAACTCAGCCTCATCATTCGAGCACATCTTCTACAATCTCAAATTATTAGAATATTCACTAAGATCAATCCAAAGTAAAGATTTACAATACAGAAATGTCCAAGTTCTGAACAAAATTGAGTGTATAAACTTCATTTAGGCTGCGTGTCCACCAAATGCATTTTTTTGGCTCTGGGCGGCTATTTTCCATTCATTCTCTATGTAGTCCAGCGTTTACAGCACTCAGCGCCCACGGCACTGAAACGCTCTCGGCGGTGGCCGTTTTTTGTCGCTGCGCTTAGAGCGCCCAGAGTTGAAAAATGTTCAACTTGTCAGAGACTGCAGCTGAGCTTGTCAATGTCAGACCTTAAGCAGCCAATTAGAACTGATGCGTGGGCGGGACATAGGACACCAGCACTAGTTCGTACTCAGACTCCTGCTTTCCGTGTCATCATATTTTACATACAGAGCTGCTAGAAAATGTTTCCTGTCCATCGTTATTTAGAGACTGCTATTAAAAAATCTGTATAAAGTCTGACAATAGGAAAAGCGGAAGTGCTGAGCTGAGAGTGACAAGCTGTTGCTGGGATACAGGGCACAGACTTTGTTTTTCCCCAGAGTGCTGTGCACAAACGCTGAAAAAAAAAAAATGCTCAGGGCGGTCGGGTGACAAAAAACGCATTTGGTGGACATGCAGCCTTAATGTGTATCTTAAAAGCAGTAGGCTACAACCTTAAGGAACCCCTCATCCATTATCATCAGGCATCAGTGGCAGAGAGCTCGGCGGGATGTACAAAGGGCTACTCGGACAATGCAGAACGAGTGGTGGACAAAAAAGGCACATGAAATCCAGGCCTTTGCCGATAAAAATGACATGCATAATTTTTATAATGCTGTCAAGAAGATTTACGGCCCAACAAATCACTGCATCACTCCCCTGAAAACAGCAGATGGGCTGAGAATCCTAAAGGATCAGCCTAACATCTTGCTGAGATGGGCTGAACACTTTAGTACCCTGCTTAACCAGGACTCAGATGCAGACCCCACTGTTCTCGACGACTTGCCTACACTTCCTCCGATGCAAGACCTGGATCAGCCCCCAACCTTCCTGGAGGTTCTATCGGCTACCCGCTCTCTCAAAAACAACAAGTCCCCTGGTAATGACAATATCCCTGCCGAGCTGTTGAAACAAGGAGGCTACTTGTGTACAAAAACCCTGCACAAGTACATCACCAAGGTCTGGGCCGATGATAACATCCCACAACAATGGAGAGACGCCACAATTGTCACCATTTATAAAAACAAGGGTGACCAGGCTGTCTGCGGCAACAGCAGGGGTATTTCGCTCCTTGCTGTTGCTGGTAAGGTCCTGGAGAAGGTGATGCTTCACAGGCTGATCAACAACATCACAGAATCAGTGCTGCCTGAATCGCAATGTGGTTTCAGGAAGGGCAGGAGCTCGGTGGACATGATTTTCACAGCTCGGCAGCTGCAGGAGAAATGTCGGGAGCAACACCAGGACCTTTTCATGGCCTTTGTCGATCTCTCCAAAGCTTTCGACACTGTCCACAGAGAACTCCTATGGGAAGTTCTTCTTAAGTTTGGCTGCCCCAGTAAGTTTGTCAATATCCTCCGCCAATTTCATGATGGTATGACTGCTCGGGTGACTATAGGAGGACAGGAATCTCCTTCCTTCCCCGTTTGTACAGGGGTTAGGCAGGGGTGTGTATTAGCACCAGTACTTTTTAACATCTTCCTGCTCTGTGTCACCCAGCTTCTCCACAAGGAGATTGAGGACAGCAGCGGTGTAACAGTGGTCTTCCGTCTAGATGGCAACCTTTTTAATATAAGGAGGCTCCAGGCAACCACCAAACTGCAAAGGGTGAGAGTCATTGAGCTACAGTATGCAGATGACTGTGCTCTGGTATCTCATAGCCCACAAGATCTCCAGTCTGTTCTTACTGCTGCAGTGAGAGCATACAGCAGGATGGGACTGACGGTGAACACCATCAAAACAGAGGTCGTCTGCCAATGGAGCACCAATATCCCATCTATTCCACCAACCTTCATTGTTGCTGGTGAACAGCTGTCTGTTGTTCCATCTTTCAAGTACCTGGGGAGCATCCTCTCTGTAGACAACACCATTGACAGTGAGGTCCAGAACAGGATCAGGCAGGCATCAGCTTCTTTTGGGAGACTCCGGCATTGGGTCTTCCCAAACAAGAACCTCCATCTCCAAACGAAGATCTCTGTTTACCAGGCAGTCTGTGTCACTACTCTCCTCTACAGCTGTGAATCCTGGGTGACTTACAGCCGCCACATTAGGGATCTAGAGCGATTCCATATACGCTGCCTTCAGCACATCCTGGGAATCACCTGGCGTGACCATGTGCCTCATTCTGAGATACTCTTTAAGACCAGCTGTAGGAGTATTGAGGCAACGATCACCCAGCACCAGCTACGCTGGCTGGGACATGTGGTCAGGATGCCCCCAAACCGGCTGCCTCGCAGGATGTTATATGGCCAGCTACACCATGGTCGACGCTCTGCTGGAGGGCAGAAGAAGCGCTACAAGGACCAGCTAAAGATGGCCTTAAAGAAGTGCAGGATCAGACCTGAGGCTCTGGAGGAGGCTGCTGCTGACCGGAACACCTGGCGACAGCAGTGCCTTGTGGGGGCCCGTATGATGGAGGAGGACAGAACAGCCAGGAGACAAGAGAGAAGACTGAGGAGGAATGTACCTGCAGCCCCTGCTGCCACTACTACAACTTTTACATGCCCTACCTGCAACAGGACATGTGGGTCCAGGATAGGATTACACAGCCATCAAAGGACTCACCGATAGAAGTGGACGTCATCATCAGACTCGATGGACAACCGCAAGCAAAGAAAAAGGCTACAGGTACGGAAATCTGAGGTATTTGTTTGTTTAAAAATTTTAATTAATATCTATTTACTACCTTTTACCCACTCCCAAATCCTAAGGCTGACCTCTTCATTTTAAGTCTAAATTTCATCTCATATCAAGTAAAATGCTTTGGATGTGAACGAGCAACCTTCTGATCACAGGGCCAACATACTACCTACCTAAGCCACAGCAGCAGCTGGCTTGGAGCTGAGCTGAAAGGGTTTTGTCAGATTGTCAACTCTTTAATACCAATAGATATTTCGGTACTAGTAAAGTCCCCCCATAACCCAGAGTAACTGCAGCAGTGAGAAGGTATTCTTTACATCTGGCCATCTGGAGCCGAGGAGAGAAGGATTTAAAAGGAGGACGAACCAACCGAGGCGGCGATTGGGAGCTCGGGCGCGGCGTTGGTGAGAGACGGGGGCCACCTGGATCCAGCAGGACAGTGGTCTGAACCGGTGCTCAATTGCGAGGCCCAGCCGAGGAACGACCAGACTGACGGCAGTTGGTGACGGGGCCTAGACGGGGCCCAGCGGAGGAGCCGCCTAGCCAGACGGCGACGAGTGGCTGTGATCGGTGGATTCCGGCTGCGCCGGCGGTGCACGACACAACTGGCCAGGTAGACGGAGGCAGGCGCCGGCGATAGACGGCGGTGATCTGCGGAGCTGAGCAGCGTCACTCGGCGGAGAAGCTGCGCAGGAGCGGCGGGTCCAGTAGTGACCGAGCTAGTTGAGGCCTAGCCGGATTCTCTGCTTATTTCTATCCACAGGTCAGTAAAATGCCACCCAAAAAAGAGGAAATGGAAGAAATTAAAAAAAACTCTGAACTTTGTGTTAGATGAACTGGCCAAAGTGACTAGCCAGCAGGACAAAATATTAGACCTAATACAGGAGGTACAAGCCCTACATTCAATAATAAAAGAAAAAGACAAAAAAATTATGGACCTGGAGCAACACGGGCGTCTTTTGGAGCAACGCGTTGAGGATCTTGAACAAGGTTCTCGCATTGATGACATAGTTATAAGTGGACTAGACATCAGATATCAGTCGTACGCCCATGCCGCTACAGGACTGAGTGGTGAACATGCTTCCATAAGTGAATCAATGTCCTTAGAAAACCAAGTGCTTCAGTTCCTTAATGATAAAGACATTAAGGTAGAAGCCAATGCGATCTCAGCCTGTTATGCTTTACCGAAGAAAGATAACAAAACAAAGAAATTAATTGTGATGCGCTTTGTGAACAGGAGGGTGAAAAATGACATACTGAGGCAGGCCAAAAAACTAAAGGAAACTCAAGTTTACCTAAATGAACACCTGACAAAAAAAAATGCTGAATTAGCACGGCAGGCACGGATGCTAAAGAAACATAATAAGATACAGTCAACCTGGACAAGAAATTGTAGAATTTGGATTAAACTAAATGGAACACCTGAGCAAGCAAAAAGTATAATGATCAGAGATGCTACTGACTTAGATAAATACAGATGAACACTGACTATGAAACACAGAGTGAGGAAACTCAAACTCTAAAAATATGCCACTATGCTGAACATAAACCACAAGAGATGGAGAATGATATTGATCCTGATAACCACTTTTTCAATAATATTCATAACCACTGTGAATATTACACTGAAAAGCAATTCAAAAGTCAAGTGCAATTAGATGGTAAACTGTCAATAATATACTTCAATAGCAGAAGTCTTAACAAAAACTTCTCACAGATTCAGGACTATTTAAAACAGCTAAACAGAAAATTCACAGCTATAGCAGTCTCTGAAACCTGGCTTAATGAAGACCAGGCTCCCCTGATGGCAATAGAGGGATATCAGATGTTTAACATTAACAGATCTCAAAAAAAGGGTGGTGGTGTTGCACTGTATATTGATGACCTATATAGATGTAAGCTTGTAAATGAAATGTCCTCAGCACTACCAGGGCTTCTGGAATGTGTTACTGTTGAGATTGACCTAGACAAAACAAAAAATCTAATCATAAGCTGCATATACAGAACGCCGGGAACTTGCATTGAGACATTCAGAGATAAATTAGTCGAGCTGTACAATAATATTACTAGTAAGAAAATGGTAGCAATTTGTGGAGATTTCAATATTGACCTACTTAATCCACATCAACAAAATGTAGTTACAGAGTTCATGAACTCTATGTACAGCATGAGTCTATATCCCACAATAACACATCCCAGTAGAATCACAGCTCACTCTGCTACACTTATTGACAACCTGTTTGTCAATGTTCTCGACAAGAAAATAGAAAGTGGATTATTGATAAATGATATAAGCGACCACTTGCCAATCTTTGCACTTATCCATGGCCACACGGGGCCCAACCCAGAAAAAATCTCAAAATCGTTCAGACACAAATCACCAAACGCAATCAGTTCTTTTAAAGAGGACTTGCTGAAGCAAGACTGGACAGAAGTCTATGTATCAGATGTAAATGAAGCCTATGACGCATTTACAAACATTGTAACCACTCTTTATGAAAAAAACTGCCCATTAGTTAAAAAAAAGCTTAAACACAAATTTACTGACAAACCATGGCTAACCAAAGGACTACAAAAGGCGTGTAAAAAGAAAAATTTATTATATAAAGCTTTCATAAAGAAAAGGACAAAAGAAGCAGAGCAGCGGTATAAAACATACAAAAATAAGTTAACATATATAATAAGATGTAGTAAAAGAGACTATTACAGTAAAGAACTGGAAAAAAACAAAGACAATATTAAAAATACATGGACAATAATCAACAGTATCCTTGGAAATAAAAGCAGAAATACCAGCTACCCAACTAACACTCCAAAAAATAATAAATCGACTCCGAATGTGAATATAGCTTCACCTGCAGATGAATTTAATAATTTTTTTGTTAACATTGGACCTAAACTGGCCCGAGAAATACCCACTACGGTGCCAACAGGTGATTCAATATGCAATAACACTGCTGTAAAAGACACCATCTTCATAAAGAACACAGACGAAAGAGAGGTCATTGAAATTGTTAAATCGTTCAAAAGTAAAACATCTACTGACTGCGATGGTATTGATATGCTACTAGTCAAAACTGTTATCGAATGCATAGTGAAACCACTGACGTATATCTGTAACCTGTCTCTCCAATCAGGTATATTTCCCAATGCAATGAAAATAGCTAAAGTAATTCCGATTTACAAGACAGGCGACAGAGGGGAACTCTCCAACTACAGACCAATTTCACTATTACCGCAATTTTCCAAGATACTTGAAAAAATATTCTATGAGAGAATTGACAACTTCATACTGAAGAATGATTTATTGTGTGAGCAGCAATATGGGTTCAGACACAAAAGGACAACAGCATATGCCTTAATGGAATTTACAGAAAAAATATCAACAGCCATTGAAAATAAAGAGTATTCAGTTGGAGTATTCCTGGATCTTAAAAAAGCATTTGATACAGTAGATCACAATCTATTATTAAAGAAACTACAAAATTGTGGTATCAGAGGGGTAGCACTGTCCTGGTTAAGAAGTTACTTAAAGAATAAATATCAGTTTGTATGTGTTAACAACAAAAACTCAGAGCTACTGAAGGTCACCTGTGGAGTCCCACAGGGTTCAGTTTTGGGACCATTATTATTCAATATGTATATAAATGATATATGTAAAGTTTCAGAAAAAATGGACTTAATATTGTTTGCTGATGACACTAACCTGCTATGCAGTGGAAACAACTTGGAACAACTTCTGGATACACTCGGAAAGGAATTAGGAAAGCTGAAACTGTGGTTTGATTCGAACAAATTAACGCTCAATTTAAGCAAGACAAAATTTATAGTCTTTAACAACCATCACAACTACCCAGTACCCAAACTCAGTGTAAATGGTGTAGAGATTGAAAGGGTATCCGAAACTAAATTCCTTGGAGTAATAATTGATAACAAACTGTGTTGGAAGCCACATATTAATTATATAAAAGGTAAAGTATCCAAATCAATTGCAATATTACACAGAGTGAAAAATTTGCTGAATCAACCCACACTATACACCTTGTATCATTCATTAATACTCCCATACATGACATATTGTAATGAAGTATGGGGAAATACATACAAAACAAACATATATCCACTCTTTATGCTTCAAAAGAGAGCTATTAGAATAATCAACAAAGCAGCTTACAGGGAACCAACAAACCCACTTTTTCTTAAACAAAAAACTCTCAAGTTGAAAGATCTGATCGACTTTAAAACCGCAATAATAATGTTCAAAGTGAAGAATCTATCACTGCCCGCAAATATCCAAAAGTTGTTCCAAACAAGGGAGAAACGATATCACTTCAGAGGAACATGTATATTTCAAAAGCCTACAGTGAGAACAACTACCAAGCAACATTGTATTTCAGTGCAAGGTGTCAGATTATGGAACGATTTTGGACCTGAATTAAAATCATGTACAAAGCTTGGACAATTTAAACAAAAACTAAAGGAAGAAATACTCCAAACATATTTACAAGACGACATGTAAACTCACATAAGGATTGACATTTCCAGCCTGTGTTGTGTTATAGCTTAGTTTTTCTTTTTTCTCTGTGACACTATGTCTTAGATTTGTTTTTGAATAGTAACCGCTTAACTTAGACTAGCTCAGTTTTCTTTTTCTCTCAGTCATATTTTGTCTTAGCCTTGTTTTAAATTGTAATCGCTCTTGTCTTGTTTTCTCTTTTTTCTCCTTTGAATTCTTGGATGGAATATGGGTGGGCAATATAAGCTGCGGCTTCAGCCATCACCCATTTCGGATAACTCACGTGGAATTGTATAGTAGAAGGAGTCTTTGTCTAATTTGACCTTGTTGTTATATTATACAGTTTCTTTTAACCTGTAATGTACTATCCGAAATAAAATTCATTCATTCATTCATTCATAACCAGCTCACTCCATGGCCAACTCGCCCTCCAAGAAACTCACCCCGGAAGCATATAAATGTAGGCTGTGCATTACCTGACCTCTCATCATGGAAGACAACAACTGCTTAGCTTGTGCCAAGAAGTTGCTCAGACACATCCCCGACAGGCCTCATTATTCAAGATTCAAAGCTTTTAGTGTTTCCTCTGGCTTAAAGACCTTGGTGCGGTGGCAACATGTTTTTCGGGGGGGGGGGGGGTGACACATGACACTACTGTTACCAGAATATGCTAATTTAATAATATTGATCTCTTTTTTTTAAACTTCGCACAGTAATATTGCATATGGAACTTACCATTTGAAGTATTGTACAACCGAAGCTTGAATGTTGAATATTAGGCCAACTGGGGTCCCACCCAGACGTCCTGTGTTTGGACTTTTTAATGGCGTCTTCCTCCTCTCCTTCCTCTGCTCTCACCTCTCCTGGACCCTCTGCCTGAACACTTTCCTCTCCTTGGCTCCTTTCTTCTGTCTCATCTTGCCCTCTCTGAGCTCTGTTTAATTCAGGTTCTCTCTCCGTCTATGGTGGTATACAAACAGGTTAGAAAATATCAAGTGTTATGTTTCGTCCTGCAGGATTTTTTTTGTCATGGTTTACATAAATGACAAAAATATGTGTATTTTTTTTGTATTTTTATTCTAGTGTTTCTTTTTTTCCATTGAGAGAGTAGGGAAGGGAAGGGAAGGGAAAAAGCATTGATAATAGTAATTTACTCATGCATACTTAAATTATAAGATCAGAGGTGAGTATAGCAGCCAGAAATTCTACTCGTGTCAAAGCAGTGAAAGTGAAAGTAATTAAAAGCAGACAGCCAAAAATTTCTAGTTGAGTTAAGGGTACAAAGAGCACCCACTTAAAACTTGAGCAATGACTTCAGTCTTCAAGGTTTGAGGATTTTCTCCAAAATTTATAACAATTTTCTGACAGTTTCCTACTTTTCTCTGTAAATCTCTCTAAATTTGAAACCATTTTCCACAAATTTGTAATTTCCTCTTGTAAAATTGACTTTTGTTGTACATTTGAGCCTTTATTATAAATTTGTGGATTATTTTATGGCTAATTTTTGTCAATTTTTTTTTAAATAAAATTACTTTTTTTTTTTAATAAATTTGAAACAGGCTGTGGTATTTTTTTTACTTTTTCCTTAGAAGAATTTACATTTTTGACCATAATTTTGCAGAGCCAGAACAGAACAATAATTTAACTCTTGATTTCAGAGAAAAAAATATTAATAAAATTGTATTTAATGAAAAAAATTAACTTAAATGACCAAAGATGCAGTTATTTCCTTTATAATATCTCTATACATTTATAGTTTTTTGGGGTTTTTAGAAATCTCCTCACCACCCAGACAGCAGGAGAAACCTCCCTTATTTTGAAATCCAAATGTTGGCCCCTTTAGTTTGTCTGAAGGCTGCTGACGGATTAAAGTCACTGACCTTGTGACTTTCGGTCATCTTAACTTGCCAGGTACATAATAATTTTTTAAATCCTTTATTAGTCCCACAATGGGGAAATTACTGGGCATCCATATGAGTGGATGAGGCAGCCACGGTGCGGCGCCCAACCCTTTCACCATTCATACACACATTCACACCTGGGGGCACTTTAGAGTCTCCAATTAACCTAACCTGCATGTTTTTGGCATGTGGGAGGACACTGAAGAAATCCCGGAGTAAACCCACGCAGACATAGGGAGAACATGCAAATTCCACACAGATCACTTTTGGTCGGGGGCTGGGATCGAACCCGGGATCCCCCGGCCAAGGGTGAGTTGCTGTGCTGCCACAGTGCTAACCACTCCACCATCGCGCTGCTAATAATGAACATAAATTAGTTAATATTAACTGATGATGATGGAGTCTCGCGTCGCTGGCGATGCATAAGTATCTTGCGAAGTATAGTTCACCGGTGTGTCTTCTGGTGGGAGATGAGTCCAATCTTGGACAAACAAACTCTGTTGCAGATACTGCAGATGAGAGTTGTGTTACTGCTGGAGGATGGCATAACTGAAGCCTTCCTTCGAGCTCTCTTCTCGATTAAGTGTGTAGTCCTGGACTGTTCAAAGTGCTTGACGCCCTGCATACACAGATGGTGCCATGCGAGTCGATCTTGGGCATTATGTTGCCAAGAGTTGATATCCATGTCACAGGATTTAAGGGTAGTTTTGAAGATGTCTTTGTAACGGAGACGGGGTCTGCCGACTGACCTCTTTCCTTGCTGCAGTTGGCTGAAGAACATTGCCTTTGGGATCCTAATGTCCTCCATCCTGGCCAGATGTCCAGTCCAACACAGCTGGGCCTTGATGATCAGGCTTTCAATGCTGGGTAACTTGCATTTGTCCAAAACCTCTGTATTGGTCACTCTATCCTGCCACTTGATACCGCATATGGATCTCAGGCATCGCTGTTGGAACTGTTCAAGAAGCTTGATATGTCGGCGATATGGTGTCCACGTCTCACAACCATACAGGAGGGAGGCAAGAACGACAGCCTTGAACACTTTAATCTTGGTGTGGAGCTTGATACCACGTTCATCCCACAACCTCCTTCTAAGCATGCCAAAGGAACCACTTGCCTTGGCTAATCGCTGGTTGATCTCTTCGTCAAGGGTTGCAGAATAAGAGAGGGTGCTTCCAAGGTAACAGAACTTCTCTACAGACTTGAACGGGCTGTTGTTGATAGTTACCACAGGGTGAACATGGCATTTTCCGGGGGCTGGCTGGTACATGACCTCCGTCTTCTTAAGACTGATGGTAAAACCATATTTCTCTGATGCCGTAGCAAATTTGTCAGTGATGAGCTGAATATCTTCCAGTGTGTGTGCAACTAAGGTACAGTCATCCACGAACAGAAGGTCTCTGACTAGCATTGACATGGTCTTCGTCCGAGCTTGTAAACATCCCAGATCGAATAGGCCACCATCTGTTCTAAACTGAATGTGCACTCCTTTATCCAGGTCGCGAAAAGCCTCCATGAGCATGAAAGAAAAGGCAATGGAGAAGAGTGTTGGGGTCAGGACACAGCCTTGCTTGGTACCATTTGTCACTTTAAATGGGTCAGAGGTATCTCCATTCCCTTGGACTTTTGCTTGCATTCCCTCATGGAAAGACCTTGTGATGGAAATGAACTTGTCAGGGCAACCAACTTTGTGAAGTATCTTCCACAGGCCAGGTCTATTTACCGTGTCGAATGCCTTGGTGAGATCGACAAACACCATGTAGAGGTCCATGTTCTGTTCCCTACATTTCTCCTGTATCTGTTGCATTGCGAAGATCATATCCACTGTACCTCTTCCAGGTCTGAATCCATATTGAGATTCTGGGTAGACCGTAGCAGTGAGACAGCATGTCATCCTGTTGAGGACAATGTGTGCCAGTATTTTCCCGGCAACTGACAGGAGGGAAATACCTCTGTGGTTATCAGAGACAGAGCGGTCTCCTTTACGCTTGTAGAGATGTACAATAGAAGCATCCTTAAACTCTTGTGGGACTGTGCCATACTGCCAGATAAGTATAAACAACTGTAGGAGTTTGTTCTGCAGATGCACACCGCCGTTTTTGAAAATCTCAGCAGGGATGCCGTCGGCACCTGGAGACTTTCCCGCAGATGTCTGTTTTATGGCACGCTTGACTTCATCCAGTGAAGGAGGGAGGTCCTGCCTCCGGGGGATGGCGTCCAGGGTTTCCTCACACATTGATGATGGCCTATTGAGCAGGGTGTTGAAGTGTTCAGCCCAGCGTTGTAGTATTTCCGATTTGTCAGTATGGAGGTTATTTCCGTCAGACGATCAGATGGGTGCGCTACCAGTGGACTTAGGACCATACACCGCCCTCAGCCTTTCATGGAAGAGCTTACTGTTATGCTTATCAGCCGCTTTCTGAAGCTCTGTGGCTTTACTGTCCCACCATGACTCCTTCATCTGGCGAAGTTTTCTCTGCAAGGTATGCCTTGCATTCAAGTAGATCGATCTTTTGGCTGGTGATGATTTGTCGTCAATGTAGCTCCTGTGAGCTTTGTGCATCGTGTGCAGAAGCTGTGAGATTTCCGGGTCATTTTCATCAAACCAATCCTGGTGTTTGCGTTTGACGAATCCAAGGACATCTGCACTAGCAGAGTAGGTGGCATCCTTGAACTGCTTTCAGGCTGCCTCGACCTCCATACCCTTGAAATTTTCAGGTACGTTGGTTTCCTGAAGTTTCCTCTGGAGATTCTCTTGGATATGGGAGTCCTTAATGCAGGAGACTTGAAGTTTGGCTGGTGGTTTTACTCTCCTGGTTTGTATCTTGGGCCTGATGTGGAGTGCCATCTTGCTTCTCACCAGCCTGTGGTCAGACCAGCATTCGGCTCCACGCATGGCTCTGGTAAGCTTGACATCTCTGGCATCTCTCTGTCTGACGATGATGCAGACTATGAGATGCCACAACTTTGGACGAGGGTGCATCCAGGTTGTCTTATACTTGTTGGCTTGCTGGAAGAGGGTGTTAGTGATTGCGAGTTGGTGCTCACTGCACTTTTCCAAAAGGAGCTGGCCATTTGAGTTGAGCTTCCCTATACCATATTTGCCAATAACACCTTTCCAGGCGTCATTGTCGCAGCCTACCCGGGCGTTGAAGTCTCCAAGGATTATGAGCTTATCGCTAGAGGGAGCTGACCTGATGGCTTGGTCAAGGTCACTGTAGAAAGCTTCCTTCTCCTCGTCGCTGTATGTCATGGTGGGAGCATATACACTGAGAATGGTCAAGTGGCGTCCCTTGTGGAGACCAATACGCATGCACATAATTCCGTCGCTGATGGCAGTAGGTAGTCTGTCGAGCTTCTGAGCAATAGATGTTCATATTGCAAAGCCCACACCTCCAATTCTGGGTTCTCCCTCTGGCTTGCCTCTCCAGTAGAAGGTGTAGCCTGTACCAACCTCCTCCAGACTAGATTCACCAGCGAGTCTGGTCTCACTGAGGGCTGCAATATCAATGTTGTACTGCCCCAGCATCTTTGCCACTATTGCAGTACGGCGCGCTGGTCTGTTGTCACAGTCTAAAAGGGTTCTGACATTCCATGAGGCAAAGATCATTTGGTGCTTTCGTGTTGGTCTTCGGCCGCAGTATTGGATGACCAGTCAGGTGCGGCTGCCTGGCAGGTTCTTAGCGGAGTAAGCAATGTTTAGGATCCCTTTTTAGTACCCTTCCCCATCTGGGGAGAGCAGTGCTGTCCCTGAAGAAGGCTGCTCTGTCACTCATGCAGGATACGAGTGCCACATTTACCCCAGTATACGACAAATGACCGTCACACATGAGCCGCCTGAGTGCAGGTTTGTAGCTAAGAACTTCCAGCATCATCCTATGCCTGTTCCCATCGCCACATGCCCGTCGCCCCAGGACTTGAATAGATGTGATGTGATTCGCAAGATGACCTGCACATGAATGGATTTAAGTGAGAGAGGTTTGTGCACTCCCAGTCCCACTCTCTCGTCCAATGCATGTCATATACCACCTGGTGCAAAGGTTGTCACAAGATGAGTGGCATGCATGGGTGCAGCCTTTCTCTGGTGTGGAGACAAATCTGTAAGGCAGCAGATGGATTTGAATTCGGAGTTACCTACTCTTAGCCTTTGCCTAAAGAGGCACAACCTACAAGGCAGCAGGTGGATTTGATTTCGGAGTTACCTTCTCCTAGCCTTTGCCTACAGAGGCACAACCTACAAGGCAGCAGGTGGTTGGATTGGTAAGTGTTAGGGCATATCCACACGCCGGTGGGCCTGCACACTGTACCTCTGGGGCTCCAACCTGCTCCAAGATCGCTCACTGTTCTGTCCTGGAACTGCAAGGACCCAGTTAACGTGGTTTGCCGCTGGAAGGCTACGTGAGAGTCTTGATGCATAGAGATGTAAAAACCATCATGGAGGACTTACGCACTCTGCCTCCTTTTCACTCCAAGGAGCTAGATGGCGGCTGCAGCTGGAAGCGAGAGACATGCAGAAGCAGGCAGACACAACACTATGCTACAGCACTACATACTAAGCACCCTGTGCTTAGAAGCACCACACCACTAAGGTAAACTTTTGATTCTATTCACCGAGAACGTATGTTCAAGATCCTTGAAGTATATGGCAACCCGGACAACATAATCAAAGCAATGAGGATCATGTATGACAACTCTACAGCTATTGTCATGTCCAGCGATGGTGAAACAGAGCCATTCAAGATCTCGGCAGGTGTCTTGCAAGGCAACACCTTCGCTCCATACATTTTCATCATTGTTCTGGACTATATCATGCGCCAAGCACTCTCTTCTACATATAAGGACACAGGTATAGTCCTTGAACCTAGAAGGAGCAGCAGACACCCAAAGGTTCGTCTTCATGACCTGGACTTTGCTGATGACATTGCCCCACTTACCACATCAGTAGAATCTCTCCTTCATAGCAATGAGTCTGCTTCAAATGCAGTTGGCCTTCAGCTAAACGAAGGAAAAACCAAGGCTCTTCTACTCAACATCAACCCAACAAATAACATTAAAACCAAGAAAGGGGTCACACTGGAGAATGTTCCAAATTTCATATATCTTGCATCACATGTGCCTGACTCTTTTATTGATTTCAAATCAAGGAAAGCTCAAGCCTGGAAGGCATCTAACAAGCTGGAGAAAATTTGGAAATCCAATCTTGAGTGGCAACTTAAGATCAACATATTCAGAGCCTGCATAGAATCCATCCTCTTGTATGGGTCACAAACATGGACCATCACAAGAGAACTAGAGGCACGTATAGATGGATGTTACACACAACTATTGCAGAGAGCACTGAACATAAGTTGGAAGGACCATATTCCAAACAGAGTTGTGTATGGAAAATTACCCATCGTAACAATGACAATAAAAGTGAGATGTTTACGGTTTGCTGGACACTGCCTACGTGCAGTGGACCAGCCTGTTTCCCACCTGGTCTTCTGGACTCCAGTCAGTGGTCGCACGAGCCGTGGCAGACAAAGATCCAACACAATCCAAAGGGACATGGGGCCTGAGGAGCAGGAGGTGTCAAGGCTGATGAAGGACAGGAAACTTTGGGCCCAACATGTTGCTGCAGCTTCTTTTGCTCCGTCCATGGATGACGGATGATGATGAATGTCAATGAAATAAAACAGTTTTACAGATATTGACTTCAAAAAAAGAAACACACCCAACTCTGTTTTACTTGGCATCCCCCTACACAAATTAACCCATGCCATGCCACTGTTCATGCCATGATGGTGCAGTCACTACACGTGTGTCTTTGTGGCTGCGGGGGGGGGGGGGGTATCACACATGAAAACTGACTGACCAGTCACACAGAAGCCAACCGAGGCACAGGCCAAGCAGTCATTTCAGGTTCTCCAATTTATTTTATTTTCCCACATAATTAGTGAACTATAGTTAGCTATTTATTCAGACAGAAATTTGTTGAAAAAGAAATGTGCTTACAATTTCGTTTTCAATCACTTTTAAAACCTTGAAAATACAATATTGAAATTCAAGCATTTTTAAGGAATTCCAGCACCCATAGGAACCCTAGTTGTGATTTGGCACTAGACAAATGAAGGTGATTTGATCGAGCAACAACAACAGAGAAGAAACAGTCAGACATACAGTCAAAACATGGACCATCTCCGCTTTCTAAATAAAATGGTGTTGGTTCAGACATTTAAGGGATTTGAATCCAGTGCAGCCTCATCTCAAGGTTTCTAAACTTGAACCTGTAATAAGAGGAGCTTCCTGTCTCCAGAGATCAAAGTCCATGTGAAACATGTCTCACTTTTAGGCCTAGTGTGAATCACTACATGTAATTTTAAGAGATTAACTCCAGTAAAAGCCTTCCCACATTCAGCACATTTGTTTAGTTAAAGGGGTCATTGACTGCACTTTTTCCACATTTTAACAGCTGGCCCATCTTAATGAAATGTTTGTGACACATTTTGCTCACATTTTCTTTAATTTTTTTGAATGACTGAAGCAAATTTGTTTTGTATTTGTCTTGGCTTTCTTGACACGCTCCAACTGAAAGCCATCACTTTAAGAACCATCCTTCACCTATTGAACTCCACTCTCCCTTTTACGTAAGTTCGTCATTAGCTAACTAGCTTATAGCATCCTAGGTTGGATAAGCGGCTCTGGTTCACTGATTCACAGTCGATAGTGTATCTTGTGTTACTCCGGCCCATCTCCCAATAATTTTGCCATGATTCCACAACAAATTGCTAGCACCGTGCACTGGATGGGCCCCTCCTCGCTCCGTGGAACTCCACTCTGGAGTCATGCAGCGCCCCAGAGGATGGTGGGCGAGCTGTCCTCTGAATTATTTAGCACTGGGTTCTCCACGAACATGCGTCCGTGATTGGGGAGGGGTAGCCGCATTCCGGGCGTCCTCCGGCCCAGTCACGAGCGCCGTTCCATCACCAGCTGAGACGGCTATCCGAGGCCACCCAGAGATCCACAGCACAATGGTATCGCTACATCTAGGTAGGATTCTGATTTCGAGGCGTTCAGTCATAATCCCACAGATGGTAGCTTTGCACCAGTGGCTATTTAGCCAGGCACATGCACCTGTTGCAACAACACATCATCAGTACAGTAAAACTCACCTGTCCCACAATGGTCTAATCCCAGCTCATGTTCCCTGTTAGTGAGTGAACAATCTAGCCCTTGGTGAATTCTGCTTCACAATGATAGGAAGAGCCCACATCAAAGAATCAAAAAGTGGTTGTGCTATGAACACTTGGCCGCCACAAGCCAGTTATCTCTGTGGTAAACTTTTCTGACACCTCCAGCCCAAAAAGTCAGAAGAATCGTGAGGCCCTGCTTTCACGGTCTGTATTCATACAGAAAATCAAGATCAAGATCAAGCGAGCTTTTGCCCTTATGTTCCATGGGAAGTTTCTGTCCTCCCTGAGCTCGTTAGGACACCTGCCTTAAAGCAAGTGCCCTGGTACCAGTGTTAGTTCGGGAGCAAAGAGCTCAGGGGCTAATAGGCTACCTTTAGCCTCCTCCTTCCATCTACATGATGGACAGCTAGGTGGGCCAATAATAGAGCATTGGGTGGGCCTGTCGGATGGCGGTGGGTTGTTTTTTTTCTAAACTTGTCATACATGATTTAGTCAAAAACATTTCTGGCATTTCTTGGGAGAGGAAAACGAGATAAAGGCATGTGTTTTTAAAGAGAATTGACTGTTTTGAAAATTTTTGGATAATTACGTGACCAGTAGATTCATTTCAGACAACACCATATTTCAGTCAATGACCACTTTAACTTTATTGTGGGTGAGTTAATGTCATCTCAAGGTACATTTACAGTGGGGCAAAAAAGTATTTAGTCAGCCACCAATTGTGCAAGTTCTCCCACTTAAAAGATGAGAGAGGTCTTCAATTTTCATCATAGGTATACCTCAACTATGAGAGACAAAATGAGAAAAAAAAAATCCAGAAAATCACATTGAAGGATTTTTAATGAATTAATTGGTAAATTCCTTGGTAAAATAAGTATTTGGTCACCTACAAACAAGCAAGATTTCTGGCTCTCACAGACCTGTAACTTCTTCTTTAAGAGGCTCCTCTGTCCTCCACTCGTTACCTGTATTAATGGCATCTGTTTGAACTTGTTATCAGTATAAAAGACACCTGTCCACAACCTCAAACAGTCAGACTCCAAACTCCACTATGGCCAAGACCAAAGAGCTGTCAAAGGACACCAGAAACAAAATTGTAGGCCTGCACCAGGCTGGGAAGACTGAATCTGCAATAGGTAAGCAGCTTGGTGTGAAGAAATGCATGTTTTAATGAAATGTTTGTGACACATTATGTTCACATTTTCTGTAATCTTTTAAATTATTGAAGCATTTTTTTATTTTTTTTTTGCTGGCTTTCTTTGAATGCTCTGATTTAAGGTATGTCACTTTAAGAACCATCCTTCACCGTTTCAACTCTGCCCTCCCTCTTACATAAGTTAGCCATTATAGCTGACTAGCTTCTAGCTTCTCAGCTCGGTTGAGCAGCGCTCTGGTTCACTGATCCACAGTTGATGGTGTATCTCGCGTATGTCTGGACTATCTCCCAATAAATTTTGCTATGATTCCACAATAAATCCCTAGCACCATGTGCTGGAAAATTGCCACAACCCGAGGTGAGCTACAAAGCCAAGGGATCTCAAAGGGCAGTGTGGCTCTGTGGGACTCTGCTCTGCTGTCACAGCCAGCTGAAAGCTGGAGTGATTACACTGCCTGTGAGAGCACAGTGGATCCACAGAGGACGGTGAGGTTACTGGGCGTGAGAGCCAGCAGCATCTGGTCCCGGAAAATTTTGATTGCAGAGAGCCAGAGGTTTCGTTGTGATTCCGGGGCTAATCACCTGTACTGGACTGTGGCTGTCACGGCCAGCTAAAGACTAAAGTTAGCCTAAAAGTGACTGGTGTGCCGTGGCGGGCAATCTGCCACGGAATCACGATGAAACCACTCAGAGATGGGCCAGAGTAAACCAGGTGGTAACAGGGATGGCTATTAGGGTGACTAAGATCTGAAGAAAATAACAATATATGCCATGCTTAAACGAGTGTCCTGGTGCCAGTGTTTGCTCGTGGGCTAATAGCTAAGGGGCTAATAGGCTATCTTTAGCCACCACTTCGATCTACATGACAGACAGCTAAGCGGGCCAATAATAGAGCAGTGGGTGGGTCTTTTGGATGGCAGTGGGTGGGCTTTCTTCAAGACTTGACATAGGAAACTTACCCGCAAGAGTCAAAAAACATTTTTTGGAGTTTCTCTGACAGAAAAATGAGATAAAGGCAGTGTACCTTTTTAAGATTATTGACTGGTTGGAAAAGTATTGGCTAATTATGTGACCAGTTAACACATTTGAGAAAGTTAAAACCTACAAACACACCATTTTTCAGTCAATGATCCCGTTAAGTGACTCAGAGTAAAAGCCTTTCGACATTGACCACATACAAAGTGTTTAACTCCAGTGTGGACAAGTTCACGTGATCTTCAGGGGCTCATCTGAGAAAAGGCTTTTCCACACTGACCACACACAAACTGTTTTACTCCAGTATGGATGAGTTAATGTGTTCTTAAGGAACTCATTTGAGAAAAGGCCTTTCTACACTGACCACATACAAACTGTTTAAGTGTGGGTGAGTTCATGTCTTCTTACGTTACAATTCGGAGTAATGGCCTTTCCATACTGACCACACACAAACTGTTTAACTCCAGTGTGGATGAGTTCATGTCTTCTTAAGGAACCTCTCTGAGTAAAGGCCTTTTCACACTGACCACACACAAACTTTTTAACTCCAGTGTGGATGATTTCATGTGTTCTTAAGGAACTCATATGAATAAAGGCTTTTCCACACTGACCACACACAAACTGTTTAACTCCAGTGTGGATGAGTTCATGTGTTCTTAAGTGACTCATCAGAGTAAAGGCCTTTTCACACTGACCACACACAAACTGTTTAACTCCACTGTGGATAAGTTCATGAGTTCTTAAAGAACTCATATGAGTAAAGGCCTTTCCACACTGACCACACACAAACTGTTTAACTCCAGTGTGGATGAGTTCATGTGTTCTTAAGGAATTCATGTGAGTAAAGGCCCTTCCACACTGACCACATACAAACTTTTTAACTCCAGTGTGGATGAGTTCATGTGTTCTTAAGGAACTCATCTGGGTAAAGGCCTTTCCACACTGACCACACACAAACCGTTTAACCCCAGTGTGGATGAGTTCATGTCTTCTTAAGGAACTCATCTGAGTAAAGGCCTTTTCACACTGTTCACATTCAAACTGTTTTACTCCAGTGTGGATGAGTTCATGTGTTTTGAAGGAATTCATGTGAGTAAAGGCCTTTCCACATGGACCACACACAAACTTTTTAACTCCAGTGTGGGTAAGTTCATGTCTTCTTAAGGAACTCATCTGAGTAAAGGCCTTTCCACACTGTTCACATTCAAACTGTTTTACTCCAGTATGGATGAGTTCATGTGTTGTTAAGTGACCCATCTGAGTAAAGGCCTTTCCACACTGATCACACACAAACTGTTTAATGCCAGTGTGGATGAGTTCATGTCTTCTTAAGGAACTCATCTGAGCAAAGGCCTTTCCACACTGTTCACATTCAAACTGTTTAACTCCACTGTGGATAACTTTATGTTTTTTTAAGTGATCCAACCATGTGAAACCTCTCCCACATTCTTCACAAAAGTATTGTTTATTCACAGTGTGGAGTTTTCTCTGTCTTCTTTTTCCACTCTTGTCACTGTGTGATTTTTCTTTGTTTGTTGTGGCTGGAGGATCTTCATCCTCCTGAAGCTGCTGAGGTTTCACTTCATTTTTCCTTTCATGTTCCTGTAGCAACAGACATAAAAAGAAGCTGTGAACATACAGCACTGTGAAAAAGTGTTTGCAGCTTCCTGATTTTTATATTTTTGTATATTTGTCATACTTAAATACTTCAAATCATCAAACAAACATTTTTGGGTGGCTTTTTCCCATAATAAATAAAATCATCATTGAACAAGAGCACTCTGAGGCCAGTACAATATCCCCCACCTCCATTTTCTTTGAAGATCCCAATACTTACTCACAGAGACCAGTTTTCAACTTTTTAATGTAATTACTGTGGCAGAATCAAATTATGATAAAACCATCATCCATGAATATACAACAAAGTATACAACCCATAGTTGTAGGGCAAGATCCCGAGGTGAACCTGTGTAGCAAGTTTGGTGACCCTAGAGAGCTTTACACGTTCTATATTAAGAGAGCAGAGGGAGTGTCAATCTTGACCTTTGACCTGTTGACTCCAAACCTATAGTAATTCAATTCAATTCAGTTCAATTCAGCTTTATTTATATAGCGCCACATCACAACAGAAGTCATCTCATAGCGCTACAAAATGCAGAGAAAACCCCACAATTTCAAAAAGACCCAGCAATCAGACGATCCCCTGTGAGCAAGCACTTAGCGAGGGTGGAGAGGAAAAACTCCCATTTAACAGGAAGAAACATCTAGCAGAACCAGGCTCAGGGAGGGGCAGTCATCTGCTGTGACTGGCTGGGGGTGAGGGGACAGAGAGGATGAAGAGGACAGACATAAAACAGAAGCAGGGTTAAGAGACACAAAATCCCTCCCTAATCGTAAGTTATATTAAAAAGGAAGGATTTTACCCTGTTCTTAAAAACAGAAACCAAGTCTGACTCCCGGACCCAGAGTGGTAACTGGTTCCACAGAGAAGGAGCTTGATAGCTGAAGGCTCTGCCTCGCAATGTACTTTTGGAGATTCTGTGCATTACAAGTAATCCAGTATTTTTGGAGCGAAGTGCTCTATTAGGATGGTAAGGTAATATCAGACCTTTTATATATAAGGGGGCCTGATTATTAAGAGCTTGGAAAGTGAGAAGAAGAATTTTAAACTTAATTCTGAACTCTATGGGAAGCCAATGAAGGGAGGACAGAACCGGGGAGACACGATCTCTTTTTCTAGAACCAGTTAGAACTCTTGCAGCACCATTTTGGATCAACTGAAGATTTTTTATGGATATTTTAGGACAACCTGATAATAACGAATTACAATAATCTAATCGAGAGCTGACAAAGGCGTGGATCAGTTTCTCAGCATCAGTCAGAGACAAGATGCTCCTAATCTTGGCAATATTACGCAGATGATAGAAGGTAGTCTTAGAAACAAATTTAATATGTGAATTAAAGGACAGATCTTGATCAAAAATAACTCCAAGGTTCCTCACAGAACTATTCAGAGTGAGAGTGGCGGCATCTAAAATAAGAGCATGATTTGGAAAGGAATTTCTAAGGTGTTTTGGGCCAACAAGAATGACTTCAGTCTTATCTGAGTTTAATAGCAGAAAATTACAAGTCATCCAGGCTTTGATATCCTTAAGACAGGCATCTAATTTGGCTAATTGATTACAATCATCGGGCTTCATTAACAGGTATAGTTGTGTGTCGCCTGCGTAACAATGAAAATGTATACAGTGCTTTCTGATGATATTGCCTAACGGAAGCATATATAAACTAAAAAGAGTAGGGCCTAACACAGAACCCTGTGGAACTCCGTGACTGAGCTTAGAGTTGGAAGAAAATTCATCATTGATGTGAACAAACTGGAATCTATTGAACAAATAAGATCTAAACCACTGCAGCGGAGTTCCATTTAGTCCAACACAGTGTTCTAATCTATCAAGTAGAATGGCATGATTGATAGTGTCAAAGGCTGCACTAAGATCTAAAAGGGCAAGAACAGAAACAAGTCCATCATCAGATGCGATAAGGAGGTCATTAGTGACCTTCACTAAGGCAGTTTCAGTGCTGTGATGAACTCTGAACCCAGATTGAAACTCCTCAAACAAACAAACTCCCTGCAAGTGGTCAAACAATTGCACGGCAACAACTCTTTCCAAGATTTTTGAAATGAAAGGCAGATTAGAGATTGGTCGATAGTTAGCCAAAACTCCTGGGTCGAGCGTCGGCTTTTTGAGCAAGGGTTTAATTACAGCAATTTTAAAAGCCAGTGGTACATAACCCAGAGTTAAAGAAGAATTAATTATATGAAGAATACGGCTACCAATAATTGGGAAGACAATTTTAAATAACCTGGTAGGAATAGGGTCCAAAAGGCAAGATGAAGGCTTAGATGAGATCACTTTATCCAACTCTAAGAGGTCAATTGGAGTAAACGTATCTAAACAGATATCAATTGAGGGAGTTGTAGTAGTTAATGTACTTGAGTTTACGGTAGGAAGAATCTGACTGATTTTATCTCTAATAGATAAAATTTTATGATTGAAAAATTTCAGAAAGTCCTGACTAGAAAGCTCAGGGGGAATGCGAGGATTGACCGAGTCCTGACTCTTTGTCAGCCTGGCTATAGTGTTGAAAAGAAACCTGGGGTTATTCTTATTTGCTTCTATTAATGCAGTATAATAACTTGATCTAGCTTTTCTAAGAGATTTTTTGTAAATTAAGAGATGATTTCTCCACGCTAAATAGAATTCATCTAAATTAGTAGAACGCCATTTCCTTTCCAATTGACTAGTCTTTTGTTTTAAGCTACGAGTTTCTGAGTTAAACCAAGGGGGTAGAAATCTCTGGTTAGACTTTTTCTTTTTTAAAGGGGCCACCAAATCTAGAGTCCAATGCAGAGAGGCTGTAACACTATCTACCATGCTGTCAATTATGAAAGGAGCAGGCTCTCCATCTTTTATTTTCGTTGTGTTGACCCATGGTATAAAGGAGACAATCTGCAAAAATCTGGTAACAATGTCATCTGAAAGACATCTGCTGTACTAGTATTTTTCTTTAGGCGTCAAATAATCAGAAATAGTGAAATCAAAGGTTAACAGACAATGGTCTGACAGTACAGGATTATGAGGAGACACTACCAGATTTTCTATATCTATACCATAAGTCAAAACAAGGCCCAATGTATGGTGGAGATAATGGGTAGAATTTTCTACTTTCTGGGAAAACCCCATCCATCCATCCATCTTCTTCCGCTTAATTCTTTTAGGGTTGCGGGGGGGGGGGGGGCTGGAGCCTATCCCAGCATCTTTGGGCGAGAGGCAGGGTACACCCTGGACAGATCGCCAGTCCATCGCAGGGCCAACACAGAGACAGACAACCATTCACTCTTACAGTCATACCTAAGGACAATTTAAGGGCCTTTTCCACTAGCACGCTTTAGCGCGACACGGGACGGCTCAGCACGCTTTGTACGCTTTTCCACAAGCCCCAACATGGTTTAACAGCCGAGATTCTCAGCCCCGCTCAAGGGCAGGGTACAGCAGTGCTGAGCTGTGCCGTGTTGTGATGTTAACAGACTGGTCGCCGCTGATTGGTCAGGTCGTAACCGGCGCTGATTGGTCAGGTTGTAACCGCCCCTCTCCTCCTCCTCATCTACCAAATCTTCACGACCTTCTCAATAAAGTTTTTGAAAAAAAAAAAGAATCTTCACGACCGCCTTTACTCAGCACGCAACCACTGTTGGCGGTTCCTTTTCAGTGTATTGCTGTGCTATTTTCATTTATTCTCTATCAAAAATGGCTTCGCGTAATAAGGGTGTTCCATAGACCAATAAGGAGGTGCAGTGTCTGCTCACTGCATTGTCAGACGAACGTATTCAGCGCGAGTTAGACGGAGCCGCCCGGAATGAAAAAATATACCGGGAGGTCTCGACATCGGAGTCCTTTAACGGTGAGTTTTAATTTTTTTTTTTATTGTGCGTTTTTTCGCAAATATATTTGGTAAGACGCTCAGTTTATTTATGCAATAAAAAAGCTGTTCATTTGTGGATGAATCGCTGCTTTATTGCAGCACACTGCGGACTAAAGCTTTTATTTTAATTATTCATGTGAACAATACGCTGAAATAAGCTTATGTATTCTTGTTAAAAACTATTGTCTTTTCTGTATATATTGCACTTTCGTGCTGTATTTTATTGTGTGCATTTTCCTTGTAGAATCATCCCACGCGTCCGCCGCGACAGCCCGCACGGATTCATTCAACCGAGCCTTCCTGACCCACAGCTGGCAGAGACGGATTAATTCTACCGAGCCTCAGCACTCAGTGGTCGGCGTGTATAAAATGTCGATTAACCTTCATGTTGTGTTGCAAAGTTTTTTTTTTTATTTTAATATTTTGTATATAATAAAATGGAATTGTTTTGGAAAGTGTGGTTTGTCTGTTATAACACTGAATTATAAAACAGTATAATTACATAGAAATTCCATTGCCTAGTCTGATCAAAATGATGCTGAGGGTCAACCATTGTAAAGGTAATGTAATTTTTAACTAGACCAAAAAAGAAATCTTTTTGTAAGCTTTCTGTTCTTTTTATTGAAATATCATAAAAAATTAGCACCAAGTCAAAGGTACAAGTATATGTAAATTGAATGTTCTATCGGCATTCCAAATTCAGAGATTTACAATACTTTAGGAGTGTAGCATCATCTAAACGGAAAATAATAATACTGTTGTTCTAAACGTTGACCTGAAGGTGAAAAACATGAATTTTTTTAATTCAGTACATCCAAAATGCCCTAGGATGTGGTGTTGGACAGTGTGCCACCATCTCATTATTTAATACGAATAAAAACAAGTTTCAGCTCATTATTTCTAGGTCATTTGGCAGTTAATTCAAAACAAAAGTGACTTGTTGCAGCTTAATTATGAGATAAAATTAATTGTGAGATAAAACCACAGAGCGAGCAAGGCAATAATCCTTGGATCCTCCATTTTTTGTCTCGTGTAAATAAGGACTCAGTCCGGTGCGTAACGTCACGGGAGTGTGGCCCCGCCTCGCTGAGAATCTGCTGCTGCCCCGCTTCTAAAACCTCCTAACACAAACCATCACAACACAAGCACAACACTGTGCTAATGGAGACAGAAGCATTCCGAGCCGTACTGAAGTGAATCGAGCCGTACCGAGGTGTGCTGGGCTAGTGGAAAACAGGCTTTAGAATCCCCACTTTGACATACCTGCCAACTTTTCAAACCTGAAAAGCCTAGTAGCTAGCCGGGGTCCAGGGGCCGATGCTAATGCTAATGCTAATAATGCTAATGCTAATAATAATAATGCTAATATTTGCCAAACAAATATTAGCATTAAATCTAGTTAAATGTAGCTAACAACCTCATAGTTCTTCAACTTTCAAACCTGAAAAGCCTAGTAGCTAGCCGGGGTCCAGGGGCCGCAGTGTCAAACAAATATTAGCATTTGACATAGAAGTCACATATTAATTATATTAAAAGTAAAATATCTAAATCAATGACATATTGTACTGAAGTATGAGGAAATGCATATAAAACAAACATATATCCAGTCTTTATGCTGCAGAAGAGAGCTATTAGAATAATAAACAAAGCTGTTTACAGGGAACCAACAAACCCACTTTTTCTTAAATTAAAAGCTCTCAAGTTGAAAGATCTGGTTGACTTTAAAACTGCAGTAATAATGTTTAAAGCTAAGAATCTATCACTGCCCGCAAATATCCAAAAGTTGTTCCAAATAAGGGAGAAACAATATCATTTCAGAGGAACATGTATATTTCAAAAACCTTCAGTGAGAACTACCACCAAGCAACACTGTGTTTCAGTGCAAGGAGTCAGATTATGGAACGATTTTGGACCTGAATTAAAATCATGTACAACGCTTGGACAATTTAAACAAAAACTAAAGGAAGAAATACTCCAAACATATATACAAGATGACATGTAAAATCACATAAGGATCGTCATATCCAGTCTGTGTTGTGTTGTTACTTAGTTTTGTTTTTTTTTGTCACATTTTGTCTTGGCTTTGTTCTGAATTGTAATCGCTCTTGTTTTGTTTTTCTTTTGAATTCTTGGATGGAATATGGGTGGGCAATATAAGCTGCGGCTTCAGCCATCACCCATTTCAGATAACTTATGCTGAACTGTATAATCAGAGGAGTTATTGTTTAATTTGACCTTGTTGGATTTTTTCGCCTTTGTTATATTATTCTGTTTCTTTTTAATCTTTACTTTTAATCTATCCGAAATAAAGATTCATTCATTCATTCATTAAATTTGCATTCAAAAGACTATCTTAACACTGCATAGAACTTCGAATAGGCCAGATGTGATGTATTATGAATACTAGAAAAGCACTCGGAGAGCGCAGACCTCCGCCAAGCACCACAGTTACCCCCCATACAGTGTTTAACATCATAAATAAAATATTGAAAATGGCCCTATCTCGCAATGTTAAATAAAAAAAAAAAAAAAAAAAAAAAAAGAATCTTTTAAAAAATTCCTGGATCCAGATGGTGATCCGGATCACCACCAAAATCTAATCATCTGTAGGATACCCCATTTCTGACAATCTGTGAAAATTTCATGAAAATCCGTCCATAACTTTTTGAGTTATCTTGCTAACAAAGAAACAGACAAACCAACGCTGATGATCACATAACCTCCTTGGCGGAGGTAACTAGAAGACTAGAAATATCAGCAGGGTATACTAGCACTGTATAACACACGTGCGTAAATGACGGCAAAATCGCTCTGATATTTTATGTGTTTACATGATACACCAAGCATGACAAGGCTTGCAATTACACAGCACGTTCTTCAGAATCTTAGGCATTATATAAAATGTATTCTCCCTTTAGATGTCGAATCCATGGTCCATTTGTCTGGGTTGAAGTGCAGTCGTGCGAACGTCTGCAGCAGTTTACATCGTGTTTACATCTCGCCATGTACGCACGCCTCTCCGGGATTTTGCGCGAGAATAGAAACCTCAATACCCTCAATAGCGATAGCGTTAGCTTAGCAAATGCTTCAGGTAAAGCGTAGCAGCGAACCACGAAAAGAAACGCTACTCAGTTTACTCACAGAGCACGGTGAAAGGCGAATAAAGGGGTATTTCTACTTCAAAAGCTGGTTCAACCAAGGTGGAAATTCAGCCTGTGCGTGTGCGTCACAAATGTTGATCCAATATTCGCTGTTGGTTAGTTATTTTCGTGGCAAAATCAGCAACTTTGTCTCAGCACTGAAAAAGTGTGACCATCCCGGCCGCCATCACGTGTTGCTCTGTTCTAAATTTAGATACGATTCCTAGCGATCTCGTGTTTCGAATTGCTTTCGTGTTTTTTTTACGATTTAAAATCTTTGACTGAATTTTTAGTGAAAAACCATAATTTTGATTAATAAAGCCGTAACCCGGAATGGGGTCTTGAAAACCGGAACCATTACGGCAAAACCGGAGTAGTTGGCAGGTATGCTTTGATGCCAATTAACCTAACGTGCATGTTTTTTGGGGGATGTGGGAGGAAACCGGAGAAATCCCGGAGTAAACCCACGCAGACACATTGAGTCTAAAATTGAACTGAATGCCTTATTAAGACAGTCACTCTCTACATCAACATGTATATTAAAGTCCCCTACAGTAATTATTCTATCTGATTTCAGCATTAAATCAGCTAAAAATTCAGCAAATTAGGAATAGAAACTATGAGTAGGCCGAGGGAGGATGGTAAACTATGGCAAAGAGAATTGGGTTCAAGCCAAGATAGCCAACATGCCCCACACTGAGGACTAGGCCCTCAAAGGAATTAAAACATGATTTTTGCTTGACATTAACTAGTAATTTAGAATGGAAAATTGCCGCCACTCCACCTCCACGACCAGAACCTCTGGGGTTATGACAGTTTAAATAACCAGAGGGAGTTGATTCATTCAAACCAACATAATCATCTTGCCCAAGCCAAGTCTCTGTGAGGGATAATAAATTGATCTGATGATCGATTAATAGATCATGGACTAGACAGATGCCTCAACTTTGAGAGACGCGGGCAGTGAAGATGGCTGCTTAGGTGAGGAGCACCGCAGTGCAGACAGCCTTTTTTTTCTTCTACAAGGGCGTTTTTCTCTTGTTTCCTCAGCTGAAACTACTACTACTACTACACTTTGCATTGAGACTGCATTTGTGGAGAACAGGATTAAAATGCCAACGCAACAACAGAAACTTAATATTCGCTCCAAAGCCGGTGCTAGCAAGGAAAATCTGGCTAAAGCTGGCGATACCACAACGAGCCCTCCTCCCTCTCCGTCACCTTCAACAGGTGCAGGTGTTGCCAAAGACCAAATGGCGGAGGACATCTCTAAGATCTATGCACTGTTGAAAGAAATATCGGAGAGGCAAGACGCTAAGCTTAACTCTATTGAGGCGTCAACGAGGGCGGTGGACACCAAGTTAACGGAGTTAGCCACCCGGCTGGGAGACGTGGAATCTCGCATTGCCTTTCTTGAAGATGCCAATGTAGCTCTGGATGCTAATCCCCCCGCAACCCAGACGCAGGTGGAAGATTTACTTTTGAAGCTGGATGACTTGGAAAATAGATCACGCCGAAACAATCTACGCTTTGTCGGCTTTCCAGAAAACTGTGAAAAGTCAGATGCCCTTACCTTCATGCGCAAAGCTATCCCAGATTTGCTGAAAATTGAGTTCCCTGGAGGGCTGGAAATTGACCGTGTGCATCGGCGCCTCGCTAGACGCAAACCAGACGGCCAGCCACCCAGGGCTATCCTGATTCGACTTCTGCGCTTCCAGGATAGGGAGCGTATTGTGGAGGCAGTGCGTGGGATGGGAAAACTGGATTGGAATGGTCATCACATCATGATTTTCCCGGATTATTCCAGACGAGTATCCGAGATGAGGGCGGCGTTCAAGCAATGTAAACACCTGCTGCACCAGAAGAAAATTGCATTCTCTCTCAGGTATCCTGCAGTTCTCGTTGTGAAGTTGGCAAGTGGTAAACAGGAGTTCACTGACCCTAAGAAAGCATTGAACCTGATTCTTTCACTACCGTGAGACATTGATGAACAATGGTATGAATATATGCTATATGTTTATTTGTTATATATTTTTGACGGAGGACTTGATGCAGTATTAATGTAAGGTTTCATTTTTTTTTTACTGCCCACGCTTTATTATCTGTAGGCATGAGGCTGCTGCGATGTTGCGGCTCTCCCTAAGTTTGTTGCACTGTTCACAGTCACGGTCCTAGAGTTTTTTATTTTCTTTTTTTTGGTTGGTGCTGTTTTTGTGCACCGATGGGTGACATTGGTTTTAGGTCACCGTTTATGTTACTTTATGATTAAGTGGTTTTCGTTTCTTTTTTTTGTATTTTTAATTTTTATTGTGTTTGTCTTTTGCCCAGTGAGGGGGTTTTTGGTGGAGAATTGCTGGATATTTTGGATGGTAATATGTACCGTTTATGATGTCGGCTAATTGTCAGAGCTTTCTTAACCTCATTACTTGGAATGTTAAAGGCCTTAACCACCCAATTAAGAGGAAAAAAATTTTGGCGTTTATTAAATCAAAAAAAGTGGATGTAGCGTTGCTTCAGGAGACCCACCTCACTAAAACAGAATCTAAAAAACTCTTTCGGGACTGGGTGGGCCATGGGTTTGCGTCTTGCGGTAATAGCCAGAGCAGGGGGGTGGCAATCCTTTTTCATAAACATTTGCAGTTCAAGTGTCTAAAAGAGGTTAGTGATGATGATGGACAACTCCTTATAATTCTTATAGAAATTCAGGGCCATAGGATGATACTCGCTAATGTTTATGCACCAAATATAGTTGATTGTGCATTTTTTGCACAACTGGAACACGAATTAAGCGAAATGGGTAATTATCCCATTTTAGTAGGTGGGGATTTTAATCAGGTCATGGACAACATTTTAGATCGGAGCACCCCCTCACAGCGTTCATCTAAATCTGGCTCTATATTGAAAGACATGTGCAATGCAATTGGTTTGGTAGACGTGTGGCGGCTTTTTAATCCATCCACAAGGGATTACACTTTTTATTCCACTGCTCATAATGTGTTTTCCAGGATTGATTACTTTTTAATGTCAAAATCCTCTGTTTTCTCTGTAAATTCAAGCTTCATCGGTAGCATAATACTATCAGATCATGCCCCTGTTTTTTTACATATGATCCCACCTTGTCAGTTAAAAAAAAATTCTAGATGGAGGCTTAATTCAAGCTTTCTTCTTAATCCAGATTTTGTGTCCTCTTTGAAAGCAGAGATCTCCTTATATCTTGAGACAAATTGGGATTCTGCTCCCTCTGCCAGTGTTGCTTGGGAGGCTTTTAAGGCATTTATTAGGGGACATATTATTCAATATGCATCTTTTAAAAAGAAAACTAACATTGCTAAACAGATTGATTTGGAGAGGAGAATAGCCATATCAGAGACTTCATTCAAACAGGACACAAACTTAGTAAATTTGTCACCCCTTCTGAAGCTTAAGTATGAGCTGAATTCAATCCTAACACAAAAAGTTGAATTTTTCCTATTTCGCCTTAGGCATAAACAATTCGAGGAGGGGGACAAAGCTGGCAAAATGTTGGCTAGATATATTAAAATGAAAGAAGCTCAGTGTACTATATCTGCTATTAGGACACAGGATGGTACTCTGGTGTCAGACTTAAATGAAATTAATGGTGCTTTCAGAGAATTTTACACTTCGCTTTATTCTTCTAAAATGGAGGCTGGATCTCAAGAGATCTATGCATTTTTGTCATCCCTGTCTTTGCCCTCCCTAACGAAGGAACAAATAGACTTGCTTGACACCCCAATTACTAAAGAGGAAATTGTGAAAGTTATTAAGAGCCTTCCGACTGGAAAAGCACCGGGCCCTGACGGATTCACTGTAGAATTTTACAGGGCCTGTGTTGATGAGCTTTCTCCTTTACTTTTAGAAATGTTTGCAGAATCTTTTGAACAAGGTCGTCTGCCCCCTTCTTTAACAGAGGCTTTCATTTCGCTTATTTTAAAAAGCAATAAAGATCCGTTAGAGTGTAAGAATTATAGACCAATTAGTCTTATAAACTGTGACTGTAAAATTCTCTCCAAAATTTTGGCATTAAGATTAGATAAAGTAATGATATCTCTTATAAATCCTGATCAGGTGGGTTTTATTCGTTCCAGGGGTGCGGCAGACAATATTAGGTGATTTATTGATATCATATGGTCAGTTCAAAATGATCCCTCACTTGCACACCTCTCTCCAGTAGCAGCCCTCTCCCTGGATGCTGAAAAAGCATTTGACAGGGTTGAGTGGCAGTATCTCTTTGCTACTCTAGAGACTTTTGGTTTTGGTTCAAAGTTTCTTTCTTGGATTAAATTATTATATAATGAACCTAGAGCTTCAGTGATATCAAATCGAGTTACATCACAGCCTTTTAGACTTTATAGAGGTACGTGCCAGGGCTCCCCTTTAAGTCCCCTGCTTTTCGCTTTGGCATTAGAACCATTAGCTGTTGCTATCCGCAAAGACGGCAATTTTCCAGGTATTCAGGTCCATGGCAATACCCATAAGATAATGTTGTATGCTGATGATGCATTGGTACTGATTACACAACCTCAAAAATCAATTCCAGCTCTCCTTAAAATTATTAACCAATTTTCACGTCTGTCTGGTTATAGAGTTAACTGGATAA
The DNA here is from genome assembly GCA_020510985.1 of Pholidichthys leucotaenia. Taxonomy (NCBI): domain Eukaryota; kingdom Metazoa; phylum Chordata; class Actinopteri; order Cichliformes; family Pholidichthyidae; genus Pholidichthys; species Pholidichthys leucotaenia. Next base: position 288,530,332 of record CM035844.1, on the reverse strand, counting down.
AATCAGAAATTCTCCCTCTAACATCTTATTACCCTAAAACACTGTTTACATTTGGTCAAAATATAGGCTTTTCTTGGCCAAAATTAGGAATTAAATATCTTGGCATCCTGTTTCCTCACACTTTATCGGATCTGATTCAGATTAATTTTGAGCCTTTGCTCGAAAAATTTAAAATAGACATAGAAAGGTGGTCGCCTCTTTTTTTGTCTCTTTGGGGCAAGGTCAATGTTATCAAGATGATTTGTGCACCCCGATTTAATTACCTTCTACAATCCCTTCCTCTTAGGATCCCAGTTGGTTATTTTCGACAGTTTGATAGGCTGTGTAATAAGTTTTTATGGAATGGTAAGTGCCCTAGATTAAAGTTGAAAAGATTACAAAGGTCTACAGATTCAGGAGGTTTGGGGGTCCCAAATTTAGTTTTATATCATTACGCTTTTAGTCTTAGAAATTTGATTCATTGGGCTCTCCCCCCTGAGAGAGCTCCCCCTTGGTTTTATTTGGAGAGTTATCTGAGCAGCCCTCTTCCCCTAGTACATTTAATCACAATCAAACTTCCTTCTGAATTTCAGTCGCATCCTATTGTATCCTTTTTACAATACATTTGGAAGAGGGTTGCTTCTATACTAGAGTTTAGCGCTCATCTTCATTCTATGGCTTCTATTTGGCTTAACCCAAGTCTCCATATTGGAAAATCCCCATTTATTTGGAAAATCTGGGTGAAAAAGGACATCTTGATGTTAAAAGATCTATATGAAGGGGGAGCTCTCAAATCATTTGATGTTCTACGGGCACAGTATGGACTACCACAGAATCAGTTTTGGAAATATTTACAACTTCGACATCTGCTGTGTCAAGTCTTTGGATCTACAACTACCCCTCCTCCTGATGCAGATTGGCTCATCCAGGCATTGAGTTCCTGTGGTAAAAGATGTAAGGCCTCAAATTTCTATTTAATGCTCCTTAAGAGCTCAAATAAAGATTCTTCATCCCTTAAACACGTATGGGGAAAAAGATCTGAATTCACAATTTACTGATGTTGAATGGGCAAATATTTTAAAGAATGGGAAGAAAGTGTCTAGGGAATTGAAAACCAGACTTGTTCAATTTAAAATTTTGAATTGATTCTACTGGACACCTCGTAAAATGTTGAGAGTGAATCTCATTCATTCTTCAAGCTGCTGGAGATGTCTACAGGGGGAGGGGACATTAATCCATATGATCTGGAGTTGTCCGGTAATACAGGACTTTTGGTTGCAGATCCATAGACATATTATGACAACTGTTAAGCAAGAAGTGCCATTTACTCAGAGACTTTTTGTCCTTGGGGATCCATCAACTATTCAGGACCCAATCTCTGATGCCGAGTGGATTCAGACTGCTCTGATGGTGGGCCGAAAGTTGATCACTTCTTACTGGAAATCTCCCTCTGCCCCACCCGTAGCTCAATGGCTCAGGGAGCTGGGCAAGCTTGCTGCACTAGAATGCCTTTCATATAAGCTTCTGGACAGGATGGACAGCTTTTACAATAAGTGGGGATCCTATCTTACCTTTATAGGTGTTGTAGATTAAGCCAATCATCTTAGGAGTATTAGGGTGGAACTGGAATGTTTTATCCTCTCACTGGGTATATTTGTTTTTGATGTTGTTTTTTTTTTATTTTCTAAATTGAAAACCCAATAAAATTCAAATTACAAATAGATCATGGACTAGAAGAGACTTGGGAGTTAGAGACCTAATATTTAATAAACCACATTTAATTTTTAAATTTTGGGGAGGAACAGAGGCCAAATTGTGAGGTTTGATTTGAGTTTTACTAACATTTTGTTTAATCACTTTGGGATGTTTATGCATTCTATTTTTGACTTTTTTATTAACTTAGGGGGGAGCAGAGAAAGGTTCTCTAAGGGAGAAGACGGGGCAAAGTTGGGGGGGGGGGGGGTGGATGAGGAGGAGCTGCAGAAAGACATGTATTTATCAGGTTGTGTTGATAAGACAAGATAAGCCTTTATTAGTCCCACAATGGGGAAATTCCAGGATTGCAACAGCACAGGGATAGCAACACTCAGAGCAACAATCAGAAGGCAAGAAAAAACAAGAGCAGCTAGTATACATATGTACATATTACTATAAATATATACAGTATATATAGACAGTGCGGAGCATTGTGGTTGGTGGATGTATTTATCTTGGGTTATAATATCCTGGGTAACGGGAGACAGACACAATCTCTGTAGGGTTATAAATCGAAGGCTGATCCAAACAGTGAAGATTATTTGGATTAATATAAGTGGAAATAGAACCAAAAAAGGGCTGAATGGCAGACCCAGGAGGTTCAGAGTGAATAGACACACCAAGTTTCAGTCACTGTACCAAAAAACACTGAATGGAATAGAACAGATTGTCATAGCTCAAGTAGGTTCATTTTGTCTTCTTTTAATTATTTACCTTTTGTTCTTATTAAAGACAAAAATAGAATAGAAAGGAGATGTCTTTACCTTCTTAACATGTTTCGACTGTACACTGCAGCCTTCATCAGAAGAGTCAGCTGATTGCTGCCAGGTGACATTTATCAGCTGACTTTTGTAGGCGGGGCCAGCTCAGCAGATCTGTCAGATCCACCGAGCCGGCCCCTTAAAAGATGCACCAACCTCACAGTTCACGACATATCTGAATTATTACAATTTGTTGCAAAATCCACCTATTTGCAATACAGAGGAAAAATTTACAGACAAAAAGAAGGATTTGCAATGGGACACCCACTATCAGCCATTATGAGCAGCTTTTTCATGGAGGATCTGGAAAACAAAGCCATCAACACAGCACCTACACAATGCAAACCCACCCTTTGGAAGAGATACGTGGATGACATTCAGGAAAAAATAAGGAAAGGACACACACAAGAACTCACTGACCATCTGAACAGCACGGACAGCACTGGGAATATAAAATTCACACACGAAGAGGAGGAAAATGGCACCATAGCCTTTCTGGACATGAAAATCCACCACAACGATGACGGCAGCATAAAAATCACAGTCTACAGGAAACTAACCCACACAGATCAATACCTACTATGGACATCGGAACACCCCACAGCACACAAGCTATCAGTTGTCAGGACATTATATGAACGGGCCACCATCATCACAGACCAAGAAGACAGACAGGAGGAGGAAAACCACATAAAACATGCACTTATACGCTGCCAATATCCAGTATGGGCCATAAACAAAGGGAAACAGCAAGTCAAAAACAAAGAAAACAAACAGGAAATAAGACACAGAACAAAAGCTGAAATCACGGAACCAATTCAAAGGATCATGAAAAAATACAAAATAAACACAGCAGTAAAACCACACAAGAAATTAAGACAGTTATTAGTACACCCCAAGGACAGAATAGAACAAGACAAAAAATGCAATGTAATATATGAAATATCATGCAGATCATGCAACAAAACCTACATTGGAGAAACTGGAAGATCATTCACCACAAGAAAAAAAGAACACCAGAAGGAATGTGAGAAGGAAACACAAGGACGACTCACAAGATTACAAAAAGAAAAGGCAGAACAAGAAACATTAAAATCAGCAATATCAGATCACTGCAAAAGAAATAATCACATCATGGACTGGGACAAAAATTATTGGATCAGAGAGCAACAGACACAAACGCTGGCTCAAGGAGGCCACAGAAATCAGGAAGTGGGGAAAAGACACCATGAACCGAGATGAGGGAGCCTTTATGCTTTCCCACACCTAGGATCACATTCTCCAGAGACCATCTGACAGTGGAAGGCGGGGCCGGCTCGGCGGATCTGACAGATCTGCTGAGCTGGCCCTGCCTACGAAAGTCAGCTGATAAATGTCACCTGGCAGCAATCAGCTGACTCTTCTGACGAAGGCTGCAGTGTACAGTCGAAACATGTTAAGAAGGTAAAGACATCTCCTTTCTATTCTATTTTTGTCTTTAATAAGAACAAAAGGTAAATAAAGAACAGATTGTCTCTTAAAACATGTGCACCGAGTCTATTTGGGTGGATGCCATCAGGCCTCATAAGTGATGGGCAGTTCCAAAACAAGTCAAAATTGTCTACAAAACCAATGTTAAAAATAGGACAAGTAAAACCCAACCAAGTATGAAGACTAAGAGTTCTGCTAAAATAATTGCAGCCTCGCCTGAGAGGTGCCAAAGGCCCAGAGATACGTCTGCCACAGTTCATAAGAGTGGACAGAAGGCTCCTGAAGTCATTCTTTAAAATCTCCGATGCTTCATCTGAGATGTTATTGCATCCAACATGTACTATGACAGTTTGAACGTGGGGAAATTCATTTAGCAGGTCAGGAATAAGAGCCTCAGTGTCAGAGACTCTAGCCCCGGGAAAAAATCTAGTCGTACAGTACCTGCTTCTGACGTTCCTCATAATCGAGTCACCAATTACCAGCGTCGTCTGAGGGGGTTTTGTCGGTGGATTCTGATGTGGAGAATAATTTTGTCAAGGGTGCTGTTGCTGTGAAGGCGGGGTGATGCGCTCTCTTCTATTTGGAGCTGGTGTGTAATTTGGCACACCTACAGTAGTCTTAGTCCGGGGTTTGCAGACCTGAGCCGCCGCTGAAGGAGAAGAAGGAGGAGGAGGGGCAGCCATGGGCGGATGGCCAGCGTCCAGGTGGGGAAAATCCTCCAGAGAAAGAATGTCCAATCTGTTTTCCAGGAGCAGGGGAAGAGAAGAGGTGCGAACCTGTCTGGCACACCAACGATGATTGCCAACTGGACCAACCAAGGTCCAGGGCGCGCATTGAGTGTGAGAAGTACCAACTGGGGCTTTGGGTTTAGCTCTGAGACGAAGCCAGTGTCGATTGCTGTGGTCCAGGACATCTGAAGAAGCTGGAGCCGGAGCAGGGGTGGAAGTGGACGGAGATGCGCTGAACTCCCCCAGGTAGGTAGCCGTCTCTGCCAGCTGCGAATCGGTTGCTGGAGCCGTTGTTCACCCAAGTATAATGGCATCGAGATGTTCCTCAGCCTCCCAAATCTTGTAGAGGTTGGAGAGTCTTATTTCCAGCTCAGAAACCTTACTAAGGAGGGATACACAGCGGATACACGTTGGGGATGGAGCCATGGCGTTCCAGGCGATGAGGTGGATAGCCAGCCAGCCAGCCAAAAATAGCTAAAAACAAGTTAGCTAAAAACAGCTAAAAAGGCTAAAAACAGGTTAGCAGGTAGCCTAGCCCGGTAAAAACAGCCCAGCCGGGGGTCCAACTCACCCGCGCGTCCGATTGGGCTTTTCAGCAAGGCCAATACCAAGCTAGCACCAAACAAAAACTAATATCAGCAAACAGAGATAAAAAATTAAAAACAAAATCAATAAAAACAAACAAAAGCGGACAAAATAGCACTCTGATGCAATGAAGCGCTAACAGATGCCAGCGCACCCAAGTAAGAGGTCATGGCCTCAGAGTGAACCTGTGTACAAAGTTTGGTGACCCTAGCTTTAATTGTTGTACAGTAATAAGGCCTAGAGAATGTTAATGTCAACCTATGATCCCAAATCCATTGTCAGAGCTCAGGATGCAAATGTGAACCTGTGCAACAAGGTTGGTGAGACTAGCTTTCTTTGTTGTCGAGATATAGTTTATAAGCCAGTTTGATGTTGACCTTTGACCTTGTGATTCCAAAACCATAGCCACACTTCAGGGTCACAGGGTGAACCTGTGTAGAAAGTTTGGTTGCCCTAGCTTTACTTGTATTATCATAATCGTAAATTTAGCATTTTACTTTACTTCCCTAGGTAACTTCTTTTCTATTACGCTGTGTGTATTTCTGTTGGTTGGGTTGTCTGTGTCATGCTGCTGTTAAACTGTAATTTCCCAGTTTGGGATCAATAAAGTCTGTCTGTCTGTCTGTCTATCTATCTATCTATCAACCATAGTGTCACTGGAATGTTAACTTTGACCCCTTGCAACAAGTTCACAAATTCACATTTCACAAAAGATATCAACAAAAATGCGTATTCTAACTGACAAAAAAGTTGGGACACCCAACCAACCTAATAGCTAGTGTTACCCCCTTTGGCTGAAATAACATCAGTGAGATGCTTCTTGTAGCCATCTACCAGTCTCTGACATCGGTCTGAAGAAAGTTTACCCCACCCCTCAAAGCAGTATTCTTTCAGCTCTGAGATGTTTAAGGGGTTTCTTGTATGTACAGTCCATTTGCATGTGCAGCCCATCTGGACTTACGGCGCCACACAAGTCGGCTGCCTTTTTGCAACAGCGGCTCAATTCTGAGTTTTTCTTCCTTTTTCTTATTTACTATCTGGCTTCTCTGGTCAAACTTTCTGACCAGGCGACATCTTACCCATCATGGACACACAGATCGCCCCAAATGTCTCCCAAGCTGGTGGACGGAGCCATTGTTTATAGCAGGAGATGGTACAACAGGGACCAGCTGTTAGCACTTAACTGCCCCACGGTGCTAACGCAAAAACTCGACATACCGGGAGAAATCAGACGGAAATGGCGTGGATGTCGAGCTGGAGAAAGACGGCGAGTGAGGAACATAAGATACAAACCTGTCCTTCCATCTGTTATCATGGGGAATGTACAATTGCTACTCAATAAGACAGACGAGCTAGCGGCCATGTCCCGCTACGAGAGCGCCTTCAGAGAGATTAGCATGATGTTGTTTACTGAGACGTGGCTAACAGAACTAGCAACAGATGCTAACATCGAACTGGACGGTTTCCACACAATACAGACAGACCAGACACCAGACAAGGAAGGTAAGGGGCGGACGAGTGATAATGTATGTGAATAACAGATAGTGTAAACCTGGGCACATCACAGTTAAAGAGCAACACTGCAACAAAGACAATGAGTTGCTAGCTGTTAGCATGCAGCCTGTATACCTCCCTAGGGAATACTCACATCTGATCTGCATTGTTATTTATGCAAATCCATTGGCGAACACTGGGGCAGCGCGTGATGTCATCCACTCAGTCACCTGCAGGCTTCTGACAGAACACTCAGATGCTCTCCTCCTCATCTCAGGTGATTTTAACCATATTTCCCTGTCCTCCATTCTGCCCACGTTCACCCAGTATGTCACGTGCCACACCAGAGATAATAAAACACCTGGCACACCCGGCCGGGTCATGCCGAAGTGGTCTTTGGTCATGCTGAAGACCATATAAAAGCCGACGTTCCTGCCGTCCAGCTTGATGGTCAGCAACAATGGAACGGAGGAGAGAAATGTGGTGGTGCCTTGCATGGCAGCGACCCCGCTGATTCTTTATATGTGATTTACACTGTAGATAGGGGAAATGTAATTTCGCTCTACTGTACATGATTGGCTGTATGGACTGGATGACAAAGATGGCTTATTCTTATTACAACAATTCTGCAAAGGTGAGTGGGCCAAAATTCCTCCACAGCACGGTAAAAGACTCATTGCCAGTTATCGCAAACACTTGATTGCAGTTGTTGCTGCTCAGGGTGGCCTAACCAGTTATTAGGTTTAGGGGGCAATCCCTTTTTCACACAGGGCCATGTAGGTTTGGATTTTTTTTACCCTTAATAATAAACATCGTCATTTAAAAACTGCATTTTGTCTTTACTTGTGATATCTTTGTCTAATATTTAAATTTGTTTGATGATCTGAAACATTTAAGTGTGACAAACATTCAAAAAAATGAGAAATCAGGAAGGGGGCGAACACTTTTTCATACCACTGTACATATCAACATTGATACCCAGCCCCAAACAACCTATACACAGTACCGTCCCAGAGTGACTTTAGTGCATCTTACATATTAATACTACACCTCTAACATATATCCTTTTAGCAAATAATGTTTATACCTCTTTTTGAATTGATTTCTGTTTGTACATAGTTTCAGTTCCAGCTCCAGACTGTTACACAAATCCACCCCACAGACAGATATGTACAGTTAGGCCCAAAAATATTTGGACAGTGACTCCAGTTTTGTTATTTTAGCTGTTTACGAAAACATATTCAGGATACAATTATATAATCAATATGGGCTTTAAAGTGCAGACTCTCAGCTGTAATTTGAGAGTATTCACATCCAAATTGGAGCAAGGGTTTAGGAATTACAGCTCTTTAATACGTAGCCACCTCTTTTTCAAGGGACCAAAAGTAATTGGACAATTGACTCAGAAGGCTGCAAAAAAATAACAAGGCTGCATGGGCTCTTCCCTCGTTAACCTGTCATCAATTAAGCAGTTAAAAGGTCTGAAGTTGATTCCAGGTGTGGCGTTTGCATTTGGAAGCTGTTGCTGTGAACACACAACATGCGGTCAAAGGAGCTCTCAATGGAGGTGAAACAGACCATCCTGAGGCTGAAAAAAAAGAAGAAATCCATCAGAGATAACAGAAATGTTAGGAGTGGCCAAATCAACAGTTTGGTACATTCTGAGAAAAAAAAAGAGTGCACTGGTGAGCTTGGGAACTCAAAAAGGCCTGGACGTCTACGGAAGACAAGACGTCGGAAGACGTCCACGGTGGATGATCGCAGAATCCTGATTATCGCAGAATCCTTTCCATGGTGAAGAACAACCCCTTCACAACATCCACTCAAGTGAAGAACACTCTCCAGGAAGTAGGTGTATCAGTATCTAAGTCTACCATAAAGAGAAGACTTCATGAGAGTAAATACAAAGGATTCACCACAAGGTGCAAACCATTAATCAGCCTCAAAAATAGAAAGGCCAGAATTGACTTTGCCAAAAAACACCTGAAGAAGCAAGCCCAGTTCTGGAACTGCATTCTTTGGACAGATGAGAATAAGATCAACCTGTACCAGAATGATGGGAAGAAGAAAGTTTGGAGAAGAATTGGAACAGCTCATGATCCAAAGCACACCACATCTTCTGTAAAACATGGTGGAGGCAGTGTGATGGCATGGGCATGCATGGCTTCCAATGGCACTGGGTCACTTGTGTTTATTACCTCCGCCAGGCCGAAAAGGCCAGGAGGAGGTTATGTTTTTGCCGGAGTTTGTGTGTTTGTCTGTCTGTCTGTCTGTCTGTCTGTTTGTCTGTTGGTTAGCAAGATAACTCAAAAAGTCTTGGACGGATTTCCATGAAACTTTCAGGCGTTGTTGGAAATGGTACAAGGAAGAACTGATTAAATTTTGGGGGTGATCCGGTTCACCGTCTGGATACAGGAATTTTTTAAAGCATTTTTCAACACTGTGACATACAGCCATTTTCAACATGTGCGCAGGCGCAATAGAGGGCGCTGGTCGTCGTGTCTGATGAACACAAACTCCGCCTTCTTCAAAGTTTTAGGCACAAAAGCACACAGAAAACAGGGCTCGCCAGACTGCCTGTGTTTGCACTACGCTGCAAAAGCTGACACGGGCAGCTGTCCGGCGCCAGATTATTTGGCAGAAATTCCCCGGCCAGCCATAGGGGCTGCGCAAAAACCAGCTCTCTGCCGGGGGAGGCTTCCAAATCCTCTTTTTTCCGCGGACCGCAAACCCAATAAAACCCACGGCAACCATTATCGCACCTTCTTTTGTCCTGCGGCTCCGGAACAGAGAGGAATCCCGGCGCCAGTAATGCTGCGCCTGATATGTGTCACTCTAATGCTAAAAGTGATGGCAGAAATTTCCCGGCCAGCCATAGGAGCTGCGCATATGGCAGAAATTCACCGGCCAGCCATAGGCGCTGCGCATTTGCCAGAAATTCCCCGGCCAGCCATAGGAGCTGCGCAATAACGAGCTCTCTGCCGGCGAAGCTTCTAAATTCTCGTTTGCCGCGGAGCGAAACCCCAACATAATATAATATAAAACCCACGGCAACCTGTCTACCCAATTTGCATCCGTCAGTGGAGGAGATGGACACAACAGCAACACTTCAGTTTATTACCTCCGCCAAGGAGGCAATGCTTTTACTACTGAACCACTAATCCTATCACTATCAGATTGATTGTCATTGATTAATTGTGTGTTTATTGCACTGTCCCTGTCAAATAAACAAATAATCATTGTGAATCCAATTGCTAGTCATATGTTTACATGCTCAAGGAATCTGAAAATGTACACACAAACACTGTATGGGGGGAATTGTGGCGCTTGGCGGAGGTCTGTGCTCTCTGAGTGCTTTTCTAGTTGATGATGTGACAAAAGACAGAAGCAGCCGGATGAATTCTGAAGTGTATAGGGATATACTTTCTGCTCAGATTCAGCCAAATGCAGCAAAGTTGATTGGACGGCGCTTCACAGTACAGATGGACAATGATTCAAAACATACTGCAAAAGCAACCCAGGAGTTTTTTAAAGCAAAGAAGTGGAATATTCTGCAATGGCCGAGTCAATCACCAGATCTCAACCCAATCGTGCATGCATTTCACTTGCTCAAGACAAAACTTAAGGCAGAAAGACCCACAAACAAGCAACAACTGAAGACAGCTGCAGTAAAGGCCTGGCAAAGCATCACAAAGGAGGAAACCCAGCGTTTGGTGATGTCCATGGGTTCCAGACTTCAGGCAGTCATTGCCTGCAAAGGATTCTCAACAAAATACTGAAAAGTAACATTTTACTTAGGGTTATGTTTACTTGTCCAATTACTTTTGAGCCCCTGAAATGAGGAGCGTTTGTATAAAAATAGTTACAATTCCTACATGTTTAATCATATATTTTTGTTCAACCTCTTGAATTAAACCTTAAAGTCTGCACTTCAATTCCGTTGTAGTTGTTTCATTTCAAATACAATGTGGTGGTATGCAGAGCCCAAATCATGAAGATTGTGTCACTGTCCAAATATTTCTGGGCCTAACTGTACATACTTTTCTTTGTTGTTCAAACTTTAGGTTTTGTAAAGTTTAAGTCTCCTCTCACATTATAATCATTGTCTCTTTTTTGAATATTGGTTGGGAGTTGCTTATTAATTGCCCTGTACATTGCTTGTGCTGTCTTAAATTTAACTAAATCCATGAGCTTTACAGCCTAGGCGCAGCCAGGGAACGGAGGGTTGGTGACCACACGATCTCATCTCTGTTGTTTGCAGATGATGTTGTCCTGCTGGCTTCATCCAGCAATGACCTACAGGTTTTACTGGGACTCTTTGCCACTGAGTGTGAAGCAGCTGGGACGAGAATCAGTACCTCCAAGTCCGAGTCCATGGTCTTCAGCCGGAAAAAGGTGGATTGTCCTCTCTGGGTTGGGGACAGGCTCCTGCCCTAAGTGGAGGAGTTTAAGTATCTTGGGGTCTTATTCACAAGTGAGAGGAGAAGGGAGCGAGAGACTGACAGATGGATCGGAGCAACAGCTGCGGTGATGCAGATGTTGTACCGGTCTGTTGTGGTGAAGAGGGAGCTAAGTTCTAAGGCAAAGCTGTTGATTTACCGGTCAATCTGTGTTCCTACCCTCACCTATGGTCATGAGCTTTTGGTAATGACTGAAAGAATGAGATCGCGGATACAAGTGGCTGAAATGAGCTTTCTTCGTAGGAATGCTGGACTCGCCCTCAGACATAGGGTGAGGAGCTAAGCCATCCGGGAGAGGCTCAGAGTAGAACCGCTGCTCCTCCACATTGAAAGGAGCCAGATGAGGTGGTATGGGCATCTGATCAGGATGCCTCCTGGATGGCTCCCACTTGAAGTGTTTCGGGCACGTCCCTCTGTGAGGAGATCCTGGGGCAGACCCAGGACTCACTGGAGAGAATATGTCTCCCAGCTGCTCTGGGAATGCCTTGGTATCCTCTCTGAAGAGCTGCAGCAGGTGGCTGGGGAGTGGGAAGACTGGGCTTCTCTGCTTGAACTGCTGCCTCCATGACCCAGACCTCCGGAAAAGCGGTAGAAGATGGATGGATGGATGGATGGACTGACAACTAGTGATTTCTTCTATGGGTTCAATCAGTGCCAAAGATGTAGATTTGTCTGCTGTAAAACCATACTGACTGCCTGTAAGGAGGTTATATTTTTCAGTGAAATTATCCAGTCTTTTAGTGTTTAGAAGATTTAGGGAAAATCTGACCTCTGACTTTTGACCTCAAGTTCATCCACTCAGAGTCAAATTGCAATATGTGTATCATCAGTGTATATTAAACCCTGGTACCAAGTCTCAAAACAATAAGAACAAAACTGTGGGAGGAGTTGATTTCAAAAAAGTTGGACAGACGGACAGCTGGACAGACTGACCCATAACATAATCCCCCTTCAGTCTTCACCCCAAGGGCTCTTTGACTCCTTTGGGCTTTGACCAGTGGGGAATAAAAATGCACTGAGAATGGTTTAGAATCAAATCAGAAAGCCTCAATCATAATTGAATAGTGAGGTGTCTAGAAATCCCTAGCCCTGATTCAGACCTCAGCTGTGGAGGAGGACTGACTTATCGGACCTCTTGCAGTTTTAGTTGGTGACCCCTGCTCTATACCATCCATTACCCAGGGGCGGCTGTAGCACAGGTGTAGTGTGGCTGACTACTGATCGAAGGATCAGTGGTTTGATTCCCACTCTGTCTGCAGTCTGCATGTCCAAGTGTCCTTGAGCAAGACACTGAACCCTCAGTTGCTCCTGGTGGGTCAGTGCCTGTGTGCATGGCAGCCCCACCGCCATCAGTGCGTGAATGTGTGTGTGAATGGGCAGACAGCGGGATGTGTGAAGCGCTTTGGTCATGCAAAAGATGAGTAAAAAGCACTATTTAAGTGAAGGCCATTTTACCATTTACCTGTACTCCTAACAAAAAATGTTTTCAGAAACAGAAGCTGCTGCACCACTGCAACGTAAAAGTGTGGATGATGACGGACCACAGGCGTACCCATACCTGTCCTTCCTGGATAGACGTCAGCTTCCTCCTGGGTGACATGGTGGTGAAGAAGTTAAGACGAGCGCGTTGTGTGGTCTCTGCATCATTGCTGCTCCAACACCAGAGGAATGATGGGTTCTCAACCAGAAAAACCAGGCAGAGTGTTCACTGTGTGAGAAAAAGAATGAAATGAATGAAGACATTTTCCCACGCTGTTTTGTCTTTATTAGTAGCTTTGGATTTTAACTTTGGAAGGTGAAAAGTGGAAAGAAAAAGGTTGTAAATTTACTGGGAAAATTAAACAAAGTTGAGAAGAAAATGTCAAAATAAAGTTGCAACTTTTGAAAAAGTCTCACATTTACAAGAATGAAGATCAGATCTTCACGGGAACAGGTCAAGTCGAACCCTGACCAAGTCGGCCTCAGGGTCCCATTTGTACATTTTCAATCCAGTGATTCACAAATGGATTAGGAGCTTTCTAAAGCCTCATTCAGATCATGATAGTCTCACATACTAGGGATGTTAATGATTAATTGACTTTGGATTAACTGTCGTCATTTACCTGCTGCAACAAGCTCACTTGCACCTGGAGAAAGGAGGAGACACTGTGAGAATCACATTCTTTGTTTTTTTCAGTGCATTTAACACCATTCAGCCGCTGCTGCTGGATGAGAAGCTGCGGGTGATGGGGGTTGACAGCTCTGTGATCTCCTGGTTTAGCGACTACCTGAAAGGAAGGCCACAGTTTGTCCGGCTGGGCAGTGTTTTGTCTGATGTGGTGGTTAGTGATGCAGGAGCTTCACAGGGGACTGCTTTCACATTTTCTCTTCACCTTATACACCACTGACTTTTGGCACAACATAGAGTCATGCCACCTGCAGAAATTCTCTGATGACTCGGCTGTTGTTGGGTGTATAAAAGTGGGAGAGAGGGGGATTTGTGGATTTAAGGGAGAAATCTGTTTACGAGGGCCCCCGTAGACAGATTTGTGGACTGGACCAAGAAGAATAACCTGACAGTGAACATCAGCAAGACCAAAGAGATGGTGATTTGACTTCAGGAAGAACACGCCACCTTCACAGCCATTGCAGATTAGGGGGGAGATTCTGAGGGTAGTGGAGGGCTACAAATACTTGGGCGTCATGATCAGCAATGGACTGGACTGGAAATCTAACACTGATGCTGCATACAAGAAGGGGATGAGCAGACGCTACTTTCTGAGGAAGATGAGATCCTTCAACGTGTGCAACAAGATGATGGAGCTTTTCTACCAGGCTGTTATTGCCAGCGCCATCTTCTTTGCTGCTGTCTATTGGGGTAGCAGTATCAGAGCCAGCGACACCAACAGACTTGACAAGATTATCAAGAAGGCTGGCTCTATAATTGGTCTCAGGCTGGAGACCTTTGAATCTGTGGTGGAGAGGAGTTCACTGAACAAAATGCGATTCATCATGGACAATCTTGATCACCCCCTCCACCACACACTGGATAGTCAGCGGAGCTCTTCCTCCAGTATGTTGCGACAGCCTCACTGCCGAACGGTTAGGTACAGGAAATCTTTCCTGCCACATACCATTTTACTGAACAATAACTCACTCTGATGTTGAATGTTGGTCATAACAGTGCTGCCATACTGCACCTTACAGTATAATTGGTACCTCGCATTTCACCCTGTGCCTTATAATCCTTCTTTGTACGGTCAGTACTATCCACTGACTCATAAAGATCATCTATTTAACCTAGTAGTAGCTTATGTTGTATATAAAGTTATCAAAGCATTTTTACTTTACTTCCCTTGGTAAATCCTTGTCTATGATGCTGTGTGTTTTTCTGTTGGTTGGGTTGTCTGTGTCATGCTGCTGTTACACTGTAATTTCCCAGTTTGTGATCAATAAAGTACATCTAAGAATTTATTTGACTAAATTAAATTAGTTGTCAATTAATTGATAATTCAGCAGTCCTTTTCAATGGCAGATCATTATATGAAATGTAATGGCATCGCCATCCAGGATTGGAGCACATGGTCACCAACTGCCACTTTTCAACCAACACCAAAGAAAAAGCAGAAGAAGACGTCAAGCCCCAGAGCGCATGCGTTGGACACAGCGAAAAACCTTGTTGGAGAGCTAAAACAAGTTCCAATGGCACGTGAGCTTGAAGATCTTCTCTTCCACCTCTTTGGGCGTCGACCAGCGGGGGATTAAAAAAAAAAAAAGGAAAAATGGCTGCTGTAAGTAAAGAAATGAGAGAAATATTGTAGCATTCTGGGAGAATACAACCGCAAAGGCTAATGGGAAATGTTTAATGTCTGAAACTGAGCACTGTTTTCTTTAAGCAAATTGTGAAAATAACTTACATGGTCAGTTACTGTGCTAAAGTTTCTTGGTTGAGATGTTTTTTGTGGCAGTTTTTATGTCAGCACCATCAGTGTGAGCACTGTTGGGGGAGAAATCCCTCCCCCTTTGTTGTACTACTGAAACAAGAGCATAGGGAATGGGCACTGACATCATGCTGCGCTGCATTCTGGGCTGTTGTCACCATTGTCATGGTCTGCCTTCTTTTAGTTTACCTGTAGTCTCGGCACCTGCTAACAGGAACAGGCATACGTGCCATGGAATGGAGCAAACAGAAAATTAAATTTCCTTATTCAGGGAAGCTGAATAAGGAAAGAAGCACTACCTATAAAAAATTTAAGAAATGAATGAGATTGATTGATATGAGCACAAGAAATGGACCACCGATCTCGACCAACTGCCTCGAGTAATGCTGTCAAATGTGTTTGCCTACCTGGTTTGTGGGGTGAGCGCATAAACCCATGAGCAATTTAAAAACTATAAATAAGGGCTATTCAATAACAAAATCAGCTGGGCCATAATTTGAAATCAAGACATGAAACTGGGTCGCACATGTTCAGCGATCTGCTGAATTTAATAAATTTCAAACCAACACAGATCAATATGATGAAAAATATGCACTTTTTATTCATTGTCTTGGTTTTAAATGTATGCTTGGCACAAGACAAAGGCACAATAAAACTGCATAAAAACACAATAACAGTGCTGGGGTTGAGCAGAACTTGAAGTAGTAGAAACATTTTTCCTCTTGAATGACAAACAAATAGAATGAAAAAATAAAATTCTGTAAATAACCATTTTGGTCACATCTTACTCAGGCATATCTCAGAGTGCATCAAAACTCAATGTGCACTGCTGGTAGCATTAACATTTGTTTCCCTTTTGAAATAAAATACATTACATCCTGGTCATAACCGACATTGGTACATCACAAAGTGCATTTAGCTGAATAAAAAAAGAACTGTCAAACACTTCAGTGCACAAACCCCCCAAGAAAAGATTGATAACATTAACCCCTTGCACTCCGGTCAATTTTCCTAAAAACGCCAAAAAAAAAAATGTGCCCAAAGTAAATCCAAAGCTGTTCTTCAACCCTTTGCAGCAACTTCATGGGGTTGGTCTCATTTAAAAGAAAACACTTTGAATTTTTTGGCAAAAAAAACATGATCCCTCTAAGTGCTCCGGCCACTGAGTTACAGTCATCTAAACATAGTGAACTTGAAGAAAATAAATTTGGCCTGGGTGTTTTTTTGGATACAAATGCTTGCAAATAACACACAGCTTCAGATCCGGGCTGGAAAATGCAACAGAAATGTAGAACCAAGTGTTATCCAGCTGAGGTCCAAATTTTGTAACAATACCACAAAAAATGAATATATTACACAGCTTTGTTCTCAGGCTGTTCCCAGGCATTTTGGAACTGTGCCAAATGGCACAGTTTGGAAAAACGTCTGTAACTTCTGAATGATTCAATGTAGAAGCTTCATTTAGGGCTCTAATGAAAGGTCACATTCAGGGCTGTGTGTGTGTGGGGGGGGGGGGGGGGGGGAGTTGTCCACACCCCCCCCCCCTCCACTACAGAGGACGGAGATCCGCCCTCGCTACATGACGGATTACACTCGCATAAGGCATGTTTCCACAGCACCGCTGTCACTGCGGCTCCCCCCACCCCCCCGCTACAGAATCGTAGAGGCGGGGGGGGGGGCGTTCACAGTCCGGAGGCGGCGAATGAACCGTGTAACGTGGCGCACGCACTTCGGACATCGTGCACCGCACAGTTGTAATTTACCGATTGGTCAAAAGTCATTTTTGATTACAATTTTCAGGGATAAAAAATAATTTGGCTTATAACACCTTACCTCTTCACAGCCACATTGTCCTGGCCAACTTCTCTTCCTCATTGTCAGAAGAACCGACGCTGGTGCGCTCGTTCTGGTCTCGCGACCCGGTCAAAACATAATTCCATGATTGCGGTTTTGGCGAATGATTTACGACCTTCGTCGTCAGCCTCCGTCGGTCTATGATGACCATATAAGAGAATCCTAAACACTCTGCTGGAATTAAAAAAAAAAATAAATAAACCACTGCCTGTGGCTGCTGAAGCAGTCTCTCTTCACCCAGCTTTAGACAAAAGCGTCGGAGCTTTAGACAAAAGTCTCGGAGCTTTGGTCGTGTGAAGACTGAGGTGTGAAGACTGAGGATCGTCACTTCCTTGTGGTAACGTAACGTATCGTCACTTCCTGTTTTGCTGTCTGCCTGTGTGGTTGCTCTCCAGCTATTAGCTATGGCTACTAGCTCTCTTTCCTCTCCTCTGGTGTGCTCTCTCTGTCAGATGTTTAGCTACACCTCTGCCTCTTTTAGCGATAACGGTAAATGTAATAAATGTTGTCTTTTTGAGGCGCTCGAGGCGAGGTTGTCTGATTTGGAATCCCGGCTCCGCTGCACTGAAACACCGTCTGCGCCAGTTAATCTCGACGGACGCCCATTAGCTGCAGCGGAGCTAGCTAGCTTAGGCCCCCCTGTCAGCGGTTCCCCGGCTCTCCTCAGCAGCGAGGAGACTGGGTGGGTGACGGTGAGAAGGAAGCCTAGTCGCAAAGCCCCGGTTCACCAAAAACCTGTTCACGTTTCTAATCGTTTTTCCCCGCTCAGCGACACACCCGCTGAGGAAAAAACTCTGATCATTGGCGACTCTGTAGTCAGAAACGTGAACCTAGAGACTCCAGCGGCCATAGTCAAATGCATTCCTGGGGCCAGAGCAGGCGACATCGAGTCAAATCTGAAAATGCTGGCTAAAAGTAACTGTAAATACTCCACAATTGTTATACACGCCGGCATTAATGACATCCGTCTCCGGCAGTCGGAAGTCACCAAACTTGATGTAGAATCGGTGTGTGACTTTGCAAAAAAGATGTCAGCCACTGTAGTATTCTCTGGGCCCCTCCCCAATCTGACCAGTGATGACATGTTTAGTCGCTCGTCATCCTTGAACCGCTGGCTGTCTGTGTGGTGTCCTAAAAATGACGTGGGCTACATTGACAATTGGAGCTCTTTTTGGGGAAAACCTGGTCTTATGAGACGAGACAGCATTCATCCCACTTTGGATGGTGCTTCTCATTTATCTAACAATCTGGCATCTTTTTTATCCAAATTTCCAAAACCATGACTACTCAGAGTTGGGACCAGGAAGCAGAGTTGCAGTCTTACACGCCTCTCTGCAGCTCCTCTTCATCCGCCACCCCTCAGCTTAGCCCCTGTCTTCCCCATCAGAGAATCGTTGTCTGCTCCCTCCAAAGTAAATAAAAATATAATGCATAAGCATCCCAAAGTGATAAAGCAAAACACTGGTAAAACTCAAATTAAACATAAAGCCACTAAATTGAATGATTTGGCCTCTGTTCCTCCTCATAATTTAAAAATTAAATGTGGTTTACTAAATATTAGGTCTCTAACTCCCAAGTCTCTGTTAGTCCATGATCTGTTAATTGATCATCAGATTGATTTAATTTCCCTTACAGAGACTTGGTTAGGGTAAGAGGATTATGTTGGTTTAAATGAATCAACTCCCTCTGGTTATTTAAACTGTCAAAATCCCAGAAGTTCTGGTCGTGGAGGAGGAGTAGCAACAATTTACCATTCCAAATTACTAGTTAATGTAAAGCAAAAAACATGTTATAATTCCTTTGAGGGCCTGGTCCTCAGTATTGGGCACTTTAGCAATTTTAGGTTAAACCCAATTTTATTTGCCATAGTTTATCGTCCCCCATCAACCTACTCAGAATTTTTATCCGAATTTGCTGATTTCTTAGCTGATTTAGTGCTGAAATCTGATAGAATAATTATAGTAGGGGACTTTAATATACATGTGGATGTAGATAGTGACTGCCTTAATGTGGCATTTAATTCAATATTAGACTCGATTGGGTTTTCTCAGAAAGTAGGAAATTCTACTCATTACCTCCACCATACATTGGACCTTGTTCTGACATATGGCATAGAAATAGAAAATCTTGTAGTGTCTCCTCATAACCCTGTACTGTCAGACCATTGTCTGTTAACCTTTGATTTTACCATTTCTGACTATTTGGCTCCTAAAGAAAAATATTATTACAGTAGATGCCTCTCAGATGATGCTGTTTCCAAATTTATGCAGATTGTTTCCTCTATGCCATGTGTCAACACAACGGAAATAAGCTATAGACAGCTTGCTCCTTCTGTAATTGATAACATGGTGGATAGTGTTTCAGCTTCTCTGCATCAGGCTCTAGACTTGGTGCCCCCCTTAAAAAAGAAAAAGTCTAATCAGAGATTTCTAACTCCTTGGTTCAACACAGAAACTCGTAGCTTAAAACAGAAGACTCGTCAATTAGAAAGAAAATGGCGCTCTACTAATTTAGATGAAATCTATTTAGCTTGGAGAAATCATCTTTTAATTTATAAAAAATCTCTTAGAAAAGCTAGAACAAGTTATTACTCTGCATTAATAGAAGAGAACAAGAATAATCCCAGGTTTCTTTTCAGTACTGTAGCCAGGTTGACAAAGAGTCAGGACTCTGTCAATCCTAGCATTCCCTTAGAGCTTACTAGTCAGGACTTTATGAACTTTTTCAATAATAAAATTTCATCCATCAGAGATAAAATCAATCAGATTCTTCCCACAGTTAACTTAAATACTGTAACTACTACAACTCCTTCTTTTGATGTCTGTCTTGATGAGTTTACTCCAATCGACCTTTGTGAGTTAGACAAAATAGTTTCCTCATCCAAACCTTCAACTTGTCTTTTAGACCCTATTCCTACTAGGTTATTTAAAGAAGTCTTCCCACTTATTGGTAGCTTTATTCTTCATATAATCAATTCTTCATTAACTTTAGGCCATGTACCGCAGGCTTTTAAAACAGCTGTAATTAAACCCTTACTCAAAAAGCCAACGCTAGATCCAGGAGCTTTAGCTAACTATAGACCAATCTCTAATCTCCCTTTCATTTCAAAAATCTTAGAAAGAGTTGTTGCTACGCAATTATTCGACCACCTGCAGGGAAATGGTTTACTTGAAGAGTTTCAATCTGGGTTTAGAATCCATCATAGTACTGAAACAGCCTTAGCGAAGGTCACTAACGACCTCCTCATTGCATCTGATAATGGACTAGTTTCTGTACTTGTCCTTTTAGACCTTAGTGCAGCTTTTGATACTATCGATCATAATATTCTACTTGATAGATTAGAACACTATGTTGGACTTAATGGAACTTTGTTGCAGTGGTTTAGATCTTATTTATCTGATAGGTTCCAGTTTGTTCATGTAAATAATGAGTTTTCTTTCAACTCAAAGCTTAGTCATGGAGTTCCACAGGGATCTGTGCTAGGCCCTACTCTTTTTAGTTTATATATGCTTCCGTTAGGCAACATTATTAGAAAGCACTGTATACATTTTCATTGTTATGCAGATGACACACAATTATACCTGTCAATGAAGCCAGATGATAGTAATCAATTAGCCAAGTTAGAAGCCTGTCTTAAGGAAATCAAAGCTTGGATGACTTGTAATTTCCTGCTATTAAATTCAGATAAGACTGAAGTCATTCTTGTTGGTCCAAAAAACCTTAGAAATTCCTTTCCAAATCAAACTTTCAGTTTGGATGCAGTTACTCTTTCTCTTAATAGCTCTGTGAGGAACCTTGGAGTTATTTTTGATCAGGATTTGTCCTTCAATTCACATATTAAATTTGTTTCTAAGACTGCCTTCTATCATTTGCGTAATATTGCCAAGATTAGGAGCATCTTGTCTCAGAGTGATGCTGAGAAACTGATCCACGCTTTTGTTAGCTCGAGATTAGATTATTGTAATTCTTTATTATCAGGTTGTCCTAAAACATCTTTAAAAAGTCTTCAGCTGATCCAAAATGCTGCAGCAAGAGTTTTAACAGGTACTAGAAAGAGAGATCCTATCTCTCCGGTTCTGGCCTCCCTTCATTGGCTTCCCATAGAGTTTAGAATTAAGTTTAAAATCCTTCTTCTTACTTACAAAGCTCTAAACAATCAGGCTCCTTTTTATTTAAAAGATCTGATACTACCGTATTATCCTAACAGAGCACTACGCTCCCAAAATGCAGGACTACTTGTAATACCTAGAATCTCCAAAAGTACAATGGGAGGCAGAGCCTTCAGTTATCAAGCTCCTCTCTTGTGGAATCAGCTGCCAATCTGGATTCGGGAGTCAGACTCGATCTCTGTTTTTAAGATTAGGGTTAAAACTTACCTTTTTGATATAGCCTACAATTAGGGAGGGATCATGTGTTTCTGAACCCTCCCTTAGTTATGCTGCTAATAGGTTTAGTCAGCCGGGGGACCTCCAGTAATGCACTGGGCCTCACTCCTTTCCTCACTCTCTATGAAATATTTTTTTTGCTGGTCATTAACATTTGTTTGTTCTCTCCCATAGATTGAGTCCCCATCGTGCTGTTTGCTCTCTACATGTCTGTTCTTTTCATCTTCTCTGTCCCCTCACCCCCCAGCCAGTCGCAGCAGATGACTGCCCCTCCCTGAGCCTGGTTCTGCTGGAGGTTTCTTCCTGTTAAAAGGGAGTTTTTCCTCTCCACCGTCGCCAAGTGCTTGCTCACAGGGGATCACCTGATTGCTGGGGTCTTTCTGCAACTGTGGGGGTTCCCCCCTACAGTTGATAGTGCTATGAGATGACTGTTGTTGTGAAATGGCGCTATATAAATAAAGTTGAATTGAATTGAATTGAATTGAAAACAGCTCAGCGAACTTCTGTGCTTCCATTGGCTCGCAGCCGTTGGGAGGCGGGTCCTTCTGGCTAGGTTTTCATTCAATGGTTCTTCAAGGTTTCAGAAACCCAATTCAAAGCTCTTATTAGTCGAATGAGAGGTCAATCAGATGAACTAATCTGTTTGCGGCTGTGTCTGCAGCTTTTATTTTCAGTGCGCGCTTGGACGCCATACACCACCTACATCAAAATCTCCATGATGCGTCCTAGAGCGCACGAGAGCGCCCTCGTGCGCTCTAGGACGCAGAGACTTGCCCACCCGTGGGACAACGGAGCGCAAGAGGTTAACCTGTTGCACTCCGGTGTACCGCGGGCGGACATGTCTCTGCGTCCTAGAGCGCACGAGGGCGCTGCGTCCTAGAGCACACTGGAAAAAAAAGCTGCATTTCCGTTCTTCCACTACAGACACAGCCGCGAACAGAAAGCCAAAGGAGTGCTTTGATTGGTTTAAATGTGATTGACCTCTCATTCGACTAATAAGAGCCTTGAATTGGGTTTCTGAAACCTTGAAGAACCAATGGCTGAAAATCTAGCAAGAAGGACCCGCCTACCAACGGCTGCGAATACAGCCAGCCAACTGAAGCACAGAAGTTCAAAAGCTGTTTTGTGTAAGGCTTGGTGACACACAGGCGTTTGCCAGTCTTTTTTTGTTACTACTGTTCTTATTTGTTTTGAAAAATCGTTCGCCAAAACCACAATCATGGAAGCGCAAAACCGCAATAATGGAATTATGGTTTGACCGGGTCGCGTGACCAGAACCACAAGTCCGTAACAAGCGGACCAGCGTCATGTTCGTCTGACAATGAGGAAGAGAAGTTCGCCAGCGACTTTGCTGTTGTGGACAGGTAAGTGTTATAAGCTAAATTATTCTTCATCCCGGAAAATTGTAATCCAAATGACTTTTGACCGATCGGTAAATTACAAGTGGTCCGGGTCCGTCATGTTGCGAGCACCCCCACCCCCCCCGTTGCGAATGGCCCCCCCTACTCTTCTGTAGCGGATTGCAGATATATTGCAGATATTTTAGTGCAACTGTGCGTAGTAGACCACGGCGCACCGTCACCGCTTTCCGTCATGTAGCGATGGGCGATGTCCGTCCTCTGTAGCGGGGGTGGGTGGGAGTTGTTATCTTCTACATTACAAATATTCTAGTATAATTTTTAGTGCACTGTAGGTTATTTTTTCTTGTAAAAAAAGCCACACATTTTTTACGTGGCATGCTTCTTTGTGTGGGGGGGCTTGTTTGTTCATTCATTCATTCATGAATGAAACAACCCCCCCACACACACACACAGCCCTTCACCTTTCATTAGAGCCCAAGATCAAGCTTCTATATTGAACCATTCAAAAGTTACAGACGTTTTTCCAAACTATGCCATTTGGCACAATTTGGCAC
This sequence comes from Pholidichthys leucotaenia, assembly GCA_020510985.1. Classification (NCBI taxonomy): domain Eukaryota; kingdom Metazoa; phylum Chordata; class Actinopteri; order Cichliformes; family Pholidichthyidae; genus Pholidichthys; species Pholidichthys leucotaenia. The sequence goes on along the minus strand of CM035844.1, from coordinate 288,507,026 downwards.
AGTTCAAAAACGCCTGGGAACAACCTAAGAAAAAAGCTGTGTAATATATTCATTTTTTGTGGTATTGTTACAAAATTTGGACCTCAGCTGGATAACACTTGGTTCTACATTTCTGTTGCATTTTCCAGCCCGGATCTGAAGCTGTGTGTTATTTGCAAGCATTTGTATCCAAAAAAACACCCAGGCGAAATTTATTTTCTTCAAGTTCACTATGTTTAGATGACTGTTACTCAGTGGCAGGAGCACTTAGAGAGATTATGACTGTTTTGCCAAAAAATTCAAAGTGTTTTCTTTTAAATGAGACCAACCCCATGAAGATGCTGCAAAGGGTTGAAGAACAGCTTTTGATTTACTTTGGGCACGTTATTTTTTGGCATTTTTCAGAATCAGAATCAGAATCAGCTTTATTGGCCAAGTATGCACAACACATACAAGGAATTTGACTTTGGCTAAAAACTTGCTCTCGTTGTTCAGGTGGAGGATTTAAATAAGGATTCAATGACAACAGAGTATGTACAGTAAATGACAGTCTGTCCACGTTTCTATAAAAGGATGCAAATATATACAGGAATATATGCAGTTATTTACTCAGACTAACCACACTTTGCAGAAATATATGAAAAAATATACAGTCACACAGTATTTCAATGTGAACTCAGATTCAGTGATATAATGTGAATGAAGTAAAAAGCAGTGTGAGAGTTATGTGCAATGTAATAATGGATGAAAAGTCATGAGTACAACAACAGGTAGGACTAGGTGAATGTTAGGAGTTCATCAGAGTGATGGCTTGAGGAAAGAAACTGTTCCTGTGACGGGTGGTTTTGACCTTCAGTGATCTGTAACGACGACCAGAAGATAGAAGTTCAAACAGTTTGTGGCCGGGGTGTGATGGGTCAGCACAGATGTTTCCTGCCCGTTTCCTGGTTATGGACCGATATAAGTTCTCAATGGAGGGTAGGTCGGTACCAATGATCCTCTCCGCAGACTTAACAATCCGCTGCAGTCTGGTCTTGTCCAGTTTAGTGGCAGATCCAAACCAGACAGTGATGGAAAAGCAGAGGACAGATTGGATGATGGCGGTGTAGAAGACAACCAGCAGCTCCTGAGGCAAATCAAACTTCTTGAGCTGACGCAGAAAAAACAACCTCTGCTGGGCCTTTTTCCGGACAGTGTCTATATGGGAGGACCACTTCAGGTTCCGGGAGATTGTGGTACCCAGAAACCTGAAAGAGTCCACAGTGGACACTGTGCTGTTGAGGATGGTGAGTGGGGGGAATGAAGGGGGGTGTCGCCTGAAATCCACAGTCATCTCCACCGTTTTGGCTGGGTTAAGTTCAAGATGGTTCTGGCTGCACCAGAGGATCAGCTGCTCCACCTCCCGCCTGTATGCAGACTCATCATCATCCCGGATCAAACCGATAACTGTGGTGTCGTCCGCAAACTTCAGGAGCTTCACCGAAGGGTCCTCTGAGGTGCAGTCGTTGGAGTAGAGGGAGAAGAGCAGTGGGGAAAGGACACATCCTTGGGGGGGCGCCAGTACTAATTTTTCGGGAGCTGGATGTAAATCTCCCTAGCTTCACCTGTTGCCACCTGTCAGTCAGAAAGCTGGAGATCCACTGGCAGGTGGAGGGGGGCACCTTGAGCTGGAGGAGTTTCTGATGAAGAATGCCTGGGATGATGGTGTTGAACGCTGAGCTGAAGTCGACAAACAGGATCCTGGCGTACATCCCTGCTGTCCATCCCTGGGCTGCACGGTGGCGCAGTGGTTTAGCACTGTGACAGCACAGTTTTACCCTCGGCCGGGGGATCGCGGGGATCATGAGATCGTGGGTTCGATCCCAGCCCCCGACCAACAGTGAGCTGTGTGGAGTTTGCATGTTCTCCCCGTGTTGCGCGGGTTTACTCCGGGATTTCTCCGGTTTCCTCCCGCACACCAAAAACATGTAGGTTTAGGGCGCTCGCGCACGCAGCGACCAGCAGCCAGTGGCTTGTCACCAGACTGCAAACCAAGTCTACCTACGGGTACAAATAAGTAACAAAAAAAAAAAAAAAAAAAAAATCCCTGGGGAGTCAAGGTGTTGCAGGATGTAGTGTAGTCCCATATTCACTGCATCATCCACTGACCTGTTTGACCGGTAGGCAAACTGCAGTGGGTCCATCAGGGGGCCTGTGATGACCTTCAGGTGGTTCAGCACCAATCTCTCCAAGGATTTCATGACCACAGAGGTCAGGGCAACAGGTCTGTAGTCGTTTAATCCTGTAACAGAGGGTTTCTTGGGAACTGGAATGATGATGGAGCGTTTGAAGCAGGAAGGCACTTCACGCAGCTCCAGTGATCTGTTAAAGATCCGGGTGAAGATGGGGGCCAACTCGTTGCAGCAGACTCTCAGGCAGGACGGAGACACACCATCAGGTCCTGCAGCCTTCTTGATCTTTTGTCTCTGAAAGACCCGGCGCACCTCCTCTTCACAGATCGTTAGTGCTGGTGGGAGGTCAGAGTGGAGGAGGGATGGGGTTCCTGGGGCTGCAGATAATCCTTTTGTGTGGGTGGGAGGTGAGAACTGTAGGTTATTTTCAAACCTGCAGTAAAAGCTGTTTAGGTCGTTAGCCAGCTGGAGGTTTTCCACAGGGTGGGGGGATGGTCTCCTGTAGTTGGTGATATTCCGTGGGCCTCTCCAGACAGAAGCAGAGTTGTTGGCTGAGAAGTTTTTTTGTAACTTCACACTGTAGCTCCTCTTAGCAAGCCTGATCTCCTTCGTCAGCATGTTTCTGGCCCGCTTGTACAGAGTCCAGTCACCAGTCCTGTAGGCCTCCTCCTTGGTCTGACGTAGCTGCTTCAGTTTAGGAATGAACCAGGGTTTATTGTTGTTGTATGTGCAGAAGGTCTTGGTCTGCACACACATGTCCTCGCAGAAACAGATGTATGACGTCACAGTGTCAGTGGGTTCATTTAGGTTAATGGCTGCAGCTTCAAAAACACTCCAATCTGTACAGTCAAAGCAGGCTTGTAACTCCAGCTTTGATTCCTCAGTCCATTTCTTCACAGTCCTTACAACAGACTTGGAAGTTTTTAGTTTCTGTCTGTATGTTGGAATAAGATGGAGCAGACAGTGGTCAGAAAAACCCAGAGCTGCACGGGGGACGGCATGATAGGCGTTTCTTAAAACTGTGTAACAGCGGTCAAGTGTATTTGTGTCCCTGGTGGGACATTTAATATGCTGTCTGTATTTAGGAAGCTCATTTGTGAGATTAGCTCTATTGAAATCACCCAGAATGATAAGCAGAGAGTCTGGATGTTTTTCCTCCACGTCTGCTATCTGGTCAGCGAGGTGCTGCAGTGCCTCCGTTGTACAAGCAGCAGGCAGGATATAAATTCCGACCAGAATAAACGAGGAGAACTCTCGCGGTGAATAAAAGGGTTTACAGTTTATGAACAGTGACTCTAGGTTAGGGCTACAAAACTTCTTCAACACTGTGACATCAGCACACCAACCTTCGTTTATGTAGAAGCAGATTCCACCACCCTTAGTCTTTCCAGAGAATTCTCGGCTGCGATCAGCGCGAAACAGCTGGAATCCGTTCAGGCGCACCGCGCTGTCCGGGATGTGTTCACTCAGCCAGGACTCCGTGAAACAAAGGGCGCCAGATCTGCTAAAATCCCGGTTTTTGTGAGTCAGGAGCAGCAGTTCATCCATTTTGTTCGCCAAAGAACAAAATGGATGAACTGCTGGATGAACTCTGGATGAACTCTAAAACAATGGATGAACTCTAAAACAATTTTAGAGAAACTGACCAGAGTGCAAGGGGTTAACAAATATGGCACATCCACGACTGTGGTTAGTTTTGTTTTAAATCACCACATCTATGAGTAGGAACCTCTTTTTATAACTACACATTCCATTACACACACATATCAGTAAACCAAAACTTTCTAGTAGTTAAGGATGCAAAAAGCAGCCACTTAAAAACTTGAGTAATGACTTCAGTCTTGAAGGTTTGAGGTTGTTCTAAAAATTTATAACAATTTTCTTATAGTTTTCTACTTTTCTTTGTAAATTTATCTAAATTTGAAACCATTTTCCTCCAATTTGTAATTTCCTCTTGTAAAATTGACTTTTCTTGTGCATTTGAGTCTTTTATTATAAATTTGTGGATTATTTTATGGCTAATTTTTGTCTCTTAAATAAAATTACTGTTTTGTTTTTTTTTAAATAAATTTGAAAGACTGTGGTAAAACTTTGACTTTTTTCTTTAAACACTTTACACTTTTGGCCATAACTTGGCAGAGCCAGAACAGAACAATACTTTAACTCTGATTTCAAAGAAAATAATATTAATAAAATTATAGTTAATGAAAATGACCAAATATGCAGTTATTTCTGTCAAAATATTTCTATATATTTATAGTTTTTTAGAACTACCCTCACCACCCAGACAGCAGGAAAAACCTCCTTTATTTTGAAATCCAAATGTCGGCAGGTTTAGTTTGTCTGAAGGCTGTTGATGGATTAAAGTCATTGTTTTTGTGAATTTCAGTCATTTTAACTTGCCAGGTACATAATGAACATAAATTATCAGTTAATATTGTAGTAGCTGGCGAAGTGAATCCTCAGTACTTCTTCAGTCCCTCTTGCCTTTCCCTGAATATGAAGCTGGCTGCATATCAACTCTAACCACACCTGTTCACTAAAGGCCCTTTTCCACTAGCCTCACTTGGCCCTACACCGCACCACTCAGCCCGCTTTAGGCGCTTTTCTACTAGCCCCAGCACCGGTTAGCAGGTACTTTTTTCGTACCTGATCCAGGGCAGGGTCTAACCGGGCCGAGGAGGGCTGAGTATGGCTGTGATATGACTTTAAGAGACTGGTCGCCGCTGATTGGTCAGGTTGTAACGTCATGAAAGCGACTTTTTCTGCTGAATTTACTCCACGACCGCCATTTGTAATTGTTCAGCAGTGAACACAGTGCGCCCCTTTAATACGGTATATTATATTAATATACTGTATAATATACTTATATAATAATATACTCCTAATATTATATATTAGGAGGTGCGCAATTTTCTTTCTATATTAGGCAACGATCGCATCCAGCGCGAGTTGGACGGATCTACTCGAAATGCAGGTGTCCGAGCAGATGGCTTCCCAAGGGCACATCCGTACTGCCAAACAGCGTCGGGAGAAGCTGAAAAAGCTGAAAAGCGATTACCGAGCAGTGAAGGACCACATTGCTCGAAGTTCAGCGGATGGAAGGAGTGGAAGTGGTTCGCTGAGAGACATTGGGCTCCACACGTCACTGTCACGGCCACAGTCACGGTCACGGCCCTTGGAAACCGTGGATGGTGAGTGTTTATTTGATATTGCGCATCTGTTCGCCACTTGATCCGTTCTATGCCAAGCTCACTGTTTTTAAGAAATAGGAAGGTTGTTAGATTGTGGGTAATGGTTGTTACTGAGGCTTGCGTATTGTTTTGCAGCCAACTGCAGATTCACGCTTGCTTTGTGTTAAGTATTAGCGCGAACAAAACGCTGAATTACGCTTATTGTATTACGGTTAAAAACTTGAGAGTGTTGTGTACATGTTGCACTTTGGTGTTAAGTTTTAAATTGCGTGCATTTTCTTTCTAGAATCGCATTTCATATCACAGGGGTCCACCTCAGTGGAGATGACGGACACAGCGGACTCTCCTGGCGCTGCGTCTGCGTGTGCGTCTGGCTGAGCGCCAGCTGGATCAGCTCCACATCACCAGCTCCATCTGGATCACGTTCAAGTGCCGGTAAGGCACAATAACCCCGATTTTTTTTTTTGGTTGAAACAGGTCCAGCAGCGGAAACCAGGGTCGAAAATCCATCCATCCATCCATCTTCTACCGCTTAATCCTTTACAGGTCGCGGGGGGGCTGGAGCCTAACAAGTTATGTACCAAATTGATTAATGCAATTTCCTGTAGCTGCATATTAATTAATTGAAAATGTCTTTTTAAATGTACAAAAAGGTTATTCTTTGGTCTTCACTTATCGGTGTTCCACAACCATTTTTAGGTGTGGTGATTGACGTGCTGTTGTAACTCCTGTTTTAGAAAAACAACTAAAGCTCATGAACTGCCGTTGAAATCAACATGCTTCTTTTGCGTCAGCTGACTGTATTAACCCATTCAGATTTCTGCGGCCACACTACAAGCAACTAGTTTAAACATTACCCATCCATCCATCCATATTCTTAATCTTAATCCTTTTTAGTTTTGCAGGGGGGCTGCAGCCGAAGACAGCACCCTGCGTGTTGCAAAATCTGCTCTACTGAGGGGCAGCAACATGACAGTTCAGCTTATATTCAGCAATGAAGCATAATATAATAGTGACATTCCACCACAGACTTTCACCTGTGTAATTCCATAATATATGTAGTGATCCAGCTTTAACGACCGTGCCTTTCTGTCTTTCCATCTAGGCAAGACGAAAACAGACAACTCCCATCGCTGACCTTACATCAGCGATGGTCAACATGCATGACGAAGAGATGCGGCTCTTGGAACGGCAACATGACCAGCGGCAAGAATCAGGAGTACATGCAGCATTTGCGACAGGTGGCTGCAGATGTGCGGGCAGATGCGCACGAAGCCCTGGAACAGGACGCTGCGTTACGAAGGGAAGAGCTTGCAGAGATGTCATCGCCCAGTCTGTTTTTTTGTTTGTAAATTTTGCTTCTGGAATAAAATTGTATTGTTTGCATCAAAAGTCTGGTTTATCTGTTATGACACCATATGAGAAAAGCCAATAATTACATACACATTCCATTCTCTGTTCACTCCACATGCTGCTGTTCATCAGGTCAGGTGTATAGCCTTCTAATGGTAATTTAATTTTTAACAACACAACGAAACGTAATGTCTTGGTAGGTTTTTTTTTTATTTTAAACAAATTTGCAATGCGGAATCCATTTCTCTTGAACGGGTACATTTTTTTAGGTTATAAGCAGTTGTACAGGTGTGCTTGAACTTGTAGACACTGATAAAGGTAAGTACGTGCAAGTTGAATGTTGCATCACCAGTCAAAATTTAATAAATTAAGAAGGAATCTAGCAAAAATTTGGCACTAATAACAGTAGACAGATTGGACAAGGATACACAACTGTGTTTTTGTTGCACACAACTGTTGTTACCAACAAGTGCAAAATTTATATTTCCTTTTCCCAAAAATTAAAAATCAATTTGTAAGTAAAAGTGGGAGACCTTTACATGGGAAAATATGACATGTATCAGCACATGATTTATAGTTCAATTTGCATTTCCACCTAAGCAAAAGTGGCTTGTCGAGCTGGATTTTTGTGAAGATGGCCTGTGCGGTGTTTCTGCATGTAATTACATATCTGTCAAGTGATACGGTTTCGCCGTATTTTAATACGGGGAAAATGCAATTTTAGCAAATACGGGCGTATTGCCATTTCTGTACGCTAAAGAGAAAAATATATGGGAAAAAAAATTGAGAGTGTGGGGAGGAACACGTCGTGTGTGACCCCCACAGCGTACGGGCGGGCAGAGCGCTCAGCGTGAGCAATTATCACAACAGAAGTGTGGACTCATCATTAGGCTGATGGCTTCGCACCTTCTTAACAGATAAGCGTTATGAACAAGAGGACAGGTAGATGGACCATGCACAACATTTTATTTACAAAAAACATTTTTGAAATATGTATGCACATGTGGACAAAATAGACAAGTATTGCATCACATGTTATATTGTAACGTGCAGCTTGACATGGCAACGTCCCACCGGGAGGTTTGAACTCACGCCTCTCGCTCCGGAGTCCTGCACTCTACCTGTGTCGCCAATAAGGTCAACCCACTTGTCAAGCCAAGTAGGGTGCTTATATTGAGTTCGCTACAATATCACCACCCTGCTCCTCTGCTCTCTGTGCCGCTGCCATCACTGGTTCATCTACTGCATCATCCAATGTAGTGTCAAACGTCTCTCCATGATTCTCACACAGATTGTGCAGAGCACAACAAGTCAGCACCATAGATTTAACCAGTTTCATGTCACAGTCATTCCTCCTTCCTTCTCTCCTCGTCATCAGCCATGTTTGTTGTGGAGGATTCAGTCGCGTGTGTTTCACGTCACGAGGGTGTGGCACCGCCTGCTGTTCAACAAATCCCACCCACAGCAGGTGTGCCAGCAGGTGCGCCAGCAGTAGTTGAAAAGCAACTGAGGCTGAACCGAACCGAAGTGAGTAGAGCCGGGTTTTCAAACCGGGGCTGAGTGGGGCTAGTGGAAAAGCGCCTTAAGCGACTCTTCATTACTGTTCCTGTTACCAGCAGGTTAAAACCACCGTAAATGTCTCCACTGCTTACATACCTCTTCGGCTTTTTTTCTACGCTTAACGTACTTGAATAAGCTCATGCTTCTCACAGACAGTGACACTAGTGAGACACTCTGCCTGCCGACTGGAACGGTCAAGTGGGTAGGGCGCTTCTGAACTCCACGCAGATCACAGTCACAGTTGTTCGTGTGCGTGCTTGCTGACCGTCATTCCTTCATATTTTTTTCTTAAATTTATATTTCCTTGCCGTGGAGTAGGGGTAGGCGATACGACCTAAAAATGATATCACGATATTTCTGTAAATTTTTACGATAACGATATTCTTCGCGATACCAAGGAATGCAGTTTTTTCTTTTAAATTTATAAAGGCCAGTGTCACAGGCCAGCATTAATTATGTTCAACATCCATCCATCCATCTTCTTCCCCTTAATCCTTTTCGGGTCACCGGGGGGCTGGAGCCTATCCCAGCATCTTTGGGCGAGAGGCAAAGTACATTCTGGACAGATCGCCAGTCCATCACAGGACTATATGCATATATGAATATGTTGAACCAATGTTCAACATATTCAGTAAAAACAACAACTCTTTTTTCTCCACTTTATAATGAGCAGTTTAGAATGCGTTTAAAGCTTCTTCTTTTATAAAATTCTGTGTCAAATATTACCAGAAAATATTATAAACCACCACATCTTAAGCACACTGAGGACTGGACTGGGCCAAAAATTCAGGCTGGGAATTTCACTTCCTCCTCGGCCACCCTGTTGTTAGGAACCAGAAACCACCACAGTTTTAGTAGGTTAATATTTTAAAATAACCGGTATCAAACTAGTTATAAATGTAATTATAACCTTCAGCTGGGAGGAAAATTATAAATTTGGATTGTAATAGTCAACTGATCTATTGATTATTAAAACAACTGATTGACTATAGGCCCTTAGAATAGAGGGTTAGTATTAATGAAAGCGCTTTGAGTGGTCTTTGTGACTAGGAAAGCGCTATATAAGTGCAGGTTAGTTAGTTAGTTAGCTAATCTTAATTTACATCTGGTGCTGCTTCTGATTTCTTCAACTTTTCAGAGTAAAAACACAAGGAAGAGGATTTAGGTAAAAAGCTACAATTCTGCATGAAAAAGGTCACAAATTTGTCACCACAAACGTTAAAAAAAAATTTTTTAAAAATGCACCTTTATGAGAAGATGTTTAATGAGAAAAAACAAATTTAGTAGAGAACGGTAACAAGCAGATGAGAGTAAGGCTGCGTGTCCACAAAACGTGTTTTTTCCACTCTGGGCGGCTATTTTCCATTAATTCTCTATGTAGTCCAGCGTTTACGGCGCTGAAACGCTCTCGGCAGTGACCGTTTTTTGTCGCGGCGCTCAAAACTGAAAAAAGTACAACTTTTCAGAGACTGCAGCTGAGCTCATCAATGTCAGACCTAAGCAGCCAATCAGAACTGCCGCGTGGGCGGGACATAGGACGCCAGTGCTCGTCTGTACTCAGACTCCTGCTTTCTGTGTCATCATATTTCACTTCCAGAGCTGCTAAACACATTTCCTCGCCATTGTTATTTAGAGACTGCTATTAAAAAATCAGAAAGTCTGCTGACTTCCGGGAAGATGGCGGAGAGACATAACACTTAAACAAAGAGCTCTCCCTAGCCGGATTAAAAATCATCGGTAAATGGCCAACTCGACATAAACGAATCAATAAACTAAGGGATGAAAACACGAAGGAACCGGGCACAAGGACAAAAACAGGGTAAAATTGAAGAATTCCTCTCCAACAACGCAGGAAAAACCGCTGTACGCAAAGCCCAAAAAACCGAGATGTCCACAGCAGAGAAAATGGAGGACACCAGACTCGACAACATGAACGCTGGCATCGCCAGTTTGGGTGAAGAGTTGAGAGAATTCAAGCGACAGCTACAACAGGATTTAGCGGCTCTTAAGGAGGAACTGAAAAAAGAAATTAAGGAGGAAATCATGGACCTCCGAAGAGAAATGGAGCGTAAATTAACGGAAAACATGGAGGAGCTGCGCTCCCAGCGGGCGTGTATGACAGAAGCGCAGACCCGAATTTCGGAACTAGAAGATTGGAAAAGCGAGGCAAACGAACAACTACAGACCCTGACGACGCAAACGCAGAGGATGCAGGAGAAAATAAACGACTTGGAGAGCAGATCCCGACGAAGCAATATGCGCATCTTTGGAATTCCGGAGGGCATTGAAGGCAACTCGATGACAAAATTCATGGATCAGTTCTTAAAAAAAGAACTGGAAATACCCGGAGAAACGGATCTGCAGATTCAACGGGCGCACAGAACACCGGCACAGAACCCGAAAACAAACTCTCCACCCAGGTCAGTTGTGGTAAACTTTGTGAAATATGACATAAAGGAAAGAATCCTGACGCAAGCATGGAAAAAAAAGATACGAATCGGCGACAAACAGGTATTTTTTGACCATGACTACCCGACAGAAATCGTGCAGCAGCGGAAGAAATATGCCAATATTAAAAAAACGCTGAAAGAGAAAAAAATTAGATTCCAAACGCCGCTAACGAAAATGAGGATTCATTGGGAGGAAGGCACAAGAACCTACAACACGGCCGAAGAGGCAGCGCGGGATATGATGGAGCGGGGCCTTGAGGTGAGCGTGCCGAAGGAGACGGCTGGAGCAGCGGCGGCCCTGAACGCACCACGACAGACGGAGTGGAGACGAGTGAACGGCGGAAGAAGGGGGAGAGACGTAGAGCAGCGGGCCCAGGACAAACTACAAGGCTTTCAACTGAAAGCCTAGATCATAACAAAGATTAAGAAAGGCACAGAAGAAATGAAGGCCAAGAAGACAAGGTAAAAGAGAAACAGACGGCTAGGAGAGGTTTAAGTGATATTTGTTGGACATTTCTAGACTTATGACTATTACTTTGATAGTAATTAGAAGTCTAGGGAGGGCCCTTCACTCTGTGAAGACAAACCCCCCACCCACCAACAGGGACCAGTGGGCAGAAGAAAGGCCCAAAGTACGGAGGTCGAGATTTTTTAATGTGTTTTTATATAAATATGTGTTATTTTTGTTGTTAAAGGGGCTAGGAGCACAAGTTAAAAAAATGGAAAAACATGAATATGGGTAAAAATCTTAAGATAATGACACTACACGTGAATGGTCTGAACTCACCTGTTAAAAGGGAAAGAATAATAAGAAAATTCAAGAAGGAAAAAGCTGAAATTATATTTATGCAAGAGACACATTTGAGCAAGGCAGAACATGTGAAACTAAAGAGATTTGGCTATAAGAACTCCTACTACAGTTCATTTAAGGGAGGAGCAAAAAGGGGGGTTATGATACTAATCTCAAACAAAATACAATTTGAAAGTGAACAGGAAATCCAGGATAAAGAAGGCAGGTATGTAATAATAAAGGGAAGAATAGATGGTATGCAGATCACATTAGTGAACATCTATGCCCCACCAGAAAGTGACAAGGGTTTTTTTCAACATCTGTTTGATCTCATAGCAACACACAGTGAAGGAGTCCTAATTTGTGGAGGAGACTTAAATGCTGTCATGGATCATGAAGTTGACACAACAAGTGTTAAGAAGACAAAAAAACATGTAACAAAGTTCATAAGAACCTCACTGGCAGAAATGGGTATGGTAGACATATGGAGGGACCTACACCCACTCGAAAAAGACTATACACATTATTCAGCAGCCCATAAAGTACACTCTAGAATAGATTACTTCCTTATGAATGAAGGTGGCAGACACAGGGTGAGAAATTGTTGGATTGGAGGGGCAGAAATATCAGATCATAATCCTATATACATGGAAATATATTTAAACAATAGAAAACGACAAACAACATGGAAACTTAACGTAGGACTGTTAAATGATGAGAAAATGAAAGAAAGAATAAAAATAAACATAAACGAATATATCCAAGAGAATGACAATGAAGAAGCGGACCCAACAATACTATGGGACGCACTAAAAGCCGTGTTAAGGGGTAAATTAATTGTTGAAACAGGAAAAGCAAATAAGACTAAACTGGAAGCGTATGAACAAAGATGTGAGAGACTGAGGGAATTAGAACGTAAACATCAAAGCACAAATGATCCAAAAATATATCAAGAAATTAAAGAAGAAAAAACAAAGATAAAAGAAACACAAATGGATGAAATTGAAAGGAAAAATAGATATCTAAAGCAAAAATATTATGAAACGGGGCCAAAAGCCACAAAACTGCTGGCAAAACGGTTAAGAAAACAACAAACAATGAATAATGTATATAAGATTAAAGACCCCACCACAAATAAAACCACAGTTAACCCAGAAAACATCGAAGAAATTTTCCATAATTTCTACCAAGAACTATACTCGCAACCTGAAGAAACAAATACTAAAGATATCAAAAAATTTCTAGACACATTGGACTTGCCATCAATAGGAAATCAACAAAATGAAAAACTAACAGCAGAAATAACAACACAAGAGATCAGAGATGTGATTAAGTCACTTAAATTAAACACACAGCACTGGGTGTGTTTATATTTATATATCTATATATTTATTCCATCTAGCTACAATGCTCCGCACTGTGTTTTTATATATCTACATATTATTCCATCTAGCTACATTGCTCCGCACTGTGTGTGTTTATATACTTGCATATTTATTCCACCTAGCTGCAATGCTCCGTACTGTGGGTGTTTATATATTTACATATTTATTCCATCTAGCTACAATGCTCTGCACTGTGTGTTCATATATTCATATATTTATTCCATCCAGCTACAATGCTCTGCACTGTGTGTCTGTGACACTGTGTGTCTGTGTGTGTATATATATATTTTATAGTAATATGTACATATGTACATATTACTATACATATTATGTATAGTAATATTGTATATATTACAATATTACTATATTGTGTATAGTACTATTACATATTATGTACATATGTACGTGTTGGGCTGAACGGTGGCGCAGTGGTTTAGCACTGTGGCAGCACAGTTTTACCCTCGGCCGGGGGATCGTGGGTTCGATTCCAGCCCCCGACCAACAGTGAGCTGTGTGGAGTTTGCATGTTCTCCCCGTGTTGCGTGGGTTTACTCCGGGATTTCTCCGGTTTCCTCCCGCATACCAAAAACATGTAGGTTTAGGGCGCTCGCGCACGCAGCGACCAGCAGCCGGTGGCTTGTCACCAGACTGCAAACCGAATCTACCTATGGGTACAAATAAGTAACAAAAAAAAAAAAAAAAAAAAAAAAAAAATATGTATATTAGCTGCTCTTGCTTGCTTGTTTTTTTTTTCTTGCCTTCTGATTGTTGCTCTGAGTGTTGCTATCCCTGTGCTGTTGCAATCCTGGAATTTCCCCGTTGTGGGACTAATAAAGGCTTATCTTATCTTATCTTATCTTATCTTAAAAACGGTAAATCACCAGGTAGTGATGGATACTCCTCTGAGTTTTATAAACTGTTTATAGAAGAACTCACGCCACAACTCCTAAAGTCATTTAATTGGACGCTGAACAACAACAAAATACCTCCAACATGGAACGAAGCAATCATTTCAGTTATTTTAAAACCAGGGAAAGATAAAGAACAATGCGGAAACTATAGACCAATCTCTTTATTAAATGTAGATTATAAAATATACACAACAATTATATGTAAACGAATAAAGACATTCTTGACGGAATTGATAGAAGATGATCAAACTGGATTCATAGAGGGACGCCAAACACATGACAATATCAGGAGAACAATACATATAATTAACCAAATACATAAAGAAAAGAAAAGCGCAGTAATAATGAGTTTAGACGCAGAAAAAGCATTTGACAGGGTTAACTGGAAATTCCTATATAGTGTACTGGAGCGCTTTGGATTTAACGAAAAATCAGTACAATGCATAAGGACGCTATATCAAGAACCTGTGGCAAGAATCAAGATAAACGGTAGCTTAACAGACAAAGTAAATATACAAAGATCAACTAGGCAGGGATGCTGCTTATCGCCCACCTTGTTTGCTCTGTTCATAGAACCATTGGCTCAAGCGATACGACAAAATAAGAAATTAAAAGGTGTAACAATAAAGGGGCGGAACACAAGATTGGGCTATTTGCAGACGATATTATAGTTTACCTTGAACAACCAGATAAATCAATAATGGAAATGATGAACTTGATAGAAAATTTTGGAAAATTATCAGGATACAAGATAAACATAACAAAAACACAAATACTGACATTCCACTATAACCCTCTAAACCAGATAACTGATAAGATCAAACTAAACTGGAAGCAAAAAGAAATAAAATACCTTGGAGTGAACATACCTAAAGACCTAAGCAAAATATATAAAGCAAACTATGATAGGTTGGAACAAGAAATAAAAAAAGATATTGATAGATGGTCAATCTTAAATATGGATCTGAATTCAAAAATTGAGACAGTCAAAATCAGCATACAACCTAGATTACTTTACCTCTTCCAGGCTCTACCAACAGAGATTCCAGATGCCCAATTCTCAAAGTGGGACAGGATGATATCGAGATTTGTTTGGGGAGGTAAAAAACCAAGAGTGAAATATAAAACCCTCCAATTACCAAAAGAGAAAGGAGGCATGGGCCTACCGAGTCTAAAGGAATATTACTACTCAGCACAAATAAGATATATCATATGTTGGTGCGACGAGGGATATGAGGCAAAATGGAAAGAAATGGAAAAGGAAATTGAGGGACTCCCAGTACAAAGCATAATAGGGGATAAAGATGCATATAAGCAAATCAAACAAATAGACCCAATCACTAAATTTACTTTAGAACTGTGGTATAAAATAGTACAAAAATATAATATAAGGGAAGACATAAAACTATTGAAATGGGTAGCATTTGACAGTCAGTTTGAACCGGCAAAACAAGATAGGGGATACAAAAATCTGGTGAACAAGGGAATCACAGCATGGGGCAATATCGGAAAAAAAGATCTCGGGAGCTTTGTAAATATCAGGAGAAAATTTAAATTAGAAAGATCGGAATTTTTCAGATATCTGCAGATGAGAGATTACTATATGAAGAAGATTAGGCATAACCTCCAAACAGATGTGAACGAGATTATACAACTTATTTTAAGCTCATATGCAGGAAATAAAATAAGAATTATTTCAAAACTATATCAGAAACTTATGACAAACAATCATACAAGTAACTATATAAAGGAGAAATGGGAGAAAGAGCTCAATTTAAACATAACAGAAGAAAGCTGGCAGGAAATATGGAAAACACAACACACATCAACAAATTCAAGGGCATGGAGGGAATTTGGATGGAAAAACCTGATTCGCTTTTTCATTACACCACAGATTCAAGGAAAATATTCAAATACCCAATCTTTATGCTGGAGGGGATGTGGGGCTCAAAATGCAGACCACTCACATATGTTTTGGAAATGCTACAAAATATCATCATTTTGGAAATCTATGCATGTGACAATACAGAGGATATTAGGATATAATATACCAATGAACTGTAACCTGATGTACTTATGTGATCTTAAAAAAGACAGTGTTATACAGGCTGAGGACAGATATCTAGTTAAAATCTTGTTGATTGCATGTAAAAAAACTATCACAAAAAAATGGCGATCAGAAGTTCTTCCTGACCAAGAACAATGGACTGACATTGTTGAGGACATACGTATGATGGAAAAACTAACATATTGACGAAGAATGCAAGAAGGAATATGGGAGAAAAAATGGCGGAAATGGACACACTACAAAGTGCAACAACGAGGCAGAAATTGAAAGAATAACCAAAGACACTGAAAAAACCAGAAGAATTAAGAGATGGAAACTAAAAACTTGATGCTCCAACATTTGTCCCCCCCCCCTTTTATTTTTTATTTTTATTTTGTTTATTTTTTTTTATTTTTCCCTACCCTAACCCCTTTGTTTTTTAAATGTAGAATGTGATCTGAATGCATTATATATGATGAAAAATGAATAAAAATCTAAGTTACAAAAAAAAAATCAGAAAGTCTGACCATAGGAAAACGGAAGTGTTAAGCTGAGAGTGACAAGCTGTTGCTGGGATAAAGGGCACAGGCTTTTTTTTTTTCCCCACAGCGTCATGCACAAACGCTGAAAAAAAAAAATGCTCAGGGCGGTCGGGTGACAAAAAACGCATTTTGTGGACACGCAGCCTAAAGTTGGTAGTGCAGACTACATATAGTCTGTAGTTTTGAAAATTCTACAGATTTTTCTTAAAACATCTGAATAGTCCTGAAAACATTGCCTTATGGATGTAAGAGTAATTTAGCTATGGTTAATGCATTCTTATCTATCTCTGTTTGATGAGGCGCCTATTATGGCTGCCGTGTCGTTGTGTTGCGCGCATGCGCACCAATGTCAAGTCAAGTTCCTCGTGTGTTTTTTACATGCTTGGCAATAAAGTTTATTCTGATTCTGATTCTGATTCTGCAACCTATTTATTACATTAAAAAAAATGTAAACCCGCTTCCGGTTATGGCTGCCACGTAGGACGGACGTGTCTCGCTCTGCTCTGCTCCTGGAAAAAAAAAAATCGGCAAATAACTCTCTCATTTGGGACAGAACGTATCCCAGCATTTGGGCGAAGATATGTCGGCGAAGCCTAAGGCTGGAAAACCAGGAAAAGGAAAAAGCGAGCCGCCGAAACAGTCCAAATTAACGGACTTTCAGGTCTGTGACGCAGTAAACAAAACTCCATATATGGCGGAGGAGGCTGGCAACGCTGCGATATCTGCGGGGAATGGCGCAGATGCGCTGATGGCTGCCATGAGTTCAATGAGAGCGGACTTTTCCTCTAGATTTGATGGGATTATGACAGCGTTGGAAGGAATAAGAAAGGAATTGGGTGACTGTGTAGAACGAACGGCGCAGATGGAGCTCCGTCTCGCTAGTGCTGAAGATGACGTCACCCGTCTTCAATTAAAGGTGCGCACTTTGGAAAAAAAAAATAAATCTCTGGAAGATAATATTTTGGATTTGGAATCTCGGTCGAGACAGAATAATTTGAGGCTGGTGGGTCTTCCAGAGGAATCAGAAGGTCGGGACGTATGTTCCTTTCTGGAAAAGTGGATTCCGGAGGTGCTGGGCAGCGAGGAGTTGCAATCAGCAGTGGTTCTGGAAAAGGCACATCGTATTGGCCCACGGAGAGATAAGGGACCGCCGAGGACCTTAATTATGAAGTTTCTTAGCAACAGAGACAGGATGAAGATCTTCAACGCTGCACGAGCTAAAAAAGGAGAGATTAAACACCAGGACCAGCAGGTGCGGTTCTACCCAGATTTGGCCACAGGAATCCAGCAATTGAGGAAGCAGTTTGATCCCGTACGTAAGGAGCTGCGCAACCTTGGGATTCGTCATGGTGTAATCTATCCTGCGAGACTGCTGACCACGTATGAGGGCAGAACCCACATCTTCAAGACCCCAGAGGAGGCGCAGGAGTTCATCAAGAAGATCAAAGAAGAAGAAGAGACTGGTGGGAGCTAAGCATGAACAAAATATAAGGTAGAATAATTAAGCATTTGCACAGGCATCTGACTGACTTGAAGTAAATAGTAAGTTTACAAAATATAGATTGTATTATATATTAAAAAAACAAAACAAAAACAAAACAAACAAAAAAAAAAACTATGATGTACAAAGTTGTTAAAAATTTTGGAGTTAAGTTGGAAAACTACAGAGGAGAGTTAATGTTACGTCATTAAAAGCAGTAGAGTTAGGATGATTGGGAGGATGAAGAAGGAGTGGCTTAGGCTGATCCTCGTGGGTGTGGAACGGTCGATGGCTATATCGGGAGACAGAATTTTTCTTTTGATTTTGGGGGGTTTGCCACAAGTGTGGGAAGGGGAAATTTGTTTGTGTGTAGTTTGTAGGATGAATGTTCAACCACTCATGTTTTTGCTTCTCTGTATGAGCATGTTTACACTGCAAGGTAATCCCAAACTCTCTATTGATCATGGACCAAAGTGTTAATCTTAATTTAACTTCATGGAATTGCAGAGGTCTACAAAATTTAAAAAAACTTAAACAAGTTATGAATAAAATAAAGGACATGGGTTCAAGAATTGTGTTTTTACAAGAAACTCATCTGATAGAGGAGGATGTTAAAAGAATTAGGAGTAGATGGCAGGGAAGTGTATTCACCTCTTCATTTTCATCCCGAGCCAGGGGAGTTATGACTCTCATACATAAATCAGTTCCTTTTCAAGTGAAAAATGTAATTGGAGACAAATTTGGAAGATATGTAATCATTCAAGGTTCTTTGCTATTAGAAAATATAAATCTTGTGAACTTATATGGTCCCAATATAGATGATCAGAAGTTCTTTGCTAATTTATTTCTCATCTTATCATCACTTACAGGGCAACATATAATAGCAGGGGATTTTAATTGTACATTGAATCCAGGTGTGGATAGATCAACAGGACTGGATTGTACGCACATTGGATGTAGGATGACTATTAATCATTTTATGAAAGAATTGAGATTGTTAGATATATGGAGAGAAATGAAACCACAAGTTAAAGCCTATTCTTGTTATTCCAGTACCTACAAGACATTCTCACGTATTGATTATTTTTTGATTTCCACAGAATTAAGGTCCAAGATTCAAAACTGCTTTTATGATAACATCGTGATCTCTGATCATGCACCCTGTTGTCTAATATATGTAGATAAAAAATTGACAAAGGAATCAGGTAGATGGCAATTTCAGCATAAATGGCTTCAGGATGAGGAATTTGTCAAGTATATAGAAAAACAGATAGACGAGTTCTTTGACATCAATACTACACAAACATCAGCATGTGTAAAGTGGGAGGCTTTCAAAGCTTTTATTAGGGGACATATTATTAGTTATACAGGATCAAAATCTAAGAAGACTCGAGAGGAGAGAGCTAAATTGGAACATAAAATAAAAAGTCTTCAGGAAAAAGTGTATGCAGGAAGTGACCCAAGGTTGGAGAATGAATTACTGATTTTGAGAGCTGAATACGACAAAAAATCAGCGAATAGAGCTGCCTCGAGTCTTCTAAGATTGAAACAATCTTTTTATGAACAAGGTGAAAAATCAGGAAAATTATTAGCATGGCAGATTAAACAATTGGAAATTAAAACACCAATTACCAGTATTATAAGTAATGGACAGGTAGTTATAGATCCTTTAGAAATTAATAGAGCCTTTAGAGATTACTATGAAAAATTATATGATACCAAAAATGAACCTGATTTAACAAAACTAAATGGGTTTTTGAACGAACTATCTATACCGTGTATACCAAATGAAAACAGGGAGATATTGGAGTCTAAAATTAGTCAAGAAGAAGTTGGGCTAGCCATTGATAATATGAAATCAGGAAAAAGTGCAGGACCAGATGGTCTTCCAGTTGACCTTTATAAAAAATTTAAGAATAAATTAATAAAACCTTTTTTGGAAATGGTTTTAGAAGCATTTCAAAATAATAATTTACCATCATACATAAATAATGCCTTAATTATACTGCTGCCAAAACCAGGTAAGCCCTCTAATAAATGTGAAAATATGAGACCAATAAGCCTATTAAACGCCGACCTTAAGATAATCTGTAAAATTTTAGCAAGACGAATACAAGAAATTTTACCAAATATTATTAATCGAGATCAGAATGGCTTTATAAAGGGTAGACAAGGCTTCCATAATGTAAGAAGACTATTTAATATTATTTATTTTAATAAAGAAGCACCGGATACAGCTCTCCTATCATTGGACGCCGAAAAGGCCTTTGATAGAGTTGAATGGCCCTTTCTTTTTGAAGTCCTACAAAGGTTTGGACTTGGAAATAATTTCATAAAATGGGTTCAAATAATATACAATAATGCTACAGCAGAAATCCTAACAAATAACAATATTTCAAAACCAATAAAAATCAATAGAGGATGTCGACAAGGCTGTCCACTTTCACCTTTACTGTTTACTATGGCAATTGAACCTTTAGCGATAGCGATACGTTTACATTCACAAATATATGGAATTAAAGTTGGACCAACAGAACATAAAATCTCCCTGTACGCCGATGATATAATTTTGTTTATGTCGAATCTAAAAAAATCAATTCCAACCTTGTTGAATTTAATAAAGAATTTGGGGGAAATATCAGGATATAAAATAAATAAAACTAAATCTTCAATATTAATGCTAAATGAGACCCAGAGAAATTACCCAGCCCCTGAGGCAAATCAATTCAATGTTGTAAATCAGTTTAAATATTTAGGAATCCAAATTATGCCTAAGCTAGAATCAGTCGCCAGCGTCAACTATGAAGCCTTAATGTCAGATATCAATGAGTTAACTCAGAGATGGATGTCACTACCAATGTCGATGATCGGGAGAATCAATATACTTAAAAGTAATATTTTACCTAAAATACTTTATTTATTTCAATACATTCCCTTATCACCACCTTTAGATCTATTCTCAAGAATAAAAAAAAAGTTAGTGGAATTTATATGGAACAACAGGAGGGCTAGATTACGTCTGTCTTTATTATATTTACCATTTGATCGTGGAGGTCTGAAATGTCCAAATTTTATGTTGTATTATTGGTCGGCACAACTGAGGTCTATGACATATTATTTTTCATCAAATGATCTCCCTCACTGGACTGAAATGGAATCATACAATTTACCTTTACCTCTTCCCATATTCATATACTCAGATTCGGCAAAAAAATTACAAAAACAAGTTAAAAATCCATTTGTAAAGCATATGATCAAAATATGGTGTGAAGCTAAAAACTATTTAAAAGAACCACAGTTATTGTCACAATTTAGTCCAATATGGGGTAATCAATATTTTAAACCAGGGAGAGCGGACGCTGTATTTAAAGTATGGAATTTAAAAGGGATACAAAAGATTCAGGATTTATATTTGCCATGTGCAGACAACATAATGTCTTTTGAAGAGCTGAGGATCAAATTTAATCTCAATAGAACACATTTTTTTAAATATCTTCAACTTAGAAACTTTATTCGATCAAATCAAAATAAAGCTCTCACTCGACCTATTTATTCATCCTTGGAAAAAATGATGATGAAAGATAGTAAAAGAAAGGGTATTATTTCAGAGTTTTATAACTCATTGACACTATCTTCAAGTGAAAATTCACTGAAAAGATTAAACTACTGGAAAGAAGATCTGCAAATTGAAATTTCGGAGGAACAATGGGAATTGGCTTGTACAGAAGCTCAAACCAAATCAATAAATGCACGCCTTAAATTGATACATTTCAAATGGTTAATGCGGATGTATGTTACACCGGAGGAGTTAAATAGATATAACAAAAATATACCAGATACATGCACAAAATGCATGGAAAGTAAAGGAACCCTATTTCATTGTTTATGGGAATGTAGATTAATAAGAATGTTTTGGGAAGAGGTGAGGGTAACAATTGAAAAAATAATCTCAAAACAAATCATACTGAATCCTAAACTGTTTTTGTTGGGTCTGTACCCAGAAAAGCATAATTTTAATAAAAGTGAAAGAACATTCATAGACCTCAGTTTGCTTAATGCCAAAAAATGTATTGCACTATTATGGAAAAAGACTCATAGACCAGATGTGACTCAGTGGTTAAGACAGATGTTAACAAACCTTCCATTAGAAAGAATAACATATATACTGAAATCAAAGGAAATTGTGTTTGAGAATATATGGAGACCTTTTATTGATTATGTAAAAAATTTAAACATAACTCTTGAAGAAGAAGGTGAATGATGTGTGTGGACCTTGTAAATTCCAAACTGGTGAACATAATATGTATACTTATGTAATGGATTGTCTAGACTAAACAGAGGAGCATTGTTGAAGACTTGATTTTGTTGGTGGTTGTTGGTGTTTTTAGTGCATTTTTTTTTTTTTTTTTTTTGTAGTACTTTAGCGTTAGTGTTTGATTGTTTGTATCATGTTTGTTAAAAAAAAAAAAAAAGGTTCAATAAAGATATTGTGGAAAAAAAAAAAAATGTAAACCCTAAACACATTACTTGTGTCTTTATCGCATTTCTAAGCTCTGGGAGATAAGGGGGTTTTGCTGCCTTTAACAGATTAAATTAATTTAGTCTAGTATGTTATTACACCGGGTTAGGAAGAGGGTCTAAATAAAACAGGGAGGGAGTGGGCTTATTTAAAATTATTATTATTTCATCATTTTTATCATATTGAATATATGCTGGCTTACCTGTCGTTTCCCGACACTTGTGCTGGTAAGAGCTCCCGTCTCTCTAGCTTTCTCTCACTTTACCCGCTTTAGAAATCTCCATTGCATAGACACCTCCTGGGGCTGTTAACAGATTTTTCTTTTCTTTCGGTTGGTTGAATAAATCACGCTGGAGCAGCCACAACGGAACAAAAACATACCTCTGAACACTTTGGACATCAGCAACACCACTTCAGGGCAAAGCAAAACTTTTCCCCAAAGCGCCATTGTTGACATGCAGAAAAAAATGTGGGCAGATTATCAGCATCGCCGCACTTTTTTTTTTTTTTTTTTGTAAAGATGGCAGCAATCTGAAACGGCCTTAAAACTAAATTACTTTCTGACAACCAGATGAAGACATTCCGAGCACGGAGCGGCCGCTTCTTTTTCCCGTTTCTATGGTAACACGAAACTTCCATTGG
Source organism: Pholidichthys leucotaenia (assembly GCA_020510985.1). NCBI lineage: Eukaryota > Metazoa > Chordata > Actinopteri > Cichliformes > Pholidichthyidae > Pholidichthys > Pholidichthys leucotaenia. Next base: position 288,484,003 of record CM035844.1, on the reverse strand, counting down.
CAGCATAATGGACCCCAAATATGATATTCATTTTTACACCGATATCAAAATTTATACCAGTATCATGAACGATACAATATGGCACACCCCTAGCGTGGAGGCATAGCTTCAAGGGTGGCGGCTCGCCACACAGAAATGTTACCAGAGAAAACCCTGCCTTTGCTTCTCTGGCTGGACCACAGACTGGGCCTGGGCCACTTGGAGGTTGGTTCTGGGCCGCTAATTGAATAGGCCTGCTATAAATCATTAGAGGCTCATGCTGAATTCACCAATGGACGGGTCCAGCTGCCTCAAATCTTCCGGGTGAATGATCATTATGTTGAGAGCTTGTTAATAAAAGCCTCAGTTCACACTGACAGAATGGGTCTCGGTCTCGTTTCATGACACAGTGCATGGTGTTTTAGTATGGGCTAAAATTTATCATGTTTCTTTCATTTTTGTTTTGAATTGCATGTTTGAAATAAATGTTCTAAACCAGGGCTGTCCAATCATGTGCCATGGAGGACCAGGACCCTGCAGGTTTTCTCTTCTACCCAGTTATCAGCAATCAGTGGGAAGAAACTCAGTGTAATCTGCTGTTGAAGACACTGGTTGGAGGTAAAGTCTGCAGGGTCTTGGCCCTCCATGGCACATGAATGGACACCCCTGCTCTAAACTAAACTGGGGATGTGGGACTATGATGTTCTGAATGAGGTTCTAGTAAATTAAGAATCGCTTTATAAGTCACTGCATTGAAAATGTACTTGTACATGTTCAGAATGGATCCTGAGGTCCACTTGGGGGGCTCATTTGGTCAGGGGTCCACTTGACCTGATCCCTTTTTGAAGGATCCGCGGACACACAAGGAGGCTAAAGTTAGCTTCGCATCATGGTTGGTGTTTCCATGCTAACAGGAAATAAACTAACCTTCTCTCCTCGACTCCATTTCAGAGTTTAAATCCACATCAGCCGATTCTCGGTGTCGGTCCACCTCTGCTCTGTCCACAGAACCGGACTCTGACGGAGATTCTGAATCCTGTTGCCGTTCAATAAGCTAACCGGATGTAGCATATAGCTAAGCGTTACATCCGGTAGGTGTTTTTTTAATTAATCAAGAAAAATTTACATTTAAATCTAAAAAAATCGCATTACAAGCCAGGGACTCATACAGGAAACACAAACAGTGTAAGCATAAAAAGAAGAAAATAAATAAAAGACAAAAAGCCTCAAATAGCATCGTGCAGTTGGAATCTCCTTCCCCAAATTATGAAGAAAGTGAGTGAATCGAAGTCTAAACAAACATCAAACTTTCAAGATCTGACATGTCTATACAGCTTTCTCGTTGCACAAACCAATAATAATTTTAATATAAATTTTAAAGTCGAGTGTAAACATTTCAAATGAAGCTTTTTATTGCTAAATTTACATTTATGAATAAAAATGTTACGATCTGTAGAAGAGCTTGAAATGATGAGGCGGTTTTGTATTAAAAACAGAGTCTTTAATGAACAACTCTTCTATCTTGTCTCATCTGGTGCAGAGCTTGGCAGAAGGCAAAAGAGAAAGATTTCTGCCCAGCTCGCTGGTTAAATACAGGCACACATCAAAGACATGCAAAACACAAGCCGACATCCCCCGTATCTTAATCCCCCCATTGTCCTGTTGACTCCTCCCTTCGTCTTGGGAGGTGATGGGAAAACCTCTCCTCGCCTTAGGGGGTGAAGGTGTCAAGTCTGTCGCCACCGCGTCCTGTGACTTCATTGGTCTTCACACGGCGGTGAGATTCCTTTGTCCTTTCGGAGGTGTGAAGTTCCTTTGCATATGTTGCCCCAAACATTTCCACATGCTCTAACATATGCAGGTATGGAATATATGAGTAATATATACCACAGGCCCCCCAAACAACTAGGAAAGGACACAGAAAGATTCACAGTCTAGGGTAATTACTAAGACATACTACGTGTTGCAGCTGTTGCCACAGAAGAAACTTTCAAGCAGCCATGCTCCTAAGAGAGTTCAGTGAAAACATAACAGCATAGTATAATCATAAGTCAATCCTAAACTGTTGCAGCACAATTAGCGAAAAATTGCAGAGTGGTGTAATCAGTCCCTGTGCAGTCTGGGTTTTAATCTTCTCCCAAAGCTGCTGTAGGTTGGTTTAGGCGTCCTGCTGGGACCTTGTTGTGAGGAATCTGCAGTGTGGGAAGGAGAGAGATTATTTGTTCCCTGCCTGGGGGCTGAGACTTTTTCCTTGGGGGGTCTGCCTCGCCGAGGTGCTCGTGCCAACTGTGCAGGTTCGTCTCTCAACAAGAAGGCAGGTTTGAGTCTGTCAATGCTGACCGTTTCATTTCTATCCCCATAATCAAGCACAAAGTGTTTGTCACCATTTTCCAGCACTCTGAACGGGCCATCGTATACTGGGCGTAACGTTGGTTTTAGGGCTTCATGCTTAACAAAAACAAACTCGGCGTTTTTTAAAGTTTGAGGAACAAAAACTCGTGGAAAGGAGTGATGAGCTGGACCGTGGAGAGAGTCCGGTCCGCTACTGCCTAAAAACCTTGGGACTGGGAGGTGCCCTGGTTCCGGGTTTTCTGGTAAAAATTCACCTGGTAGTCTGATAGGCTGAGCAAAGACTAATTCTGCAGGGGAAGCGTCTAAAGCCTCTTTAGGTGCCGCACGCAACCCCAATAAAACCCAGGGAAGTTTATTTACCCAATTTGTGTCCGTTAATGAGGCTCTGAGGGCGGCCTTTAAGGACCTGTGAAAACGCTCGCATAACCCATTAGCCTGAGGATGATAAGCGGTGGTATGGTGAATTGTTGCCCCTAAACTGTTGGACATGGCTGACCAGAGCTCTGAGACAAATTGAGGCCCCCTATCTGACGTGATGTCTGATGGGACGCCGAAACGTGCCACCCAATTTGTTAGAAAAACGCGAGCGACTTCCTCCGCTGTAGTTGCCGCTAGAGGGACTGCCTCTGGCCAGCGCGTGGTGCGGTCTATCATTGTTAGCAGGTGTGTGAAACCCTGGGAGGAAGGCAGTGGCCCCACGAGGTCGACATGAATGTGGTCGAACCTTCTAGCAGGGATGGGAAAAGGCTCCAGAGGGGCTTTTGTGTGTCTGTGTACTTTGGCGCGTTGACAAGGAATGCAAGTTTTTGCCATTTCTTTTACGTTTTTGCACAGGCCTGGCCACACAAACTTTTCGGCAACCATTTTGACCGAGGCGCGCACACCTGGGTGCGCAAGGGAGTGAATTGCGTCGAAAATACGGCAGCGCCAAGCAGCTGGTACTAACGGGCGAGGTCGGCCGGTTGAAACATCGCATATTAGGGGGGGCACGCCGTCGCGCAACCCTTTTTTCTCCAGCCTTAACCCTGTTGGTCCAGACAGGAGCACGCGCACGTCCGCATCACTGCCTTGTTCTTCCGCCATGGCTGCATAATCTATCCCTTCATGGATAGGTGCTGCATATGTGTTTGCGTTAGAGAAAAGCTCAGCTGCTGAGGCAGTGTAATCTGTCTCCTCGTGCTCTGGTGGTGCCACAGCGCGAGAGAGACAGTCCGCTACTACGTTAAGTTTGCCCGCTACATGTCTGTCTGTGGTGAACTCTGAAATCGCAGCTAGCTGTCTTTGTTGTCTGCCCGACCAAGGTTCTGAAATTTTAGCCATAGCAAAAGTGAGCGGTTTATGGTCCACAAAAGCCGTGAAACTCCGCCCTTCTAACCAAAACTGGAAGTGGCGGATGGACAAATGGAGCGCCAGCAGCTCCCTGTCAAAAGTGCTGTATTTGCGTTCCGTCGGGTTTAGCGATTTGCTAAAGAATGCTAAAGGTTGCCAGACCCCCTTGACAAGTTGTTCTACAACTGCCCCTATGGCCAAGTCTGAAGCATCTGTGGTTAGAGCAATGCGGGCCGAGGGATCTGGGTGGACTAACATTGTGGCGTTAGCTAGGGCGTTTTTAACTTCCGCAAAAGCGCGCTCGCGTTCCGGGGTCCATTCGACCGTGTTGGAAGCTTTCTTTTTTTTGAGCGCGTCATACAGGAGCTGCATGAGCTGAGCTGCATGAGGGAGGAAACGGTTGTAAAAATTAACCATCCCCAAAAATTCCTGTAGCGATTTGACCGTTTGGGGCCGTGGAAAACCTTCTATCGCAGGAATTTTGTCTGGAAGCGGAACTGCCCCTTTCGGGGAGACTCTATGTCCTAAAAAATCAATTTGCGATACGCCGAATTTGCATTTGGCTGGATTAATTATTAATCCGTGCTCTTCTAGCCTCTGAAAAACGGTAGTGAGGTGCTGCTCGTGTTCCTCTTCAGACGAGCTGGCTACCAGCATGTCGTTGAGGTAGACGAAAACAAAGGGGAGGTCGCGTAAGACTGCGTCCATCATATGTTGAAAAGTCTGAGCGGCGCCTTTGAGGCCGAAAGGCATTCGCAGGAATTCAAAAAGGCCGAAAGGGGTTATAACCGCTGTTTTAGGAATGTCTTCAGCTCGGACTGGGACTTGGTGATAACCGCGGACTAAGTCTATTTTTGAAAAAATGCACGCACCCGCTAAATGTAGTGAAAAGTCCTGTATGTGAGGAATGGGGTAGCGGTCATGCGCTGTAGCGTTGTTTAATCTGCGATAATCTCCGCACGGTCTCCAAGAACCGTCGGATTTAGGAACCATGTGAAGTGGTGAAGCCCAGGGGCTCTTTGAGCGTCTAACAATGCCCAATTTTTCTAGAGTTGCAAACTCGTCACGTGCTATGTTGAGCTTGGCCGCGTCTAAGTGGCGGGCTTTGGCAAAAACGGGAGGTCCTGTTGTTGGAATGAAGTGTTTAACCCCGTGTTTAGCTACAGTGGCTGAGAATTTGGGGGTTGTGAGTGCTGGAAATTGGGTGAGGAGTTGCTCAAACTTACCTCCTGCCGTGGTGACGTTGGCCTACACAGGTGGTGGAGAAACTCGAGCTGAGCATGGAATAGAAGCAAAAGATAGTGCATTAACCAGGCGCCTATTTGCCAGATCCACTAATAACCCATGTGCACACAAAAAATCTGCGCCTAACAAGTTAAAGCTCACCGCTGCTACCACAAATGTCCATCTGTAGCTGCGGCCGTGGATGAGGAGGTGCAGGCTCTTTTCACCAAACGTGTCGATGTCAGAGCCGTTGGCTGCCACTGCTCCGTTGCCCCGGGTACCCATGGCTTGATCTGCGTGGGAGGGCATGACGAAACTCAGCTGAGCTCCTGTGTCGATGAGGAACTGCTTGCCTGTGTGTCCGTCTGTCACGTATAACAGCTTATTTTTCTCGCCGAGAACCGCTGCTGTTAACGGCCCTTGGCTTTGGCGTTTTCCCAACATCGTGAACTTGCAGGGGGGAAAGCATTTGTGGGCTTTCTCGGTGAAGTGGTGGTGATAATAACAGACGTCGATCTGTTTGTTACGCTTGGGCCGCGCCGTTGTCACCGTGGGCTGGGTCTGCTCCGTGGGTCGTGGCTCTCTGTGGCTCGGGGCGTCAGTTTTGAGGTCCGCGGATGCCGCTGTAGGTGTCCGCTCCTTGCAGGCGTTGACGAGCCGATAAGCCTCGCTGGCCAGTGTGCGGAAGTCTTGGTGGGTGTTGCACTTCGTATTGGCGAGTGTCCCTCTCATGTGTGGTGGAAGCGTGCTGAGGAAAATAAACTGGAAAAGGAAATTGTCATTGTCCTCCTCCTTGAGCTGCAGCAAATCCTCCATGAGGGCCTTCGGATTGCCCCCTCTGTGGCCGTAGATCGCCAGGATCCTCTCGGCTCTTTCCTCCGCTGGTGGGACATAGTTCGCCACGATGGTCGCCTTGAGCGTCTCATACTTGTCCCGGGCCGGTGGTCGCCGGATCAAGCTCCACACACACCTCGAAGTGGCGGAGTCGAGTTTGGAGATGATATGGTAGAATTTTGTATCGTCTGCTGTGATGCCCGCCAGTATGAGCTGGGCTTCAGCTTGTTGAAACCAAGAGGCGGGGTCTTCTCGCCAGAAGTCTGGCAGCTGGACAGTGACGGCGTTCGTGCACACTATCACTGTTGTGCCTGCCGGGTGAGAGTGCCTTTCCTCGGCTCTCACGGCGGTGCTGGAGCTCGGTTGAGCCCTCTCAATTCCTTCTGCCGGGGGAACAGCTGTCTGCTTGTTCCCTCGTCTGCGTCGTCGCTGGCGTATGTCAGAGTCGCCACGGATGAGTCGCTTGAAGAACGCCTCAGGTCCATACTCGCGTCAAGGTCACCAGTGTAGAAGAGCTGGAAATGATGAGGCGGTTTTGTATTAAAAACAGAGTCTTTAATGAACAACTCTTCTATCTTGTCTCATCTGGTGCAGAGCTTGGCAGAAGGCAAAAGAGAAAGATTTCTGCCCAGCTCACTGGTTAAATACAGGCACACATCAAAGACATGCAAAACACAAGCCGACATCCCCCGTATCTTAATCCCCCCATTGTCCTGTTGACTCCTCCCTTCGTCTTGGGAGGTGATGGGAAAACCTCTCCTCGCCTTAGGGGGTGAAGGTGTCAAGTCTGTCGCCGCCGCGTCCTGTGACGTCATTGGTCTTCACACGGCGGTGAGATTCCTTTGTCCTTTCGGAGGTGTGAAGTTCCTTTGCATATGTTGCCCCAAACATTTCCACATGCTCTAACATATGCAGGTATGGAATATATGAGTAATATATACCACACGATCCACTCTATCCCTGAAGGCACCGCTGTAGAAACGATTATGGGCGCAAATTCCGGGTTCGGTGAAGTTGTGTTAAATCCAATGACATAGATAGAGCAATCAGTCAGCAAGAGTGGAGCAGTGAGGCATTTAAAATAGAGGGTTTTTTTTTTGTTTGTTTGTTTTTCAAATTCATTTTAATAAATGTAAATTTTGCAATTAAAAACTTAATTTGGAATGTTTACACTCGACTTTAAAACTTATATTAAAATTATTATTGGTTTGAGCAACGAGAGAGCTGTACAGACATGTCAGATCTTGAAAGACTTTGACGTTTGTTTAGATTTCGATTCATTTACTTGTTTCTTTATAATTTGGGGAAGGAGATTCCCACTGCACGATGTTATTGGAGGCATTTTGTCTTCTATTTTATTTATTTTCTTCTTTTTATGCTTACACTGTCTGTGTTTTCTGTATGAGTCCCTGGCTTGTAATGCGAATTTTTGAGATTTAAATGTCATTTTTTTCTTGATTAATTAAAAAACACCTACCGGATGTAACCCTTAGCTATATGCTACATCCGGTTAACTTATTGAACGGCAACAGGATTCAGAATCTCCGTCAGAGTCCGGTTCTGTGGACAGAGCAGAGGTGGACCGACACCGAGAATCGGCTGATGTGGATTTAAACTCTGAAATGGAGTCGAGGAGAGAAGGTTAGTTTATTTCCTGTTAGCATGGAAACACCAACTATGATGCGAAGCTAACTTTAGCCTCCTTGTGTGTCCGCGGATCCTTTAAAAAGGGATCAGGTCACACGTGGACCCCTGACCAAATGAGCCCCCCAAGTGGACCTCAGGATCCATTCTGTACATGTACAAGTACATTTTCAATGCAGTGATTTATAAAGCGATTCTTAATTTACTAGAACCTCATTCAGAACATCATAGTCCCACATCCCCAGTTTAGTTTAGAGCAGGGGTGTCCATTCATAAGATAAGATAAGCCTTTATTAGTCCCACAATGGGGAAATTCCAGGATTGCAACAGCACAGGGATAGCAACACTCAGAGCAATAATTAAGAAGATACGAAAAATATAAATAAGAGCAGTGGATATACATACGTACACATAAATATATATACAAAGTGTGGAGCATTGTAGCAAGACGGAATAAACAGCATAACCTTCTACTTAGTTATCCTACATAGTATGAATATGTACCCATACATATTGTCACCCTCCGTAGTGACTCATATTGTCCTAGTTGTATACTGGAGAGAACCATTTGTGTAAGTCTATTGCGTCTTTTGCATATAATACTATTAGGTTGTCACATTTTTTTGCTATCTCTGCGAGCAGCCCTGCTTAGGTTATACAGTCTGACAGCCGTAGGTAGGAAGGACCTGCGAAACCTCTCGGTTGCGCACCTAGGATGATGTAGTCTACTGCTATTCATGTGCCATGGAGGGCCAAGACCCTGCAGACTTTACCTCCAACCAGTGTCTTCAACAGCAGATTACACTGAGTTTCTTCCCGGTGATTGCTGATAACTGGGTAGAAGAGAAAACTGCAGGGTCCTGGTCCTCCATGGCACATGACTGGACAGCCCTGGTTTAGAACATTTATTTCAAACATGCAATTCAAAACAAAAATGAAAGAAATATGATAAATTTTAGCCCATACTAAAACACCATGCACTGTGTCATGAAACGAGACCAAGACCCATTCTGTCAGTGTGAACTGAGGCTTTTATTAAGAAGCTCTCAACATAAATGATCATTCACCCGGAAGATTTGAGACAGCTGGACCCGTCCATTGGTGAATTCAGCATGAGCCGCTAATGATTTATAGCAGGCCTATTCAATTAGCGACCCGCGGGCCACATGCGGCCCAGAACCAACCTCCAAGTGACCCAGGCCCAGTCTGTGGTCCAGCCAGAGAAGCAAAGACAGGGTTTCCTCTGGTAACATTTCCATGTGGCGAGCCGCCACCCTTGAAGTTATGCCTCCATGCTAGGGGTGTGCCATATTGTATCGTTCATGATACTGGTATAAATTTTGATATCGGTGTTAAAAATGAATATCGCGATATTTGGGGTCCATTATGCTGCCAATAGAAGTTACGTGTTACCATAGAAACGGGAAAAAGAAGCGGACGCTCCGTGCTCGGAATGTCTTCATCTGGTTGTCAGAAAGTAATTTAGTTTTAAGGCCATTTCAGACTGCTGCCATCTTTACAAAAAAAATTAAAAAAAAAAAAGGTGCAGCGATGCTGATAATCTGCCCACATTTTTTTCTGCATGTCAACAACGGCGCTTTGGGGAAAAGTTTTACTTTGCCCTGAAGCGGTGTTGCTGATGTCCAAAGTGTTCAGAGGTATGTTTTTGTTCCGTTGTAGCTGCTCCAGCGTGATTTATTCAACCAACCGAAAGAAAAGAAAAATCTGTTAACAGCCCCAGGAGGTGTCTATGCAACGGAGATTTCTAAAGCGGGTAAAGTGAGAGAAAGCTAGAGAGACGGGAGCTCTTACCAGCACAAGTGTCGGGAAATGACAGGTAAGCCAGCATATATTCAATATGATAAAAATGGTGAAATAATAGTAATTTTAAATAAGCCCACTCCCCCCTGTTTTATTTAGACCCTCTTCCTAACCCGGTGTAATAACATTCATTCATTCATTCATTCATCTTCTTCCGCTTAATCCTTTTTGGGTCGCGGGGGGGCTGGAGCCTATCCCAGCATCTTTGGGCAAGAGGCAGGGTCCACCCTGGACAGATCGCCAGTCCATCGCAGGGCCAACACAGAGAGACAGACATACTAGACTAACTTAATTTAATCTGTTAAAAGCAGCAAATCCCCTCATCTCCCAGAGCATAGAAATGTGATAAAGACACAAGTAATGTGTTTAGGGTTTACATTTTTTAAATGTAATAAATAGGTTGCATTAATCATAGCTAAATTACTCTTATATCCATAAGGCAAAGTTTTCAGGACTATTGAGATGTTTAAAGAAAAATCTGCAGAATTTTCAAAACTACAGACTATATGTAGTTTGCGCTACCAACTTTAGGCTGCGTGTCCACAAAATGTGTTTTTTGTCACCCGACGTCCCTGAGCATTTTTTTTTTTTTTTCAGCGTTTGTGCGTGACGCTGTGAGGGGGAAAAAAAAAAAAAAAGCCTGTGCCCTGTATCCCAGCAACAACTTGTCACTCTCAGCTCAACACTTCCACTTTCCTATGGTCAGACTTTCTGATTTTTTAATAGCAGTCTCTAAATAACAATGGACAGGAAATGTGTTTTAGCAGCTCTGGATGTGAAATATGATGACACGGAAAGCAGGAGTCTGAGTACAGACGAGTACTGGTGTCCTATGTCCCGCCCACGCAGCAGTTCTGATTGGCTGCTGAGGTCTGACATTGACAAGCTCAGCTGCAGTCTCTGAAAAGTTGAACTTTTTTCAGCTCTGAGCGCCCTGAGCGCCACGACAAAAAACAGTCACTGCCAAGAGCATTTCAGCACCGAGGGCGCTCAGCGCTGTAAACGCTGGACTACATAGAGAATTAATGGAAAATAGCCGCCCAGAGCGGAAAAAAACACGTTTTGTGGACACGCAGCCTTACTCTCATCTGCTTGTTACCGTTCTCTCCTAAATTTGTTTTTTCTCATTAAACAGCTTTTCATAAAGGTACATTTTTTTTTAAATTTTCAACATTTGTGGTGACAAATTTGTGTCCTTTTTCATGCAGAATTGTAGCTTTTTACCTAAAGCCTCTTCCTTGTGTTTTTACTCTGAAAAGTTGAAGAAATCAGAAGCAGCACCAGATGTAAATTAACCTCTTGCACTCCGTTGTACCGCGGGCGAGCAAGTTTCTGCGTCCCAGAGCGCATGAGGGCGCTCTCGGACGCATGATGGAGATGCGTCCAAGCGCGCACTGAAAATAAAAGCTGCAGACACTGCCGCAAACAGATTAGTTCATCTGATTGACCTCTCATTCGACTAATAAGAGCTTTGAATTGGTTTTCTGAAACCGTGAAGAACCAATGACTGAAAACCTAGCAAGAAGGACCCGCCTACCAAGGCTGTGAATGCAGTGAGCCAATTGAAGCAGAGAAGTTCGCGAGCTGTTTTTTTTTAAGGCTGGGTGAAGACAGACTGCTGCAGCAGATAAAAAAAGGACCCGCAGGAAGAACCGTCACAGACCCAGCAGCACGGAGACCACCCATAAGTGCAACCTGTGTGACAGCGACTGCCATTCGCGCATCGGCATGTTCGGCCACAGGCGGTGCTTATTTTGTTTTTGTTCCAGCAGAGTAGACATTATGATTTTCTTCCATGGTCATCATAGACCGACGGAGGCTGACGACGAAGGCTGAGTGACACACACACGTTCGCCAGTCTTTTTTTAATTACTACTGTTATTTGTTTTGAAAAATCGTTTGCCAAAAACCGCAATCATGGAAGCACAAAACCGCAATAATGGAATTATGTTTTGATCGGGTCGCGAGACCAGAACCACGAGCGGACCAGCGTCGCGTTTGTCTGACAATGAGGAAGAGAAGTTCGCCAGGACACTGCTGTGAAGAGGTAAGGTGTTATAAGCTAAATTATTCTTTATCCCTGAAACTTGTAATCAAAAATGACTTTTGACCGATCGGTAAATTACAACTGTGCGGCGCAAGAAGTCTGAAGTTCATACGCCGTGGTACACGGGTCGTTCGCCATGTCCAGACCGTGAACACCACCCCCACCCCCCACCCCCGCTATTCTTCTGTAGTGAGGGGGGGGGGGCCGCGGTGACTGCGCCGCTGTTGCCACATCGCCACATGAGGCTAATCCGTCATGTAGCGATGGCCGATGTCCATCCTCTGTAGCGAGGGGGGGGACAACCCCCCCACACACACACACACAGACACAGCCCTGAGTGTAACCTTTCATTAGAGCCCAAAATGAAGCTTCTACATTGAAGCATTCAAAAGTTAGACGTTTTTACAAACTGTGCCATTTGGCACAATTTGGCACAGCGCCTGGGAACTACCTGAGGGAAAAGCTGTGTAATATATTCATTTTTTGTGGTATTGTTACAAAATTTGGACCTCAGCTGGATAACACTTGGTTCTACATTTCTGTTGCATTTTCCAGCCCTGATCTGAAGCTGTGTGTTATTTGCAAGCATTTGTATCCAAAAAAACACCCAGGCCAAATTTATTTTCTTCAAGTTCACTATGTTTAGATGACTGTAACTCAGTGGCCGGAGCACTTAGAGAGATTATGACTGTTTTGCCAAAAAATTCAAAGTGTTTTCTTTTAAATGAGACCAACCCCTTGCTGCAAAGGGTTGAAGAACAGCTTTGGATTTAATTTGGGCACGTTATTTTTTGGCGTTTTTAGGGAAATTGACTGGAGTGCAAGGGGTTAAGATTAGTCAATCAGTTGTTTTAATAATCAATAGATCAGTTGACTATTACAATCCAAATTTATAATTTTCCTCCCAGCTGGAGGTTATAATTACATTTATAACTAGTTTGATACCGGTTATTTTAAAATATTAACCTACTAAAACTGTGGTGATTTCTGGTTCACAACAACAGGGTGGCCGAGGAGGAAGTGAAATTCCCAGCCTGAATTTTTGTCCCAGTCCAGTCCTCAGTGCACTTAAGATGAGGTGGTTTGTAATATTTTCTGGTAATATTTGACACAGAATTTTATAAAAGAAGAAGCTTTAAATGCATTCTAAACTGCTCATTATAAAGTGGAGAAATAAGAGTTGTTGTTTTTACTGAATATGTTGAACATAATTAATGCTGGCCTGTGACACTGGCCTTTATAAATTTAAAAGAAAAAACTGTATTCCTTGGTATCACGAAGAATATCGTTATGGTGAAAATTCACAGAAATATCGTGATATCATTTTTAGGCCGTATCGCCTACCCCTACTCCACGGCAAGGAAATATAAATTTAAGAAAAAAATATGAAGGAATGACGGTTGGCAAGCACGCACACGAACAACTGTGACTGTGATCCGCGTGGAGTTCAGAAGCGGCCCTCTCATTTGACTGTTCCAGTCGGCAGGCAGAGTGTCTTGCTAGTGTCACTGTCCGAGAGAAGCATGAGCTTATTAAAGTACATTAAATGCAGAAAAAGGCCGAAGAGGTACGTAAGCAATGGAGGCATTTATGGTGGTTTTAACCCGCTGGTAACAGGAACAGTAATGAAGAGTCACTTAGTGAACAGGTGTGGTTAGGATTGATATGCAGCCAGCCTCATATGCAGGGAAAGGCAAGAGGGACTGATGAAGTACTAAGGATTCACTTTGCCAGCTACTACAATATTAACTAATAGTTTATGTTCATTATTATGTACCTGGCAAGTTAAGATGGCTGAAATTCACAAAGACAATGACTTTAATCCGTCAACAGCCTTCAGACAAACTAAACCTGCCAACATTTGGATTTCACAATAAAGGAGGTTTTTCCTGCTGTCTGGGTGGTGAGGGTAGTTCTAAAAAACTATAAATATATAGAAATATTTTGACAGAAATAACTGCATATTTGGTAATTTTCATTAAATATAATTTTATTAATATTATTTTCTTTGAAATCAGAGGTTAAATTATTGTTCTGTTTTGGCTCTGCAAAGTTATGGTCAAAAGTATAAAGTGTTTAAAGAAAAAAAAGTCAAAGTTTTGCCACAGTCTTTCAGATTTATTAAAAGAACAGTAATTTTATTTAAGAGACAAAAATTAGCCATAAAATAATCCACAAATTTTTAATAAAGACTCAAATGCCTGACGGCATTCCTGGGCGTGTGCTGCGGGCATGCGCTGAGCAGCTGGCAGGGGTCTTCACAGACATCTTCAATCTGTCCCTGGCCCAGGTCGTGGTACCAGCGTGCTTCAAGACCACTTCAATAGTACCAGTGCCGAAACATTCAACACCATCGTGCCTAAATGACTATCGCCCCGTGGCACTGACGCCCATAGTCATGAAGTGTTTTGAGCGACTGGTCTTGGCACAGTTCAAAAAAGGCCTGCCCCCTACACTGGACCCTCATCAGTTTGCCTACTGGAGCAACAGGAGTACAGAGGATGCGGTTTCTACAGCACTGCACTATGTACTCTCACACCTGGATGACAAGAACACCTACGCAATAATGCTGTTTGTTGACTTCAGCTCAGCATTCAACACAGTTATCCCCTCCAAGTTGCTCACTAAACTTGGGGACCTGGGAATCAGTACCTCCACCTGCAACTGGATCATGGATTTTCTGACCAACAGACCCCAGCATGTTAGGTCAGGCCCCAACCATTCTTCCGTCATCACACTCAACACTGGTGTACCACAGGGCTGTGTGCTCAGCCCATTCCTCTACTCCCTCTTCACCCATGACTGCAGGCCTATGTATGGATCCAGTTCCATCATAAAGTTCGCAGATGACACCACGGTGATTGGACTCATCAGGGACAACGACGAGTCAGATTACAGGGCAGAGGTTGAGCACTTGGCTACTTGGTGCGCTGACAATAACCTGCTCCTTAACACCAGCAAAACCAAGGAGCTCATAGTGGACTACAGGAAGGAGAGGGAAGAGACACATGACCCCATCCATATCAATGGCATAGCTGTTGAACGTGTCCCCAGCTTCAAATTCCTGGGGACCCACATCTCTGAGGACCTGTCCTGGTCAGTTAACACCACCAGCCTGATCAAGAAGGCCCATCAGCGCCTCTTCTTCTTGAGGACACTGAAGAAGAACCATCTGTCAACTGACATCCTGGGCATCTTCTACCGCTGCGTGATAGCGAGCACCCTGACCAACTGTATCACAGTCTGGTATGGGAGCTGCTCTGTCGCTGACCGTAAGGCGCTGCAGCGGGTGGTGAAAACCGCCCAACGCATCACAGGGACTCCACTTCCAATTATAGAGGATGTCTACAGGAAAAGATGTCTGCGCCAGGCACGCAGCATTCTTAGGGACTCCAACCATCCTGCTCATGGACTGTTCCAGCTTCTCCCCTCCAGAAGATGTTTCAGAAGCCTTTGGACTAGAACCAGCAGGTTTAGGAACAGTTTCTTTCCAACAGCTGTCACGTTATTGAACTCAGTTCCCCGCTGGCTCTCTTACCATCATCTCTTACCATCCTCACCTGTACATAACTGCATAACTACATAACTACATCTAACTTATTGTACATTATTTGCACATAACAGTACTCTTAACTTTCTGCACTGCTGCATATATTTGCATATATTTGCTTAAATTGCACATACTGTTAATTACCGTATATACTACACTGCTGTCCTTTGCACTTCTGATTGGATGCTAAACTGTGTTTCGTTACCTTGTATTCATACATGTGTAATGACAATAAAGTTGAATCTAATCTAATCTAAATGCACAAGAAAAGTCAATTTTACAAGAGGAAATTACAAATTGGAGGAAAATGGTTTCAAATTTAGATAAATTTACAGAGAAAAGTAGAAAACTATAAGGAAATTATTATAAATTTTTGAGAAAAACCTCAAACCTTCAAGACTGAAGTCATTACTCAAGTTTTTAAGTGGGTGCTTTTTGCATAATTAACTCTGCTAGAAAGTTTTGGTTTACTGATATGTGTGTGTGTGTAATGGAATGTGTAGTTATAAAAAGAGGTTCCTACTCACACGTGGTGATTTAAATCAAAACTAACCACATTAGTGGATGTGCCATATTTGTTAATGTTATCAGTCTTTTCTTGGGGGGTTTGTGCACTGAAGTGTTTGACAGTTCTTTTTTATTCAGCTAAATGCACTTTGTGATGTATCAAGGTCAGTTATGACCAGGATGTAGTGTATTTTATTTCAAAAGGGAAACAAATGTTAATGCTACCAGCAGTGCACATTGAGTTTTGATGCACTCTGAGATATGCCTGAGTAAGATGTGACCAAAATGGTTATTTACAGAATTTTATTTTTTCATTCTGTTTGTTTGACATTCAAGAGGAAAAATGTTTCTACTACTAGGTCAAATAAGTTCATTTTGTCTTCTTTCAATTATTTATCCTTTTGTTCTTATAAAAGACAAAAATAAAATAGAAAGGAGAGGTCTTTAAGGTAAAGACCTCTCCTTTCTATTTTATTTTTGTCTTTTATAAGAACAAAAAGATAAATGTTTCTACTACTTCAAGTTCTGCTCTACCCCAGCACTGTTATTATGTTTTTATGCAGTTTTACTGTGCCTTTGTCATGTGCCAAGCGCACATTTAAAACCAAGACAATGAATAAAAAGTGCGTATTTTTCATCATATTGATCTGTGTTGGTTTGAAATTTATTAAATTCAACAGATCGCTGAACATGTACGACCCAGTTTCATGTCTTGATTTCAAATTATGGCCCAGCTGATTTTGTAATTGAATAGCCCTTATTTATAGTTTTTAAATTGCTCATGGGTTTATGCGCTCACCCCACAAACCAGGTAGGCAAACACATTTGACAGCATTACTCGAGGCAGTTGGTCGAGATCCGTGGTCCATTTCTTGTGCTCATATCGATCGATCTCGTTCATTTCTTAAATTTTTTATAGGTAGCACTCCTTTCCTTATTCAGCTTCCCTGAATAAGGAAATTTAATTTTCTGTTTGCTCTATTCCATGGCACGTATGCCTGTTCCTGTTAGCAGGTGCCGAGACTACAGGTAAACTAAAAGAAGGCAGACCATGACAATGGTGACAACAGCCCAGAATGCAGCGCAGCATGATGTCAGTGCCCATTCCCTATGCTCTTGTTTCAGTAGTACAACAAAGGGGGAGGGATTTCTCCCCCAACAGTGCTCACACGGATGGTGCTGACATAAAAACTGCCACAAAAAACATCTCAACCAAGAAACTTTAGCACAGTAACTGACCATGTAAGTTATTTTCACAATTTGCTTAAAGAAAACAGTGCTCAGTTTCAGACATTAAACATTTTCCATTAACCTTTGCGGTTGCATTCTCCCAGAATGCTACAATATTTCTCTTTTTCTTTACTTACAGCAGCCATTTTTCCTTTTTTTTAATCCCACGCTGGTCGACGCCCAAAGAGGTCAAAGAGAAGAGCTTCAAGCTCACGTGCTATTGGAACTTGTTTTAGCTCTCCAACGAGATTTTTCGCTGTGTCCAACGCATGCGCTCTGGGGCTTGACATCTTCTTCTGCTTTTTCTTTGGTGTTGGTTGAAAAGTGGCAGTTGGTGACCATGTGCACCAATGCCTGGATGGCAATGCCAATACATTTCATATAATAATCTGAGATTGAAAAGGACTGCTGAATTATCAATTAATTGACAACTAACAGCGCAATGGCAGAGTGGTTAGCACTGCAGCAGCACAGCAACTCACCCTTGGCTGGGGGAGCCTGGGTTCTATCCCAGCCCCCAACCAACAGTGATCTGTGTGGAGTTTGCATGTTCTCCCCGTGTCTGCGTCGTTTTACTCCGGGATTTCTCTGGTTTCCTCCCACATGCCAAAAACATTCAAGTTAGGTTAATTGGCATCAACACTGGGGATTCTAAATTGTCCTTAGGTATGAATGTGAGAGTGAATGGTTGTCTGTCTCTCTGTGTTGGCCCTGCGATGGACTGGCGATCTGTCCAGGGTGTACAACTGCCTTCCTCCCAAAGATGCTGGGATAGGCTCCATCCCCCCCACGGCCCGAAAAGGATTAAGCAGAAGAAGATGAATGAATGAATGACAACTAATATTAATTTAGTCAAATACATTCTTAGATGTACTTTATTGATCCCAAACTGGGAAATTACAGTGTAACAGCAGCATGACACAGACAACCCAACCAACAGAAAAACACACAGCATAATAGACAAGGATTTACCAAGGGAAGTAAAGTAAAAATTCTTCGTTAACTTTATATACAACATAAGCTACTACTAGGTTAAATAGATGATGATCTTTATGAGTCAGTGGATAGTACTGACTGTACAAAGAAGGATTATAAGACACAGGGTGAAATACGAGGTACCAATTATACTGTAAGGTGCAGTATGGCAGCACTGTTATGACCAACATTCAACATCAGAGTGAGTTATTGTTTAGTGAAAGGGCATGTGGCAGGAAAGATTTCCTGTACCTAACCATTCGGCAGCGAGGCTGTCGCAACATACTGGAGGAAGAGCTCCGCTGACTATCCAGTGTGTGGTGGAGGGGGTGATCAAGATTGTCCATGATGAATCGCATTTTGTTCAGTGAACTCCTCTCCACCACAGATTCAAAGGTCTCCAGCCTGAGACCAATTATAGAGCCAGCCTTCTTGATAATCTTGTCAAGTCTGGTGGTGTCTGTGGCTCTGATACTGCTACCCCAATAGACAGCAGCAAAGAAGATGGCACTGGCAATAACAGCCTGGTAGAAAAGCTCCATCATCTTGTTGCACATGCTGAAGGATCTCATCTTCCTCAGAAAGTAGAGTCTGCTCATCCCCTTCTTGTACGCAGCATCAGTGTTAGATTTCCAGTCCAGTCCATTGCTGATCATGACACCCAGGTATTTGTAGTCCTCCACTACCCCCAGAACTTCCCCCCTAATCCGCAATGGCTGTGAAGGCGGCGTCTTCTTCCTGAAGTCAGTCACCATCTCTCTGGTCTTGCTGATGTTCAGTCTCAGGCTATTCTTCTTGGTCCAGTCCGCAAATCTGTCTATGAGGGCCCTCGTAGACAGATTTCCCCCTCAAATCCGCAAATCCCCCTCTTCTCCCACTCTGATACACCCAACAACAACCAAATCATCAGAGAATTTCTGCAGGTGGCATGACTCTATGTTGTACCGAAAGTCAGTGGTGTATAAGGTGAAGAGAAAATGTGAAAGCAGTCCCCTGTGAAGTTCGCATCATTAACCACCACATCAGACAAAACACTTCCCAGCCAGACAAACTGTGGCCTGCCTTTCAGGTAGTCACTAATCCAGGAGATCACAGAGCTGTCAACCCCCATCACCCGCAGCTTCTCACCCAGCAGCAGCGGCTGAATGGTGTTAAATGCACTGAAAAAAACAAAGAATGTGATTCTCACAGTGTCTTCTCCTCTATCCAGGTGCAAGTGAGCTTGTTGCAGCAGGTAAATGACGACAGTTAATCCAAAGTCAATTAATCATTAACATCCCTGGTATGTGGGACTATAATGATCTGAATGAGGCTTTAGAAAGCTCCTAATCTATTTGTGGTGTGTGTGTGTCAGGTCAGGCATTGGGTTTGCTTGCTACCGGATAACCATGAAAACCGGTACTACCTGTCTCATGGGTCAGGCCGTCGGCAACTCAACCCGCAACCCCACCCTTCCGAGGGTGTGGAGGGTGAAACTGGGCATCCTGGCAGAACTAAAAACAATATCTGTCACAGGTCTTTGGTGGACCACTCCCAGTTACACAGGGTGAGACTGGACATCCCGGCAGATGAGCACATCTGTCGCGAGGTCTGTGGTTGACTTTTGCCAGTCGGTGCATTGTGACGTGCACTACACAAAGAGCATCATCATAGTAGTCTGTTGGGGGCGACAATGACTGTTTCATTTAGGTCTGATCAGATTCCTCCACGCAGCTCTGTCCTTCGCCTTCCCCTGCCAGGAACTCCTGACCTTGTTAACCTGGGCGACGTCCGAGCTGGTATGAGTTGCTCTCTGACTGACCATTTCATGAAACTGCTTGCAAAGTATTTGAGTACCGCTAGCTTTTGCTGGACTAGCGGCACATTCTTGGCAGATAGAGCCATTATCAATAGCAAGGACAGGCCAAGACAAACTGACTCCAGTATCTGTTGCAGTGACTGACCAGATGATAGGTGTGTGAGATTAATGAAGATCCGATCTTTATTCTTGTAAATGTGAGACTTTTTCTAAAGTTGCAACTTTATTTTGACATTTTCTTCTCAACTTTGTTTCATTTTCCCAGTAAATTTACAACCTTTTTCTTTCCACTTTTCAGCTTCCAAAGCTAAAATCCAAAGCTCCTAATAAAGACAAAACAGTGTGGGAAAATGTCTTCATTCTTTTCATTCTTTTTCTCACACAGTGAACACTCTGCCTGGTTTTTCTGGTTGAGAACCCATCATTCCGCTGGTGTCGGAGCAGCAATGACGCAGAGACCACACAACGCGCTCGTTTGAACTTTTTCACCACCATGTCGCCCAGGAGGAAGCTGAAGTCCATCCAGGAAGGACAGGTATGGGTACGCCTGTGGTCCGTCATCATCCATACTTTTACGTTGCAGTGGTGCAGCAGCTTATTTCTGAAAACATTTTTTGTTAGGATTACAGATAAATGGTAAAATGGCCTTCACTTAAATAGTGCTTTTTACTCATCTTTTGCATGACCAAAGCGCTTCACACATCCTGCTGTCTACCCAGTCACACACACATTCACGCACTGATGGCGGTGGGGCTGCCATGCACACAGGCGCTGGCATGACCCACCAAGAGCAACTGGGGATTCAGTGTCTAGCTCAAGGACACTTGGACATGCAGACTGCAGACAGAGTGGGAATCGAACCACTGTTCCTTCGATCAGTAGTCAGCCACACTACACCTGTGCTACAGCCGCCCCCGGGTAATGGATGGTATAGAGCAGGGGTCACCAACTAAAACTGCAAGAGGTCCGATAAGTCAGTCCTCCTCCACAGCTGAGGTCCGAATCAGGGCTAGGGATTTCTAGACACCTCACTATTCAATTATGATTGAGGCTTTCTGATTTGATTCTAAAACCATTCTCAGTGCATTTTTATTCCCCACTGGTCGAAGGTCAAAGGGGTCAAAGAGCCCTTGGGGTGAAGACTGAAGGGGGATTATGTTATGGGTCAGTCTGTCCAGCTGTCCGTCTGTCCCACTTTTGTGATCTCAACTCCTCCTACAGTTTTGTTCTTATTGTTTTGAGACTTGGTACCAGGGTTTAATATACACTGATGATACACATATTGCAATTTGACTCTGATTGGATGACCTTGAGGTCAAAAGTCAGAGGTCAGATTTTCCCTAAATCTTCTAAACACTAAAAGACTGGATAATTTCACTGAAAACATAACCTCCTTACAGACAGTCAGTATGGTTTTACAGCAGACAAATCTACATCTTTGGCACTGATTGAACCTGTAGAAGAAATCACTAGGTGTCAGTCCATCCATCCATCCATCCATCTTCTACCACTTTTCCGGAGGTCCGGGTCACGGAGGCAGCAGTTCAAGCAGAGAAGCCCAGACTGCCCTCTCCCCAGCAACCTGCTGCAGCTCTTCAGAGAAGATACCAAGGCATTCCCAGAGCAGCTGGGAGACATAGTCTCTCCAGCGAGTCCTGGGTCTGCCCCGGGGTCTCCTCACAGAGGGACGTGCCCGAAACACCTCAAGTGGGAGGCATCCTGATCAGATGCCCATACCACCTTGACTGGCTCCTTTCAATGTGGACGAGCAGCGGTTCTACTCTGAGCTTGTCTTGGATGACTTAGCTCCTCACCGTATGTCTGAATGTGAGTCCAGCAATCCTACGAAGAAAGCTCATTTCAGCTGCTTGTATCAGCGATCTCGTTCTTTCAGTCATTACCCAAAGCTCGTGACCATAGGTGAGAGTAGGAACACAGATTGACTGGTAAATCAACAGCTTTGCCTTAGAGCTTAGCTCCCTCTTCACCACAACAGACCGGTACAGCGTCCGCATCACTGCAGATGCTGCTCCGATCTGTTTGTCAATCTCTCGCTCCATTCTCCCCTCACTTGTGAATAAGACCTCAGGATACTGAAACTCCTCCACTTAGGGCAGGAGCTTGTCCCCAACCCGGAGAGGACAGTCCACCTTTTTCCGGCAGAGACCATGCACTCGGACTTGAAGGTACTGATTCTCATCCCAGCCGCTTCACACTCGGTGGCAAAGAGTTCCATTAAGACCTGTAGGTCATTGCTGGATGAAGCCAGCAGGACATCATCATCTACAAACAACAGAGATGGGATGCTGTGGTCACCAAGCATGACACCCTCCGTTCCCTGGCTGCGCCTAGAAATCCTGTCCATAAAAATTATGAACAGGATCGGTGACAAAGGGCAGCCCTGGCGGAGTCCAACTCTCACTGGGAATGAGTCCGATCGAGTGTTGGCGATACGAACCATACTCCCGAAGCACCCCCCCACAAAAAACAACGAGGGACGCTGTCGAATGCCTTCTCCAAGTCCACAAAACACATGTAAACTGGTTGGGCAAACTTCCACGAACCCTCGAGGATTCTCGAGAGGGTAATGAGCTGGTCCGATGTGCCACGGCCAGGATGAAAACCACATTGCTCCTCCTTAATTTGAGGTTCGACCAGCGGCCGGACTCTTCTCTCCAGTACCTTGGCATATACCTTCCCAAGGAGGCTGAGGAGTGTGATCCCTCTGAAGTTGGAGCACACCCTCCAGTCTCCTTTTTTGAAGAGAGGAACCACCACCCCAGTTTGCCATGCCAAAGGCACTGCCACCGACCTCCACACAATGTTGCAGAGGCGTGTCAACGATGACAGCCCTACAACATCCAGGGCCTTGAGGTACTCGGGGCAAATCTGTCCACCCCCGGGGCCCGGCCACCAACGAGATTTTTAACCACCTTGGTGACCTCAGCCCCTGTGATAGGCGAGTCATCCCCCTCGTCCACAAGCCCTGCTTCCTCTGTGGAAGGCGTATCAGTGGGGTTGAGGAGATCCTCGAAGTATTCCTTCCACTGCCCGACGATATCCCCAGTCGAAGTCAACAGCGCCCCATCCGCACCATACACAGTGTGGACAGGGAGCTGCTTCCCCCTCCTGAGCCGCCGGACACTTTGCCAGAATCTCTTCAAGGCCGACCAAAAGTCTTGTTCCATGGCCTCACCGAACTCCTCCCATACCCAAGTTTTTGCTTTAGCAACCAATTGAGTGGCACTCCACTTGGCCTGCCGGTACACCTCAGCTGCTTCGGGAGTCCCACAAGCCAACCAAGCTTGTTAGGACTCCTTCTTTAGCTTAATGGCCCCTCTCACCACTGGTGACCACCACTTAGTTCGGGGGTTGCCACCACAAGATGCCCCGACGACTTTGCGGCCGCAGCTCTGGACCGCTGCTTCAACAATGGAGGTGGAGAACATGGCCCATGTCTCCAGACTCTCTTGGAATGTGTTTGAAGTTCTTCCGGAGATGGGAGTCGAAGACCTCCCGGACAAGGGCCTTAGCCAGACATTCCCAGCACACCCTCACTATATGTTTGGGTCTACCAGGTCTGAATGGCACCCTCCCCTGCCATCGAATCCAACTCACCACCAGGTGGTGATCAGTTGACAGCTCTGCACCTCTCTTTACCTGAGTGTCCAAGACATACACTCACAGGTCTGATGACACGATAACAAAATCGATCATCGGCCTGCGACCTATGGTGTCATGGTGCCAGGTGCACATATGGACACCCTTATGCTTGAACATGGTGTTCGTTATGGACAAACTGTGGTTAGCACAGAAGTCCAATAACTGAATACCACTTGGGTTCAGATCGGGCAGGCCATTCCTCCCAATCACCCCTTCCAGGTTTCACTGTCGTTGCCCACGTGCGCATTGAAGTCCCCCAGTAGGACAATGGAGTCTCCAAGAGGAGTACTCTCCAGCATCCCAGTCAGAGACTCCAAAAAGGGTGGGTACTCTGAACCATTATTTGGTGCATAGGCACAGATGATGGTCAGAACCCGTTTCCCAACCCGATGGCGCAGGGAAACAACTCTTTCATCACAACAGCTTGAAAGATTAACCTCCCTCATCCCAGTCATTATTAGAAAGAGGGTGAGTAAAACTGTGCCGTGGAGTGTGTGTGTCAAATCTGCGTCAGCCACTTGTTGCTGCAGTGAAGGAGAGGCACAACAGTAAACCGATGAGGATGCTTTTAATTAATGCTCATTCCATTACTCATAAGGTATTTTATCTTAATGATCTTTTTATTAGAGAGACTTGATTTTATATTTTTAACTGAAACCTGGCAGCGGGCGTCTAATTTTTTTTCCACCTGACACTTCTTATGTCAATGCCCCAGACTGTCAGGTCGTGGTGGGGATCTGGCCATCGTGCACAGAAATCTTTTTCTATTCAGTCTGTATGGACAGCAGCAGAGCCACCAGGAGTTCTGTTAACAATAACTGTAAAATATCCCACCGCAGAACCACATTTGGACAAACAGCTTTCTCTATAAAGGGCAGTCATATCTGGAACACAATGCCAAATGATATTAAAATAATAACAAACTTTAAAACATTTACTACAAAGGTTAAAAACTGGCTGAAAAATAAACAAGAATGTACCCATGTATGAAATGATTGTCTGCAGGGTGAGAGTGAATGAAGGAAAGGAATGAATGTTTGTTTATAGTGAGTGACAAAGGGAGGGAGACCTGAAATAGGCAAATGTGAACCAGGTTTTTATGTTGTGTATTTATAATCTTGTTTGCATTGATGTATGTGGTTATTGTTTATTCTGTTTTCATTTTTTCTTTTCCTTATCCTTCTTTCTTTTTACCTGGTTCTTCTTTCTAAAGCCCATCCAGGGACAAGAGTTGCAAATTAGCTAATAGCTATACACTCTTTGTGCAACACATTAGATTGATTGTCATTTGATTAATTGTCTATGTTTATTGCACTGTCCCTGTCAAATAAACAAATAAAATAAAAATAAAAACACAGACTTACTCTTCTTTTGAACGTCAGATGTCCCGGGTTGGTCAGTCTAATCATTTTTATTGTATTTTAATTTATTGCCCACCTGGTTCTGCTGGGCAGTTTTTATCTGAGTTTACAGAATTTTTATCATCTCTTATAAAACTGGACAGAGTTATAATAATTGGTGATTTTAATGTTCGTGTTGATGGTATATCCTGCAAAACTGTTTCAGAATTTTTACACATCATGGAGTGTTATAACTTTGTGCTACATGTCAGGCAACCAACCCACAACAAAGGACATATGTTGGACTTAGTTTTCTCCCTCAATCTAGTGATTGATGATCTCAGAATAGAAGAATCACTTGTGAGCGATCATAACTACGACCACTCATGGTCCTTTTATCAACATTTTATCAGCTAGTCTGCTGATGACAGGTTTTCCCTTTTATTTAATTTTTGTTCCGAGTCTGATTTTACTGATATTGAGTTTTGTTCAGGCCTTTAATGACAATTGTGTCTTAATACTTAACAGTGGCTCCAGTTAAATCTAAACAAGTTTCTTCCACAAATTCATCCCCCTGGATAAATGACAAAGTATGTAGTTTTCACCATATATGCAAGAATACTGAATGACTGTAGAAAGCCACGAAGGTTCATAGGTTATACCTAAAATATCTTATATTTACCTTAAATAATATGATTAAAGACACCCATAACAACTATTTTACTGCCCTTCTCAAGCAAGAGAAATCCTAAAATTTTAATTCAACAAAATCCATCATGCCCCCTGGCTCTCCTACAGCACCATACCAGTATATTCAAAAAATGACTGCATCAACTTTCTTACTTATTTTATTGATAAAGTAAACTCTGTTCATTCTAGCATTTTACCTCCATCTAATCCTTCTTTTTCTGGTTCACACCATGATACAGTTTTTGATTAATTTTTTCCAGTATCATTAGATGACATAACTGACCTCTTAAATAAATCCAGACCTTCAGTCCTTTAGATATTTTACTGGCTACTTTGTTTTTGAAAGTGTTTAACTCCATTGGGCCTCGTGTTGTTAGACTGATAAACTTGTCACTTTTAAATGGTTATGTTCCTAAATATTTTAAACATGCCATTGGTGAGCCCCTTTAAAAAAAAAAAAAAAAACCAGTCTTGGGCCATCTCTGCCAGAAAATTATAGGGCTATTTCCAAGTTACCTTTTTTAATCAAAGATTTTGGAGAAGGTCAGCTAATCAGCTTTTGTCATTTTTGGAGACACATAATCTTTTAGATAAATTTCAGTCTGGTTATCGTAAAATGCATTCCACTGAAACTTCTCTCCTTAAAGTTACTAATGACATTGTAATGGCTGCTGATGTTGGACTTTACTCTGTTTTGGTTTTATTGGATCTTTGCTCTGCTTTTGATACAGTTGACCATAAAATTCTTATTTACAGACTAGACCACTCGGTGGGTATTAGTGGAACAGCTCCGAACTGGTTCTCTTCATACTTAACTGACGAGTCTTATTCTCTCTGGGAACCAGTTTATGGTCCAATACTGCAGCCTTGTCATGTGGAGTTCCTCGGAGTTCCTCAGTCTTAGGTCCCATTTTATTTTCCTTATACCTGCTTCCACTTGATCAGTTAATTGATACTTTTAATGATGTTTCTTATCATTTTTATGCTGATGATATTCAGCTGTATTTTTTCTTTTAGACCACAAGAACTTCATAAATTTTCAGTTTTAACAAACTGTATAACTGCTGTCAAGAACTGGCTACCTGCAAACTATTTACAGTTAAATGGTGTTAAAACAGACTCTAATAATTGTTCCTGACAGTGTGATCCCTACTATAAAAGAATCCCTTGGGCCACTTAGTCCCTCCACCAAATTCTCTGTACGTAATCTTGGAGAAGTTCTTGATAGCTCTTTATCCCTTGATGCTCATTTAAATCAGCTGACTCGCTCTGCTTTTTTCACCTGAGAAACATTGCCAAACTGAATGGCATGGTGTCTGTGGCTGAGTTGGAAATGGTTATTAATGATTTTATCTCTTCTCATTTAGACTATTGTAATTCACTTTTTAATGTTATTAACAAAACCTCCTTAAATTGACTTCAGATGGTTGAAAATGCTGCTGCAAGACTTTTAGCTAATGTTAACAAGGTCTCACATCATCCCCACTTTACCTAATCTTCATTGGCTCCCTGTTAATTTTAGAGTTCAGTTTAAAATTGTGGTTTCAACTGCCTCTCGGCCCCTCAGGTCCTCTGGTCAGCTTTTATTAGAGGTACCTCAGACTTATTTTAAAACACATGGTGCTCGAGCTTTTCAAGCTATAGCACCAAAGTTGTGGAACTCTCTACCCCCTTCAGTCCATTTGACTGACTCTGAGATTATTTTTAGGAAGCAAATTAAAACACTGTTGTTTACACAGGCCTTTGGGTAGGAGAAAGGAGGGATTATTTGTTGGTTTTATTTGTTTTATTTTACTTTATTTATTTCTTTAATCTATTCTTAACTTGTGTTTTAGTTTTTTTCCCTTTAAATTTAATTTTATTTCATGTAAAGCACTTTGTGACTTTTGTCTGTGAAAAGTGCCATGCAAATAAAGTAGTTATTATTATTATTATTTTTATTATTGTATCTAATATACGTCTTGGACAACTTGCACCCTCACCTAACTATGGGTTTTTGGGGTCAAGGGGTCAAAGTTAACATTGCAGTTGTACTATGGTAAATGTACTATGGTAAATATTTACTTATTTACTATAAAACGAGGGCCACCAAACCTGGGGTGGATGGATGGATTGATGGATGGATGGATGGATCGATCCCAAACTTGGCAATTACATTGTAACAGCAGCATGGCAGTAGATGACCAAAATGACAGAAACACACACAGCATAATAGACAAAGCAATTATCCAGGAAAGTAAGACTGCCTAGATAACTTTATATACATGGCAGATGATGGCCCGTTATGATAGATACATCGTACTCGCTGTACAATACAGGACTATCAGGAGCAAGGTGGCATGTGAGGTACCAATTAGACTGTAAGGTGCAGTATGGCAGCATTGTTATTGTACAGAGAAATGGCATGTGGCAACGTCCAGTGTGAGGGCGAGACGACATGCACGCATAAGTTAAGAGCTCCAGCACACCAACAAGAAAAAAACCCTTCAAAAACTAAAAAAAAAAAAAATGGATATAAAATGATTAAGAATTGTTAAATATGACCGGAGGCACCTCCAAGAGGAAAACGAGGAACCTGAACTCCCAAAATAAGGAAACAACTACGACGGAACAGAACAAGGTAACATCAGAAGCTAGCATGGCTAATATCAAAAGTAGCCTGGAAGGTATCGGCAAGCAAACTGAGGCATTGCAGAGCGAAATGAAAGTGAACCTGCAACCATTCTGAGACGACATCACTGCACAAATGAAAGGTGAACTGGCCGAACTTGGATAGGACATTGACCAGAAGCTTATAAAAATAACAGAGCAAATGGAAGAGCAAAAGGAGATGATAAAATAAGATAAGCCTTTATTAGTCCCACAAAGGGGAAATTCCAGGATTGCAACAGCACGGGGATAGCAACACTCGAAGCAAAAATTTAGAAGATAAGAAAATAAGAGCAGTGAATATACATAGGTACATATAGATATACTGTATATATTCACAGTGCGGAGCATTGTAGCTAGATGGAATAAATAGCATAACCGTCTATTTAGTTTCTATTTAGTTACCCCACATAGTATGACTATGTACCCATACATATTGTCACCCTCCGTAGCGATAGATATTGTCCTAGTTGTATACTGGAGGGGGACCCATTTTGTGTAAGTTTGTTGCATCTTTTGCATTCAGTACTATTAGGTTGTAACATTTTATTTACTATCTCTGTGAGCAGCCCTGCTTAGGTTATAAAGTCTGACAGCCGTAGGTAGGAAGGACATGCAAAACCTCTCGGTTGTGCCCCTAGGATGATGTAGTCTACTGCTAAATGAGCTTCTCAGTGCGTTCAGTATGTCCTGCATAGGGTGGGACTCGGACTCCAGCAGAGATGACAGCTTAGCTACCATCCTTCTCTCTCCTATCTCCACTGGGTCAAGGCGCTGCCCCAGGACAGAGCTAGCTTTCTTGATCAGTTTGTTCAGTCTCTTCCTTTTGGCTGCTGTGTTGCTGCTGACCAAAAGTGATGGCTGATGCCACCACCAAATCGTAGAAGGTCTTCAGGAGCACCCCTTGTACACCAAAAGACCCGAGCCTCCTCAGTAGGAACAGCCTGCACTCTCCTTTCTTGTAGAGTGCATCAGTATTGTGTGACCAGTCTAGTTTATTGTTCAAATAAACACCCAGGTACTTGTCGGATGTCACTATCTCAATGTCTGTTCCCTGGATGTTTGCTGGTGCTGTGAGGGGTTGTCCTTGCCTGCAGCAGTCCACCACCAGTTTCTTAGTTTTTCTTGCATTGATCTGGAGGTAGTTCCGATGGCACCAGTCCACGAAGTCCTGGATAAGTCCTCTGTACTCAGCTTCATCTCCGTTGGAGATGAGGCCGACGATCAGAGTCGTCAGAGAACTACTATAGATGGCAGTGTGTTATGTTGTGTGAGAAGTCCACAGTATAAAGGGTGAACAGGAAGGGAGCCAAAACTGTTCCCTGGGGGGCCCCCGTACTGCTGATGATCGTGTCGGACACACAATCCTGGGTTCTCACAAACTGTGGCCGGTTTGTGAGGTAGTCCAGGATCCACGATGACAGGTGCTGGTCCACCCCTGCACACAGCAGCTTGTCCCTCAGGATCACTGGTTGCATGATGTTGAAAGCACTGGAGAAGTCAAAGAACATGATCCTCACCATGTTCCCAGGCTTCTCCAGGTGGAACAGGGAACGGTGAAGGAGGAAGATCACTGCATCCTTCAACCTGATGCCATGCTGGTAGGTGAACTGGAGTGGATCCATTGCTGGTCCCACCGGGGGGCGGAGGTGAGCAAGTAGCAGTCTCTCCAGGGTCTTCATCAGGTGAGAAGTCAGGGCCACTGGTCTGTAGCTGTTCAGGTCTCTGAGGTGGGAAGTCTTTGGTACGGGTACCACACAAGATGTTTTCCACAACTGTGGTACCCTTCCCAGCTTCAGGCTCAGGTTGAAGATGAGCTCCACAATCCCACACAGCTGGTCTGCGCAGGACTTGAGGAGCTTCGTGCTGATGCAGTCCGGACCCGAGACCTTCCTCGCCTTGATCTTCCTCAGCTCCGCCCTCACCTGGGTCTTAGTGAGGGTCAGGTTGGGGGTGGGGGGCTGTGTGCTCGGAGGGGGGCGGGGTTGGTGGAGGGGGGCTGGGCAGCAGGTCTCGATGACGGTAGAGGCAGCAGTGGTTGTTGTGCAGGCGGAGGGGAGGGCGGTTGGCCAAACCTATTAAAAACAGGTTCTGATTGTTCACCATCTCCCTGCCCCCTGTGGCCTGGGAGGAGGTGTTCTGGAGCCCAGAGATGGTTTTGAGGTTTCACCAGACCCCGCCGATGTCGCTCTGTTGCAGCTTGTCCTCCATCTTCTTCCTGAAGCTGTCCTTGCCTTCTCTGATCTTCCTCCTTAGCGTCCTCTGTACGGACTTCAGCATCTCCCTGTTCCCTGACCTGAAGATCTTTTTCTTCCTTCTCAGTAGTGATTTTATCTCAGGGTTGATCCAGGGTTTGTTGTTCGAGCAACACCGTATGATCTTGGTGGGTACGGTGTTGTCCACACAGAAGTTGATGTAGTCCATGATGGTGTGAGTGAGGCCGTCGTTGTCCTCACCATGTTGTTCGCAGAGCTGCTCCCAGACAGTGATTTCAAAACAGTCCTTTAGAGCATCCATTGCCTCCTCAGACCATATCTTCACCGTGTGCGTAACCGGAGGTTGTCTGTGTACTAGGGGTTTGTACATCGGCAGGAGATGAGCCAAGTTGTGATCTGATCTCCCGAGTGGGGGGAATGGTGATGAGGTGTACGCCTCCTTAGTATTCACATAGAATAAATCCAGTGTTTTATTGTCTCTGGTGTGGCATGTGACATACTGGGTGAACGTGGGCAGAATGGGGGACAGTGAGATATGGTTAAAATCACCCGAGATGAGGAGGAGAGCATCTGGGTGTTCTGTCAGAAGCCTGCCAGTGACTGAGTGGATGGCGTCACGCGCTTCCCCAGTGTTCGCCATTGGATTTGCATAAATAACAATGCAGATCACGTGTGAGTATTCCCTCAGGAGATAGACAGTCCGCATGCTAACAGGTAGCAACTCTATGTCTTTGCTTCAGTGTTGCTCTTTAACCATGATGTGACCCGGTTTACACCAGCTGTTATTAACATACATTATCACTCTTCCGCCCCTTGCCTTCCCACTGTCTGGTGTCCAGTCTGCCCGTATTGCGTGGAAACCCTCCAGTTCGATGTTAGCATCTGTTGCTAGTTCTGTTAGCCAGGTCTCGGTAAACAACATCATGCTAATCTCTCTGAAGACGCTCTTGTAGTGAGACATGGCCGCTAGCTCGTCTGTCTTATTTAGTCACGATCGTACGTTCCCCATGATAATGGATGGGAGGATGGGTCTGTACCTTATATTCCTTGCCCACCGTTT
Organism: Pholidichthys leucotaenia; assembly: GCA_020510985.1. NCBI lineage: Eukaryota > Metazoa > Chordata > Actinopteri > Cichliformes > Pholidichthyidae > Pholidichthys > Pholidichthys leucotaenia. Next base: position 288,453,095 of record CM035844.1, on the reverse strand, counting down.
TACTCCAGCTCAACATCCAAGCCGTTTCCATCTGATTTCTCCCGGTATGTCGAGTTTTTGCGTTAGCACCGTGGGCTGGTTAAGTGCTAATAGCTGGTCCCTGTTGTACTGTGTCCTGCTATAAACAGTGGCTCCGTCCGCCAGCTTGGGAGACATTTGGGGTGATCTGTGTGTCCGTGATGGATAAGGTGTCGCCGATCAGAAAGTTTAGCGAGAGAAGCCAGATAGTAAATAAGAAAGAGGAAGAAAAACTCAGAATTGAGCCGCTGTTGCAAAAAGCCACCCGACTCGTGTGGCACCGGAAGTAGTGCAACCCTGAATAAATACAGCCCTGACACGCACCGAGGAAATTGAATCATGGAGTCATGAAGCTAACGGAGTACTACAAGAATTAATAAAGGATCACAAAATGATGAACAAGCTAGATAAGATAAGATGAGCCTTTATTAGTCCTACAATGGGGAAATTTGTCATGATTGGAATAAATTGACAGCTCAGGTGCAGGGAAAAGCAACAGAGGAACACACAGTGACACAGAGAGCAAATGCAAATTAATTTTATTAATGCAAAGAACGCCTCTGCAAGAGAAAACCGCCATTCGCTAGGTGAAAACACAGCCTGTGAAAAAGAGATAAGAGCAGATGATTAGGAGGGAGACTCAATAATAGAATAATAGAACAACACTCATGGGGGGGGGGGGAGAACCCAGCAGAAGAACCCAGCACTTACGGCGAACCTGTGGAGAAGCAGGACAGCAGGAGTAGAGCTGGGTGAGGAGTCTGACTGGGTGAAGACGGTCACTGAAGTGATGGTGGAGATGAGGTAGGTGAGCGCGCAGCAACCCCGAGAGACACACCACAGAGGAGGTAGCAACCTGTGAAGGGGTAAGCAGATATTACAAGGTTTTTCAAGTTAGAGAATGAAACAAAACTTACTGCTGAAGCAGGTAGTATACCCAATGAGCCAGCGCCCAGGCGTTGAAGAGAAGATCTATTTAAGCACTGGCAAGTCAGATGAGTAGGTGCGTCTCATCACGCAGGTGGAGATGATTGCCCTTGGAGTAGGTGAAAGTTGAGCCTGACGGGCGGGGGAAGAGCACGCTCGCCAGAACATGACAGTCCCCCCCCCCAAAGAATGCCCCCTGGTGGTCTACTGGGCTTGGTGAGATGTGCTTTGAGAAAGTCCCGGACCATCCCCATATCGTGAAAGTTGGAACCAGGGATCCACAACCTATTTTCTGGTCCGTACCCCTTTCAGTGGATGAAATATGGAAGCCCTGGCCCCGACGGCGAACATCCAAAATCCTTTGGACCATGTAGGTGGTCTGGCCGTCGATGATCCAGGGGGTTGGAGGCGGCTTCAGGGGAGGTCAAAGAGAGCTGGCGGAGAGGGCTTTGATCTTTGAGACGTGGAAGGTGGGGTGTATCCGCATCACCAGCGGGAGCTTGAGGTGGACCGTGACGTCGTTGATTATCTTGGTGATGGGAAATGGGCCCAGGAAGCATGGAGAAAGTTTCCTGGACTCCTTCTTCAAAGGTACCTGGTCCGCCAATAGCCACACCTGCTGCCTGATGAAGTACTTTGGAGCTGGAGCCTGCCAGCGATCGGCGTACTGGCTGTTAAGTTCGGCTGACCGGGCAAGTGCAGCATGAGTGGCCTTTCATAGCCGGCAACAGCGGTGTGCGTGGGCCCCCACAGATGGTACTGCCACATCCCTCTCCGCCATTGGTAATAAAGGACGGGTGTACCCCATGGAAGCCTCAAATGGGGTCAACCCGGTGGCTGTTGAGACTGCTGTGTTGTGGGAGTACTCCACCCAGGCTAGGTGGGTACTCCATGAACTCGGGGTGCAGGCTGCCATGCACCTAAGGGTGGCCTTCAGAGATTGGTTCCCACGCTCAGCCTGCCAATTACTTTGAAGATGGTAACCAGATATAAGACTGATGGTGGCTCCCAAGGAGCGGCAGAAGGCTTTCCAGACTTGGGAGATAAATTGCAGGCCCCGGTCAGACACAGTGTCCATAGCAATACCATGTAAACGGATGATGTGGTTGGTGAGCAGGTTCGCCATCTCAAAGCCAGAAGGTAATTTGGGGAGGGGCACCAGGTGGATCGCCTTAGAGAAGCGATCCACACAGGTGAGGATGACTGTGTTACCCTGAGATGGAGGAAGTCCGGTTACAAAGTCCAGGGCAATGTGCGACCAGGGTTGGTGAGGGATGAGGAGTGGATGGAGAAGGCCAGAAGGGGGTGAGGAGTCCTTTTTTTTACGACAGCACGTTTGGCAAGCGTTGACATACTCCTGGATTTCAGACCGTGGGTTGGGCCACCAGAACATCCGACGGATAAGGTTGATTGAGTAATGCCAGGGTGGCAGGCAAAAAAGTTGGTGTGGCCTCACTTGATGACGTTGCTTCTGAGAGCATCCGGGACAAATAGCCAATCATCAGGACCCCTTTCTAGTATGGGCTCTGTGGGACGAGCCTGCCGGACCCTCTTCTCAATGTCCCACGTGAGTGCTCCAAGGAAACAAGAGAGTGGGACAATGGATTGGGGAAGGGGGGCAGGGGGGTGGGACAGAACTGGCAGGAGAGAGTGTCCGGTTTAACATTGCGAGAGCCAGGCCGATAGGTAATGGTAAGATTAAATCTAGCAAAAAATAGGGCCCATCAGGCCTGCCTGGCATTCAGCCTGCGGGCTGACCAAAGGTATTCAAAATTTTTATGGTTGGTCCACACAATTATAGGCTGGTCCGCTCCCTCCAACCAGTGTCTCCACTCCCCCAGGGCCAAATTAATGGCCAACAGCTCCCCATCTCCTATGTTGCAATTCCTCTCAGCAGGCATGAGCCGCCGGGAGAAATATGTGCATGGATGGACCTTCTGATTTGAGGCTGCACGCTGCGATAGAACAGCACCCACCCCCAAGTCAGAAGTATCCACCTCTAAAATAAACTGGAGCTGAGGGTTAACCTGGACCAAGATTGGTGCGTTAGAGAACAGACCTTTCAGTTTGTGAAAAGCCTGTTCGGCGGCCTCGGACCAACTAAAGGGTACCTTTACCGAGGTCAGCTGGGTCAGAGGCTGTGCTACCCCACTATAGTTTCTATGAAATGGCGATAAAAATTGGCAAACCCCAAGAAGAGTTGAAGCTCCTTGGGGGAGTGGGGTGTAGGCCAATCAAGCACAGCCTCCACTTTGGCCGGATCGTCCCTCAGCTCCCCCTCAGCCACGATAAAGCCCAGGAAAGAAGTGGAGTGGGTGGAAAACTCGCACTTCTCGGCCTTAACGTAGAGCTGATTTTCCAGGAGCCGTTGCAAGATGGCCCTGGCGTGGACTGTGTGTTCATCTGGCAAATGTGAAAAAAATCAAAATGTCATCTTGATATACAAAAACAAATTGATTGACCATATCGCGGAGGACATCATTGATCATTCGTTGGAAGAAGACAGGGACATTAGTGAGTCCAAATGGCATCACCAGGTATTCAACTGCCCCAGGTGTGTTTTAAAGGCCGTCTTCCACTCGCCCCCTTCATGAATGCGAACCAAGTGATATGCGTTCCGCAAGTTCAATTTAGTAAATACCCACATGCGCTGAAGGAGCTCAAATGCGGAATATATCAGAGGCAGAGGATATTTGTCCTTAACTGTTATGGCATTAAGTTCATGATAATCAATGCACGGGCATAGGGAACCGTCCTTCTTCCTGACAAAAAAGAACCCTGCCCCAAGAGGGGCCGATGAAGGCTGAATGAGGCCGGCATTCAGAGAATCTTTAATATAGCTCTCCATTGCCTCCCTCTCCAGCCCAGGAAAACTGTAGAGCCAGCTGGACAGCAGCCGAGCGCCCGGGAGAAGGTCTACAGCACAATCATAACAGCGAAGGGGAGGTAAAGATAGCACTCTAGATTTGCAAAAGACCTCTCTGAGGTCATGATAGACCTCAGGCACAAGGCTGAGGTCGGCTCTGCCGGAGGGGAAGAGATAGACAGCGTGGGTGAACACTCGGCTGAGCTGAGATAGGATGCCAAACAATACAGGCTTCAGGATGAGATGGAATTATTAGCCCAGTTAATAATGGGGTTGTGCTTCCGGAGCCACGGATAACCGAGAACCACCAAGTGACCAGATTTAGGGAGAATATAAAATGAACTGGTCTCCCGGTGGCTGTCGGAAAGGACAGACGGACACCAGTTCAGTTTTCTTGGAGATGGTGGCAACCTTTTCGCCCGACAATGTCTTAACATTAAGGGACATGGGCAATTTGATCATGGGAATGCCTACATCCCACACAAAATGCGCAGAGATGAAATTCTGCTCTGCCCCTGAGTCAATTAAACCATTAGCCCTCCTCTCGACCCCGGCAACTGAATGAGGGCTGAAATAGAGAAGTTACCGGGGTGTTGTTTGATTTCTCGCACATCAGACCCCCCCATGGCTACTGACAGCCCGCATCTTTTGGCTTCAGCTGACAACCCTGCGGTGTGTGCTTGAGGGAGCCACAATACATGCAGGCACCGATTCTCCTTCACCTCTGGCGTTCTTCCGGAGTCAGATGGACCCAGCTGAACTCCATTGGCTCAGAGGGAGAATCGGCTTCAGCTGTGTCAGGAGCCGAAGGGGATGCACGCACATCAGGCAGGTGAGAGGAGGCATTGCGCTCCCTCGTGCGCTCGCGGTATTGGTTTTCAAGACTGACAGCCTGATCAATTAAACCGTCCAAGGAGGAGGGAGCCACATGAACTGCTAGGTCATCTCGAAGGTGTTTGTTTAAACGGTGGAGGAAGACGCTTTTTAACGAAACGTCATTCCATCCTGAGTCTGCCGCGATGACCCAAAACTTCAGAGTCATGGCAGCAGGCCAGCTACCCTGACGGAGTGACATTTAGCGGCTCATGATGTTTCCCTCGCTTTCTGTACGGTCAAACGGGCGGGTGATTTCGGCCACAAATCTCTCAAAAGTATAGGTGGGGCCCTCCGAACTGTTGAGAATGGCTTGGGCCCAGATGAGGGCCCTGTCTCGCAGTTGGAGGGTCATAAAATGAATTTTAGCTGTATCATCCAGATATTTTTTTTTTTTATTACTTATTTTGTACCCGTAGGTAGATTTGTTTTTGCAGTCTGGTGACAAACCACCAGCTGCCGGTCGCTGCGTGTGCAAGCGCCACTTAACTCCCTAACCTGCATGTTTTTGGCATGTGGGAGGAAACCGGAGAAATCCCGGAGTAAACCCACGCAAACACGGGGAGAACATGCAAACTCCACACAGATCACTGTTGGCCGGGGGCAGGGATCGAACCCACGATCTCACGGTCCCCGCGATCCCCCGGCCGAGGGTAAAACTGTGCTGCCACAGTGCTACCCACTGCGCCACCGTGCAGCCCATATTCCCCCCAAACTGGCCCAAATATAGCCGAAAATGGCACAAAAACCTCTTGCATTTCCCCACCTCCCCCGCGTACGGGGCAGGTGAGGGAAAAGAGGTTGTTCGGTGCACAATGGAAGAAATGGGAGCAACAGAAGGAGGGATAGGAGCCGGCTGAGACAAGTGGCCCAAATGTTCGGCGACCATGCCCAGCTGCTGCAAAATATTTTGTAGCTGCTGAGTAAGCATGGCCACCTGCCTCTGTGACATCTAAGCGGTCTAAAGTGGAGTGTTACGCTGAAGCCACTCCCACTGAGCTCACACTATGGCTGGCTCGTTCTGTCATGATTAGAATAAATTGACAGCTTACGTGCAGGGAATAGCAACAGAGGAACACACAGTGACACAGAGAGCAAATTTGAATTAATTTTATTAATGCAAAGAACGCCTCCGCAAGAGAAAACCGCCACTTGCTAGGTGAAAACCAAGCCTGTGAAAAAGAGACAAGAGCAGATGATTAGGAGGAAGACTCAATAATACAATAATAGAACAACACTCAAGGGGGGGGGGGGAGAAAAGAGAACGCGGCAGAAGAACCCAGCACTTACAGCGAACCTGTGGAGAAGCAGGACAGCAGGAGTAGAGCTGGGTGAGGAGTCTGACTGGGTGAAGACGGTCACTGAAGTGATGGTGGAGATGAGGCAGGTGGGTGCGCAACAACTCCGAGAGACACACCACAGAGGAGGTAGCAACCTGTGAAGAGGCAAGCAGAATATTACAAGGTTTTTCGAGTTAAAAAGTGAAACAAAACTGACTGCTGAAGCAGGAAGTATACCCAACGAGCCAGTGCCCAGGCGTTGAAGAGAAGATCTATTTAAGTGCTGGTGAGTCAGATGAGCAGGTGTGTCTCATCATGCAAGTGGAGATGATTGCCCTCGGAGTAGGTGAAAGTTGAGCCAGATGGGCGGGGGAAGAGCACGCTCGCCAGAAGATGACAAAATTCTAGGATTACAGCAGTGAATGGATAGCAGCACTCAGAGCAATAGTCAACAAGATAATAAGAACTGGTTAGCTAAAGCAGTAAATTAATATACATATGAAGAGTTCTTTTGCAAAAACAGATAAGTCCAGTTGTGTTCAAAATGAGAAAAAAATAATTTTTCATCTGTAGGTTGATAGGTGTTTGGATTTCCAAATCAGCTTCTAAGACATGGTCACTTGAAATATGAGTATCTCAGACATAATAAAGCAAAAAAAAAAAAAAAAAATCAAACATCAACTCATGATTACTTTTTGGCAATTTATTAGTACTTCCTTTTTTTTTTTTTTTTTTGCAAAAACCGATAAGTCACAAGCCATTCTTTTGCAAAAACAGACAAGTGCCGAAAACCATGCTATTTTGTCTGGAACATACTTGAATGTCTTGTAGCAATATTTAATAAAATATAGTGTAATAAGGTACAGGAATTATTTATTTTATTTAGAAGTGGATGTGCATAGGGGACAGAGTTAAACAGTCACCACAACACTCACTAAATGAAATAAGGAAAGCACTCGTAAAAGGGGGCACCATTTCTAAAAGAATGAATTATTGATTAATTATTATTAATTAATTTACGTACCTTCAATTACTTAATTAGTCAGTCTCAAAAATTAGTGAGTCCTTTACTGCTGTGACCCAGGAAAGCATATATGCAAAGGAAAACGCTTCAACTTTTACAAGTTTATTAAATGAAACTCATTCAGGTTGCATGACATTGCATTCAAATGATTGGTAAACAGATTCAAATGATCAACAGGTGTTAGATATCACATCAACTGTTAATGGATTCCTGAGCATAAAATCTATAGTTAAACCTTTGTGGAACCAAGAGGAAGACAGATTTTATATTTCACCTGTAATGCAATGGAAGGCTGAGGTAACTAACAAAATCAGAACGCAATTTTATGGGGAAAAATTACATAAGCTGATTATCTAAAAAACAACTTCTGAATTAATCTACAAAAATGAAAGGCGGTTACTGAAAAGATAATGTGAATTTTCCATCAGTTTAAAGCTTTGTCCTATGGCTGATGGACTAATTGTTCCAAGAAATATTGGTTATGTTCAATTATAATTGATATTTAGGACATCTTGTTTAAACCCAGGAGATAGGAAAATGGGAGTCTCACTTACTAACACAGCCGGGTCAGTCAGTTTCCAGCGGCGACCACAAGCCAGTAAAATGGCAAAACAGGGGAAAGCGACGTCCAGTCATCTTTCAGGTCATTCATGGCTGTGAGAAGCATAGACTTGGCTGTGGGCTGCAGGAACATGCAGCACGTAGCCAGCAGCAGGATGAATGGGGCTCCAGGAGCAGACGTGACGTCTTTTGGCAACCAGTCCGAAATTTAAGAGGTCCTCGGCCCGCAGGACAGCTAAAGGCTGGAGGAAAATTGCATTTAGGCAGCATCACCCACCAACTCCTGGTTTCTTAATGTTGTCATACGTGGGTGAGGCAGGGAAAGAAGGTCCAAAATTCTATCAGTCACTTTAAAGGCAGGAAAATTAGAAGTCCACTTTAATGGCAGGAAAAGTTAAAAAGTCCAGAAAAAACATTTAAGTAGAATAAGCATGGCTTCTGAGGCGAGGAAGAAAAGGGTGTGAGAGTTTACCTTTCTTTTAAAGGCGAGCTCACAGAAAAAAGGATGGTTTCCTCTCAGTTGCCAGAAAAACAGGCAAAATCTTATCAAAAGGCGATTTAAGAAACTACCACAGGACTTGACAAGGTTCAGACACAGAGAACATACAGAACTCACAGAAACTTAGACTCACAGAAAACTTGGACAAAAACTGAGCTGCCGAGGTGACTCTGTTGGCATTTATCTGAAGTGCACTGCTGGGTCATAAACATAGGATTGGCAGCAAGACGGACCAATTATCTTCCATAAAGAGGAGTTTGAATGGGCTTTTGTCCAATGAGGGAACAGTTCTTTGTCTGTGAACAGCCACGCAAATGCAAAGGCATTATCCAACAGAGAGACAGCCTGGGGATTGGTTAGAAATGGCTGACTCAAGTTTGCAGAAAACATTCATTCAGTTTCTATGAAATTCATTATATACTCAATATAAAATCTAGCTAAATTAAGTGACTCAAGGCTAATATTCAGTGACCATGCATTTATACTATTACTAATAAGTTTAACATTCAGTTGAATAACATTCATGAAAAAAAAAACATTCCTAAGACATGCACTCACATTTAAATCAAGGATTAATGAATTATTGCAAACCATTATTGTCCATCACATAGGGCAATTATCTTCAGTGTCCAGAGTTATCCTGTGGAATGTAAACTATAAAAAGTGTTAATGTTCAGTCAGAAATAAACAGTTCCAGATTGCCCAAGTAATGAAACTGTTAGATCAAAAATGAATTGATTGAGACTGAATCAATAATCAATAGGCGGTTTCCAGGTTCTGAGCCATTTATTCTTTCTGATCAGAAAAAGGAAGTAATCGGTCACAGCATAATGTGCCTCAGAGCTTGCTCACAGCAACTCCCTAACATGTGTTCAAGGATGTTGCTTCTTATACCCTGGGCAGGCGTCCCTGACCTTATCTAAACCTAAAAGACGGCTGGAGCCATCTCTCCAAGAGACTGCTTCTAATCTATGGACAGCACTGAACATTCTGCTATGATCTTTACATGACCTGGTCATCCTAAGTCATCCTAACTTCGGGCATTCTAATCAGAACAGCTTGGTATGATAAAACAAAAACCCTCGTCATTATTTACAATCTTGCTCAGCCTAATCTTACACTGAGAAACAGACATTCTTTTCAAGCTCTGAGACAATGGGAAAAGCACAGAGTATCAGACATTGGCTCATTATATGCAACAGATACAGTTATAATATAAAATAGAATAATAGGTTCAGGTTCGGGTTCAGGTTACTTTATTTGTACCCGGTATAATAGAATAATACAGCATTAAAATCATATAGAATAATCAATGAAACCTGAAAATATCCTATCATTTCCCCCTTTGATGCTTAAAAAGCATCAGAGATGAAACACTATGGCTTCTAAAACCTCAATGGGCAGCTCGCTACGTCCCGGTGCATTTTATGCTAAAGCCTTTTATTGCAAAAGATCCTAACTCGCTTTTTAATAAGGAAAGTCCGCCATCGGCCCCGCTGCCACTCCCGAGCACCGCTGGAATGTTTCATTTCCTGGGGAGCATGTGAGGATAATACCTTTTATTTCAAAAAAGAAATCAATCATCTAATTAAGTCATAAAAGAGAAAAATCGATCCAGTGATGGTGACTAACCATAAAGTGAGATGAAATAGTGTGTGTATTTGTCGTTCTATGTGTCAGTAGATTAGCAGTGATTTAATAAAAAGTTAATACTCATATGTAAATGTAACTTCAATAAAGAACAATAAAAAAAAATGACTAAAAACCTATTATGTGTAAAAGACATGTGTATGTTTGTATTAGAGATCTATGTGTGCTTGCATCCTAGCCTATGTGTATTAACCCCTTGCACTCTGGTCAATTTCCCTAAAAACGCCTAAAAATAACCTACCCAGAGTAAATCAAAAGCAGTTCTTCAACCCTTTGCAGTATCTTCATGGGGTTGGTCTCATTTAAAAGAAAACACTTTGAATTTTTTGGCAAAACAGTCATAATCTCTCTAAGTGCTCCTGCCACTGAGTAACAGTCATCTAAACATATTGAACTTGAAGAAAATAAATTTCACCTGGGTGTTTTTTTTGGATACAAATGCTTGCAAATAACACACAGCTGTCAGATCCGGGCTGGAAAATGCAATAGAAATGTAGAATCAAGTGTTATCCAGCTGAGGTCAAAATTTTGTAACAATACCACAAAAAATGAATATATTACACAGCTTTCTTCTCAGGTTGTTCCCAGGCGTTTTTGAACTGTGCCAAATTGTGCCAAATGGGACAGTTTGGAAAAACGTCCGTAACTTTTGAATGATTCAATATAGAAGCTTGATGTTGGGCTCTAATGAAAGGTGACACTCAGGGCTGTGTGTGTGTGTGTGTGGGGGGTTGTTTATTCATTCATGAATGAATGAATGAACAAACAAGCCCCCCCACACAAAGAAGCATGCCACGTAAAAAATGTGTGGCTTTTATTTACAAGAAAAAATAACCTACAGTGCACTAAAAATTATACTAAAATATCTGTAATGTAGAAGATAATAACTCCCCCGCCCCCGCTACAGAGGATGGACATCGCCCATTGCTAGATGACGGACCGCGGTGACGGTGCACCGTGGTCTACTACGCACAGTTGTACTAAAATATCTACAATAATATCTGCAATCCGCTACAGAAGAGTAGCGGGGGGGGGGGGGGGGTTCACTGTCTGGACACGGTGCACGGACCGGTCCGTCATGTTGCAATGACGCACAGTTGTAATTTACCGATCAGTCAAAAGTCATTTTGATTACAATTTTCAGGGATAAAGAATAATTTAGCTTATAACACTTACCTGTCCACAACAGCAGTGTCGCTGGTGAACTTCTCTTCCTCATTGTCAGACGAACATGACGCTGGTCCGCTTGTTACGACTCGTGGTTCTGGTCACGCGACCAGGTCAAACCATGATTCCATTATTGCGGTTTTGCGCTTCCATGATTGTGGTTTTGGCGAACGATTTTTCAAAACAAATAAGAACAGTAGTAAGAAAAAAAGACTGGCGAACACGTGTGTGTCACCCAGCTTACACAAAACAGATTTTACGCACGGGACGTACGCTTTCAATTGTCGAACTTCTCTGCTTCAATTGGCTCGTATTCGCAGCCGTTGGTAGGCGGGTCCTTCTTGCTAGGTTTTCAGTCATTGGTTCTTCAAGGTTTCAGAAACCCAATTCAAGGCTCTTATTAGTCGAATGAGAGGTCAATCAAATCTAAACCAATCAAAGCACTCCTTTGGCTTTCTGTTCGTGGCTGTGTCTGTAGTGGAAGAACAGAAATGCAGCTTTTTTTTTTACAGTGCGCCTAGCTAGGGCACCCTCGTGCGCCCTAGGACGCAGAGACGTGACCGCCCGCGGTATCCCGGAATGCAAGAGGTTAATGCCTTAATGTGAAACTGCAACAAGGTATCAACAATCAAACAACAATTAATGCAGTAAAACTGTATACTGGCTAAATATTGATTAGTAACATAATGGTTTCGAATACAACATATATTAAAACAGAACATACAGTGGGGCAAAAAAGTATTTAGTCAGCCACTAATTGTGCAAGTTCTCCCACTTATTGACCACCTGCAGGGAAATGGTTTACTTGAAGAGTTTCAATCTGGGTTTAGAATCCATCATAGTACTGAAACAGCCTTAGCGAAGGTCACTAACGACCTTCTCATTGCATCTGATAATGGACTAGTTTCTGTACTTGTCCTTTTAGACCTTAGTGCAGCTTTTGATACTATCGATCATAATATTCTACTTGATAGATTAGAACACTATGTTGGACTTAATGGAACTTTGTTGCAATGGTTTAGATCTTATTTATCTGATAGGTTCCAGTTTGTTCATGTAAATAATGAGTTTTCTTTCAACTCAAAGCTTAATCATGGAGTTCCACAGGGATCTGTGCTAGGCCCTACTCTTTTTAGTTTATATATGCTTCCGTTAGGCAACATTATTAGAAAGCACTGTATACATTTTCATTGTTATGCAGATGACACTCAATTATACCTGTCAATGAAGCCAGATGATAGTAATCAATTAGCCAAGTTAGAAGCCTGTCTTAAGGAAATCAAAGCTTGGATGACTTGTAATTTCCTGCTATTAAATTCAGATAAGACTGAAGTCATTCTTGTTGGTTCAAAAAACCTTAGAAATTCCTTTCCAAATCAAACTTTCAGTTTGGATGCAGTTACTCTTTCTCTTAACAGCTCTGTGAGGAACCTTGGAGTTATTTTTGATCAGGATTTGTCCTTCAATTCACATATTAAATTTGTTTCTAAGACTGCCTTCTATCATTTGCGTAGTATTGCCAAGATTAGGAGCATCTTGTCTCAGAGTGATGCTGAGAAACTGATCCACGCTTTTGTTAGCTCGAGATTAGATTATTGTAATTCTTTATTATCAGGCTGTCCTAAAACATCTTTAAAAAGTCTTCAGCTGATCCAAAATGCTGCAGCAAGAGTTTTAACAGGTACTAGAAAGAGAGATCATATCTCTCCGGTTCTAACCTCCCTTCATTGGCTTCCCATAGAGTTTAGAATTAAGTTTAAAATCCTTCTTCTTACTTACAAAGCACTAAACAATCAGGCTCCTTTTTATTTAAAAGATCTGATACTACCGTATTATCCTAACAGAGCACTATGCTCCCAAAATGCAGGATTACTTGTAATACCTAGAATCTCCAAAAGTACAATGGGAGGCAGAGCCTTCAGTTATCAAGCTCCTCTCCTGTGGAATCAGCTGCCAATCTGGATTCGGGAGTCAGACTCAATCTCTGTTTTCAAGAATAGGGCTAAAACCTACCTTTTTGATATAGCCTACAATTAGGGTGGGATCATGTGTTTCTGTACCCTCCCTTAGTTATGCTGCTAATAGGTTTAGTCAGCCGGGGGACCTCCATTAATGCACTGGGCCTCACTCCTTTCCTCACTCTCTATGAAATATTTGTTTTTGCTGGTCATTAACATCTGTTTGTTCTCTCCCATAGATTGAGTCCCCATCGTGCTGTTTGCTCTCTACATGTCTGTTCTTTTCTTCTTCTCTATCCCCTCACCCCCCAGCCAGTTGCAGCAGATGACTGCCCCTCCCTGAGCCTGGTTCTGCTGGAGGTTTCTTCCTGTTAAAAGGGAGTTTTTCCTCTCCACCGTCGCCAAGTGCTTGCTCACAGGGGATCGCCTGATTGCTGGGGTCTTTCTGCAACTGTGGGGGTTCCCCCCTACAGTTGATAGTGCTATGAGATGACTGTTGTTGTGAAATGGCGCTATATAAATAAAGTTGAATTGAATTGAACTTAAAAGATGAGTGAGGTCTCCAATTTTCATCGTAGGTATACCTCAACTATGAGAGACAAAATGAGAAAAAAAAATCCAGAAAATCACATTGAAGGATTTTTAATGAATTAATTGGTAAATTCCTTGGTAAAATAAGTATTTGGTCAATAACAAAAGTTCATCTCAGTACTTTGTTATATACCCTTTGTTTGCAATGACAGAGGTCAAACGTTTTCTGTAAGTCTTCACAAGGTTTTCACACACTGTTGCTGGTATTTTGGCCCATTCCTAAATGCAGATCTCCTCTAGAGCAGTGATGTTTTGGGGCTGTCGCTGGGCAACACGGACTTTCAACTCACTCCAAAGATTTTCTGTGGGGTTGAGAACTGGAGACTGGCTAGGCCACTCCAGGACCTTGAAATGCTTCTTACGAAGCCACTCCTTCGTTGCCCGGGCGGTGTGTTTGGGATCATTGTCATGCTGAAAGACCCAGCCACGTTTCATCTTCAATGCCCTTGCTGATGGAAGGAGGTTTTCACTCAAAATCTCACGATACATGGCCCCATTCATTCTTTCCTTTACACGGATCAGTTGTCCTGGTCCCTTTACAGAAAAACAGCCCCAAAGCATGATGTTTCCCATGCTTCACAGTAGGTATGGTGTTCTTTGGATGCAACTCAACATTCTTTCTCCTCCAAACACAACAAGTTGAGTTTTTACCAAAAAGTTCTATTCTGGTTTCATCTGACCATATGGCATTCTCCCAATCCTCTTCTCGAGATCGAGAAGAGGATCGAGATCATTCCATCTTGGAATGATCTCGATTCCAAGATGGCGCCCACAGCGGTCGACATGGTGCTTCGCTGCGCTCTTTGTTTGTTTTTGTTTGTCAATTGTGTGTCTGCTTGCACTTATACCCGTGAAGAACTTTTAAATATCAGGACTTTGACCCCCACGGACCTCCTCCCAGTTTTTCTAGCCCCTGCCGCCGATCTGGTTTATTGTTTGGCTCGGAAAGTGAGACGGCGGAAGAGAGGAAGACGAGCGGGCGCTCTCGTACGACTTCGCAGGAGAGGCTCGCGAACGGCGCTGCCTGGCATATTTCTGTCCAATACCAACTCTCTCTCTTACAAGGTGGATGAACTGAGACTGCTGATGCGTTTTAAGGACCTCGCCTCCTCAGCTGTCCTCTGCTTTACTGAGACCTGGCTCCGGGAAAATATACCGGACAGCGCGCTGCGCCTCGACGGCTTCCAGCTCTTCCGTGCTGATCGTGACACAGAGCTTTCCGGCAAGACCACAGGAGGCGGTGTCTGCTTCTACATCAACTGTAGCTGGTGCTCTGATGTAACGGAAATTTCCAAACACTGTTCTCCTGCCTTGGAATTTCTTGTTATCAACTGCAAGCCTTTTTATTCCCCACGGGAGTTTGCTTCTTTTATACTGATCGCTGTGTACGCCCCTCCCGACGCGGACACGCGCGAAGCTCAGCGCGTGCTCGCGGATCACATTCAACACACAGAGCGGAGTTTTCCAGACTCGCTGATTATTGTGGCTGGCGACTTTAATCAGTGCAATCTGAGCCACGATCTCCCCCGCTACAAACAGTTTATTAAATGCCCCACCAGAGGATTAAACACACTGGATCACTGTTACACCACAGTGAAAGACGCATATCGCGCTGTCCCTCGAGCTGCGCTGGGATTATCTGATCACGTGATGGTTCACCTCATTCCCACATACAGACAGAGATTGAAGCTCACTAAACCTGTTGTGAGCACTACGAAGATACGGACCAGTGATGCTGAGGAGAAGCTGGAAACGTGCATGGAAATATCTGACTGGGGCATGCTTAAAGGAGCCACGCATGATCTGGATGAGTACACGGACACTGTGAACTCATATATCCACTTTTGTGAAGAGAACATTCTTCCATCACGCACCAGGGTGAGTTACTCTAATGACAAACCCTGGTTCACAGCTAAGCTCAGACAGATCAGGAAGGAGAAGGAAGCCGCGCTGAAAAGTGGAGACAGGGACTGCTACAGGGAGGTTAAATACCGGTTTAACAGAGAGCTGAAGAGGGCTAAATCTGTGTACTCAGAGAGACTCCAGCAGCAGTTCACTGCTAATGATTCGGCTTCCGTGTGGAGAGGACTGAGGCAGATCACCAACTATCGGCCTCAGGCTCCTAAAGGTCAGGATGACAAAGCCCTTTGTCAGAGACTGTCCCAACACTATGCCCGTTTTGACACCTCGTCATCTGTGTCCAACTCCCCCCCTCCCTCCAGCTCCACAGCCTCCACATTCCCTACTTCATTTAAGGCACCCCCCCCTCCCTCCAGCTCCACAGCCTCCACATTCCCTACTTCATTTAAGGCACCCCCCCCACCTCCCCCCCTCCCCTTATCATCAGTGAGCAGGATGTGCTCAAACAGTTCTCCAGACTGAACCCGCGCAAGGCCCCCGGCCCAGACGGCGTGTCTCCCTCCACCCTGAGACTCTGTGCGAAACAGCTGGCTCCTGTATTCACAGACATTTTTAACACCTCCCTTAAGTTATGCCACGTGCCGTCCTGCCTCAAATCCTCCACCATCATCCCTGTCCCCAAGAAGCCACGGATCACTGGACTTAATGACTACAGACCTGTAGCGCTCACCTCTGTAGTCATGAAGTCCTTTGAGCGCCTGGTCCTGTCCCACCTCAAGTCCATCACCACCCCTCTCCTGGACCCGCTGCAGTTTGCCTACCGAGCCAACAGGTCTGTAGACGATGCAGTCAACCTGGCCCTCCACTCCATCCTGCAGCACCTGGACTCCCCGGGAACCTACGCCAGGATCCTGTTTGTGGACTTCAGCTCCGCATTCAACACCATCCGCCCCGCTCTGCTCCGGGACAAGCTGTCCCTGCTCAACGTGCCTGACTCCCTCTGCAGGTGGATCATCGACTTCCTGACGGACCGGAGGCAGCATGTGCGGCTGGGAAAGACTGTCTCAGACTATACTAGCATCAGCACCGGATCACCCCAGGGCTGTGTACTTTCCCCCCTACTCTTCTCCCTTTACACCAACTCCTGCACCTCCAGCCACCAGTCTGTCAAGTTGATCAAGTTTGCGGACGACACCACCCTCATCGGGCTCATCTCCAACGGCGACGAGTCCGCCTACAGGAGAGAGGTGGCCCAGCTGGCGTCCTGGTGCAGCAATAACAACCTGCAGCTGAACGCTCTGAAGACAGTGGAGATGATTGTAGACTTCAGGAAAGTCACTACTCCTCTGCCCCCCCTCACCCTCTCAGGCTCTCCCATCACCACTGCTGATTCCTTCCGCTTCCTAGGCACTACCATCACCAGGGACCTCAAATGGGAGCTGACCATCAGCTCACTCATCAAAAAAGCCCAGCAGAGGATGTTCTTCCTGCGGCAGCTGAGGAAGCTCAAGCTACCCACCAAGATGTTAGTGCAGTTCTACACAGCCATCATCGAGTCCATCCTCACCACCTCCATAACCGTGTGGTACGCAGGAGCCACTGCCAGGGACAGACTAAGGCTGCAGCGCGTCGTGCGCACTGCTGAGAAGGTGATCGGCTGCAAGCTCCCATCTCTCCAGGATCTGTACATCTCCAGGACCCGGAGGCGTGCTGGCCGGATCATAGCCGATCCCTCACACCCTGGTCATGTACTGTTTGCCCCCCTCCCCTCTGGTAGAAGACTTCGGTCCATCCAGACTAAAACCTCCCGTCACATGAACAGCTTCTTCCCCTCTGCCATTAGACTGCTGAACACTAAGTGACTCTCGTGCACCATGTACAGCAGCTCAACCAGACTCATGTCAATCATCACTGTTTTCTTCCTGCATTACCGACTGCACTATATAGTTCTCCACAGTATCTGCTGCTGGCTAATATATATTTTAACTGTTGACCAGTATCACTTAATCTTATCCTACACTTTATTACATGTATAGTTTATTTCTCTTATCTTATCATGTTTAATGTTGCAGCATTGTACCGAGACAAATTCCTAGTTTGTGTACTACATGAACAATGGCAATAAACCTGATTCTGATTCTGATTCTGATTCTGATTCTGATTCTGGATCATCCAAATGCTCTCTAGCAAACTTCAGACGGGCCTGGACATGTACTGGCTTAAGCAGGGGGACACGTCAGGCACTGCAGGATTTGAGTCCCTGGCAGCGTAGTGTGTTACTGATGGTAGCCTTTGTTACTTTGGTCCCAGCTCTCTGCAGGTTATTCACTAGGTCCCCCCGTGTGGTTCTGGGATTTTTGCTTACCGTTCTCGTGATCATTTTGACCCCACAGGGTGAGATCTTGCGTGGAGCCCCAGATCAAGGGAGACTGTCAGTGGTCTTGTATGTCTTCCATTTTCTAATAATTGCTCCCACAGTTGATTTCTTCACACCAAGCTGCTTACCTATTGCAGATTCAGTCTTCCCAGCCTGGTGCAGGTCTACAATTTTGTTTCTGGTGTCCTTTGACAGCTCTTTGGTCTTGGCCATAGTGGAGTTTGGAGTCCGACTGTTTGAGGTTGTGGACAGGTGTCTTTTATACTGATAACGAGTTCAAACAGGTGCCATTAATACAGGTAACGAGTGGAGGACAGAGGAGCCTCTTAAAGAAGAAGTTACATGTCTGTGAGAGCCAGAAATCTTGCTTGATTGTCGGTGACCAAATATTTATTTTACCGAGGAATTTACCAATTAATTCATTAAAAATCCTTCAATGTGATTTTCTGGATTTTTTTTTTTCTCATTTTGTCTCTCATAGTTGAAGTATACCTATGATGAAAATTGGAGACCTCTCTCATCTTTTAAGTGGGAGAACTTGCACAATTGGTGGCTGACTAAATACTTTTTTGCCCCACTGTAAATAGGATGAAGTGAAAAATCTCAAATAAGGACAACACAACTTCTATGAACTTCAAGACATATTTCATTACTCTTGCAACTCAGTACATTTCAAATTCACATCATGAACATACATCTCCTTTCAGTTTTCACTCTGTACTCATAAAACATTAAGCTGGTGTTGTTTCCCCATCATCTCCAGTGGTGGGCTCATGATATAACACTAAATTCACATGAACAAGTTTCAGCATCATATCACGGATGTAAGGAATGAAACATGAAAAGATCAAAAGTATTACTACAATAATCACCACCAAGTATATAACAAGACTCCTCCATGAGAAAAACAACCAGTTTATCCAGTGTGATGAGTCATTAACATTATCCTTAGCTCCAGCAGTCTGCAAAGCAGTCAGATTACGTATGGCTGAGGAAATGACACCTCCACCTGCATCATGTGCAGGTATAAAGGTGCAACAGTACTGACCTGAAATTGCGCACACACCCCCACGGGCGGCAGTCAACTGATCAAGTGCCATTCTATTCTGTGTTGCTACAAGTCTTATAGCAGTCATTTCCTCCCTTTCACCTTTCCAGGTAACTAAGGAAAAATTCACAAAAGACTGTAGTCTATAATTAAGAGTCTCAATCCACAAGGTATTTTTTGCCACTCCCACCCAAGGGAATAGCGACTGAACTACCTTTTGATCTGTAGTAAGTATCTTGAACTGCTCCAGCACATCCATACACCAGATGGAATCATGTGGTGTGAAAATGGCATCCTGTGATAGGTCTCTCTTTCCTCTGCTCGCCTGACCCGCTGACATAATCAGGGTGTTCTCAGTCACAAAGACGGGGGCACAGGTTCCTGCCCAATTCATAGGCAGATGGGAATACGCCTTACGACCACACAGCCACCAATCACCCGTCACCATATATGCACCATACATATGGAAGTTGCAGATAGCAGCACTGCAGAGCTCCAGCATGGTGATAGGTCCATAATGGCAACGGTCAACCCGTGGACACCACCTGCCCATCTGATTGGTTAGGGTGCTAGCATCACAGGTGCGGTGTATACTGTACACTGCCTCACACCGAGAAAGGGGTAGGTCGCCCAGAGGGTTGTTACCACTTCCCTTCAGACAAAAAGAAAAAGTCCCTGATGAAACTAACCTTGCCCTTACAGAGTAAGGGGTACCATAAGTTCTCTGATTGGTAGAGTGACGAAAGATTTCACAAGAGTGATTCAAAACTATGGGTTGTACTATATTTGTGGTTGATGAACTTATCATAATTTGGTTCTGCCACAGTAATTATAGTGAAAAGTTGAAAACTGCTCTCTTTCAGTAAGTATTGGGATCTTCAAAGAAAATGGAGGCGGGGGATATTGCGCTTGCCTCAGAGTGCGCTTGTCCTTATTGTTAACATTGAACAGTTGATTTGCAGAGTCCCAGGTATACAGGTAATAATCCCCAAAGCCAGAAGCTATTTAGCTGGTGATTCTTTGGTCCACATAGAACTGTTCTGGTGTGATATCTTCTTTGCCTTGCTGATGTTCCAGACAACAGTCAGCAACAAAATGGTGATAGACAAGAGTTAAAGATAGCATTTCTGATCTTCATAGTATCCTGTGGCTCGAAGGTGTTAACAGTTAAACAAGTAGGAAAGGCACAGAGGGGAAAAAAGAAAAACAAAAAGCTCAGCCTTATAGAGACTGCTGCAACCTACTGCAGCTCACAGGCATTATCATTCCATAATTATGTTCCTTTATAAATAATATATAACTGGGGAAGAGTTTGTAATAAAGAGACCAGTGAGTGTGTCATTGATAAAGTTTGGTCCAGCCAACACAAGAGGCATCTGGATGCAGCTCCAAAGGTACTCTTTGGCAGATTCTGCACTACAGTCATGTGAAAAAATTAGGACACCTTGTGAATGCCTGTGTGGGTTTTTTTTGTTTTTTTTTAACATATTTGGACATATAGATAGGCAATATCAGTTTTAACAATACTGGGAGATTCAAGTACTATAACTAAACATTTAAAACTGACAAAAAGACTTTTTAAAATTTTCCTTAAGATGTAATTCTAAAAACATACAGTTTCTGGTGAGGAAAAAATTAGCACATGCCCACATTTATTCCCACTTAAAATGGCTAAAATCAAACACAGGTGTATCACATCAGGTGCACATGATTAGAACATCATTACTCAGCCTTTTGAAGGAGACCTTTCCTATTTAAACCTCAAACATTTAGTTTGGTGTGCTCCTGATTGTTGGCGTGACAGTGAACACCGTGGTGAGATCAAAAGAGCTGTGTGAGGATATTGAAAACAACTGCCAACATGCCCAGGTCTGGCTGTCCAAGCAAGTTCACCCTGAGAACAGACCGCAAAATGCTAAAAGAAGTCTCCAAAAACCCTAAAATGTCATCACGGGACCTACAGCAGGCTCTTGCTACTGTTGATGTGAAAGGTGCATGCCTCTTCAATCAGAAGGAGACTGCACAAGTTTAACTTACATGGGAGGTGTGCAACGAGGAAACCTTTGCTCTCTAAGAGAAACATAAAGGCCAGAGTGAAGTTTGCCAGAGAGAATGTAGACAGAGACCAGGACTTCTGGAATAAAGTTCTTTGGACAGATGAGTCTAAAATTGAATTATTTGGACACTAGAACAGAGTACATGTTTGGCGTACACCAAATATAGCATTCCAGGAAATGAACCTCATACCAACTGTGAAGCATGGAGGTAGAAGTGTCATGGTTTGGGGATGCTTTGCTGCAGCAGGACCTGGCCAGCTCAAAATCATAGAATCCACCATGAATTGTACCTTGTATCAGAGTGTGCTTGAGGACCACGTGAGACCACCTGTAAAACAATTAAAGCTGAAGCGGAACTGGTCCCTGCAACATCACAATGACCCAAAACATACCAGTAAATCTACCATGTACTTGCTAAAAACTAAGAAATGGAGAGTCCTGGAATGGCCGAGTCAAAGCCCAGATCTTAATCCCACTGAGATGCTGTGGGGTGACTTGAAACGGGCTGTACATGCAAGAAACCCCTCAAACATCTCAGAGCTGAAAGAATTCTGCTTTGAGGAGTGGGGCAAACTTTCTTCAGACCAATATCAGAGACTGGTAGATGGCTACAAGAAGTGTCTCACTGAAGTTATTTCAGCCAAAAGGGGTAACACTAGCTATTAGGTTGGTAGGGTGTCACAACCTTTTCCTCAGTTAGAATATGCATTTTTGTTGATATCTTTTGTGAAATGTGAATTTGTGAACTTGTTGCAAGGGGTCAAAGTTAACATTCCAGTTGCACTATGGTTGATAGCTAGATGGATAGACATACTTTGTTGATCTCAAACTGGGAAATTGCAGTGTAACAGCATCATGACACAGACAACCCAACCAACAGAAATACACACAGCATAATCGAAAAGAAGTTACCCAGGGAAGTAAAGTAAAATGTTAAATTTACTATTAATTCAACTTTATTTTATATATATAGCGCCATTTCACAACAACAGTCATCTCATAGCACTTTCAACTGTAGGGGGGGACCCCCACAGTTGCAGAAAGACCCCAGCAATCAGGCGATCCCCTGTGAGCAAGCACTTGGCGACGGTGGAGAGGAAAAACTCCCTTTTAACAGGAAGAAACCTCTAGCACAGGGGTCACCAACGCGGTGCCCGTGGGCACCAAGTCGCCCGCAAGGACCACATGAGTCGCCCGCAGGCCTGTTCTAAAAATAGCACAACTCGCAAGTGAGCTGCGTCTAAGATGTAACTTTTTTCTGCTGCTATTTTTTAAAATCACACTTGCATTTATATAGATTTTAAAATGACAATGTCTTAAAAATAAAAAAAAATGAAAATATGTTTATTATACGTGAAGTTAACCACTTACACTCCGTTGTTCCGCGGGCGGGCAAGTCTCTGCGTCCTAGGACGCACGAGGGCGCACAAGAGCGCACTAGTGCGCGCGCGGACGCATGACGCATGATATACTGATGATGGTGCAGATGGAGATGGTGCTGGCCTCCAAGCGCCACTGGGAAAAAAATCTGCAAACACAGCCGCGAACAGATTAGTTCATCTGATTGACCTCTCATTCGACTAATAAGAGCCTTGAATTGGGTTTCTGAAACCTTGACGAACCAATGAATGAAAACCTAGGAAGGAGGACCCGCCTCCCAACGCTTTGAATGCAGTGAGCCAATTGAAGCAGAGAACTTCGTGAGCTGTTTTTTTTTAAGGCTGGGTGAAGACTGACTGCTGGAGCGGATCAAAAAAGGACACAGGAAGAGCTCCACAGACCCAGCAGCATGGAGACCATCCACAAATGCAACCTGTGTGACAGGGAGTGCCATTCGTGGATCGGCATGTTCGGCCCCAGGCGGTGCTTATTTTGTATTGGTTCCAGCAGAGTAGACGTTATGATTTCTTCCATGGTCATTATAGACCGACGGAGGCTGACGACGAAGGCTGAGTGACACACACGCCTTCGCCAGTCTTTTTTTAATTACTACTGTTATTTGTTTTGAAAAATTGTTTGCCAAAAACCGCAATCATGGAAGCACAAAACCGCAATAATGGAATTATGTTTTGATGGAGTCGCGAGACCAGAACCAGAGCGGACCAGCGTCGCGTTCGTCTGACAATGAGGAGACAAGTTCGCCCAGACTCCGCTGTGAAGAGGTAAGGTGTTATAAGCTAAATTATTCTCTATCCCTGAAAATTGTAATCCAAAATGACTTTTGACCGATCAGTAAATTACAGCTGTGCGGTTCACGAAGTCTGAAGTTCATGCGCCGCGGTACAAGGGGTTGCTTGCAGTGTACAGGCTGTGAACGCCCCACCCCCACCCCCGCTATTCTTCTGCAGCGAGGGGGGGGGAGCTGCGGTGACTGCACTGCTGTCCTACATCACCACATAAGGCTAAGCCGTTGTGTAGCGATGGCTAAAGTCCATCCTCTGTAGCGAGCGGGGGGGGGGACAACCCCCCCCACACACACACACAGTAGCAAGGGGGGGGGGGGCCGCTGTGACAGCGTTGCTGTGGAAACATGCAACGAGTGTAATCTGTCATGTAGCGAGGGCCGAACTCTGTCCTTGATAGCGGGGGGGGGGGACGACCCCCCCCCCCACACACACACACACAGACACAGCCCTGAGTGTGACCTTTCCTTTGAGCCTAAAATGAAGATTCTACATTGAATTATTCAAAAGTTTTTCCAAACTCTGCCATTTGGCACAATTTGGCACAGTTCCAAAACGCCTGGGAACAGCCTGAGAACAAAGCTGTGTAAAATATTCATTTTTTGTGGTATTGTTACCAAATTTTGATCTCAGCTGGATAACACTTGGTTCTACATTTCTGTTGCATTTTCCAGCCGGATCGGACAGCTGTGTATTATTTACAAGCATTTGTATCCAAAAAAAACACTGTGTCCAAATTTTTTTTCTTCAAGTTCAGTATGTTTAGATGACTGTAACTCAGTGGCCGGAGCACATAGAGAGATTATGTTTTTTTTGCCAAAAAATTCAAAGTGTTTTCTTTTAAATGAGACCAACCCCATGAAGATGCTGCAAAGGGTTGAAGAACAGCTTTCGATTTACTTTGGGCACGTTATTTTTTGGCATTTTTAGGAAAATTGCCCGGAGTGCAAGTGGTTAAGGTGAACTCTGACCTAGTTCAAAGGTCAGTATTGTGCGCATGACAAAACCTTCTCACTTTTGGAGAGTAAACTAGCGGCCAGTGAAGATGGTGAGCGGAGTGCAGTTTCCTAGCCCAAAAACATGGCAAAAAAAAGACAGAAAATTTATCATTTTCAAAGTGAGCGGAAGGAAGAGTTCTTTTTTACTACCGTGAAAGGGAGCTACGTGTGTTTCATTTGCGGGGCGACTGTGGCGATGGCGAAGCGGCCACTATGTGGAGCGACACTTCACTACGCGTCATGAAACTGCTGCCCACTCTCAGTGCTTGTTTAGCTTCTTCTCGTGAAAGGACAGTGCTGGTTATTAATCAAGCAGGATTCTTGGCAAGAACTGTATGGATATAATTCCAGTGAAGAAGAACACACAAAAGTGTGTTTATTAAATGTAACAGATTTTGAACAGAATTGCAGCAGATTTGTTCAGTTAAAAATGTGATAAGATTTATTTAATATGAAAGTTGATTTTTCTTAAATGTTGCATAACTTTTTCAAACATGGTTCGACATAGTTCATGAATTAAAAGGGTTTAGTTTTTTATGGTTAAAAGGGACTGGTGAAAACTGGACATTTTTTTTAATGAAATGTAGAAGTGATCATCTGAACAATTGATGAGATTAATAAAAATGAAGTGTTGAATATTGATATTGTCTGTTACCCACTCTGTTATTGATAATTATTTATTTATGTGTGTGTATATATATATATATATATACAGTATATATATACTGTATATATATATACACACACTACCGTTCAAAAGTTTGGGGTCGCCGAGACAATTATTTTGTGTTTTCCATGAAAACTCACACTTATTTACCACCATGAGTTGTAAAATGAATAGAAAATATAGTCAAGACATTGACAAGGTTAGAAATAATGATTTGTATTTGAAATAATATTTTTTCCAGATACTCAACCTGCTCAAAGGAAGGTCAGTTTTATAGCTTCTCTAACCAGCTAAACTGTTTTCAGCTGTGCTAACATGATTGCACAAGGGTTTTCTAATCATCCATTAGCCTTCTGACGCAATGAGCAAACACATTGTACCATTAGAACACTGGAGTGATAGTTGCTGGAAATGGGCCTCTATACACCTATGTAGATACTGCGCCAAAAACCAGACATTTGCAGCTAGAATAGTCATTTACCACATTAGCAATGTATATTAGATATTAGAGTGTATTTCTGATAAGTTTAAAGTTATCTTCATTGAAAAAAAACAGTGCTTTTCTTTCAAAAATAAGGAAATTTCTAAGTGACCCCAAACTTTTGAACAGTAGTGTGTATATATGTGTATATATATATATATATATATACACAATTTGTTATTTTAGAGGAGTGTGTCAAGCTGGTGCCCTTCACATGACTCGATACCCATGAAGTAGCTCTTGGTTTCAAAAAGGTTGGTGACTCCTGCTCGAGCAGAACCAGGCTCAGGGAGGGGCAGTCATCTGCTGCGACTGGCTGGAGGGCGAGGGGATAGAGAAGATGAAATTGCATTGCTACATTGCTGCTATTGATGCATTGCTACATGGTACTCCAGCTGCAGTATGTCAGACAAAAAAGCCCTTTATAGGATAGTTAAGGGAGCTGAGAGGGTAATTGGAGTCTCCCTCCCCTCTGTCCAAGAACTTTTTCAGAACCGTTGTAGGAGCAGGGCACTGAACATTGCCAAGGACCGTTCTCACCCTCTGCATAAACACTTTGAACTTTTGCCATCTGGCAAACGATTCCGAAGCATCAGAGGCAGAACCACCAGACTGATCAACAGTTTCCTTCCACAAGCTGTTAGGATGCTGAACAGCTGATCCGGAATCTCTAATATACACTACCGCACCTACGGACATTATGTACATTATTTGTATATTATGGTTAGTTAGTTTTTTTCAAGTATGTCTCAGGGATGTGTGAATGGATGTGGTGGGGTGGGGGGTGAAGATATGTGTGAGTGTGTCTTAAATCCTGTTCTTTTACTTATATGGATGCCGAGAGAAACATAATTTCATCTTGCCTGCACTACAGTTGTATGTACAGCAATATGACAATAAAGGTTGATTTGATTTGAAAAGAACAGACATGTAGAGAGCAAACAGCACTGTGGGGACTCAGTCTATGGGAGAGAACAAACAGATGTTAATGACCAGCAAAAAAAATATTTCATTGAGAGTGAAGAAAGGAGTGAGGCCCAGTGCATTATTGGAGGTCCCCCGGTTGACTAAACCCATTAGCAGCATAACTAAGAGAGGGTTCAGAAACACATGATCCCTCCCTAATTGTAGGCTATATCAAAAAGGAAGGTTCTAACCCTATTCTTAAAAACAGAGATCGAGTCCAACTCCCGAATCCAGATTGGCAGCTGGTTCCACAGGAGAGGAGCTTGATAACTGAAGGCTCTGCCTCCCATTGTACTTTTGGAGATTCTAGGTATTACAAGTAATCCTGCATTTTGGGAGCGTAGTGCTCTGTTAGGATAATACAGTAGTATCAGATCTTTTAAATAAAAAGGAGCCTGAGTGTTTAGAGCTTTGTAAGTAAGAAGAAGGATTTTAAACTTAATTCTAAACTCTATGGGAAGCCAATGAAGGAAGGCCAGAACCGGAGAGATATGAGCTTTCTTTCTAGTACCTGTTAAAACTCTTGCTGCAGCATTTTGGATCAGCTGAAGACTTTTTAAAGATGTTTTAGGGCAGCCTGATAATAAAGAATTACAATAATCTAATCTCGAGCTAACAAAAGCGTGAATCATTTTCTCAGCATCACTCTGAGACGAGATGCTCCTAATCTTGGCAATATTACGCAAATGATAGAAGGCAGTCTTAGAAACAAATTTAATATGTGAATTGAAGGACAGATCTTGATCAAAAATAATTCCAAGGTTCCTCACAGAGCTATTAAGAGAAAGAGTAACTGCATCCAAACTGAAAGTTTGATTTGGAAAGGTATTTCTAAGGTTTTTTGGACCAACAAGAATGACTTCAGTCTTATCTGAATTTAATAGAAGGAAATTACAAGTCATCCAAGCTTTGATTTCCTTAAGACAGGCTTCCAACTTGGCTAATTGATTACTATCATCTGGCTTCATTGACAGGTATAATTGTGTATCATCTGCATAACAATGAAAATGTATAAAGTGCTTTCTAATAATGTTGCCTAACGGAAGCATATATAAACTAAAAAGAGTAGGGCCTAGCACAGATCCCTGTGGAACTCCATGACTAAGCTTTGAGTTGAAAGAAAACTCATTATTTACATGAACAAACTGGAACCTATCAGATAAATAAGATCTAAACCACTGCAACGAAGTTCCATTAAGTCCAACATAGTGTTCTAATCTACAGTATCAAGTAGAATATTATGATCGATAGTATCAAAAGCTGCACAAAGGTCTAAAAGGACAAGTACAGAAACCAGTCCATTATCAGATGCGATGAGGAGGTCGTTAGTGACCTTCGCTAAGGCTGTTTCAGTACTATGATGGATTCTAAACCCAGATTGAAACTCTTCAAGTAAACCATTTCCCTGCAGGTGGTCAAATAATTGCGTAGCAACAACTCTTTCTAAGATTTTTGAAATGAAAGGGAGATTAGAGATTGGTCTATACAGTGGGGCAAAAAAGTATTTAGTCAGCCACCAATCGTGCAAGTTCTCCCACTTAAAAGATGAGAGAGGTCTCCAATTTTCATCATAGGTATACCTCAACTATGAGAGACAAAATGAGAAAAAAAAATCCAGAAAATCACATTGAAGGATTTTTAATGAATTAATTGGTAAATTCCTCAGTAAAATAAGTATTTGGTCACCTACAAACAAGATTTCTGGCTCTCACAGACCTGTAACTTCTTCTTTAAGAGGGTCCTCTGTCCTCCACTCGTTACCTGTATTAATGGCACCTGTTTGAACTCATTATCAGTATAAGACACACCTGTCCACAACCTCAAACAGTCAGATTCCAAACTCCACTATGGCCAAGACCAAAGAGCTGTCAAAGGACACCAGAAACAAAATTGTAGACTTGCACCAGGCTGGGAAGACTGAATCTGCAATAGGTAAGCAGCTTGGCGTGAAGAAATCAACTGTGGGAGCAATTATTAGAAAATGGAAGACATGCAAGACCACTGATAATCTCCCTTGATCTGGGGCTCCATGCAAGATCTCACCCCGTGGGGTCAAAATTATCATGAGAACGGTGAGCAAAAATCCCAGAACCACATGGGGGGACCTAGTGAATGACCTGCAGAGAGCTGGGACCAAAGTAACAAAGGCTACATCAGAGACACACTACGCTGCCAGGGACTCAAATCCTGCAGTGCCAGACGTGTCCCCCTGCTTAAGCCAGCACATGTCCAGGCCCATCTGAAGTTTGCTAGAGAGCATTTGGATGATCCAGAAGAGGACTGGGAGAATGTTATATGGTCAGATGAAACCAAAATAGAACTTTTTGGTAAAAACTCCACTTGTTGTGTTTGGAGGAGAAAGAACATCATACCTACTGTGAAGCATGGGGGGTGGAAACATCATACTTTGGGGCTGTTTTTCTGCAAAGGGACCAGGACGACTGATCTGTGTAAAGGAAAGAATGAATGGGGCCATGTATCGTGAGATTTTGAGTGAAAACCTCCTTCCACCAGCAAGGGCATTGAAGATGAAACGTGACTGGGTCTTTCAGCATGACAATGATCCCAAACACACCGCCCGGGCAACGAAGGAGTGGCTTCGTAAGAAGCATTTCAAGGTCCTGGAGTGGCCTAGCCAATCTCCAGATCTCAACCCCATAGAAAATCTTTGGAGGGAGTTGAAAGTCTGTGTTGCCCAGCAACAGCCCCAAAACATCACTGCTCTAGAGGAGATCTGCATGGAGGAATGGGCCAAAATACCAGCAACAGTGTGTGAAAACCTTGTGAAGACTTACAGAAAACGTTTGACCTCTGTCATTGCCAACAAAGGGTATATAACAAAGTATTGAGATGAACTTTTGTTATTGACCAAATACTTATTTTACCGAGGAATTTACCAATTAATTCATTAAAAATCCTTCAATGTGATTTTCTTTATTTTTTTTTCTTATTTTGTCTCTCATAGTTGAGGTATACCTATGATGAAAATTGGAGACCTCTCTCACCTTTTAAGTGGGAGAATTTGCACAATTGGTGGCTGACTAAATACTTTTTTACCCCACTGTAGTTAGCTAAAGCTCCTGGATCTAGCATTGGCTTTTTGAGTAAGGGCTTAATTACAGCCGTTTTAAAAGCCTGTGGTACATGGCCTAAAGTTAATGAAGAATTGATTATATGAAGAATAAAGCTACCAATAAGTGGGAAGTCTTCTTTAAATAACCTGGTAGGAATAGGGTCTAAAAGACAAGTTGAAGGTTTGGATGAGGAAACTATTTTGTCTAACTCACAAAGGTCGATTGGAGTAAACTCATCAAGACAGACATCAGTTGAAGGAGTTGTAGTAGTTACTGTATCTAAATTAACTGTGGGAAGAATCTGATTGATTTTATCTCTGATGGATGAAATTTTATGATTGAAAAAGTTCATAAAGTCCTGACTAGTAAGCTCTAATGGAATGCTAGGATTGACAGAGTCCTGACTCTTTGTCAGCCTGACTACAGTACTGAAAAGAAACCTGTGATTATTCTTGTTCTCTTCTATTAATGCAGAGTAATAACTCGTTTTAGCTTTTCTAAGAGATTTTTTAATAAATTAAAAGAAGATTTCTCCAAGCTAAATAGATTTCATCTAAATTAGTGGAGCACCATTTTCTTTCTAACTGACGAGTCTTCTGTTTTAAGGTACGAGTTTCTGTGTTGAACCAAGGAGTTAGAAATCTCTGATTAGACTTTTTCTTATTTAAGGTGGCCACCAAGTCTAGAGTCTGATTCAGAGAAGCTGTAACACTATCTACCATGCTATCAATTACAGAAGGAGCAAGCTGTCTATGGCTTGTTTCCGTTGTGTTGACACATGGCATAAATAGTAAATAGTAAAATCAATAGTATTATCAATAGTATTAGTAAAATCAAAGGTTAACAGACAATGGTCTGTTAACTTTTTTTTTTTTTTTTTTCTGGTGACAAGCCACCGGCTGCTGGTCGCTGCGTGCGCGAGCGCCCTAAACCTACATGTTTTTGGTATGCGGGAGGAAACCGGAGAAATCCCGGAGTAAACCCACGCAATAAAACAATAAAACCTTTACAATAAAACAAGTAAAGCTAGGGCAACCAAACTTTCTACACAGGTTCACCCTGTGATCCTGAAGTGTGACTATGGTTTTGGAATCACAAGGTCAAAGGTCAACATCAAAATGGCTTATAAACTATATCTCAACAACAAAGAAAGCTAGTCTCACCAATCTTGTTGCATAGGTTCACATTTGGATCCTGAGCTCTGACTATGGGTTTGGGATCATAGGATAACATTAACATTTTCTAGGCCTTATTACTAGCTAGGGTCACCAAACTTGGTACACAGGTTCACTCTGAGGCCATGACCTCTGACTGTAGGTTTGGAGACAAAAGGTCAAATGTCAAGATTGACTCTCCTTCTGCTCTCTTAATGTAGAACATGTAAAGCTCTCTAGGGTCACCAAACTTGCTACACAGGTTCACCTCTGGATCCTGCCCTACAAGTATGGGTTGTATACTTTGTTGTATATTTGTGGATGATGGTTTTATCATAATTTGATTCTGCCACAGTAATTACATTGAAAAGTTGAAAACTGCTCTCTGTGAGTAAGTATTGGGATCTTCAAAGAAAATGGAGGTGGGGGATATTGTACTGGCCTCAGAGTGCTCTTGTTCAATGATGATTTTATTTATTATGGGGGAAAAAGCCACCCAAACCTGTTTGTTTGATGATTTGAAATATTTAAATATGACAAATATACAAAAATATAAAAATCAGGAGGCTGCAAATACTTTTTTCACAGTGCTGTATGTTCACAGCCTCTTTTTATGTCTGTTGCTACAGGACCATGGAAGGAAAAATGAAGTGAAACCTCAGCAGCTTCAGGAGGATGAAGATCTTCCAACCACAACAAACAAAGCAAAATCACACCGTAACAAGAGTGGAAAAAGAAGACAGAGAAAACGCCACACTGTGAATAAACCGTACTTTTGTGAAGAATGTGGGAGAGGTTTCACATGGTTGGATCACTTAAAAAAACATAAAGTTATCCACAGTGGAGTTAAACAGTTTGAATGTGAAAAGTGTGGAAAGGCCTTTACTCAGATGAGTTCCTTAAAAAGACATGAACTCATCCACACTGGCATTAAACAGTTTGTGTGTGATCAGTGTGGAAGGGCCTTTACTCAGATGGGTCACTTAACAACACATGAAGTCATCCATACTGGAGTAAAACAGTTTGAATGTGAACAGTGTGGAAAGGCCTTTACTCAGATGAGTTCCTTAAGAAGACATGAACTTACCCACAGTGGAGTTAAAAAGTTCGTGTGTGGTCCATGTGGAAAGGCCTTTACTCACATGAATTCCTTAAGAATACATGACCTCATTCACACTGGAGTTAAACGGTTTGTGTGTGGTCAGTGTGGAAAGGCCTTTACTCACATGAATTCCTTAAGAATACATGAACTTATTCACACTGGAGTTAAACAGTTTGTGTGTGGTCAGTGTGGAAAGGCCTTTACTCATATGAGTTCCTTAAGAACACATGAAGTCATCCACAGTGGAGTTAAACAGTTTGTGTGTGGTCAGTGTGGAAAGGCCTTTACACTGATGAAATACTTAAGAATACATGAACTCATCCACTCTGGAGTTAAACAGTTTGTGTGTGGTCAGTGTGGAAAGGCCTTTACTCAAATGAATTCCTTGAGAACACATGAAGTCATCCACAGTGGAGTTAAACAGTTTGTGTGTGGTCAGTGTGGAAAGGCTTTTACTCAGATGAGTTCCTTAAGAAGACATGAACTCATCCACACTGGCGTTAAACAGTTTGTGTCTGGTCATTGTGGAAAAGCCTTTACTCCAAAGAGTAACTGATAGAAAAATTCCATATTGTCAACATTATTATTATTAAGGTGTATATTGCCTTTCCTATGCCATGTTTTATGTTTATATGTGCATTCTATGTAGGATAAGTTCATATGTTCCTTTATATTATTCTTTCATATTATATGTCTGATATATTCTTGGTATGTTTCTGTGAGCAATTATTGGCCTTCAGAGGATGTGTGCAAGCGCTGAGACTGGGGGTCAGTACAAGCGTAAAAGATGACCTAAGCTACACTGATAATCTCTTTGACATGCCCTGCTCTTCTGTGTCCGGGGAATGTGCTGAAACTCCCAGTTTGTGTAAATTAGATGTATAGACACTCTGTCTCTGAGATGTCTGTGGCGTCTCTTTCTTTGTTTACCCATAGTTATAAATACCAACCTTAGAGAATGGATGTTCAGAGATTCTGTGTTGGTGTGCTGAAGGCGACTCTCTGTAATCTCTCCCTCAAATGTCCATTGAGGTTCAACTTTTATTTTCTTTTTATTTGTTTTATTATTTTTATAATAAATGTACCTAAATCCAATATTTCGCCTGATCTTTGACTTTGAATAATTTATGCTCAAAATTATTCTAACAGAAACGTAAGAAGACATGAACTCACCCACACTTAAACAGGTCGTATGTGGTCAATGTGGAAAGGCCTTTTCTCAAATTAGTTCCTTAAGAACACATTAACTCATCCATACTGGAGTAAAACAGTTTGTGTGTGGTCAGTGTGGAAAGGCCTTTTCTCAGATGAGCCCCTGAAGATCACATGAACTCGTCCACACTGGAGTTAAACACTTTGTATGTGGTCAGTGTTGAAACTCTGAGTCACTTAAAGGGATCATTGACTGATAAATGATGTGTTTGTAGGTTTTAACTTTCTCAATTGTATTAACTGGTCACATAATTAACCAAAAATCTTCCAATCAGTCAACAATCTGAAAAAAGGTGCGCTGCCTTTATCTCATTTTTTTTTTTTTTTTTCGTCAGAGAAACTCCCAAAAATGTTTTTTGACTCTTCCAGGTAAGTTTCCTATATCAAGTCTTGAAAAAAGCCCACCCACTGCCATCTGAAAGACCCACCCACTGCTCTATTATTGGCCCGCCTAGCTGTCTGTCATGTAGATCGAAGTGGTGGCTAAAGATAGCCTATTAGCCCCTGAGCTGTTAGCCCATGAGCAAACACTGCCCCCAGGACAATCGCTGTAAGCACGGCATATATTATTTTCTTCAGATCTTAGTCACCCTCCAAACTACAAAATGATCACCTTGTGTACAAAAGTTTAAGAAATAAAGTGGTACATGAGCTGCGAAAATCAAAAATATCTTATTACAATAAACTGATAGATCATGCAAAGGGTAACAACAGTTCCCTATGGAGGCATTTAAATAACTTAACTAATAAAAAAAACGATCAGAAGGGGGTAAAGGAACTTAGAATCAATGGCAAGACCGTCAGTGACAAGGCTACTTTGGCAAATGAATTTAATTCACACTTTGTGGGCTCTGTGGAAGACTTAACAAAAATTTTTGTGTTGCCAAATGTGCTCAACAACACAAATTCCATACTCCCAACAGATACTTTTCACATCGATGAGGTAAATGAGAAGTTAATTGCTGGTATTGTTAAAACACTGTCAAACTCAAAAACTAGTGATATCTACAATATGAGCACCTCCTTTCTCAAAATGCACAGCAAAATATTAATCAAACCACTGACTCATCTCATTAATCTCTCCATTAGGTCTAGTACATTTCCATCTGGCTGGAAAAAAGCTGTCGTCATACCAGTTCATAAATCAGGCAGTAAAGACGATATATGCAATTACCGCCCAATCTCTATCTTACCAGTCCTATCTAAGGTTCTTGAAAAAGTTGTAGCTACACAGCTGATAGACTACTTACAAGACAGTCAACTTCTTCATCCACATCAATTTGGTTTTAGACCAGGATACTCAACAGAAACAGCAAATTGTTGCCTTATTGAAAACGTCAAACAGTCCTTGGACAGGGGTAATGTGGTAGGAGCTGTTTTTCTAGATCTCAAAAAGGCTTTCGATACTGTAAACCACAGTTTGCTTTTATCCAAAATGGTATCTTTTAACTTCTCCCCAAATACATTAGAATGGTTTGCATCTTATCTCCAGAATAGAGAACAGTGTGTAAAAGTTCACCAGGATAAATCCTCATTTTTAAACAACCGCATGGGTATCCCACAAGGGTCCATTCTTGGTCCTTTACTTTTCAGCATTTTTATTAATGACTTGCCGTTACACTGCTCAGCTGCAACATGCCAACTTTATGCAGATGATGCAGTTATTTACACAGCTGCCAAGACTCCAGCACAGGCTGCAGATGTACTGTCTACAAGTATGGTTGATGTCCAAGAGTGGCTCCTCAAGAACCATCTATTGCTGAACCTTCAGAAAACAGTCTCAATGTGCTTTTCAATCAAAAAATGTAACCTGCAACATTTTAAAGTTAATATACATGATCATGACATCAGTTTAGCTACAGAATTCAAATACCT
Source organism: Pholidichthys leucotaenia (assembly GCA_020510985.1). NCBI lineage: Eukaryota > Metazoa > Chordata > Actinopteri > Cichliformes > Pholidichthyidae > Pholidichthys > Pholidichthys leucotaenia. Next base: position 288,418,627 of record CM035844.1, on the reverse strand, counting down.
TGGCATTGTACTAGATCCTCAACTCAAATTTAATCTTCATATAAAGAAAATTTCAAAAACAGTAAAAAAAAATCTGAACTGCTTTAAATTAATTAGATATTACATACCTTACGAAGCAGCTGCACTGTATATGCATTCTATGGTTTTTTCTCATATATCATACTGTTTGACAGTCTGGGCTCAAGCAGCCCCTTCCACAATAAGACATATAGGTTCATTATATAATCAAACCCTAAAAATCTTGGACAAAAAGCCCATTAGGTGGCATCACTGTAATGTTTTAAAAAAATACAACCTATTGAGTTTTGAGAGCTTCATTGACCTCTGTCTTCTGAAATTAACGTTCAAATGTTTCCATAAATCAGCACCCGAGCCACTTGCTGGTTTCGTCCAAAGACAGGACAGCAGCAGAGCCACCAGGAGTTCTGTTAACAATAACTGTAAAATATTCCACCGCAGAACCACATTTGGACAAACAGCTTTCTCTATAAAGGGCAGTCACATCTGGAACACAATGCCAAATGAAATTAAAATAATAACGGACTTTAAAACATTCACTAAAAATGTTAAAAACTGGCTGAAAAATAAACAAGAATGTACTCATGTATGAATTATTTGTCTGCAAAGTGAGAGTGAATGAAGGGAAGGAATAAATGTGTTTGTTTATAGTGAGTGACGGAGGGAGGAAGGCCTGAAATAGGCAAATGTGAGTTATGTTATATGTGTTAAATGTGAGTCAGGCTGTTATATTTGTGTATTTATAATATTTATGTTAAAGGTGAGTCAGGCTGTTATATTTGTGTATTTATAATATTTATAATATTTATAATTGTGTATTTATAATTTTTCTGCATTGATGTATGTGGTTATTGTGTATATTTTTATCTTGATTCTTTTTTCTAAAGCCCATCCAGGGACAAGAGTTGCAAATTAGCTAATAGCTATACACTCTATGTGCAACACATCAGATTGATTGTCTTTGATTAATTGTCTATGTTTATTGCACTGTCCCTGTCAAATAAACTAATCTACTACTACCTAATAGCCATCCCTGTTACCACCCGGTTTACTCTGGCCCATCTCCGAGTAGTTTCATTGTGATTCCATGGCATATCGCCCACCACGGCACACCAGTCGTTTTTATGGCCCGGGACCAGGGCTACTGGCTGGTGTTAGGCCGAGAACTCCCCTGGATTGGGTGGGGGAGTTATTGGCATAACACTGGTATGTGCAATCTGCCGCAGAATCACAACAAAACCACTCAGAGATGGGCTGCAATGACACGAGGCACACCGGCGAACCAGGTTATAACGGGGATGGCTTTTAGGGTGACTAAGATCTGAAGAAAATAGCAATATAAGCCATGCTTACAGCCAGCATCCTGGTTCCAGTGTTAGCTTGTGGGCTAATGGCTCAGAAACTCATACGCTAACTTTAGCCTTTAGCTGGCCGTGCGAGCCACAAGCCAGTACAGGTGATTGGCCCTGGAATCACGATGAAACCTCTGGCTCTCTGCAATCAAAATTTCCTGGGACCAGATGCTGCTGGCTCTCACGCCCAGTAACCTCACCATCCTCTGTGGATTCACTCTGCTCTCACAGGCAGCATAATCACTCCAGCTTTCAGCTGGCTGTGACAGCAGAGCAGAGTCCCACAAAGCCACACTGCCCTTTGAGATCCCTTGGCTTGGTAGCTCACCTAGGGTTGTGGCAATTGTCCAGCACACGGTACTAGGGATTTATTGTGCAATCACAGCAAAATTTATTGGGAGATAGTCCAGACTGACGTGAGATACACCCATCGACTTTGGATCAGTGAACCAGAGCGCTGCTCAACCGAGCTGAGAAGCTAGAAGCTAGTCACCTATAATGGCTAACTGACGTAAGAGGGAGGGCAGAGTTGAAATGGTAAAGGATGGTTCTTAAAGTGACAGACCTTAAAAGTGTCTGTGACACGATGTAGGAAGTATGGCTTAATATTCAGTATGAATTTATCTTCAATCGTTCACATAGTTGGTTCTGTTGACTTAGAACGCTAAATAAGTGTAAAAATATTTCTAAGTGAATTTAAATTTTGCACCTTGTTGCAGTAAAGCGATATCCGGAGACTCGCCTCGTTTCCGGATATGACGTCATGAGAGGAGTTTAATCTCAGCTGATCCATGTGCAATCAACAAGCTGTTTAGCTTCTCTATCGGCGAAGAAATGCCAAAATGTTGCATGGCGGCTGGGTGTTCTAATTGCCCCAGTGAACATATAAGCCTGTTTGCATTCCCAACAGATCCCGATCTTCTTAGAAAATGAGCAAAGCAAGTACAGAGAGCAAGGGACAAATGGCATCCAACACCATCTTCTGTACTCTGTAGCGATCATTTCACTGCAGACTAGTTTTGAGGAGGCGCCTGCTACACAGGAATCTTTAGGCATGAAAATTCTTTATAAACGAGTTCTAAAACCAGCTGCCATACCTACAGTTTTTAAACAAAAACCCACAGCTTAAGACAATATCAGCATATCAAAACAGCGCAGAGAAGCAACATTGTCAAAACTCACCCAGAAAAGAGTAAGTCCCTTTGTTTATGTTTTAGAGTATTGTGACGTTTGCAAGGGTTCACACAAAGACAATGGAGCAGATGGCTCTGATCAACCAGATTTATTTTCACACACCCCGACCCCCAACCTGCCTCTGTGCTACAGAGTGGAGGGGAGGTCATTCTCACAGACCCCTGTTTCAATCATGGTTACACACACAGATACATCTTGCCCTAATCCTGCTAAACACTGCTGGGTCATCATAATGCAGTTATAATGACACAGCAGTATAACTCAGAAATAACACATTTAACACACACATAACGTTTTCATCTGGCAAAGCATGCTGGGAAATTCACTTAACATGGCCCCAACGTTACACTGCCCCCCCCCCCCCGGACTGGTTTCTGTCCCCAGAAAAATTAAAGTCCAATTTAAAAGTCCAATACAAACTCATCCAGATGTCGGGGCGGTCTTCGGCGCCGGCGGCCAACACGTACAGGCCCCCTAGTGTCCATCTGGGTCTCGGTCGGGGTATCGGGCCGGGATGGAAGCTCCGGTTCGTCCACCAGCGGTGCAGATGGCCGATACGGGGCGAGACGGTCACGATGAAGGACCACAACCCGGTCCCTTTTTCTAAGCCTCACCCTGTACACCACATCTGACAGTCTCTCCAGGACCACGCATGGCCCCGACCAATGGCTCGCCAGCTTCGGTGATCGTCCTCTCTTCCTCTCAGGGCAGAAAACCCAGACTCGATCTCCCGGTGCAAAGTCCCTCCCCTGGCAGCGGGAGTCATACGCTCGCTTCTGCCGACCCCCTGCCGCTGCCAGGGCCTCTCGAGCCAGCTCGTGCACCGTGTGGAGACGTTCTTTCAAACAAAAAAAATAATCCAATCCGGGTCTTCCCTCCACCTCCGGCTCAGGGGGGCAACCGAATACCAAATCCACCGGTGTGCGCAGCTCGCGTCCAAACATGAGCGCCGCAGGGGTGCACCGGGTAGATTCCTGAGCTGCCGTCCGGTACGCCCACAAAACAAAAGGCAGGTGCAGGTCCCAGTCTCGCTGTCGCTGGTCCACTAGGATAGCGAGCTGGGTGGTGAGGGTCCGGTTGAATCGTTCGACCAGGCCGTCGCTCTGTGGATGCAGTGGGGTGGTCCGGGTCTTCCGGATGCCCAGCCGTTTCCAGACCTCTCCGAAGACCTCCGCCTCGAAGTTCCGACCCTGATCGCTGTGCAGCTCCTCCGGTGCGCCAAACCGACAGAACATTTCATCCACCAGCTTTGATGCCGTCGTAGCGGCGCTCTGATCCGGGACCGCGTACGCCTCTGGCCACTTAGTGAAATAATCCATCGCGACCAGCACGTAGCGGTTCCCCCGGTCCGTGGTCGGGAAAGGGCCCAGGATGTCCACTCCCACTCGCTCCATCGGTGCTCCCACCCGGTACTGCTGCAGGGGAGCGTGGGATCGCTGAGTTGGTCCCTTCTGAGCTGTGCATGTGTCGCAGCGATGAACGTGGAGCTCCACGTCCTGATGACAACCGGGCCAGTAGAACCGGGCCCGAAGGCGCTGCAGCGTCTTTGTCACTCCGAAGTGGCCCGCTCCTACCGCCCCATGAACCAGCTGGAGTACTTTGGGCCGGAGTCGACAAGGAACTAGCAGTTGCCAGACGTGCCGCTGCCCAGCTGGAGTGTGCCACTGTCGATACACCACGCCCTCGTAGCAGCGGAGGTTGGCCCACTGGGAGTGCAGGGCCTTAGTCTCTGGGTCCAGCGGTGACACAACCTCCCAGGCGGGCCGCTGTCCTGCGTCCAGCCACTGCCGAACCCGCGAAATGACCGGGTCTCTGTCCTGCTTGCTCTGCAGCTGCTGCGTGCCAAGAACTTCTGTGACGTCATCGCTGGGGAGAACTGCCTGATCATCTGAGGAGGGGCTGTGCGTTGCTGCGTTATTCCTGCTCGCAGCGGCTCGGAGAGCGGCAGCCCGTGGGGCGGTTTGGTCCCGATCTTCAGCCCGTTGGCAGTGACGACACTCCTCTGTCGCGCAGGGGCGCCGAGACAGCGCGTCAGCGTTGGCATGGAGGCGGCCTGCCCAATGCACAATCTGGAAATTATAATCCTGCAGTGCCTCCAGCCACCTCGCCAACTGTCCATCCGGTTCTTTGAAATTTAACAACCAGGTCAGGGAAGCGTGGTCCGTCCTGAGCTGGAACCTCCCACCGTACACATACGGGCGGAAGTGTCGCAGTCCTTGAATGACAGCCAGCAGCTCTCTGCGAGTCACACAGTAATTTCTCTCGGCTCTGCTGAGAGTGCGGCTGAAGTAAGCGACTGCCTGCTCTCCATGCTCTCCCTCCTGGGATAGCACCGCCCCGATGCCCTGGTTGCTGGCGTCCGTGTCCACGATGAAAGGGCAGTTCGGGTCGGGATACTGCAGGATGGGGGCTCTGATGAGCGCTGCGCGAAGCTGGGAGAAAGCAGCAGCACAGCTGTCACTCCACTGGAACGTGCGTCCTTTCTGCGTCAGCTGATGCAGCGGGCTGGCGATGGTGGCGAAGTCTTTCACAAACCTCCTATAATAGGAGGCCAATCCAAGAAAACTCCTCAGTTCTCCAACGTTCCGCGGCACTGGCCAGTCTCTCACTGTTGCCACTTTTTCCGGGTCGGTGGCGACCCCCGCTGCGCTGACGATGTGGCCCAAAAAGGTGGTCTCCCGCCGGAACAGGTGGCATTTCTTAGGGTGTAACCGTAGCCCCGCCTGTTGGATGGCTCCCAGCACCTCTCGGAGATTTGACAGGGCGCTGTCAAAATCAGCTGCATGCACCAGCAGGTCATCCAGGTAAACAACGCAGCGACTCCGGGGCACGTGAGCCAGCACTCGCTCCATCAAGCGCTCAAAGGTGGCCGGAGCGTTGCAGAGTCCAAACGGCATCACTTTAAACTGGTACAGTCCCTGCCCGATGGAGAAGGCTGTTTTCTGGCGGGCCTCAGGTGACAGCTCTACCTGCCAATAGCCGCTGCGTAGATCCAGCGAGCTGAACCAGCTGGAGCCGGCAATGTGGTCCAGTGCGTCATCGATGCGGGGCAGGGGGTAGGAATCTTTCCTGGTGGCGTCGTTCAGGCGTCGGTAATCCACACAGAACCGCCACGACCCGTCCTTCTTCTTGACCAGCACCACCGGCGCCGCCCAGGGGCTGCTGGAGGGCTCAATGACATCTGCCTCCAGCATTTCTTGCACTTTTTGTTCCGCCGCTGCCCGCCTTGAAAAGGGCAGCCGGCGTGGGTGGAGTCGAATCGGCCTGGCCTCACCGGTGTCGATCTCGTGCTGCACCAACCCGGTCCGGCCGCATTCCTCATCCTTCGCGGCGAAAACACCCATAAAACAGTCCAATAGCTCCCGCAGCTGGCGTCCCTGTTCCGGGTCCAGCCCGCTGCAGCTCCGCTGAAATAATTCCTCCACCGCCTGCTGCGTCTCTGCTGACACGTTGACCCCTCCCCTTGCTGTCCTTGTGTGCGTTCGTGCTCCCTCTGTCCGCGCTGGTGATGTCATCATGTCCAGTCCTCGCGGTGGCCTGCCTGGTCCGGTTTGTCTTGGCGATCCCTCGATCGCGCAGGCCCCCGTGTTCCTTCCCTGGGTTCTGCTGTGGAGCGTGATGGTCCGGTTTCCCAGCTGGAGGGACGGTCCCGCGGTGTCGATCTTGGCGTTCCAGGCTGTGAGCAGGTCTAGTCCAATAATACAGGGGTCTTGGATGTCAGCCAGCCAGAACGGGTGTCTTACGTTCTGACCGGCCACCCCCACCACCAAAACTCTCCGCCCCCCCAGTCTGGCGCGCTCACCGGTAGCCGTGGTGACGCAGCGCTTGGTGGGTTCCCACCCCCATGGGGCCGTCTTGTTTGTGCCCGGCAGCACACCGGGTCGAACCAGGGAGATTGTAGAGCCGGTGTCAATCAGGGCCCTGATCGACGTCTTCCCCAAGCTGCACTGTAGATAGATCCCTGGAGAGTGTCCAATTCGGCCCACGCGTGGTGCCGGCTCCTCGGGGGAAACATCTGCGGGAGGCGGCCTGTTCCCGTTCACGCCACCTCGCTCTAGTTTAACGCCGGCGAGGGGCGTTCTTCTCCGGGGATGTGCCGCCGTGGTCTGCCGTAATTCCTCCTCTTCCTCCTCGCTCTCCATCGTGGCCTGGAAGGTTCTCTGTCTGTGCGTTGGCGCTTCAACTGTGTGATTCATCAGCGGCTCCACCCGCTCTGCTTCTGCCACTGCAGTCTCCCAGTCGCTCGCGGCGTGGATCCGTACGTGGCTCTGGAGCTGGGCCGGGCGGAGACCTTGGATGAAGCTCCGGAGGGCGAGCTTCTCTACCGCCTCCGGTGCGAAATCCGGGTAGCTGCGCCGGGTTAGCAGCCGTATGTCTGCAGCATAGGTTCCTAGGCTTTCCTGGTTGCTTCTACGGCGGCGGGTCAGCTGTTCCTGGGCGTGCTCAGCGTCCACCATTCTCCCAAATCGTCTCTGGAGCGCCCCTTGTAGCGCTGGTCAGCTGTAGCGCTCCTCAGGCAGGAGATCAGAAAGCGTGCAGAGAGCTCTCCCTTCCAAGGCCAGCGCGACTTGCACGGCGGTTTCCTCTGGTGACCAGCCGTTCAGCGCAGCGGCCAGCTCGACCTGGGTCAGGTAGTCATCCAACGTGGCCTCGCCGTTGAAGCGGGGAATCTTGGCCCGCTGCCTAACAGATGGGATGGCCGCCTCCTGATCGATCGTCACTCTCGATCGCCGTGGGATCGCCAGCCCGTCCTGTCCTGAAAAGGGCGGAATGCGGGGCTGGTTTGCTCTGCTCTGCCCGCTCTGTCTTGAAAAAGACAGAAGGCGGGGTGCGCTGGCCCTGTCAGGTCCGCCGCCGCTTTGTTCGTCCCGGCTCCTGGCTCCCGGGGGTGGTGTCTCGGTCCCATCGTCCATCATCAGCTGAGCAATGAACTGCTCCAGCTGCTGGATCTCCATTCTGATCCTGGCATCCATCTGCTCCGTCCCACTCCTGACACCAGTGTGACGTTTGCAAGGGTTCACACAAAGACAATGGAGCAGATGGCTCTGATCAACCAGATTTATTTTCACACACCCCGACCCCCAACCTGCCTCTGTGCTACAGAGTGGAGGGGAGGTCATTCTCACAGACCCCTGTTTCAATCATGGTTACACACACAGATACATCTTGCCCTAATCCTGCTAAACACTGCTGGGTCATCATAATGCAGTTATAATGACACAGCAGTATAACTCAGAAATAACACATTTAACACACACATAACGTTTTCATCTGGCAAAGCATGCTGGGAAATTCACTTAACATGGCCCCAACGTTACAGTATGATAGAGGTGTGTGGACACATCAGATATGCAAAACAATTGGGGTGTTTAATTACAATCTCAAACTCAGAAACACATTATGGATATTTTATCTGTAGTCTTGTCATTAGTGTTGTTATTTCTTGAACCTGTATATATATATACTGTATATATATATACAGTATATATATATATATGAGTGGACAAAACTGTTGGTACCCCTCTGTTAATGAAAGAAAAACCCACAATGGTCACAGAAATAACTTGAATCTGACAAAAGTGGTAATAAATAAAAATTCTATGAAAATTAACCAGTGAAAATCAAACAATGCTTTTGAATTGTGGTTCAACAGAATTATCTTAAAAAACAAACTCATGAAACAGGCCTGGACAAAAATTATGGTACCCGTAACTTAATATTTTGTTGCACAACCTTTTGAAGCAATCAAACGATTTCTGTAACTGTCAATGAGACTTCTGCACCTCTCAGCAGGTATTTTGGCCCACTCCTCATGAGCAAACTGCTCCAGTTGTCTCAGGTTTGAAGGGTGCCTTCTCCAGACGGCATGTTTCAGCTCCTTCCGCAGATGTTCAATAGGATTTAGATCAGGGCTCATAGAAGGCCACTTTAGAATAGTCCAATGTTTGGCTCTTAGCCATTCTTGGGTGTTTTTAGCTGTGTGTTTTGGGTCATTATCCTAATAATAATAAGTTTATTTATAGAGCACTTTTCACAGACAGAGTCACAAAGTGCTTAACATGGTAAAAAACAAAATAAAAACACAGGCACATAAAACAGTAAAAAAAAACAAAAAACAGAGTAGACAGTAAAAGCACATAAAAGTACAATCAGCACATAGTTAATTAAAAAGCCAGGCTAAAAAGGTGGGTCTTTTAGTTGCTTCTTAAAAACATCAATGGAAGGTGCAGATCTAAGTTCAAAAGGCAAGGAGTTCCACAGTCTGGGAGCAACAGCAGCAAAGGCTCTATCGCCTTTGGTTCTGAGCCTAGTGCTAGGGACTACCAATAGATTCTGATGAGAAGACCTGAGAGACCTGCTGGGCTCGTGTAGAGAGAGCAGGTCACTAATATAAAAAGGCACCTCTTCATGAATGGCTTTGTAAGTAAGAACAAGAACTTTAAAATCAATTCTATAATTTACAGGAAGCCAATGCAAGGAGGCCAAAACAGAAGTGATATGACAGAATCTACTGGACCTAGTTAGTAATCTAGATGTAATCCCAGGTTTCTTTTCAGTACTGTAGCCAGGTTGACAAAGAGTCAGGACTCTGTCAATCCTAGCATTCCCTTAGAGCTTACTAGTCAGGACTTTATGAACTTTTTCAATAATAAAATTTCATCCATCAGAGATAAAATCAATCAGATTCTTCCCACAGTTAACTTAAATACTGTAACTACTACAACTCCTTCTATTGATGTCTGTCTTGATGAATTTACTCCAATCGACCTTTGTGAGTTAGACAAAATAGTTTCCTCATCCAAACCTTCAACTTGTCTTTTAGACCCTATTCCTACCAGGTTATTTAAAGAAGTCTTCCCACTTATTGGTAGCTTTATTCTTCATATAATCAATTCTTCATTAACTTTAGGCCATGTACCGCAGGCTTTTAAAACGGCTGTAATTAAACCCTTACTCAAAAAGCCAACGCTAGATCCAGGAGCTTTAGCCAACTATAGATCAATCTCTAATCTCCCTTTCATTTCAAAAATCTTAGAAAGAGTTGTTGCTACGCAATTATTTGACCACCTGCAGGGAAATGGTTTACTTGAAGAGTTTCAATCTGGGTTTAGAATCCATCATAGTACTGAAACAGCCTTAGCGAAGGTCACTAATGACCTCCTCATTGCATCTGATAATGGACTAGTTTCTGTACTTGTCCTTTTAGACCTTAGTGCAGCTTTCGATACTATCGATCATAATATTCTACTTGATAGATTAGAACACTATGTTGGACTTAATGGAACTTCGTTGCAGTGGTTTAGATCTTATTTATCTGATAGGTTCCAGTTTGTTCATGTAAATAATGAGTTTTCTTTCAACTCAAAGCTTAGTCATGGAGTTCCACAGGGATCTGTGCTAGGCCCTACTCTTTTTAGTTTATATATGCTTCCATTAGGCAACATTATTAGAAAGCACTGTATACATTTTCATTGTTATGCAGATGACACACAATTGTACCTGTCAATGAAACCAGATGATAGTAATCAATTAGCCAAGTTAGAAGCCTGTCTTAAGGAAATCAAAGCTTGGATGACTTGTAATTTCCTGCTATTAAATTCAGATAAGACTGAAGTCATTCTTGTTGGTCCAAAAAACCTTAGAAATTCCTTTCCAAATCAAACTTTCAGTTTGGATGCGGTTACTCTTTCTCTTAATAGCTCTGTGAGGAACCTTGGGGTTATTTTTGATCAGGATTTGTCCTTCAATTCACATATTAAATTTGTTTCTAAGACTGCCTTCTATCATTTGCTTAATATTGCCAAGATTAGGAGCATCTTGTCTCAGAGTGATGCTGAGAAACTCCACGCTTTTGTTAGCTCGAGATTAGATTATTGTAATTCTTTATTATCAGGCTGTCCTAAAACATCTTTAAAAAGTCTTCAGCTGATCCAAAATGCAGCAGCAAGAGTTTTAACAGGTACTAGAAAGAGAGATCATATCTCTCCGGTTCTGGCCTCCCTTCATTGGCTTCCCATAGAGTTTAGAATTAAGTTTAAAATCCTTCTTCTTACTTACAAAGCTCTAAACACTCAGGCTCCTTTTTATTTAAAAGATCTGATACTATCGTATTATCCTAACAGAGCACTACGCTCCCAAAATGCAGGATTACTTGTAATACCTAGAATCTCCAAAAGTACAATGGGAGGCAGAGCCTTCAGTTATCAAGCTCCTCTCCTGTGGAACCAGCTGCCAATCTGGATTCGGGAGTCAGACTTGATCTCTGTTTTTAAGAATAGGGCTAAAACTTAAATTTTTGATATAGCCTACAATTAGGGAGGGATCATGTGTTTCTGAACCCTCCCTTAGTTATGCTGCTAATAGGTTTAGTCAGCCAGGGGACCTCCAGTAATGCACTGGGCCTCACTCCTTTCCTCACTCTCAATGAAATATTTTTTTTGCTGGTCATTAACATTTGTTTGTTCTCTCCCATAGATCGAGTCCCCATTGTGCTGATTGCTCTCTCCATGTCTGTTCTTTTCTTCTTCTCTATCCCCTCACCCCCCAGCCAGTCGCAGCAGATGACTGCCCCTCCCTGAGCCTGGTTCTGCTGGAGGTTTCTTCCTGTTAAAAGGGAGTTTTTCCTCTCCACCATCGCCAAGTGCTTGCTCACAGGGGATCGCCTGATTGCTGGGGTCTTTCTGCAACCGTGGGGGTTCCCCCTACAGTTGATAGTGCTATGAGATGACTGTTGTTGTGAAATGGCGCTATATAAATAAAGTTGAATTGAATTGAATTGAATTAATCTTGCAGCAGCGTTCTGGACTAACTGTAGGCGGTGTAAAGAGGATTTGCTAAGACATATAAAAAGAGCATTACAGTAGTCCAAACGTGAAGAAACAAAGGCATGAATAATAATTTCTAACTGACTGTAGGAAACCAATGACCTAATTTTGGATATATTCCTAAGGTGGAAAAAACAACTCCGTGTCAGAGATTTGACATGCTGATCAAAACTCATCGACTGATCGAAAATGACACCAAGAATTTTTAGATTAGACGGTACGTTAGAGCTTAATGAACCAATGCTATTAACCAACTTAGGAATTAGATTATCAGGTGCTACAACAAGGACTTCAGTTTTATCAGCATTAAGTTGCAAAAAGTTACTAGACACCCAGTCCTTAATTGCAGACAGACAATCATGAATAATTTTTAAATTGTCAACATGGTCAGGCTTAAAAAAGAAAAGTAGCTGTAAATCGTCAGCGTAGCAGTGATAAGACACACCTTTAAATTTGCTGATAATAGAACCAAGTGGCAGCATATACAGTGGGGCAAAAAAGTATTTAGTCAGCCACCAATTGTGCAAGTTCTCACACTTAAAAGATGAGAGAGGTCTCCATTTTTCATCATAGGTATACCTCAACTATGAGAGACAAAATGAGAAAAAAAAAATCCAGAAAGTCACATTGTCTGATTTTTAAAGAATTTATTTGCAAATTATGGTGGAAAATAAGTATTTGTTCACCTACAAACAAGCAAGATTTCTGGCTCTCACAGACCTGTAACTACTTCTTTAAGAGGCTCCTCTGTCCTCCACTCATTACCTGTATTAATGGCACCTGTTTGAACACGTTATCAGTATAAAAGACACCTGTCTACAACCTCAAACAGTCAGACTCCAAACTCCACTATGGCCAAGACCAAAGAGCTGTCAAAGGACACCAGAAACAAAATTGTAGACCTGCACCAGGCTGGGAAGACTGAATCTGCAATAGGTAAGCAGCTAGGTGTGAAGAAATCAACTGTGGGAGCGATTATTAGAAAATGGAAGACATACAAGACCACTGATAATCTCCCTCGATCTGGGGCTCCACGCAAGATCTCACCCCGTGGGGTTAAAATGATCACGAGAACGGTGAGCAAAAATCCCAGAACCACACGGGGGAACCTAGTGAATGACCTGCAGAGAGCTGGGACCAAACTGACAAAGGCTACCATCAGTAACACACTGCACTGCCAGGGACCCAAATCCTGCAGTGCCAGACGTGTCCCCCTGCTTAAGCCAGTACATGTCCAGGCCCGTCTGAAGTTTGCTAGCGAGCATTTGGATGATCCAGAAGAGAATTGGGAGAATGTCATATGGTCAGATGAAACCAAAATAGAACTTTTTGGTAAAAACTCAACTTGTTGTGTTTGGAGGAGAAAGAACACCATACCTACTGTGAAGCATGGGGGTGGAAATGTCATGCTTTGGGGCTGTTTTTCTGCAAAGGAACCAGGACGACTGATCCGTGTAAAGAAAAGAATGAATGGGGCCATGTATCGTGAGATTTTGAGTGAAAACCTCTTTCCATCAGCAAGGGCATTGAAGCTGAAGCGTGGCTGGGTCTTTCAGCATGACAATGATCCCAAACACACCGCCCGGGCAACGAAGGAGTGGCTTCGTAAGAAGCATTTCATGGTCCTGGAGTGGCCTAGCCAGTCTCCAGATCTCAACCCCATAGAAAATCTTTGGAGGGAGTTGAAAGTCCGTGTTGCCCAGCGACAGCCCCAAAACATCACTGCTCTAGAGGAGATCTGCATGGAGGAATGGGCCAAAATACCAGCAACAGTGTGTGAAAACCTTGTGAAGACTTACAGAAAATGTTTGACCTTTGTCATTGCCAACAAAGGGTATATAACAAAGTATTGAGATGAACTTTTGTTATTGACCAAATACTTATTGTCCACCATAATTTGCAAATAAATTCTTTAAAAATCAGACAATGTGATTTTCTGGATTTTTTTTTTCTCATTTTGTCTCTCATAGTTGAGGTATACCTATGATGAAAATTGGAGACCTCTCTCATCTTTTAAGTGGGAGAACTTGCACAGTTGGTGGCTGACTAAATACTTTTTTTCCCCACTGTATAGGGCAAATAAAAGTGGACCCAGAATAGAACCCTGAGGCCACCCACAGGTTAAAGGAGCAGAGTCAGATGAATAAGAGCCAACAGCCACGGAAAAACTCCTACCAGAAAGGTAGGAGAAAAACCAATTCAGAGCTTTTCCAGAAATACCTACCCAATCTCTAAGCCTTGTTGCAAGACCCATGACCTGCGACTGAGACCAAGCTGTCTGACACTGGGCAGCACATTTCTCTCTAGAATACCTTGATCATCTTGAGATTTCATTGTACCCTGCACAGATTCAAGACACCCTGTGCCAGGTGCAGCAAAGCAGTCCTAGAACATAACAGAACCTCCTCCATGTTTCACAGTAGGGACAGTGTTCTTTTCTTGGTATGCTTCATTTTTGCGTCTGTGAACATAGAGCTGATGTGCCTTGCCAAAAAGTTCCAGTTTTGTCTCGTCTGTCCATAGGACATTCTCCCAGAAGCTTTGTGGCTTGTCAACATGCAGTTTGGCAAATTCCAGTCTGGCTTTTTTATGATTTGTTTTCAACAAATCATAAAAACCATCATCATGGTCATCTCCCATAAAGTCCCCTTTGGCTCAAACAATGACGGATGGTGCGATCTGACACTGATGTACCTTGACCTTGGAGTTCACCATGAATGTGTTTAGAGGTTGTTCTGGGCTCTTTTGTTACCATTCGTATTATCCGTCTCTTCCTGCAGCCACGTCCAGGGAGGTTGGCTACAGTCCCGTGGATCTTAAATTTCTGAATAATATGAACATGCTGCTTGATGTTCCTGTAGTCACAGGAACATCAAGCAGCTTGGAGGTGGTCTTACAGCCTTTACCTTTAACATGCTTGTCTATAATTTTCTTTCCAATCTCCTGAGACAACTCTCTCCTTTGCTTCCTCTGGTCCATGTTTAGTGTGGTACACATCATGTCACCAAACAGCACAGTGACTACTTGTCACCCTTTAAATAGGCCGACTGACTGATTACAAGTTTGTAGACACCTGTGATGTCAATTAGAGGACACATCTTGGTTGAACATGTCCCTATGGTCACAATATTTTCAATCTTTTCTAGGGGTACCATCATTTTTTTATATGAGAATTTGTTTTCTGGGTGAAATATTTTGGGCTTTTGTCCCCGCTTAAGAGTGTGTAATATTGCAATTAATTATTTCATTTAGGAAGTCTCAGAACTGCTGACACAAAAGCCAGAAGCGCCGATCACTAGTGAAGAACTTCAAGAGGAACATAAAGAAGCAGGCTTATCTTCAAGTGACATTTTTCAGCCTACATATCTGCACATTATGAAGGTAAAGACCCATAAGTAATGTCGTATAACATGATTCAAGACCTTTAACAATTAGGCGAGAACGGCTCTCGGCTCTCTAGCCACTTCGATTTACAACATAGCAAAGGTACATGATCAAAGTTGCACATCCAGTTCTTTTAGATCTATCTATATATTACCATTCACTGTTTTGGAGGCGACCAATGTCCATCTCTAACCCTTCACCATCGGACCCTTCATCCTCTGAAACGTGCGAGTCATCGTCGCTTCCTGAACGATATGGTTCAAATAAATAGGGATGCAGTCCTTCGTTAGAACCAACTCGCTCTTCTTCATCACTCGGTCCTGATTTTTCCTCAAAAACTATCAACAAATCGCTCAAATCTTCGCTGAAATCGCTCACAACTTCCTCCGCTTCAGTGTACTCAGCCATGCTTGTTTACATATTGGGTTCCTCTCATGACGTCACAATATGGCAGCGCCGTCTGACCCAATTTTGACAAACGAACATCGTAATTTGCTGCATCATGATGTAATTTATGGTAGTATATGGGAAAAAAATTATTGAATTTTTTTGTCTACACAGAATAAAAACAAAGTAGTTCTTCTTTCTAATTATGTCTTGGTTGAATTATGTCACAGACTCATATCAGAGCATTCAAAGAAAGCCAAGAAATATTTTTAAAAATTGTTTCAATAATGAAAAAGATTACAGAAAATGTGAACATAATATGTCACAAACATTTCATTAAGACATGTAAGAACCATTAAAATGTGGAAAAAGTGCAGTCAATGACCCCTTTAAGATCACATGAACTCATCCACACTGGAGTTAAACACTTTGTATGTGGTCAGTGTGGAAAGGCCTTTATTCATTAAAGTACCTTGAGATGACATTAACTCACCCACAGTAAAGTTAAAGGGGTCATTGACTGAAATATGGTGTTTTTTGGTTGTGACTGTCTGAAATGAATCTACTGGTCACGTAATTATCCCAAAATTTTCAAAACAGTCAATTCTCTTAAAAAGCTCACAGCCTTTATCTCGTTTTTCTTTCCCAAGAAATGCCAGAAATGTTTTTGACTAAATCGTGTATGACATGTTCATAAAAAAAATAACCCACCACCGTCCTGCAGACCCACCCAATGCTCTAGTATTGGCCCGTCTAGCTGTCCATCTTGTAGATGGAAGGAGGAGGCTAAAAGTAGCCTATTAGCCCCTGAGCTCTTCGCTCCCGAGCTAACACTGGTACCAGGACGCTTGCTGTAAGGCAGGTATCCTAACGAGCTCAGGGAGGACAGAATCTTCCCATGGAACATAAGGGCAAAAGCTCGCTTGATCTAGATCTTGATTTTCAGTATGAATACAAACCGTGAAAGCAGGGCCTCACGATTCTTCTGACTTTTTGGGTTTTAAGCTGGAGGTGCTACCACAGAGAAAACTGGCTTGTGGCGGCCAAGTGTTCATAACACAACCACTTTTTGATTCTTTGATATGGGCTCTTCCTGTCACTGTGAAGCAGAATTCACCAAGGGCTAGATTGTTCACTCACCAATAGGGAACATGAGCTGGGATTAGACCATTATGGGAAAGGTGAGTTTTACTGTGCTGATGATGTGTTGTTGCAACAGGTGCATGTGCCTGGCTAAATAGGCACTGGTGCAAAGCTACCATCTGTGGGATTATGACTGAATGCCTCGAAATCAGAATCCTGCCTGTCATGGTCTGGTCTGCACATCATTCCCAGCTGCGCGCACACCTGGTCCTCATTATGCCTGGCCTATATCTTCCATGATGCCCGTCACGGCGGTGCGGAGATGTCTCTCAACGCTCCCGACGAGCTCATCGCCTATTCCTCCTGTCTACTGAAGTTCCAGCCAAAGCCTGCTTCATCGTCGCCAGAAAATCCCTCCAGCTGGCCACGTAAGCTCACATTTTCCAACTCACCTTTGTCTTCAGATCCCCTGTGCACAGGCGGAGTCCGTGGCAGCGGAATCTTCTTCCTATCCTCCCGGCGGCGGGTTTCTCCTGCACTCCTGCCTCACCAACTCCACTTGGACACTCACCTGCCGGAGTTGCACCACCCACGAAAGGGCACTGTTTCCCTGGCTGCAGTCACCACGCTGAACCTGAGCCGCTACCATCTGCTCCCACAGTAAGCACAGTGTAACTGTTTATTTCCAGCTGTGACTTCCAGTAATCCCCTTTCTCTGTATGCTCCTAGGGTTGCCAGGCTGTACGGTGTCCCGTTCTGTTTCCAGCAGTTCCAGCCTACACTCACACGCACCAACACCATACTTGTTGTTAAAGTAGAACTGAACTGAACGGCATTGAATGGCACTGGGTGATAGTACATACAATTATAAAGATAATTTATCATTGGCACCCCCTCCACAAATCCCGGAATCTTGGAGAAAATCGCGATTTTGAATTTCCCGCCCTGAAAAATCAGACAAATCCGCCGATTAACCGGAAGTGCAGCTGGAGTTCCGCGTGATGTCACGAGTGTGACACAGTCCTCCATGTTTACCATTGCGAGCACGTCGACACTGGTTGTTTTTGGTGCATTTTGTCGTGATAGTCGACTACAAAACACTTCCAACACCTGGGAAGATCTGTTCAGTGGCCAAGGAAAGCTGTCATGGTGACGAAAGAAAAGAAAGGGGGAGGAAACGCGACCGGGAAGCGATGCGTTTCTAGATATAGATATTACTGTATTCGCTACTTCGCGTTTCACCTTTCACGCCCTCAGTGCATCGCGGATTTTTCAAAAATATTCATCAAAAATTCAAAATTGAGAAAAAATGGCACAAAAGTTGCCCGGGCGCTAGCAGAAGGCAGGGAGACTACATTAGAACATCAGGTATCAACACGGAGAGCCCGCACAACTCAAAATCCACCTCTCTGACCACCGCTCCACTCCTCTCCGCCCACCTCTTCACCGCTCGGGAATCTCGCAAGCTGATTGGCCGAGACGTTTTACCTCGCAAGCTGATTGGCCGAGACGTTTTACCCAGCTTCTCTCCCTGCAGAGCGCCCATACCCAGCGAAGGAAGACCGCATTCATTGTTCTTTATCGCTCGTGTTGCTTAGAGGCACTTTTCGCTGTTCTCTTGTGCCTTTTTGTGCAAAATAGTGCTTGTGACGCCCTTGGGGGGTGGGGTGACGCTACTTCGCGGTTTTTCACTTTTCGCGGTCGGTTCTGGTCCCCATTAAACGCGATAAGTGAGGGATCACTGTATTTATAAATAGCACAGTCAAATGCAGAGGCCAGTTCTGTTCATGTGTATTGCCACTATAGTCTGTAGAAGTATTGTAATACATAGCCCAATTTTTTGAATGAATTTATTTATTTCGGATAGTACAGTACAGGTTGAAAGAAACTGAATGATATAACAACAAGGTCAAATTGAACAATGACTCATCTGATTATACAATTCAACCTAAGTTATCCGAAATGGGTGATGGCTGAAGCCGCAGCTTATATTGCCCACCCATATTCCATCCAAGAATTCAAAAGAGAAAACAGGCAAGAGCGATTACAATTCAAAACAAAACTAAGACAAAATGTGACAGAGAAAAAAGAAAACTAAGCTACAACACAACACAGGCTGGATATGTTACAACTTGCCACTCATTAGCGGCGCCAGCTGCGCGCACACTTGCGCCTCGTCAGCAGCGTGGGATATAAGCCACTCCGCCCTGGGCTTCGGCATGAAGCCGTCTGATTCCTTCAGCCCTCTTGCTGCAGAGGAACCCCCTCATCTCCCAGCAAGATCTACAGCGTAAGCATACCTACCTTTGCCTTTCCAGTCTCTCCCCTGTGCACAGGTGTATTCCCCGGCGGTGGACCTCGCCTCTGCATCGCCGTCTGCCAGCTGCTGTCACAGGTGCATCAGGTCTCTGTCTCCCGGGCTCGCCCTTGTGCACGCCTGCCACCTGCCACACTCCTGCATCCTCCTCTGTCTCGTCACCGATCCTGAATGCCTCTTCACTCTGAAAACTCTGGTTTTCTTGACTGCTGGAACTGCTGGAACTGCTATCATCTGCCATTGTTGTTTTGTTTAGGGATCACACTCGTGACGTCACGCAGCGTCGTCTGCACTACTTCCGGTTTGTTTGGCACTGCCACCAGAGGCAAAAGTTTATCGGCTTATAGCTTGGCCATCGCACGGCCTAAAAATTTCTGTTATGTGTTGAAAAATACAATAGGTAATAAGGAATTAATCTGCTATTCTACTTTTTGCGCCAAAAGGTGGGTTCAGTTCTACCTTAATAAACTTAATTGCATCAATTCTGAGTCCATGTCTTGTAACCGGGTCACGAATCAAGTCAGTACGTCTCCACCAGAACGACCCAGCTGACAGCGCTTTGGTGTGCCGTGTCAACAACATGGAGATGAGAATTGATCAATTAGTTTATCAGCAGCAGTCCATTCTCACCCAATTAGCCCGAGTCACAGACCGGTTAGACCGGCTAACTAGCTCCCAGGCTTTACCTTCTCTCAGCAGCTCCTCAGCTCCCACTAGCTCTCCAGCTAACCAGCCCAAGCTAGGACCTCCGGCTGGCCTTACTCCTGTTCCTACCCCCAACCGTTTTAGCGGAAAACTTGGAGAGGCCCGGGGGTTCATCATGCAGTGTGAGGTAGTGTTCCAGCGGGTGCCTGAGGACTTTACCTTGGACCACAGTAACATCGGGTATGTTATCAACCTGTTGGAGGGAAGAGCACTAGCATGGGCATATGCAGTTATGGCGAGAGCTAATTATTCTTGTCTGACTTTTTGCCAGTTTATCAAGGAATTTAGTGAAGTGTTTGATCACTCAGACTGTGATAGCGTTCTCACCACTCGGTTATTGAACTTGAGACAGGGGACTATGGCTGTGGCAGATTATGCTGTGGATTTCCGGGAAGTGGCTACTGAAGTGGGGTGGGAAGACGCTGCTCTCAGTAGCATTTTCATTAAGAGCCTTAGCCCTAGCCTTCGGGATGAGCTAGCCCCTCTAGCGAAGCCGTCTGGGCTCTCTGAGTTAATTTTTCTTGCCATTAGTCTAGATAATAGACTGAGGGAGCGGGCGGCTGAACGTAAGGCCTATGGCTGCTCAGGGAAGCAGTTTCGCCCCACTCCTCAAGCCTCTCTATTGGCCCTATCATCTTCTGACGCCTCTGTTACCTCTGAACCCATGAGTGTAGGGCAATCCACGTTGTCTGCAGCAGAGAAACAGCACCACTGTAAATTGGGATTGTGCCTTTATTGCGGGAGCAAGGAGCATGAGGTCTCGTGTTGTCAGCTTCAGCCAAAAGGGGGAGTCTGTACGTTGCAGTAGGGGGACTCATGGACTCACCTCAGCCTAATTCCCTATGCAGACTTCTTCTACCTATCCGGTTCATACACACACATACACACACACATACACACACTGAAATTCCCACACAGGCATTAATTGACTCTGGGGCAGAGCAGAGTTTTATCTCTAAGGACCTGGCAACCCGTTTGGGGCTTCCTTGCATTTCCCTTAAGACTCCACTACAGTTGATAGCACTGTCCAAGGCCCCCATGGTCATTGTGTCCCAGCGCACAGCCCCAGTGTCCATCATTGTGTCTGGTACCCATTGGGATGAACTTCAGTTTTTTGTGCTGCCGATCACTTCCTCTCCTGTCATCCTTGGGTCCCCCTGGTTATGCCTCCATAACCCGACCACTGACTGGCGCTCTGGGAGTATCAGATCATGGAGTTCATTTTGCCTCAGTGCCTGTCTCCAGTCAGCCGCATGCTCACCATCCTTTCCCCTGGGGGTTCCCTCCGCCCCGCCCCCCGACCTGGTTAAAGTTCCCCCTGAATATCAAGACATTGGAGCCATTTTTAGTAAGGCCCAGGCCCTATCTCTTGCCCCCACCGGCCATATGACTGCACCATAAATCTCCGCCCGGGGGCTCTACTTCCATCCAACCGGCTATATAGCCTGTTGCCACCAGAGCGGGCAGCTATGGAGGCCTACATCAAGGAGTCTCTGAGTTCGGGCATCATCCGCCCATCCTCCTCGGTGGTGGGGGCTGGGGTTTTTTTGTGGGCAGGAAGGACGGTTTGTTAAGACCATGCATTGATTTCAGGGAGTTGAACAATATCACCATCAAGGATAAATACTCGCTCCCCTTACTTCATTCTGCTTTTTTTTTTTGTAACTTTGATTTTTATTCATTTTTCATCATACATATTACATTCAGATCACAGTATCTATATTTAAAAAAAGGAGCTAGAGGAAGAAAAAAAAGAAAAAGGGGGGGGGGGCAAATGTTGGAGCATCAAGTTTTTAGTTTCCATCTCTTAATTCTTCTGGTTTTTCCAGTGTCTTTGGTTATTCTTTCAATTTCTGTCTCGTTGTTGCACTTTGTAGTGTGTCCATTTCCACCATTTTTTTTTCATATTGTCCTTCTTGCATTCTTTGTCGATATGTTAGTTTTTCCATTAAACGTATATTCTCAACAATGTCAGTCCATTGCTCTTGGTCAGGAAGAACTTCTGATCGCCATTTTCTTGTGATTGTTTTTTTACATGCAATCAGCAAGATTTTAACTAGATATCTGTCCTCAGCCTGTATTACATTGTCTCTTTTAAGATCACATAAATACTTCAAGTTACAGTTCATTGGTATATTATATCATAATATCCTCTGTATTGTCACATGTATAGATTTCCAGAATGATGAGATTTTGCAGCATTTCCAAAACATATGCGAGTGGTCTGCATTTTGAGCCCCACAGCCCCTCCAGCATATAGATTTGGGATTTGTATATTTTCTTTGGATCTGTGGTGTAATGAAATAGCGAATCAGTTTTTTCCATCCAAATTCCCTCCATGTCCTTGAACTTGTTGATGTGTGTTGTATTTTCCATATTTCTTGCCAGTTTTCTTCTGTTATGTTTAAATTTAGCTCTTTCTCCCATTTCTCCTTTATATAGTTACTTGAATGTTTGTTTGCCGTAAGTTTCTGATATAGCTTTGAAATAATTCTTATTTTATTTCCTGCATACGAGCTTAAGATGAACTGTATAATCTCGCTCACATCTGTGTGTAGGTTATGCCTAATCTTCCTCATATAATAATCTCTCATCTGCAGATATCTGAAGAATGCAGATTTTTCTGGTTTAAATTTTCTTCTCATGTTTACAAAACTCCGGAAATCTTTTTTTCCCATATTGCCCCATGCTGTGATTCCCTTGTTCACCAGATTTTTGTATCCCCTATCTTGCTTTGCTGGTTCAAACTGACTGTCAAATGCTACCCATTTCAATAGTTTTATGTCCTCCTTTATATTATACTTTTGTACTATTTTATACCACAGTTCCAAAGTAAATTTAGTGATTGGGTCTATTTGTTTGATTTGCTTATATGCATCCTTATCTCCTATTATGCTTTGTACTGGGAGTCCCTCAATTTCCTTTTCCATTTCTTTCCATTTTGTCTCATATCCTCCGTCGCACCAACATATGATATATCTTATTTGTGCTGAGTAATAATATTCTTTTAGACTCGGTAGACCCAAGCCTCCTTTCTCTTTTGGTAATTGGAGAGTTTTATATTTCACTCTTGGCTTTTTACCTCCCCAAACAAATCTCGATATCATCCTGTCCCACTTTGAGAACTGGGCACCAGGAATCTCTGTTGGTAGAGCCTGGAAGAGGTAAAGCAGTCTAGGTTGTATGCTGATTTTGACTTGTCTTAATTTTTGAATTCAGATCCATATTTAAGATTGACCATCAATATCTTTTTTTATTTCTTGTTCTAACCTATCATAGTTTGCTTTATAGATTTTGCTTAACCCCTTGCACTCCGGTCAATTTCCCTAAAAATGCCAAAAAATAACGTGCCCAAATTAAATCCAAAGCTGTTCTTCAACCCTTTGCAACATCTTCATGGGGTTGGTCTCATTTAAAAGAAAACACTTTGAATTCTTTGGCAAAACAGTCATAATCTTTCTAAGTGCTCCGGCCACTGAGTTACAGTCATCTAAACATAGTGAACTTGAAGAAAATAAATTTGGCCTGGGTGTTTTTTTGGCTGCAAATGCTTGCAAATAACACACAGCTTCAGATCCGGGCTGGAAAATGCAACAGAAATCTAGAATCAAGTGTTATCCAGCTGAGAGCCAAATTTTGTAACAATACCACAAAAAATGAATATATTACACAGCTTTTTCCTCAGGTAGTTCCCAGGCATTTTTGAACTGTGCCAAATTGTGCCAAATGGCACAGTTTGGAAAAACATCTGTAACTTTTGAATGATTCAATGTAGAAGCTTCATTTTGGGCTCTAATGAAAAGTCACACTCAGGGCTGTGTCTGTGTGTGTGGGGGGGGGGACGCCCCCCCCCCCCGATACAGATGACGGACATCGGCCATCGCTACGTGACGGAATAGACTCGTGGCGATGTGGCGACCGCGGCGCAGTCACCGTGGCTTTCCCCCCCCCCTCGCTACAGAAGAATAGAGGGGGGGGGGGCGGCGTTCACGGTCTGGACGCGGCGAACGACCCGTGTACCGCAGCACACGAACTTCAGACTTCGTGCGCCGCACAGTTGTAATTTACCGATTGGTCAAAAGTCATTTTTGATTACAATTTTCAGGGATAAAGAATAATTTAGCTTATAACACCTTACCTCTTCACAGCAGTGTCCTGGCGAACTTCTCTTCCTCATTGTCAGACGAACGCGATGCTGGTCCGCTCGTGGTTCTGGTCTCGCGACCCGATCAAAACATAATTCCATTATTGCGGTTTTACGCTTCCATGATTGCGGTTTTTGGCAAACGATTTTTCAAAACAAATAACAGTAGTAATTAAAAAAAAGACTGGCAAACGCGTGTGTGTCACTCAGCCTTCGTCGTCGGCCTCCGTTGGTCTATGACCATGTAAGTAAATCATAACGTCTACTCTGCTGGAACAAAAACAAAATAAGCACTGCCTGTGGCCGAACATGCCGATGCGCGAATGGTAGTCGCTGTCACACAGATTACACTTGTGGGTGGTCTCCGTGCTGCTGGGTCTGTGACGGTTCTTCCTGCAGGTCCTTTTTTTATCTGCTGCAGCAGTCTGTCTTCACCCAGCCTTAAAAAAAAAACAGCTCGCGAACTTCTCTGCTTCAATTGGCTCACTGCATTCACAGCCTTGGTAGGCGGGTCCTTCTTGCTAGGTTTTCAGTCATTGGTTATTCAAGGTTTCAGAAACCCAATTCAAGGCTCTTATTAGTCGAATGAGAGGTCAATCAGATGATCTAATCTGTTCGCGGCTGTGTCTGCAGTGGAAGAACGGAAATGCAGCTTCCGTTGCTCCATCGTGCATCCTAGAGCGCACGAGGGCGCACGAGAGCGCCCTCGTGCGCTCTGGGATGCAGAGACTTGCCCGCCCGCGGTACAACGGAGTGCAAGAGGTTAAATCTTTAGGTATGTTCACTCCAAGGTATTTTATTTCTTTTTGTTTCGAGTTTAGTTTGATCTTATCAGTTATCTGGTTTAAAGGGTTATAGTGAAATGTCAGTATTTGTGTTTTTGTTATGTTTATCTTGTATCCTGATAATTTTCCAAAATTTTCTATCAAGTCCATCATTTCCATTGTTGATTCATCTGGTTGTTCAAGGTAAACTATAATATCGTCTGCAAATAGCCCAATCTTGTGTTCCGCTTCCTTTATTGTTACACCTTTTAATTTCTTATTTTGTCGCATCGCTTGAGCCAGTGGCTCTATGAACAGAGCAAACAAGGTGGGCGATAGGCAGCATCCCTTCCTAGTTGATCTTTGTATATTTACTTTGTCTGTTAAGCTACCATTTATCTTGATTCTTGCCACAGGTTTTTGATACAGTGTCTTTATGCATTGTACTGATTTTTCGTTAAATCCAAAGCGTTCCAGCACATTATATAGGAACATCGACTTAACCCTATCAAATGCTTTTTCTACATCTAAACTCATTATTACTGCGCTTTTCTTTTCTTTATGTATTTGATTAATTATATTTATTGTTCTCCTGATATTATCATGCGTTTGGCGTCCCTCTATGAAGCCAGTTTCATCATCCGCTATCAATTCCGTCAAGAATGTCTTTATTCGTTTACAGATAATTGTTGTATATATTTTATAATCCACATTTAATAAAGAGATTGGCCTATAGTTTCCGCATTGTTCCCTATCTTTCCCTGGCTTTAAAATAACTGAAATAATGGCTTTGTTCCATGATGGAGGTATTTTGTTGTTGTTTAATGTCCAATTAAATGACTTTAGGAGCTGTGGCGTGAGTTCTTCTATAAACAGTTTATAAAACTCAGACGGGTATCCATCACTACCCGGTGATTTACCGTTTTTTAGTGACTTAATCACATCTTTAATCTCTTGTGTTGTTATTTCTGCTGTTAGCTTTTCATTTTGTTGGTTTCCTATTGATGGCAAGTCCAATGTGCATAGAAATTTTTTAATATCCTTAACATTTGTGTCTTCAGGTTGCGAGTATAGTTCTTGATAGAATTTATGGAATATTTCTTCGATGTTTTCTGGGGTAACTGTGGTTTTATTTGTGATGGGGTCCTTAATCTTATATACATTATTCACTGTTGTTTTCTTCACCGTTTTGCCAGCAGTTTTGTGGCCTTTGGCCCCGTTTCATAATATTTTTGTTTTAAATATCTATTTTTCCTTTCAATTTCATCTATTTGTATTTCTTTTATCTTTATTTTTTCTTCCTTAATTTCTTGATATATTTTTGGGTCATTTGTGCTTTGATGTTTCCGTTCTAATTCTCTCAGTCTCTCATATCTTTGTTCATATGATTCCAGTTTAGACTTTTTTGCTTTTCCTGATTCAACAATTAATTTACCTCTTAACACGGCTTTTAGTGCGTCCCATAGTATTGTTGGGTCCACTTCGCCATTATCATTCTCCTCGATATACTCATTTATGTTTACCTTTATTCTTTCTTTCATTTTCTCATCATTTAATAGTCCTATATTAAGTTTCCATGTTGTTTGTCGTTTTCTATTGTTTAAATATATTTCCATGTATATAGGATTATGATCTGATATTTCTGCCCCTCCAATCCGACAATTTCTCACCCCGTGCCTGTCACCTTCATTCATAAGGAAGTAATCTATTCTAGAGTGTACTTTATGGACTGCTGAATAATGTGTATAGTCTTTTTCGAGTGGGTGCAGGTCCCTCCATATGTCTACCATACCCATTTCTGCCAGTGAGGTTCTTATGAACTTTGTTACATGTTTTTTTGTCTTCTTAACACTTGCTGTATCAACTTCATGATCCATGACGGCATTTAAGTCTCCTCCACAAATTAGGACTCCTTCACTGTGTGTTGCTATGAGATCAAACAGTTGTTGAAAAAAAAACCCTTGTCATTTTCTGGTGGGGCATAGATGTTCACTAATGTGATCTGCATACCATCTATTCTTCCCTTTATTATTGCATATCTGCCTTCTTTATCCTGGATTTCTTGTTCACATTCAAATTGTATTTTATTTGAAATTAGTATCATAACCCCCCTTTTAGTTCCTCCCTTAAATGAACTGTAGTAGGAGTTCTTATAGCCAAATGTCTTTAGTTTCTCATGTTCTGTCTTGTTCAAATGTGTCTCTTGCATAAATATAATTTCGGCTTTTTCCTTCTTGAATTTTCTTATTATTCTTTCCCTTCTAACAGGTGAGTTCAGACCATTCACGTTTAATGTCATTATCTTAGGATTTTTAACCATATTCATGTTTTTCCATTTTTTAACTTGTGCTCCTAGCCCCTTTAACAACAAAACTAACACATATTTGTACAAAAACACATTAACAAATCTCAACCTCCGTACTTTGGGCCTTTCTTCTGCCCACTGGTCCCTGTTGGAGGGTGGAGGGATTGTCCTCACCGAGTGAGGGGCCCTCCCTAGACCTGTAGTTACTATCCAAGTAATAGTCATTAGTCTAGAAATGTCCAACAAAAATCACTTAAACCTCTCCTAGCCGTTTGTTTCTCTTTTACCTTGTCTTCTTGGCCTTCATTTCTTCTGTGTCCTTCTTAATCTTTGTTATAATCTAGGCTTTCCGTTGAAAGCCTTGCAGTTTTTCTTGGGCCTGGTGCGCCACGTCCGTCTCCCGCCCTCTGCCGCTCACTCGCCTCCACTCCGGCTGTTGCGATGTGTTCCGTGCCGCCGCTGCTCCAGCCGCTTCCTCCGGTACGCTTACCACAAAGCCTCGCTCCGTCATGTCCCGCACTGCCTCTCTGGCCGTGTTGTAGGTTTTCACGCCGTCCTCCCAATGAATTCTCATCTTCGTTAGCGACGTTTGGAATCTAATTTTTTTCTCTTTCAGCATTTTTTTAATATTGGCATATTTCTTTTGCTGCTGCACAATTTCTGTCGGGTAGTCATGGTCAAAGAATATCTGTTTGTCGCCGACTCGTATCTTTTTTTTCCCACCCTTGTGTCAGGATTCTTTCCTTTACGTCGTATTTTAGAAAGTTTACCACAACTGACCTGGGTGTAGAGTTTGGATTCGGTTTCTGTGCCAAGGCTCTGTGCGCTCGTTGGATCTGCAGGTCTGTTTCATCGGGCAGCTCAAGCTCTTTTTTTAAGAATTGATCCATGAATTTCGTCATCGAGTTGCCTTCAATGCCCTCTGGAATCCCGAAGATGCATATATTGCTCCGCCTGGACCTGCTCTCCAGGTCGGTTATTTTTTCCTGCATCCTCTGTGTTTGTGCCGTCAGGGTCTGCAGCCGCTCGCTTGCCTCGGTCTTCCAGTCTTCCAACTCTGATACTCGAGCCTGTTCTTCTGCCATACACACCCGTTGAGTGCGCAGTTCCTCCATGGTTTCAGCTAGCTTGCGTTCCATTTCTTTTCGGAGACCCATAATTTCCTCCTTCATCTCTTTTTTCAGTTCTTCCTTAAGAGCCGTTAAATCCTGTTGGAGTTGTCGCTTGAAGTCTTTTATGTCTTTACTTATATTGGCAAAGCCAGTGTTCATAATATCGAGTTTGGCGTGCTCCATTTTCTCTGCTGTAGTCACCTCGTTTTTTTGGGCCTCGTGTTCAGCGATTTCTCCTGCGTTGTTGAAGAGGGATTCTTTAGCTTTACCCTGCTTTTGTCCGTGTGCCCGGCTTCTTCGTATTTTCATCCCTTGGTTTATTGATCCATTTATGTTGAGTTGGCCATTTACCAAAGATTTTTAATCCGACTAGGGAGAGCTCTCTGTTTAAGCGTTATGTCTCTCCGCCATCTTCCCGGAAGTCTCCACTTAATTCTGCTTTTGACTCTTTCCAGGAGGCATCATGGTTTACTAAGCTGGATCTGCGCAACGCCTACCACCTGGTGCGGATGCACGAGGGTGATAAATGGAAGACAGGTTTTCGCACTCCCAGTGGTCATTTTGAGTACCTGGTAATGCCTTTCGGATTAACCAATGCGCCCGCTGTGTTCCAACGATTGATCAATGATGTTCTGAGAGACTTTCTGGGGGTATTCGTGTTTGTGTACTTGGATGACATCTTGATCTTTTCCCAATCTCTAGAGGAACACTGGGTGCATGTCAGACATGTGTTGCAGCGGCTATTGGAGAACCAGCTGTTTGTCAAGGTGGAGAAATGCGAGTTTCATGCTTCCAAAATGTCCTTTGTGGGTTTAATTATCTCGCATAAGGAAATTATCCCGGACCCTGGCAAGATCAAGGCGGTGGTGGAATGACCAGTTCCGTCCTTCAGGAAACGCTCCAGCAGTTCTGGGGTTTGCCAATTTCTACTGCCGATTCATCAAGAACTACAGCAGTTTGGCTCTCCCCTTGATAAGTTAAGATAAGATAAGCCTTTATTAGTCCCACAATGGGGAAATTCCAGGATTGCAACAGCACAGGGATAACAACACTCAGAGCAATAATTTAGAAGATAAGAAAATAAGAGCAGTGAATATACAGTGGGGTAAAAAAGTATTTAGTCAGCCACCAATTGTGCAAGTTCTCCCACTTAAAAGATGAGAGAGGTCTCCAATTTTTATCATAGGTATACCTCAACTATGAGAGACAAAATAAGAAAAAAAAAATCCAGAAAATCACATTGAAGGATTTTTAATGAATTAATTGGTAAATTCCTGGGTAAAATAAGTATTTGGTCAATAACAAAAGTTCATCTCAATACTTTGTTATATACCCTTTGTTGGCAACGACAGAAGTCAAACGTTTTCTGTAAGTTTTCACAAGGTTTTCACACACTGTTGCTGGTATTTTGGCCCATTCCTCCATGCAGATCTCCTCTAGAGCAGTGATGTTTTGGGGCTGTCGCTGGGCAACACGGACTTTCAACTCCCTCCAAAGGTTTTCTATGGGGTTGAGATCTGGAGACTGGCTAGGCAACTCCAGGACCTTGAAATGCTTCTTACGAAGTCACTCTTCGTTGCCCGGGCGGTGTGTTTGGGATCATTGTCATGCTGAAAGACCCAGCCATGTTTCATCTTCAATATCTTTGCTGGTGGAAGGAGGTTTTCACTCAAAATCTCACGATACATGGCCCCATTCATTCTTTCCTTTACACGGATCAATCGTCCTTGTCCCTTTGAAGAAAAACAGTATGATGTTTCCACCCCCATGATTCACAGTAGGTATGGTGTTCTTTCTCCTCCAAACACGACAAGGGGAGTTTTTACCAAAAAGTTCTATTTTGGTTTCATCTGTCATATGACATTCTCCCAATCCTTTTCTCGATCATCCAAATGCTCTCTAGCAAACTTCAGACGGGCCTGGACATGTACTGGCTTAAGCAAAGGGACACGTCTGGCACTGCAGGATTTGAGTCCCTGGCGGCGTAGTGTGTTTCTGATGTAGCCTTTGTTACTTTTGTCCCAGCTCTCTGCAGGTCATTCACTAGGTCTCCCCGTGTGGTTCCGGGACTTTTGCTCACCGTTCTCGTGATAATTTTGACCCCACGGGGTGAGATCTTGCGTGGAGCCCCAGATTGTGGGGGATTATCAGTGGTCTTGTATGTCTTCCATTTTCTAGTAACTGCTCCCACAGTTGATTTCTTCACACCAAGCTGCTTACCTATTGCAGATTCAGTCTTCCCAGCCTGGTGCAGGTCTACAATTTTGTTTCTGGTGTCCTTTGACAGCTCTTTGGTCTTGGCCATAGTGGAGTTAGGAGTCTGACTGTTTGAGGTTGTGGACAGGTGTCTTTTATACTGATAACGAGTTCAAACAGGTGCCATTAATACAGATAATGAGTGGAGGACAGAGGAGCCTCTTAAAGAAGAAGTTACAGGTCTATGAGAGCAAGAAATCTTGCTTGTTTGTAGGTGACCAAATACTTATTTTACTGAGGAATTTACCAATTAATTCATTAAAAATCCTTCAATGTGATTTTCTGGATTTTTTTTTCTCATTTTGTCTCTCATAGTTGAGGTATACCTATGATGAAAATTGGAGACCTCTCTCATCTTTTAAGTGGGAGAACTTGCACAATTGGTGGCTGACTAAATACTTTTTTGCCCCACTGTACATATATACACATAAATAAATATATATATATATATTGTGCTGGACACACATACGTGACCTGCTTTGTGACTCACATTTTAGATCAGAACAAAGGCAGAGCTTCCTTGGCGATTACAGGAAGCTGCAAGAGTGTTAGCTTTGGTATGCAAGGCTTGAGACTGTGGGGGTATAATTAAAAGATTAAAGAGGGGATGCATTGTAGACAGTGGGGGCGATATCATGTAGAGAGGATGCATTGTTACTGTCATTATAATGCAACGTGGTCTGTGATACATGTGACTTGTGAACTGTAAGAGTCCTGGTATTTAAGGATGAGAGTTCCCTGTGTGGCTCTCTTTTCTGCTTCAAGATGTTGGAGATGTGAATAAAGCTGACTTGAGAGAGAACTCTGCCTCGTCATTCTCACATCCCACACTGGTGACCCAAGACGTATCATGCAAGAGGAGAATTCCCCCGGGCCAGCCTCGTCAGGAGCCCCCAGCCAAGCGAATGCCGCTACAGTCCAGCTACTGGACTTCTGGCAGAACAATCCACGCTCCTGGTTCAACGCGGTTGAGGCGCAGTTCAACCTCCGGGGGATATCGGTAGACGCCACAAAATTCTACCACGTAGTCGCAAAGCTGGACAACAACATGGCCCAGCATGTGGAGAGCCTGATTGACCAGCCGCCGGACAGCGACAAATACAGCACGTTGAAGGCTGCACTCATCCAGCAATTCACCCCCTCGGCTGAGGCGTGAGCAGAGAGGCTCCTGGCGCTGACGGAGTTGGAAAATGACATGCCCGCGAACCTGATGGAGAAGTTGTTGAGGTTGAAAGACTCTGACGACGATCACTTCATTTTCACCCACCTCTTCCTCAGGACTCTACCGTCAGCAGCGAGAGTGACCCTGGCCAGTTCACCACTGTTGGCCCAACGGGACTACCGCACACTGGGCTGAGAGGGACAGCGGATTGTCAACGCCACCGAGCGGCGCGCAGCCACGGCCGCTGCAGCGGAACTCGGCGCGATGACCGGAGACGACAGGAGGCCAGAGGCAGCGGTACCAGACTCACTGACAACGGCGGCGGCAGGGGCCAGGGAACGCGGATAGGACATCCTTTGTTTCTACCATCGCTGCTTCGCAGAGAGGGCGCACAAATGTGTACCACCATGCCAGTTTGGGCGTTCGGGAAATGCCAAAACCGGGGGTTGGTAGCAGCCGTGGCCCTCGGGGAGGAGAACAAGCTGCTCTACTTGTCGGACGCACGCTCGGGGAGGCAGTTCCTCGTCGACACAGCCTCCCAGTTGAGTTTCATCACAGCTTCCTACGCGGACAGACTAGCTGGTTCCGGAGGTCCCCGGGCGACAGCAGCGAACGGCTCGAAGATTAAGACCTTTGGTGAGAAGACTCTGCTTCTGTCTCTACACGGCCGTACATTTGAGTGGACTTTTGTTGTAGCAGCAGTAAATTTCAATATGTTGGGGGCTGATTTTTTGAGCTCACATGGTTTGTTGGTTGATCTCACTAACAGGCGCCTGGTTAATGCACTTTCTTTTGATTCTATCCCCTGTACAGCGCGAGTGGCCCCGCCAACAGCACAAGCCATCGTCACAGCTGCAAGCGGTAAGTTCCACACACTGCTCACTCAGTTCCCAGCACTCACGGTCCCCACATTTTCGGCAACAGTCGCTAAACACGGGGTGGAGCATTTTATTACCACTACCGGACCGCCCGTTTTTGCAAAAGCTGGGCGTTTGGACTCAGTTAAACTGGCCATAGCGCGCGAGGAGTTCGCCAACCTGGAGAGGTTGGGCATTATCAGGCGTTCAAACAGTCCCTGGGCTTCCCCGCTACACATGGTCCCGAAAGCTGACGGATCATGGTGACCTTGCGGGGATTTCCGCAGGTTAAACAACACTACAACGCACGACTGCTACCCAATCCCGCATATCCAAGATTTTTCCGTTCATTTGGCAGGGGCGCGCGTTTTTTCTAAAATAGACTTGGTCCGCGGTTACCACCAAGTCCCAGTGCGCGCTGAGGACATACCCAAAACAGCGGTAATAACTCCGTTTGGCCTATTCGAGTTTTTACGCATGCCGTTCGGACTTAAAGGGGCTGCTCAGACGTTCCAACGCATGATGGATGAGGTGCTTCGCGATCTCCCTTTTGTGTTCGTCTACTTGGACGATATTTTAGTAGCCAGCGCGTCCAAAGACGAACATGAAAAACACCTGGCCACAGTTTTCCGAAGGTTAGGAGATCACGGGTTAATAATCAACCCAGCGAAGTGTCAGTTCCGGGTGGCGCAGATCGATTTTTTTAGGACACCGTGTCTCCCCCGAAGGAGCAGTTCCGCTTCCTGACAAAATGCGCACGGTGGCAGATTTTCCCCGGCCGCAGACGGTCAGGGCGTTGCAGGAGTTTTTGGGAATGGTGAATTTTTATAACCATTTTCTCCCCCGTGCGGCGCAACTCATGCAGCCGCTGTATGCCGCGCTCAAAAAGAGGAAACCCGCGGATAAGGTCGAGTGGTCCCTGGAGCGGGACCAAGCGTTCTTGGAGGTGAAAGCAGCCTTGGCAAAGGCTGCGTTGTTGGCACACCCAGACCCAACGGCCTGCATAGCACTCACCACTGACGCATCAGATGTGGCCATAGGGGCGGTCGTGGAGCAACACGTAGCCGGGGTTTGGCAGCCCCTCGCCTTTTTCAGCAGGACCTTGCGCGATAGCGAACGTAAATACAGTGCGTTCGACAGGGAGCTGCCGGCTCTCCATTTGGCCATCCGCCACTTTCAGTTCTGGCTAGAAGGACACTCTTTCACCGCGTTCGTTGACCACAAACCGCTAACATTCGCAATGGCCAAGGTTTCCGAACCGTGGTCAGGCCGGCAGCAGAGACAGCTGGCGCGATATCAGAGTTTACCACTGATATTCAGCATGTGGCGGGCAAACTCAATGTAGTGGCAGATTGCCTCTCGCGCGCCGTGGCAGCCCCAGTCAGCGTAGGAGTAGATTACGCAGCCATGGCCGTGGAGCAGGTTGGTGACGCAGAGGTGCGCGTGCTTCA
This sequence comes from Pholidichthys leucotaenia, assembly GCA_020510985.1. NCBI lineage: Eukaryota > Metazoa > Chordata > Actinopteri > Cichliformes > Pholidichthyidae > Pholidichthys > Pholidichthys leucotaenia. Next base: position 288,385,311 of record CM035844.1, on the reverse strand, counting down.
GTCTGGACCAACAGGGTTATGGCTGGAGAGCAGGGTGCTGCAAGACGGTATGCCCCCCCTAATCTGTGATGTCTCCACTGGACGGCCGCATCCAGTAGTACCGGCCATGTGGCGCCGCCGCGTTTTTGACTCGATTCATTCTTTGGCACACCCGGGAGTACGCGCGTCGGTCAAAATGGTAGGAGAGAAATTTGTGTGGCCGAGCCTCCGTAAACAAGTTAAAGAGTGGGCAGCAGCCTGCACGGCGTGTCAACGAGCCAAAGTACACAGGCACACGAGGGCTCCTTTGGAGCCGTTTCACATCCCGGCCAAGAGGTTCGATCACGTTCATGTGGACCTCGTGGGCCCCCTCCTGCCGTTACAAGGGTGCACACACCTTCTGACAATGGTGGACCGCACCACGCGCTGGCCTGAAGTGGTCCCGCTGGCGTCAACCACGGCCGAGGAGGTGGTGGGCGCGTTTTTAACAGCTTGGGTGGCGCGCTTCAGCGTTCTGTCGGACATTACGTCCGACAGAGGCCCTCAATTTGTGTCCGAGCTTTGGTCGACAATGGCCCGCAGCCTGGGTGTCACAATTCACCGCACAACCGCGTACAATCCGCAGGCTAACGGGTTATGCGAACGTTTTCATAGGTCATTGAAAGCAGCTCTCAGAGCGTCACTGACGGATGCAAATTGGGTAAACAAGTTACCGTGTGTGTTATTGGGGTTGCGTTCTGCGCCTAAAGAGGACTTAGAAGCCTCCCCAGTGGAGCTCGTGTTTGCGCAGCCACTCCGGCTGCCTGGGGAGTTTCTCCCAGATACCCCTGCGCCAGACTCCTCCCCGTCTCAGCTGTTGCGGAGTAACATAGAATCAAGAACGCTGCCCGGCCCCGCGCACCTCAGTTTTCCACGCGTTTTTGTGCCTAAAACTTTGAAGAACGCAGAGTTTGTTTTTGTCAGACACGATGCGCATCAAACCCCGCTGCGACCGCCTTATGACGGACCGTTCAGAGTGTTAGAAACAGGGGACAAGCAGTTTTTGCTAGATTTGGGGGGTAGGAAAGAGAAAGTTGGCATAAACAGACTCAAACCCGCTTTTGTGGTGGCAGATGAGCAAGTGCTGTTGGCGAGGGCCTCGCGGCGAGGTAGACCCCCGCGGGGGGCTTCAAAGAGTAATGTTTCCCCAGAACACCCACAGGTGCTGACGAAAGGCTTCCACCCCCAGACGGCAAACCCCCAGCGTGACAGCACCGCAGAGATGTTGAATCCCAGCTACAGCAGATACGGCAGGAGACTGAAGCCTAGACAGCATGTGGACTGATGTGTATTGATACTATCACGGCATGCATGTTGTTATTCTCTTGTTTGTTCTAAAATGTTGGGGGGGCTTTGTGTGGTGGACACACATACTTGACCTGCTTTGTGACTCACATTTTAGATCAGAACAAAGGCAGAGCTTCCTTGGTGATTACAGGAAGCTGCAAGAGTGTTAGCTTTGGTATGCAAGGCTTGAGACTGTGGGGGTATAATTAAAGGATTAAAGAGGGGATGCATTGTAGACAGTGGGGGCGATATCATGTAGAGAGGATGCATTGTTACTGTCATTATAATGCAACGTGGTCTGTGATACATGTGACTTGTGAACTGTAAGAGTCCTGGTATTTAAGGACGAGAGTTCCCTGTGTGGCTCTTTTTTCTGCTTCGAGATGTTGGAGATGTGAATAAAGCTGACTTGAGAGAGAACTCTGCCTCGTCATTCTCACATTCCACATATATATATATATATATATATAGTGCAGAGCATTGTAGCTAGATGGACTAAACAGCATAACTGTCTATTTAGTTACCCTACATGGTATGAATATGTACCCATACATATTGTCACCCTCCATAGCGACTGATATTGTCCTAGTTGTATTGTAGGACCTTGGGGAAGTCAGATTATTTAGCATCTCAGACGGAGACAGTGAATAAGCATGGGAGAACAATGCCCAGGGGGTTCCTGGCGAGATAGCAGGAAGGAGTCAGGGACATAGGGGGTTGAATGCAATGTAATGTAAATGTCATGCTGTGTGATGAGAAATGCCATGAAACATGTGAAGAGAGAGTTGAGTTAACAGAGGAGAGCTTCTTGAAATCATTCATTCTGTTCTGTGCTTGTGAGATCTGAAGTGTGTAATAAACCGTCTGTCCATGAATCTGCCTCTTATTTCACACACTCCACACTGGTGACCCTAGACGAATTATGGAACACGAGGCAAGAACCCCGGAGCAGGCCCGGTCGGGAAACCCCAGCGCCGCAGCAGCCATCCCACAGACAGCCCGGACTGGAGCCCCCAGCAACACGTGTGCGGTTTCAGTCAAGCTACTGGACTTTTGGCAGAACAGCCCGCGCTCTTGGTTCCACCACACCGAGGCCCAGTTTGCCCTCCGGGGAGTAACGGCAGATGACACCAAGTTCTACCATGTGGTAGTAGTGCTGGACGCTCGCACAGCCCAGCAGGTAGCAAGCCTGCTCGATCAGCCTCCAGCCCACAGCAAATACGGGGCGCTCAAGGCTGCGCTGACCCGGCGCGACACACTCTCAGAATTTGAGAGGGCTGAGAGGCTCCTGGGGCGGACCGAGTTAGGAGATGGGTCGGCCGTTGACCTGATGGAGAAGATGCTGGCATTAATGGGCACGGACAACGGGCACTTTCTGTTTGTCCACCTTTTCCTCCGGAACCTTCCAAAGGAGGCGAGAGCGGTTCTGGCCAATTCACCGATGTTGGCCGCGCATGACTACCGTGCGCTAGCCCAGGAGGCAGACCGGATCATCTTCACCACCCGGGCGATCACTGTCAACGTGGCGATGGCGGAGCCCAGCGAGACGACCAGAGGAGGCGAGGAGCCACCGATGGTAGCGGCAGCGGGGGACAAGGAGCGCCAGAGAGGCATGCTCTGCTTCTACCACCGCTGCTTCGGAGAGAACGCGCGCAGATGCGCGCCACCGTCCCAGTTCAAGCGCTCGGGAAACACCAAGGCCGGCAGTCAGTAGCAGCTGCGACCGCCGATGAAGAGAACAAGCTGCTCTACGTGACGGACTCGCGCTCGGGGAGACGCTTCCTCGTCGACACCGGAGCCCAGAAGAGTGTCATCCTGCTGTCTTACGCTGACCGGCTGGCAGGACCTAGCGGCCCCGGACTTGTGGCAGTAAACGGCTCGGAGATTAAGACGTTCGGTGAGAGAACACTGCCCTTATCTCTACATGGCCGCTCGTATGAGTGGACTTTTATCATAGCAGCACTGTGTTGCCCAATCCTGGGCGCTGATTTTCTGTGTGCGCATGGTTTACTTGTGGATGCTGCTAACAGACGCCTGGTTAATGCACTGTCCTTTGAATCTCTCCCCTGTATAGCTCGGGGGACCCGGCCAACAGCACAAGCCAACGTCACAGCTCCAGGCGGTAGGTTCCACGCACTGCTCACTCAGTTCCCAGCACTCACGGTCCCGATGTTTTCGGCGGCCATCGCTAAACAAGGGGTGGAGCACTTTATCTCCACCACCGGGCCGCCCGTTTTCGCAAGACCTCAGCGTTTGGACGCAGCTAAACTGGCCATAGCACGCGAGGAGTTCGCCAACCTGGAAAGGTTGGGCATCATCAGGCGATCGAACAGCCCATGGGCGTCCCCGCTACACATGGTCCCTAAGGCTGAGGGCTCGTGGCGACCGTGCGGTGATTTCCGTAGGTTGAACAACGCCACTGCACACGACCGCTACCCGATTCCTCACATACAGGATTTTTCCGTTTACCTCGCTGGAGCACGCATTTTTTCCAAAGTAGACCTGGTCTGCAGTTATCACCAGGTCCCAGTGCGCGCGGAGGACGTACCCAAAACAGCGGTAATAATTCCGTTCTGTTTATTCGAGTTCCTGCGCATGCCTTTCAGGTTGAAAGGCGCAGCACAGACGTTCCAGCGCATGATGGATGCAGTGCTGCGCAATCTCCCGTTCGTGTTCGTCTACCTGGACGATATCCTGGTAGCCAGTGCGTCCGAAGACGAACACGAAACCCACCTCAGGATGGTTTTCCGGAGGTTGGAGGAGCACGGGTTAATAATCAACCTGGCAAAATGCCAGTTCGGCGTGACGGAGATTGATTTTTTGGCGCACCACGTCTCTCCGGAAGGAGTGATCCCATTGCCCGACAAAATGCGCGCCGTAGCGGATTTTCCCCGGCCTCAGACGGTCAGGGCGCTGCAAGAATTTTGGAGGATGGTGAACTTTTATAACCGTTTCCTTCCCCGCGCGGCGCGGCTCATGCAACCATTGTATGCCGTGCTCAAGAGACAGAAACCCACGGATGGGGTCGAATGGACCCCGGAGCGAGAGCAGGCATTCTCGGAGGTTAAAGCAGCCCTGGCAAATGCCGCACTGCTGGCGCATCCAGACCCGGCGGCCTGGATAGCGCTCACCACCGACACTTCAGACGTGGCTATAGGGGCTGACGTGGAGCAGCGTGTCGCCGAGGCTTGGCAGTCACTCGCCTTTTTCAGCAGAACTTTGCGCGACAGTGAACGTAAATACAGCGCGTTCGACAGGGAGTTGCTGGCCCTCCACTTGGCCATACGCCACTTCCAGTTCTAGCTGGAAGGGCGCAGCTTCACCACGTTCGTGGACCACAAGCGACTAACGTTCGCGATGGCCATGGTTTCAGAACCGTGGTTGGGCCGGCAGCAGAGACAGCTGGCCGCGATCTCAGAGTTTACTACCGATATTCAGCATGTGTCGGGTAAACTGAATGTGGTGGCGGACTGCCTCTCGCACGCCATGGTGGCCCCAGTGTACGTGGGGATAGATTACGCAGCCATGGCGGCGGAGCAGATTAACGATGCAGACGTGCGTGCCCTCCAGTTTGGACCAACAGGGTTAAGGATGGAGAGCAGGGTACTGCAAGACGGCATGCCCCCCCTAATCTGTGATGTCTCCACAGGACGCCCGCGTCCAGTGGTCCAGGTCGCGTGGCGCCACCGCGTGTTTGTCGGTTCACACTCTGGCGCACCCAGGAGTGCGCGCATCGGTCAAAATGGTGGGAGAGAAGTTCGTGTGGCTGAGCCTATGCAAACAAGTAAAAGAGTGGGCTGCAGCCTGCGTGGCGTGCCAACAAACCAAGGTACACAGACACACGAAGGCTCCCTTGGAGCCGTTTCGGATACTGGCTAAGAGGTTTGACCATGTTCACGTGGACCTCGTGGGCCCCCTCCCGCCAGCGCAGGGGTGCACGCACCTCCTGACAGTGGTGGACCGCACCACGTGCTGGCCGGAAGCAGTCCCGGTGGCGGCAACCACCTCCGCGGACATGGCAAGCGCTTTTTTAACAGCATGGGTGGCACGTTTTGGAGTCCCGTCGGACATTACATCTGACAGGGGCCCTCAGTTTGTTTTCGACCTCTGGTCCGCGATAGCCCGCAGCCTGGGTGCTGCAATTCATCGTACAACCCACAGGCCAATGGGTTATGCAAGCGTTTTCATAGATCACTGAAAGCAGCACTCAGGGCTTCACTGACGGATGCAAATTGGGTGGACAGGTTGCCGTGGGTTTTATTGGGGTTGCGCTCCACGCCAAAAGAGGATTTGGAAGCTTCCCCGGCAGAGCTTGTTTTTGCGCAGCCCCTACGGCTGCCCGGGGAATTTCTGCCAGATAATCCCGTGCCAGACAGCTCCCCGTCTCAGCTTTTGCAGCGTAGTGCAAATGCAGGCACGCTGCCGGGCCCGGCCCACCACTGTTTTCCGCGTGCTTTTGTGCCTAAAACTTTGAAGAACACGGAGTTCGTGTTCGTCAGACACAACGCCCACCGCCCGCCATTGCGCCCACCCTATGATGGACCGTTCAGAGTGTTGGAAACGGGGGATAAGCATTTTTTGCTAGACCTGGGAGGTCGGAGGGAGAAAATTGGCATAGACAGACTCAAACCCGCCTTTGTAGCAGCGGACAAGCAAGTGCTGTTGGCTAGGACCCCTCGGCGTGGAAGACCCCCACGGAGAGCTCCCCAGGGAAGCAATCTACCAGAGCAGTCACACGGACAGAGCGAAGTTTCCCCCCCCCACCTCGCCACGGCCCACCCGCAGTCAGACACACTCCCAGCAGTCCCCCACCGGCACAGCAGCGCCACGGAGGCAGTAAACCCCAGTTACAGCAGATATAGGAGGAGACTGAAGCCAAGAGAGCATGTGGACTGATGTTCTATCTAAGATGCTGGTGGGGGGGCGGTGTAGGACCTTGGGGAAGGTTCAGGTTCAGGTTCAGGTTACTTTATTTGTACCCGTAGGTAGATTTGTTTTGCAGTCTGGTGACATCCATATTTACAAGCCACTAATTACATTCAACATAGACACAAACACAGGCACACATGAAGCTGACTATAAACATGATAAAAATACTCAAGGCTCCATCAATCAGGGTATAAAAAGACAAAGAGATGAGGGATAAACCAGAGGTAAGAGAGAAGGGTCATATTAACCACTTGCGCTCCGTTGTTCCGCGGGCGGGCAAGTCTCTGCGTCCTATGACGCACGAGGACGCATGACGCATAATGGTGGTGATGGTGATGTAGTAGCGTCCAAGCGCCACTCAAAAAAAAACTGCAGAGACAGCCGCGAACAGATTAGTTCATCTGATTGACCTCTCATTCGACTAATAAGAGCCTTGAATTGGGTTTCTGAAACCTTGAGGAGCCAATGAATGAAAATCTAGGAAGGAGGACCCGCCTACTGTGAACGCAGGAGCCAATTGAAGCACAGGAATTCAGGCAGGGTGAAGAGAGATTTACTGTTGCAACAGATGAAAACAAAGGACGCTGGACACAGACCCAGCAGCATGGAGAACACCCACAAGTGGGACCTGCACTCATTCCAGCAGAATAGACGGAGGCCGACGACAAAAGTCGTAAATCATTCGCCAAAACGGCAATAACGGAATTATGTTGATCGGGATCCACGAGCGGAGCAGCGTCGCGTTCGTCTGACACGTGGGAAGAGATGTTCGCCACGACTCTGCTGCTTTGAAGAGGTAAGGTGTTATAAGCTAAATTATTATTTATCCTTGAAAACTGTAATCCAAAAATGACTTTTGACCGATCGGTAAATTACAACTGTACTGCGCACGAATTACGAAGTGCGTGCGCCGCGATAAACGGTTCATTTGCCGTGTTCGGACCGTGAACGCCCCCCCCCCCCCCCCGCTGCAGAAGAGGAGCGGGGGGGGGGTGTTCACGGTCCGAACGCCCCCCGGTCTGCGGGGGGGAAGCATATCAGTCTATTCCATCATGTAGCGATGGCCCTCTTCTGTAGCGAGGGGGGGGGGCATTCACGGTCCGTTCACGGACCTGTGAAAACATGGTTTCATGTTTTCACGCTGTGAAAACATGCAAGGAGTGTAATCCGTCTGTAGCGAGGGCCGAAGTCGGTCCTTGGTAGCAGGGGGGGGGGGGAACGACCCCCCACCCACACACACACACACAGACACAGCCCTGAGTGTGACCTTTCATTAGAGCCTAAAATGAAGCTTCTACATTGAATTATTCAAAAGTTACAGACGTTTTTCCAAACTGTGCCATTTGGCACAATTTGGCACAGTTCCAAAAAGCTGTGTAAAATATTCATTTTTTGTGGTATTGTTACCAAATTTGGATCTCAGCTGGATAACACTTGGTTCTACATTTCTGTTGCATTTTCCAGCCGGATCGGACAGCTGTGTGTTATTTACAAGCATTTGTATCCAAAAAAACACTGTGTCCAATTTTTTTTTCTTCAAGTTCAGTATGTTTAGATGACTGTAACTCAGTGGCCGGAGCACATAGAGAGATTATGTTTTTTTTGCCAAAAAATTCAAAGTGTTTTCTTTTAAATGAGACCAACCCCATGAAGATGCTGCAAAGGGTTGAATAACAGCTTTCGATTTACTTTGGGCACGTTATTTTTTGGCATTTTTAGGAAAATTGCCCGGAGTGCAAGAGGTTAAAAGTTAAAACCTAGTCAAAGAGGTTAAAAAACTCAAAGGTCTAAAACCCAATAAAATATTTAGAACCCAAGTGACATCCTACAAAAATAAGTAAATATAAAATGAAGTTAATAAATAGGTACCTAAATTATGTACAATATATTTTTACAACTTGTTCAACTCTTTGACAGCAGCAGGGACAAAGCTGTTTTTGTAGCGCTGGGTTCTACTTTTTGGGACAGCAAACCTCCGTCTTGAGGGAAGAAGCTGAAAGTGGCAGTGCAAAGGGTGGGAGTCATCATTTAAAATGGAGGTAGCCATCCTCTGTACTTGTCTGGTGTACAGGGATGTCAGGCTCAGCTGTGACTCACCAAGCAAACGACTGGACCATCTAACTACCTGATCCAAGGATTTCCTCTGTTTCAGTTTTATCTGACCAAACCATGACACTTAAGAAAAGGATAAAACAGATTCAATAAAAGCCCGATAAAATATTGTCGTTATGGTTCGGTCAACTTGGAAGCGTGCAAGTTTTCTCAAGCAATGCAAATGTTGCTGACCCTTTTTGCACACCCTTTCACAGTTCACTTCAAAGTTTAAATTACTATCAATAATCGTCCCAAGATATTTGTACGATTGTACACATTCGGTGGTCTGGCCTTTTAGTATGGTGACTTTGTACCTGGGATTTTTCCTCCTAAAGTCAATAATCATATCTTTAGTTTTTGTTGTATTCAGCTGCAGGTAGGAATCCTCACACCAGTGAACAAAATCATCAACTACTGGGCCGTGGCCACTCTCACCATCCTGGAGGAGACTGACAATAACTGAGTCATCAGCATACTTTATAATGTGTCTGTTGTCATGTCTTCTCCGACACATGTTTGTGTACAGGATGAAGAGTAGTGGTGACAACACACACCCCTGAGGAGAGCCAGTAGAAGAGCACTTTAGGTCAGACAATGTACCATTGACCCTTACTCTCTGCGTCCTGTTGGTTAAGAAACCCAGAATCCAACCCACCAGATTATTGCTCAAGTCAAATTGTTGCAGGAGCCTTTCAACTAAGATATGAGGTTGGATTGTATTAAAGGCGGAAGAAAAGTCCACAAATAAAAGCCTGGCATCTGTCCCATTAAAATCCAGATGTTTAAAAAGCATGTTAAACAGTGACAGTGGCATCCTCCACTCCTCTGTGAGGCCTATAGGCAAACTGCAGAGGATCCAATGCATGTTCAGTCTGCTTTAGGACCTAAAATCTGACCAGTTTTTCAAAAATTTTCATTAAAATTGAAGTCAAAGCAACTGGTCTAAAGTCGTTTACCGTTTTAGGACAGCTGGATTTTGGAACGGGAACAACCACGGCTTCTTTCCAGATCTTTGGCACATGTTGTGTCTGTAAGGACTTATTGAAAATGTAATGAAATACAGGACTCAGTTCATGTGCACAGGACCTTACCAAGCGCCCACATATATTATCAGGGCCCTGACTTTTGTTCACTTTTACAGCGCAGAACTCCCTTTTAACATCCTGCACCTCAATATTAAAGTGCTGATTGTCTTTGAGTTTCTGTTTCAAATCTTGGATTTCTGTGCTGAAATCAAAGGAGTCAAAACAACCATAAATACAATTAAAAGCATTAGCCAGCTCTGAGTCTGAGTTAAAACCATCTAAAAACACACGATTACTGCGCTCTGTGCTCTGAAGGCCTGCAATAGTTTTCATACTGGCCCAGGCTGAACCAAGTTTCTTTGTTGCCATCTTGCTTTCCAACTCTGATTTATAATTCTGTTTTGCTCTTAAAATTTCGGCCTTCAGCTCCTTTGTGGTAACCTGTAGCTCAGAAACAGACCCCTGTTTAAAGGCAAGTGCTTTCCTCTGTAAGCAGGATTTAACTGATTTTGTAACCCATGGTTTGTTGTTGGGATATATTTTGACACGTTTACGTGGAACGATCTTATTTTTACAGAAAGACACGTATGAGCATGTGACGTTAACCAGAGAATCCAAATCATCCCCGCAGGCCAGTTTGAACATCTCCAAGTCTGTACAGTTAAAGCATTCCTGGAGGCTGTGCTCTGAATCTTCTGTCCACACATCAATGTCTCTCGTCTCTACCTTGCCTCTTCTGAGAGCAGTTTTATATGTGGGCAGCAAATGTACACAGTTGTGATCTGAGGATCCTAAAGGAGGAAGGGGGAGTGATTTATAGGCCCTCTCTATGGATCCATAGCACCGGTCCAGTGTCTTTTTTCGCCTGGTTGGGCAGGAGACATACTGATAAAAGTTTTTAAGTGTTTTCTTTAAAGAAACATGGTTAAAATCCCCAAGAATGAAGTTTGGCACCTCTGGAGAAATTGATTGCAGCTGCTGGATCACATCAAAGATGGTTCTGGAGGCAGAGTCAGCGTCTGCCCTCGGATGAATGTACACAATTGTGATGAAAAGTTGGGGGAACTCGCGAGGCAAATAAAAGGGGCGTAGTGACACAGACAGCAGCTCCACATCGGGTGTACAGATGCGCTCTCTGACCGTGACAGATGTGCAGTACTGCTTATTAATGTATAAACATACGCCGCCCCCCTGACGTTTCCCCGTTACCTCTTCCTGCCGATCCAAGTGCAGCGGGGCTCCAAAGCCATCAATCCACAGGTCTGCATCTTGATCATGCGCAGTAAGCCAAGATTCGGTGAAGGCCATGACGCAGCAGTTCTTAAAGTCCTTCTGGTAGTGTACATTCCCTTGAATTTCATCCACCTTGTTTCTCACAGACTGTACGTTCCCAAAAATTATTGAAGGAAGAGGAATGTTACCAAACTGCCGTCTCCTAAGGCACAATTTCACACCTCCACGCCTTCCGCGCTTCCTTCTGCCGCCTCTCCCGTCTCTCTTTTCACCGCTATGTTCGTCTCTCAAAATAAAGTCCGGCAGTTGCGGCTTAGGCTCAATCACAGCCGCTGCATCAGCTGTGTTTAAATGCAGCAACATGTCCCTGGAATAATGTATTCTGCCCGCCATCCTGCCGGCCATGGAGCCGAACGTGTTTACTTCACAGACAAAGAGCCAGAGGACAGATAGCAGCAGTGCGAGAAAGAGGAGGAAATCCATGTTGTAGATACCAGGGAGCTCTTCGCCATAGATTCCACAAACACTCCAGGGCAGAAACGACACAGAGGATTTTATAAAAACATATAAAAGTACATAAAAACACACACACGCACACGCACTATTTCACCAGCTGCCGGTCACTGCGTGCGCATGCGCCCAATTCAGAGAAGTCAGGGAAGTCAGAAGCAGGGAAGTCAGATTATTTAGCATCTCAGATGGAGACAGTGAATAAGCATGGGAAAACAATGCCTAGGGAGTTCCTGGCGAGACAGCAGGAAGGAGTCAGGGGCATAGGGGGTTGAATGCAATGTAATGTACAGTAAATGTCATGCTGTGTGATGAGAAATGCCATGAAACGTGTGAAGAGAGAGTTAACAGAGGAGAGCTTCTTGAAATCATTCATTCTGTTCTGTGCTTGTGAGATGTGAAGTGTGTAATAAACTGACCTGTCCATGACTCTGCCTCTTATTTCACACACTCCACAGTATACTGGACGGGACCATTTGTGTAAGTCTGTTGCGTCTTTTGCATTCAATACTATTAGGTCGTCACGTTTTTTTGCTATCTCTGCGAGCAGCCCTGCTTAGATTATACAGTCTGACAGCCGTAGGTAGGAAGGATCTGCAAAACCTCTCAGTCGCGCATCTAGGATGATGTAGTCTGCTGCTAAATGAGCTCCTCAGTATGTTCAGTATGTCCTGCATAGGGTGGGACTCGAACTCCAGCAGAGATGACAGTTTAGCCACCGTCCTTCTCTCTCTTATCTCCTCCACTGGGTCAAGGCGCTGCCCCAGGACAGCGCTAGCTTTCTGGATTAGTTTGTTCAGTCTCTTCCTATCGGCTGCTGTAATGCCGTTGCCCCAGCAGACCACTCCAAAAGTGATGGCTGATGCCACCACCGTGTCATAGAATGTCTTCAAGAGCACCCCTTGTACACCAAAAGACCTGAGCCTCCTCAGTAGGAGCAGCCTGCGCTGTTCCTTCTTGTAGAGTGCGTCGGTATTGTGTGACCAGACTAGTTTATTGTTCAGATGAACACCCAGGTACTTGTAGGATGTCACCATCTCAATGTCTGTTCCCTGGATGTTCACTGGTGCTGTGAGAGGTTATCCTTGCCTGCGGCAGTCTACCACCAGCTCCTTAGTTTTCCTCGCGTTGATCAGGAGGCAGTTCCGATGGCACCAGTCCACGAAGTCCTGGATACGTAAGTCCTCTGTACTCAGCTTCATCTCCATTGGAGATGAGGCCGACGATCACAGAGTCGTCAGAGAACTTCTGTAGATGGCAGTGTGTTGTGTTGTGTGAGAAGTCCGCAGTATAAAGGGTGAACAGGAAGGGAGCCAAAACCGTTCCCTGGGGGGCCCCTGTGCTGCCGATGATCGTGTCGGACACACAGTCCCGGGTTCTCACAAACTGTGGCCGCTCACATCTACGAAGGTCCCTTTCCGGTAGTCTGGGGAGGCGGCTGCAGCCTTTACAGAGCTTAAGAAGCAGTTCTCCGAGTTTCCCATCTTGGTGCAGGTGGACCCTAATCTGCAATGTCTAGTGGAGGTGGATGCTTCGGATTCTGGTGTGGGGGCTGTCCTGTCTCAGCGTTCCCTGGTGGATGGCAAGGTCCGACCGTGTGCCTTGTTCTCTCTGCGGCTGTCCCCTGCGGAGCGGAATTATTGCATCGGTGACAGGGAGCTGCTGGCAGTTAAAATGGCCCTGGAGGAGTGGCGCCATTGGCTGGAGGGGTCCTCACAGCCGTTCGTGGTTTGGACAGATCATAGGAACTTGGAGTACCTCTGGATGACCAAGCACTCGAATGCCCGCCAGGCCCACTGGTCCTTGTTTTTTGGTTGGTTTGACTTCGCCATCATGTACCGTCCCGGGTCCAAAAATACCAAGCCGGACGCCCTCTCCAGGCAATTCACCTCGGATTCTGTAGAGCCTGAGGATCATCCCATCCTTCCTGCGTCCTGTGTCGTGGGCACCCTCTCGTGGGGGATTAAGGAGAAGGTTAGGAGGGCTCAAGAGACAGAAGTGGACCCGGGCGGGGGGCCAGCGGGTAAGATGTTTGTCCCATCGGCTGTCCATGTCATGGGTGGCTCTCGCGAGCCACCATAAGACGCCACACAGTCACCAGAGAGTTCAGTGAGAGTTTTTATTACAGTGAAATATAGTACAACACAGGCTGCTGAGACAATGACACTTAAGTCTTCACACAACAGGAGGCATAAGGCTAACAGCTCACTACAGGTCCAGAGGAGGAGACGGTCAAACACAGACAGACAAGGTTAGTGAAGTAACGATACACAGACTGCTGAGGCAGAGACCCACAGAGGTCTATTCACACCGGGAGGGGTAAGGCTATACAGCTCACTTACTGGTCCAGAGGAACGACGGTCAAACCATAAGCAGACGAGGTAGGAATTAGTCCAAAGTATCCGTAGCATGACGGAGAGAGAACAGACACTGCTGCGAGGATGCGGTCGCCAGCGTGGGTTAAAGTAGTCCGAGCGCTAACGACCACAAATGCAGCACAGCTGTTCAGGGCTTGACAGCTGAGCGGAAGCCTCCCCGAGCACTGTCACAATAAGAGCTCGGAGAGCTAGGATAACAACGCCACTGTCAAACCCTGACAAGAATAACCCGAGCACAAAGGCATAGTGCTCGGGTCATGACAGTAGCCCCCCCTCACTTGACGGGCTCCGAACGTCTAGTAACACCTAGCCCCCCCCACCCCCCCCACCCAACCACAGGGCGAGTGGATTGAGGAACAGGCAAGGAGGGAGCCAAACAAAACCTAACAAGACCCCAAACAGAAAGGGAAAAGAATACATCAAACATATCCCCCCCATTTTCCCCAGAACAATGACGAGAGGAAAAAAAAAAACAGAGAAAGAACAAAACAAAACAAGACATGACTACAATACAAGGGAAACACAATCATACAAGACATTAAAACCTGACCCTGAAAGTTTCCCACGAAGACCACAGACAACCCGTCTAACTCCAGTGTACATAACCTAGCCAAAAATAAACCCTCAAACACACGGTAACTATGGAAACCGAAACAAAAAAAAAAATAGATGCAAACACATGATAACTATGGAAAAAAGGAAACAAGAAATACATGATGGTAACTACAGAAACAAGAAATAAATGCAAACACATGGTAACTATGGGAAACAAAACAAGACATAAATACAAAAACATGATGACTATGAACAAGAAATACATACCCACACATGGTAACTATGGAAAACAGAAACAAGAAATAAATGCAAACATGATAACTATGAAAAAGGAAACAAGAAATATGTGCTAACACACGGTGACTATGGAAAAACAAAAAAAAAAAAACACACACGAAACAAGAAATACATGCAAACACCTGGTAACTATGAAACGAGAACACCATACTATGGCCCCTCAAAAGGAAGAGAAAAGGACAAAACAAAAAACCAAACATGACCATAGCCCCTCAAAAGGAAGAGGGGAGGACAGAACAAAAAAAACAAAACATGACCACAGCCCCTCAAAAAGAAGAGGGGAGGACAACACAAAAAACAAAACAAAGCCCAGACTATGGACTGCAAACACACATGAGGCAATCTAAATTGCTCTACATAACAAACCAGACTATGGATTGCAAAAACCGTACATGAGGCATGAGACACCGTAACATGAGGCAATCTAAATTGCTCTACATAACCTTGACATAACCCTGACACCGTATGGGCCAAAACAAAAGATGATCGGCGGAGATCCAACGCCCCCCAGGCAGAGCTCCGGCGACCTCCCTGCCTCCGATGGCCCACGGATAGTCCCACAAACAGTACATGATCAGGACTGGGCCTGCCCCAGTCCCAGGCCCCCAGAAACAAGTCCTCCAGTGGCCGAACCAGGCCACCCAGTAGCAAACACAGTTTATCGGGTGACCAACCCAAGACGCCGAATGCACAAAGCAGTTCCTCAGGTGGCCGACCCGCATCCCACAACCACCAGAACCGTGGAGGAATAGCATGCAGCCCGCCTAATGAAGACAAGACATGAGAGCGCCAGCCTGCCAGACAAAAACCTCCAACGGCCCCCAGCTGGTGGCTCCTGAGAGGGGAACAATCAGAAAAATGGGTCCACCTGACATCAGGCGGCAACGGGTCTGCGGCAACGGGTCTGCGGCTCCTCCACCGATCTCGGTCCAGACCGATGCGATCGTCGCAGCTCCACCTGTATCAGATTCTGGCTGAATCACAGCTGCACCGGCGTCGGACCCCGATTGGGTCACAGCAGCGCCAACGTCGGACCCCGATTGGACCTCCTCGAACCCTGATTGGGTCGCAGCCGCACCTGCGCTGGACCCCCACTGGACCTCGTCGGACCCCGATTGGGTCATAGCTGCACCCGCGTTGGACCCCGACTGGGTCACCTCGGCCCACACGTCAGACCCCGACTGGGTGGGTACTGCACCGGCGCCGACCTCCACCCCCGAACCTGGGACCTCCAGTCCCGTGACCTCGACAGACTCCAAACCGGTAACACTGTGGAGAGGCTCAGAGAGCAGGAGAGGACCGGGATCAGTCTCACCGGCAGCGCCAGAGCCCAGTGAGATGAGCTCAGGTGCAGCAGACGGCTGCCCCTCGCTCGCCTCCCCATGAGGCAGGCAAAAATGCTCTAACACACCACAAAGGAAAACAAAGAAGAGCACTTGCCTGCACTCGGGCTCTGGAGCCGTCCAGGACTTCATCGATCTGGGTTCAGGTAGACGCTCGTCATCGGGCTCCCACTCGGCTGCGTCGGGTTCCACAGCCGGCCTGATGGTTTCTGCAGCTGGATCCTCCCGCGCCGACGTCCACACCAATAACCCGCATGGCGTGGGGGCAGGGGACCCTCGACCCGCTGGCTCGGGCTGCATCTCTGTGGAGACCTGGGGACGCTTGCTCGTCAGCTCTGGCTCCTCACCGCAGTCCATTCTCCTCCTCTGTCCAACACAAGGCTGCAGGGCCGGGATATCTCCCAGAGCCGCAGGCCTCCCCCTCGTTCGACGGCGTGGATCTGACACCAAGGACTGCTCAGCAGGAGGAAACACAGAGGCAGCAGGTTCAGTACAATTGGCTACAGCTGGAGAAGGAAACTCGGGGAGCTGCAAACCCTGAGCTTCACCCCCAGGAGTCAGATAAGACAGATCACTATAATAAGTAGGAAAGTGAAATTGAACTTGCCTGTCTCCCGGAGGGAAGATGGTGCCAGCTGTAGGTGACGTTGCTCCTTCCCTCGCTCGGTGGGTGGTAGGACAGGACCCATGAACGGAGCTCGCCGGCGCAGGAGTCTGATCACTCTCAGCAGCTGGAAGAAACGTCAAGGACGAGGGAGCTGCAGCCGCAGCGGACCGAGCACGGCATGCTGACCATACAGCAGGGGGTGGTGGCCCGACAAAAGGGACTGCAGAAATTCCCTCTAGAGATGACGCCGAAGAAACAGCTGACTGGTAGAGTGGGTCATTCCGGCGGCCCGGAACTGGATCCAGAACCGGAGCTTGGTGAAGACGTACTTGACCGCGGCGTCGACGCCTCCGCCGGCCCCCCGGTGAAATGAACTCCAGGACTGGATCGAGGACGGGATCAGGATCCGTAGGCAATGGGCAGGAGTGCCTCCTCTCCTGCTACACGCCGCGTTCCTCCTCCAGCATCAGGAATATCTCGCGTTGCGCAGCGATATCCACCCTCCTCGCATCGACTTCCGGGTGGTCGGCGTAGCGGGGAGAGAGATGACGAAGAACATCTTCAGCAGCGTCCAGGTACCAGTGTATGCTGTGATGGTAGTCCAGCAGTGAAGCGGAGATGAGCATCTCATCCACGACTTCCAGAACGCCTGTCAGCTCGTGGCTTGGGCTCCAAGCGCGGCCCCTCCGTGACGGCATTCCTCAAACACACAGTACCCAGACAGGAAAAAGCAATTGTCCAAAAACTCAAACTCACTGGTGAATTGCGTCTCGGGTTGGCGTCACCGTAAACGCCGTTTTGGCAGCAGTGTACTGTCATGGGTGGCTCTCGCGAGCCACCATAAGATGCCACACAGTCACCAGAGAATTCAGTGAGAGTTTTTATTACGGTGAAATATAGTACAACACAGGCTGCTGAGACAATGACACTTAAGTCTTCACACAACAGGAGGCGTAAGGCTAACAGCTCACTACAGGTCCAGAGGAGGAGACGGTCAAACACAGACAGACAAGGTTAGTGAAGTAACGATACACAGGCTGCTGAGGCAGAGACCCACAGAGGTCTATTCACACCGGGAGGGGTAAGGCTATACAGCTCACTTACTGGTCCAGAGGAACGACGGTCAAACCATAAGCAGATGAGGTAGGAATTAGTCCAAAGTATCCGTAGCATGACGGAGAGAGAACAGACACTGCTGCGAGGATGCGGTCGCCAGCGTGGGTTAAAGTAGCCCGAGCGCTAACGACCACAAATGCAGCACAGCTGTTCAGGGCTTGACAGCTGAGCGGAAGCCTCCCCGAGCACACAATAAGAGCTCGGAGAGCTAGGATAACAACGCCGCTGTCAAACCCTGACAAGAATAACCCGAGCACAAAGGCATAGTGCTCGGGTCATGACAGTCCAGGGTGACGCCATTCACTGGGCTCACTCCTCCAAGTTCGCCTGCCACCCAGGGAGACGACGCACGGAGGAGTTGTTGCAATGGTCATTCTGGTGGCCCTCCCTGCAGAAGGACATCAGGGAATACGTCCGTGCCTGTCCCCAGTGTGCCATCGGTAAGTCCCCATCGTCCCCGCCAGCTGGGCTGCTCCACCCCTTCCCATTTCCTGGCAGGCCCTGGTCTCATGTGGACTTGGACTTCGTCACCCGCCTCCCTCCGTCCAACAACCACACAGTAGTTCTCACCTTGGTGGACAGGTTCTCTAAGGCGGCCCATTTTGTTCCCCTTCCGGGGCTGACTACTGCTAAGGAGACAGCTG
Organism: Pholidichthys leucotaenia; assembly: GCA_020510985.1. Lineage (NCBI taxonomy): Eukaryota > Metazoa > Chordata > Actinopteri > Cichliformes > Pholidichthyidae > Pholidichthys > Pholidichthys leucotaenia. The sequence goes on along the minus strand of CM035844.1, from coordinate 288,367,275 downwards.
ACCTATTGGTCCAACACGTGGTGAGGCTACACGGGATCCCCATGGACATAGTCTCCGATCGGGGTCCTCAGTTTGTCTCTCAGGTCTGGAGGTCTTTTTGTCACACCCTTGGGGCCACTGTCAGCCTGTCATCTGGATACCACCCACAGTCTAATGGTCAGTGTGAATGGGCAAACCAGGAGCTGGAGGCAGCACTGCGGTGCGTGGTTTTGACCAACTCAGCTTCCTGGAGCTCATACCTGCCCTGGATTGAGTATGCCCATAATTTGATTGTGTCCTCTGCCATACAGTGGGGTAAAAAAGTATTTCGTCAGCCACCAATTGTGCAAGTTCTCCCACTTAAAAGATGAACAAGGTCTCCAATTTTCATCATAGGTATACCTCAACTATGAGAGACAAAATAAGAAAAAAAAATCCAGAAAATCACATTGAAGGATTTTTAATGAATTAACCTCTTGCACTCCGGTGTACCACGGACGGGCAAGTCTCTGCATCCCAGAGCGCACGAGGGCACACGATTTTATTCCAGCAGAGTAGACGTTTAGGATTCTCTTCCATGGTCATCATAGACCGACAAAGGTCGTAAATCATTCGCCAAAACCGCAATCATGGAAGCGCAAAACCGCAATAATGGAATTATGTTTTGACCGGGAACCACGAGCGGACCAGCGTTGCGTTCGTCTGACAATGAGGAAGAGAAGTTCGCCAGGACGCTGCTGTGAAGAGGTAAGGTGTTATAAGCTAAATTATTCTTTATCCCTGAAAATTGTAATCAAAAATGACTTTTGACCGATCGGTAAATTACAACTGTGCGGCGCACGAAGTCCGAAGTGCGTGCGCCGCAGTACACGGTTCGTTCGCCGCGTCCGGGCCGTGAACGCCGCCCCCCCCCCGCTACTCTTCTGAAGCGAGGGGTGGGGGGAAGCCGCGGTGACTGCGCCGCGGTCGCCACATGAGTCTATTCCATCATGTAGCGATGGCCGATGTCCGTCATCTGTAGTGAAGGGGGGACAACCCCCCCCCACACACACACAACAGCCCTGAGTGTCACCTTTCATTAGAGCCCAAGATGAAGCTTCTATATTGAATCATTCAAAAGTTACAGACGTTTTTCCAAACTGTGCCATTTGGCACAATTTGGCACAGTTCAAAAACGCCTGGGAACTACCTGAGGAAAAAGTTGTGTAATATATTCATTTTTTGTGGTATTGCTACAAAATTTTGACCTCAGCTGGATAAGACTTCGTTCTACATTTCTGTGGGATTTTCCATCCCGGATCTGAAGCTGTGTGTGTCACGCGGGGCTCTAGGGAGCCACGCAATAAGAGCCAAGGGCGAGCCAGTGAGTCGTGATGTTTTATTAAAGGTAAGGGGTGAGGGATGAGGAAAGCACAGATACTCGTACAGAGGTTCACTCACAAGCTGCACAGCGCAGGAGCAGGGAGCTCGTACCGGACATAGGGGTAACAAGGCATACATACTCTCAGCGGGTAACAATCACAGGAATGCTGTAAGAGGAGTAGAGACTGACACCAGACGAAGGGGCTTCAGCCTAGCAGTGCTTATGTCGCAGCCCCGAGTCATCGAGGCTGCTCCTATTTATTCTCATTGGCAGCGGCCCAGCTGATGAGGATTAATTGGCCCCAGCCGTCCGTAATGCTGCCAGCTGGGAGCCTGCTGAGACGCTGCTCAATGAGAAGCAGGGATGAAGGGAAACATGGGCTGAGCGCTGAGATGGCATCTCATCCCATGGTGACAGAGCCTCCCCCTCAAGGTCGGGCTCCTGAACGACCAGGAACATCCCAGCCCCCCCCCCCCCCACCTAGGGTGGGTGGAAGGGAGGCAGGACCAGAGGGGAAGAAGCAAAGGGAAGGACAACACCAATAGACAAATGTAGGGTAACAGGGCAGAGAAAAAAAAAACCCCAAATACGCAATAGACCAATGTAGGGTAACAGGACAGAAAAAAAAACAACCCAAATACGGTACTCTACATCGCACCAAAAAAGGGGAAAAAAAAAACCAGGGCACAGACGGAGAGAATACAAAACACGGGAACAGATAACAACCCACCAAAAGAATGACAAAAAACGGATAAAGCAATTACAGAGTATGGATAACAGAACAAACACTACTCCATAATGCACAGACAAAACTAAGAACAGGACAAGAGTGATAAAAGACGCTGAGTACAGATAACGAAAAGGGGGGAGAAAAAACCCACAATACACAGCACCGTATATATATATCTACACGCACAGTCACCTAAAGGAGAGAAAGTGACTGGGACAAACGGACAATTACAGAGTATGGTTTGATGGGAAACAAAACACATAACTCTATAATGCACAGACAAAGCTAAAAACAAGGCACAAAAAAGGAAAATGCTGAGTACGGACAATGGAAAACAGCACACAGCACTATGAATATATATTCACCAACAGGACAAAATATTACACCCGAGTGACCTTAATAACAAAAAAAAAAAAAACGACACCCGAGGAATATGGCAGGCAGAGTCCAAAATGGCCGAGGCGGCTCCGGAGGTCTCCCCGCCCATTGTCCAGTTGGCGAACCGGGGAAAGGGAAATGTTTGGACGGCGAACTCCGGACCCAGATCCCAGGAACCCAGTCCACCAGCAGCCGAACCAGGCCACCCAGAAGCAAACACAGATCATCGGGGGGGACCAGATCACCGAACCGAAAGTCTTGCGGGTCGGGTCGTCGACCCGCATCACTCAACCACCAGGACCGTTGAGACGGACGAAGGGTCAAAGCCGGTCCCGGTGGAAGAGGCTCAGGGGAGAGCCGATGACAAGGGCGACGAGCGTCAGGCCGCAGGGAAGCGGCCACCTCCTCACTGGACCTGGACAACACTGGGGCAGCACCCACGTCGGACCCCGATTGGGCCTTAGGCGAACCCACGTCGGACACCGCTGGAGCAGCACCCACGTGGGACCCCAATTGGGTCTCGGGCGAACCCACGTTGGACGCCGCTGGAGCAGCACCCACGTGGGACCCCGATTGGGTCTCGGGCGAACCCACATTGGACACCGCACCAGAACCGACCTCCAACGTTGAACCTGGACCCTCCAGCACCACGAGGAATGGCAACTCCTCGCCGGTGACCCTGGAAGAAGGCTCAGAAGAGAAAACAGAACCGGGATCAGGATCACCGGCAGCGTCAGAACCCGGCGAGACGAGCTCAGATGCAGCGGGTGGCTGCACCCGGCTCATCTCCCCTAGAGACAGGCTAAAGTGCTCAAAGATATAAAGGGAGAAAAGAAAGGAGAGCACTCACCTGATCTCGGGTTCTGACGCCGTCCAGGACTGCGAAGATCCAGGATCCGTCGTCAGGAGGTCGTTGTCAGGCTCCCATCCAGCCGCGTCGGGCCCCGCAGCCAGCACGATGGTCAGCGCAGCTTTTATTCCATCTAGCTACAATGCTCTGCACTGTATGTTCATATATTCATATATTTATTCCATCCAGCTACAATGCTCTGCACTGTGTGTCTGTGTGTGTGTGTATATATATATATTTTATAGTAATACGTACATATGTTTATTAGCTGCTCTTGCTTGCTTGTTTTTTTTCTTGCCTTCTGATTGTTGCTCTGAGTGTTGCTATCCCTGTGCTGTTGCAATCCTGGAATTTCCCCGTTGTGGGACTAATAAAGGCTTATCTTATCTTATCTTATCTTATCTTGAGGTTCCTCCAGCTCCGGTAACCCCGCCGACGATCCACTCGGCGTGAAGCCAGAAGAATCTCGTCCCGCTGGACCGAATCGCTCCTCCGTGGAGACCCGGGGACGCTTAGTCGTCGGCGCAGACTCCACGCAGCAGTCGGTCCCCCTCCTCCATCCGCAATGTAGCTGCGGAACCACAGGCCCTCTCCTTATCCCACCACGTTGACCCGGAGCCGGGGATCGCTCGGCAGAGAGAGACACAGAGGATGCAGGATTAGGAACACAGGTTACAGCAGGTGGGGGGAGTTCAGGGAGCTGCGAACCCTGAACTCCTCCTCCAGGAATGTGACAGAGCAAATCATTAAGCAGATGTGAATAAACTATGACTTGCCTGTCTCCTGGAGGTTGGATATCGCCTGCTGTGGTGGACACCGCTTCTTTCTCTCCCCGCCCGGCGATAACGGAGGACCCCCTGGGAAATTGTCTGAGGATCGCTCGCGTAGTCTCCAGCAGAGAGCTCACCAGGCCGAGATTCCAAGCACACACAGCCGTCGAGAAGCGCGTCGAGGAGGAGGGGAAAACAGCCGGGATGAGCCAGCCCAAATGTCCTGGAGTGACAGTGGGGAAACGAGGCTCAGGGAACGAGGCTGTGAAGACTCCACGCTGACGAGACGAAGAGGTGACAGCTGCGTGGGGGGAACGGTCCTGGCGGCAGCCCAGAACTGGATCCAGAAGGGGGTCGTGCAGAGGTGACTTGGCGATGTGACGACGACTTCTTCCAGGGGACGAAACGAGGGGGGAACCCAGGAATCGCGGCTCCTGATCAGAGACCGAGGCGAGGAGGGCATTGAGCTTGGGACAGCTTCGTTGCCCTGGAGTCCTCTCCACCAATCTCACTGCCGCCGCCACGTGCCTGCAGATGGTGACAGGATGCATAGTGGAGCTCGTGACAGCCGCTCGGCCCCTGACGTAACTGCTGTCAGCTGCGGCTCCTTGGAGGGAATCCCGAGTGACATGGTGCAGGTCGGGGAAAGCCCTCTGGTTGGCGTGAACTCCTGGGCTGGAATGGCAGCAGGAACGGGATCCCGAAGCGGGGGGCAACGTCATCCACTTCGGCTTCCTGCCGGGGTTTCCATCCAACCCGCGGAGCTTCTCTCGCTGTGTACCTGTGGCGTCTATCCTGGCACAGTCCTCGAGATGGAACAAAGAATGAGGGTGACAGTCCAGGAGATCCTCAGCACGGCCCGGATGCCAGCGTCTCGAGTTGGAGGCGTCGTGCAGGGTGAAGAGCGTCCTGTCGACAGCCCCCGAGATGGACCTCAGCTCGTTGCCCTGGCGTCGGGAGTGACTCCTGGGAAATGGTATGCTAGCAGCGCTGACACCCGGACAGAAAGGTACAATTCCACAGCGACTCACGGCCGCCGGCAACTCGTCTGGCTGCGACATACTGTCACGCGGGGCTCTAGGGAGCCACGCAATAAGAGCCAAGGGCAAGCCAGTGAGTCGTGATGTTTTATTAAAGGTAAGGGGTGAGGGATGAGGAAAGCACAGATACTCGTACAGAGGTTCACTCACAAGTTGCACAGCGCAGGAGCAGGGAGCTCGTACCGGACATAGGGGTAACAAGGCATACATACTCTCAGCGGGTAACAATCACAGGAATGCTGTAAGGGGAGTAGAGACTGACACCAGACGAAGGGGCTTCAGCCTAGCAGTGCTTATGTCGCAGCCCCGAGTCATCGAGGCTGCTCCTATTTATTCTCATTGGCAGCGCCCCAGCTGATGAGGATTAACTGGCCCCAGCCGTCCGTAATGCTGCCAGCTGGGAGCCTGCTGAGACACTGCTCAATGAGAAGCAGGGATGAAGGGAAACATGGGCTGAGCGCTGAGACGGCATCTCATCCCATGGTGACAGTGTGTTATTTGCAAGCATTTGTATCCAAAAAAAACACCCAGGCCAAATTTATTTTCTTCAAGTTCAGTATGTTTAGATGACTGTAACTCAGTGGCCTGAGCACTTAGAGAGATTATGACTGTTTTGCCAAAAAATTCAAAGTGTTTTCTTTTAAATGAGACCAACCCCATGAAGATGCTGCAAAGGGTTGAAGAACAGCTTTGGATTTAATTTGGGCACGTTATTTTTTGGCGTTTTTAGGGAAATTGACCGGAGTGCAAGGGGTTAATTGGTAAATTCCTTGGTAAAATAATTATTTGGTCAATAACAAAAGTTCATCTCAATATTTTGTTATATACCATTTGTTGGCAGTGACAGAGGTCAAACGTTTTCTGTAATATGTCAAACCCGACAGAAGAAAAGAAAAAAATGCTAAAAGCCCTTCTCAGACTTCCGGTCTGGACACCATGGTGATTGCAGCTTAACGCTGAAGCTCCCAGACCCAATCCAGTAAAATACCTTGAAAATCAGATTTAATGGATTTTTGGAAGAGTGAAAATCAAAGGACAAAGTCATCATGCCTAAAGAAAAACAGAAGAAATCGACATTTACCAGGCCAGGACACGCATCGGCCGAAGAATCTGATCCGGAGGATTTCCATTCAGAAGACGAGAAGCTGAATGAAGCTAACAAAAAGGTTAGCTTGAAAATGGTATTTAAAGAATTAAGACGATTTCGCCGAGAGTGTTGGGCCGAATTTCGTGAATTCAAAGAAGAATTAAAAAGGACAAACAGCAGAGTGGACCAGGCCGAGAACAGAATCTTGGAAGCAGAGGAAAGAATAAAAGGGCTGGAAGATTCCATGCTGGATCTATACAAAAGGCAGTCAAGACTAGAGGCTAAGCTAACCGACCAAGAAGGAAGACTGAGAAGAGACAACATAAGAATTCATGGTCTGAAAGAAGGAGTCGAGGATGGTTTCACCACAATGGCGGCATGCGTGGAATCCTTACTGAGAGAGAAGTTGGATATTCCCCAATCCACCGACTTGAAGATAGAAAGGGCGCACCGTACATTAGCCCCTAGGCCGGCGGCGGAAGCGCCACCAAGATCGGTGGTGGTGAGGTTCTCCAACTCCAAAATAAAACAAGAGGTTGTAAGACTGGCTTGGCAGAAAAAAGAATTTACGCACCAAGAGAGAAAAGTTTTCGTGGAACACGATTACGCCCTGGAGGTTCTTAAAAAGCGTCGGGAATACAACGACGCTAAAAAGGTGCTACGAGAGAAAAAACTGCGCTTCCAGACTCCATTTCCGGCGAAGCTAAGGGTTTTCTACGGTGATGAGGCATGTCTCTATAATTCGGCGGAAGAAGCAACCATGGACATGGCGAGAAGAGGGCTCCCGGTAACGGTGTTTAAACCCGCAGCAGACCCAAGCGAAAGAATCAAGGCTCAAACGTGGTCCACACAGAGGCCCTCAAAATCCTCGGGCCAGCAGCGGGAAACCCAGCGTCAGAGCTACAAGGAAAAACTGGCCGTTTACAGGACGGAATAATGATTTTTTTAGTCAATCTGCACATCCAACCCCCCTCCTACAAGGTAACAAACATTAACCCTCAAGCGACCGAGTGGGGTCATTTACGACCCCAGCCATATAATTTAATGTGCCGTCTCTTTATTTTTTATCCAAATTTTCTTTCCTAGCATGAATTTGTCAGTCTACTAATCCTACATACTTTCATAGTTTTTTGCAGGGATCAACCAATTGGTGTGGCGTAGACATCGCAAACTTTTGTGGGGTCATTTATGACCCCGAAGAGAAGCACTGGTTTTTAAACATTGGTTTTATAAATTTTATTCAAATGTTCCACTTCTAATAGTTAGTTAGTTAATCCCTTCACACCTGAAGGTGTATATGGGCGGCGCCTATCTCCGTTTCTCTGACCCTAGGCCACACAGCTACTGTAAGTAGTGAAAGCTACAGCGGGGGGTCAGTCCTCTGGTAGCTCTGTGTGTAACTTTACTTTCCCCATTCCATTATGCGGAGCACCACGCTAGAAGGCAGAAAGCACCATTTTTATATGGTCTTTGGTATGACCCGGCTGGGATTTGAACCCCTGCCTCCCGGGTGTGGGGCGGATGCTCTACCAACTGAGCCACCACTCCGGTTTCCACTTCTAATCAGTACTTTATATTGTATTGCAGTGAACCATGGCTAACAGACCTAGGATAGCAAGATTTACATTTGTCTGTTTGTCTGGATTTGTCTGTCTGTTTGTTTGTCTGTTTGTTAGCAAGATAACTCAAAAAGTTATAGACGGATTTTCATGAAATTTTCACAGATTGTCAGAAATGGGGTATCCTACAGATGATTAGATTTTGGTGGTGATCCGGATCACCGTCCACAAGAAAACCGCCATTACGCAAAATGCCATAATAGGTATCATGATCATCATCGTAACTACAATACTAGGTATCATCATCATCGTGATGATGATATGATGAATATGATGACTATGATGATGATGATGATGATGATGATGATGATGATGATACCTATTATTGTTACTACGATGATGATGATACCTATTATTGTTGTAACTATGATGATGATGATGATGATGATGATGATACCTATTATTGTTGTAACTATGATGATGATGATGATGATGATGATGATGATGATACCTATTATTGTAACTATGATGATAATAACTATGATGATGATGATGATGTTCCAAGAGTGAACTGACAAGGACTGTCTAAATAAATGTAATGTTGTTCTTACAGTCTGTGTTTTGGTTATTTCTTGCAATAAAAGTATTATTAGCAAACACATTTTACATTAGATCATTATAAAATACCTGTCTTAAATACAGGGAGTAGTTTTGGTATGATAAACCTCCAACCAGCCATTTATAATAAAGATCCTTGTACAGAGCACAATGGGGTCATAAATGACCCCACTTGGTCATTTCAGTCCGTAAAATAGCTTGGTCGCTTGAGGGTTAAAGGAGATGCAGAATCAGCATGTGGTAAAACATTTCATGGAACAGTCACAATATTAGAAACAAATAAGTCTTTAAAAAAAAACAAAAAAACAACTTGTTAAAATAGAAATGTGACAATGATCCACATGTTCTCCCCACACTAACAAATACTGTATTAGTGTGAATGTTTGCTGTGATGGTGGTGGGAGGGTGCACACAATTTCATAGGGTATAGGCATTAAAAAAAAAAAAAAATCATTACAAGTTCAGATTGGGATCTGAAATTCACGCTAAAAACATGGGACAACTTACAGGGGTAAGAGAGGGCCCTCAACACGTAACAGAGTTTGAGGAATTTCCCTCAGAGCCTACACTCCATCAAGGCTCTTCCAGGGTCTCTAAAAAGACCTCAGCTCAGGAAGTTCTTTTGTCAGTTTTTTGTTTTAAAGTTTTATACACTATGTTCTTAATGTTTTTTATGTTCTTAATGTTCTTTCAGTTTCTGAGTAGCATAAAAGAGGGCCACCACACTGTTATACTAAATAAGACAATACAATGGAGAAACAAGGTGTAACCAAAATAATCTCATATAATGTAAAAGGGATCCTGAATCCAGTTAAAAGATTATCCAGTTAAATAATCTAAATAATCAAGTTAAATAATCAAGGTTTAGTGATATGTGATGGAGACTTCAATCTAAGACTGAATCCATACTGGGATGCTTCAGGTAATTCCTCCAGATCAACGCGAGGAAAACTAAGGAGCTGGTGGTGGACTGCCGCAGGCATGGGCAGCCCCTCACAGCACCAGTAAATATACAGGGAACAGACATCGAGATGGTGACATCCTACAAGTACCTGGGTATTCATCTGAACAATAAACTAGACTGGTCACACAATACTGACGCACTCTACAAGAAGGGACAGCGCAGGCTGTTCCTGCTGAGGAGACTCAGGTCTTTTGGTGTACAAGGGGCGCTGCTGAAGTCATTCTATGACACGGTGGTGGCATCAGCCATCACTTTTGGAGTGGTCTGCTGGGGCAGTGGCATTACTGCAGCCGATAGGAAGAGACTGAACAAACTGATTAAGAAAGCTAGCTCTGTCCTGGGGCAACGCCTTGATCCGATGGAGGAGATAGGAGAGAGAAGGACGGTGGCTAAACTGTCATCTCTGCTGGAGTCCGAGTTCCACCCTATGCAGGACATACTGGATGCACTGAGGAGCTCATTTAGCAGCAGACTACATCATCCCAGGTGCACAACCGAGAGGTTTCGTAGGTCCTTCCTACCAACGGCTGTCAGACTGTACAACCTAAGCAGGGCTGCTCGCAGAGATAGCAAAAAGACGTAACAAACTAATAGTTTTTTTTGAATGCAAAAGATGCAATAGACTTACACAATGGTCCTCTCCGGCATACAACTAGGAACATACCGGTCGCTATGGAGGGTGAGAATATGTATGGGCACATAATCATACCATGTAGGATAACTAAATAGACGGTTATGCTGTTTCATCCCACCTAGCAACAATGCTCTGCACTGTGTGTGTTTATATATTTACATATTTATTCCATCTAGCTACAATGCTCTGCACTGGGTGTGTTTATATTTATATATCTATATATTTATTCCATCTAGCTACAATGCTCAGCACTGGGTGTGTTTATATTTATATATCTATATATTTATTCCATCTAGCTACAATGCTCCGCACTGTGTTTTTATATATCTACATATTATTCCATCTAGCTACATTGCTCCGCACTGTGTGTGTTTATATACTTGCATATTTATTCCACCTAGCTGCAATGCTCCGTACTGTGGGTGTTTATATATTTACATATTTATTCCATCTAGCTACAATGCTCTGCACTGTGTGTTCATATATTCATATATTTATTCCATCCAGCTACAATGCTCTGCACTGTGTGTCTGTGTGTGTGTGTGTATATATATATATTTTATAGTAATATGTACATATGTATATTAGCTGCTCTTGCTTGCTTGTTTTTTTTTTTTCTTGCCTTCTGATTGTTGCTCTGAGTGTTGCTATCCCTGTGCTGTTGCAATCCTGGAATTTCCCCGTTGTGGGACTAATAAAGGCTTATCTTATCTTATCTTATCTTATCTTATTCTCCACATCAAAATAACACTCAAATCCAGTTAAAGATTCTAGGCAACATGAAAAAAGACAAAGCAGGAATAATATTTTTACAAGAAACCCACTAACAGACGTGGAGCACACTAAACTCAATAGACAAGAGTTTAAAATGATCTCTTCATCATATAAGTCAGGGAGGAGGAGGGGAGTAGCGACATTGATCTCAACCAAAATTACATTTGAAAAAAAATCAGAACACAAAGATAAAGAAGGGAGATACAGTTTGGTAATTGGGCGGCTAGAGGGAGAAGATATCACCCTGCTGAATGTATATGCACCTCCAGCGGCTAACTGCAAATTTTATAAAAATGTATTTGACCTAATGATAACTAAAGCCCAAGGTTTAGTGATATGTGGTGGAGACTTCAATCTAAGACTGAATCCATACTGGGATGCATCAGGTAATTCTCCACTTCAAAATAACACTCAAAGTAGGAAAACTCGGATGCTACTAAAAGAAATGGGAATTTGTGATGTGTGGAGGGAATTCAACCCCAGTGTAAAAGATTATACATTTTACTCAGCGCCACATTCATCATACTCAAGGATTGACTATTTTTTTTATGTTTAATAGAGACATTGGAAGAGTAAAAACATGTAAAATAGGATTGATGGATCTCTCTGACCACAGTCCGATCTATATGGACTTAAGTATCCAAAAATACACAAATAATGCATTTTCTTGGAGGTTGAATTCAAATGTCCTGAAAGAACCACTGAAAGATGAATTGGAATCAGATATTCTCAGATATTTGGAAGAAAATGATAATGGAGAAATATCCCCTTTAATACTGTGGGATGCATGCAAAGCTGTAATAAGGGGAAAGATTATTGCAAAACTGGCAATCCAAAAGAAACTGAGACAAGAAAAACTAACCACATTAGAGTCAGAACTTAAGAACCTAGAAAAAGAACACAAAGGCAACACTCATTCTAATGAATCCCTCAAAATTAAGGAAATTAAAAAACAAATAAATGAGATCTACACAATAGAAATCCAGAAGAAACTTACATTTCTGAAACAAAAATACTATGAAGTAGGCAGCAAATCGGCAAAATTACGAGCCTATAAATTGAGGAAACAACAAACGGAAAGAGCAATCTACAAAATCAGAGACCCAGTATCAAAGGAAATAAAATTCAGAATTCAGGATATTCTTAAAAGTTTCGAGAACTACTATAAGAACTTGTACTCCCTCAAAAAACACAAAAACACATCCGAAGCATTCCTAAACACATTAAACCTTCCCCAACTTACTGAGTCTCAAAATAAAACACTACTGTCAGAAATACAACCTAAAGAATTAGAAAAAGTAATTATGAAACTTAAAGCTAACAAATCCCCAGGAGCAGATGGCTATACAGCAGAGTGGTACAAAACCTTTAAACAGCAACTATCTCCTCTCCTCCTGAAAACATTTAACTATGTCCTCCACACAGGGGAAATCCCCCCCTCCTGGAGAGAAGGGGTCTTTGCAGTCATACCTAAACCTGAAAAGGATAAACTAGAATGCTTCAACTACAGACCAATCAGTGTATTAAATCAGGACTATAAGCTTTTTACCATTATCCTTGCCAAAAGGTTAGAAAATATACTAACAAACTTAATTCATTTAGACCAAACAGGTTTTATAAGACAAAGACAGACACAAGACAACATTAGACGCACTTTACACATAATTCATCATATAAAAAAATATAACTTAAATGCAGTCATATTGGGATTAGATGCTGAAAAAGCATTCGATTTGGTTGACTGGTCTTTCCTATATAGAATCTTATCCAGTTTCAATTTTCATAACAACTTCATTAGAACTATCCAGGCATTATATAAAAAACCAACAGCTAGAATAAGGATTAACGGTAATTTATCATCATCTTTTGAGCTGGAAAGAGGATGTTGACAGGGCTGCCCCTTGTCTCCACTGCTCTTTGCAATCTTCATAGAACCTCTGAGCCAATGGATAAGACAGAATCAAAAAATTCAAGGTATTACACTTGGTCAGAAGGAACATAAAATAGCACTCTTTGCTGATGACATTTTAATATACCTGGGGCAGCCGGACACCTATTTTCCAGAACTAATCTCAGTTTTTTCAGAGTATGGAGATTTATCGGGGTATGAACTAAACATGTATAAAACCCAAGTTTTAACATTCAACTATGACCCAAATCAATATTTACTAAGCAAACTCAAAACTAACTGGAAGATGGAATCTATGAAATATCTGGGGATCAATATCCCGAAAGAACTCAACAAAATTATAACACTAAACTATGATCCACTGGTGGCAAAAATAAAATCTGATCTAGCAAGATGGAATATGATACCATTCTTGGGTACTGCACAAAGAATTGAAGCAGTCAAAATGAATATACTTCCACGTCTTCTATACCTTTTCCAAACAATACCGGTAGAACCTCCCAAAAAAATAAGGCAGGAGCTGGACAGAAGGATCTCAAGATTCATATGGCAGGTCAAGAGACCTAGAATCAAATATAGAACCCTACAGCTAAACAAAGACAAAGGTGGGCTTGCGCTGCCAAATATCAGGGACTATTTTAAAGCTGCACAAATTAAAACTTTAGTCGAGATATGTAACCCAGTCTACACTGCACAATAGAAGGAGATGGAATGCCAAATAATAAGTGACATCCCCCTACAGGCGATAATAGGGAACAATGCCTTACCTAAGCTTTTGAATAACACTAACCCGTGGATAGAGACCCCGCTAAAAATTTGGTTTAAGATAGTCAGAGAGAATCAAACTAAAGAGCCCTATCGATTTCTGCAATGGATTGCCTATGATCAAGACTTTACTCCTAATAAAACAGACACTAGATTTAAAAGGTGGAAAGAGAACGGACTGATAAAATATTATGATTTTTTTAAAGGGCAAATTTTAAGAAGTTTTGAAGATTTGAAAAAAACAAGGTCTAATAAATCAAGACCTTTACAGGTTCTTTCAACTTAGACACCACATAAACAATATACTTAAAAAGGAGGATTTGGAAAGGGCCCAGTCAGGTGTTCTGAAGGTCTTCTTAATGGCATATAAAGGGATCCCAGGGATCAGATACAGTTCTAAAATATACCAAGGTCTTCAAGACTTAAAAGGAGACAACACATCATATATAAAAGAGAGATGGGAAAAAGAGGGGAATTTCACTTTACAACTGGAAATATGGGAAAAGCTAAATAAACAGCAATGGAAAAGTACCTCATCCCTGCAGTGGAGAAAATTTGGATGGAAAAATTTGGTAAGATTTTTCAGAACACCTGCACAAAACAAATTTACTCATAAGGGGTTGAATTGTTGGCGCTTGTGTGGTGAAGAGACTGCAAATCATTTTCATGTGTTTTGGTCATGCCCAGTTATCCACCAATATTGGACCAATGTACAGACAATATTGGGGAAAATATTCAAAATAACAGTTCCCTTTTCTTTTGTAACTTTGTATTTGGGTTTACTACCGGATTCACTGGAAAGACGAGGAGAAAAATACTTATTCACTGTTTTAATATTGGCAAGTAAAAAAGCCCTAACTAAAAAATGGATGTTGAAGGACTGTCCTACACCTGAAGATTGGATTAACGTGATCCAAGACATCTACTCGATGGAAAAGTTGGCATTCGCACTGAGACAGGACATGGATGGGTTCTTGAACTTTTGGCAACCCTGGATCGCATATGTGTCTTCCATTAGATCTAATCTTTGACAAATACCATTTCAATAATGGCACCGCTCTTTGTTCCAACGCTACTCAGATGCTCTTTTATTTTTATTTATTTTTTGTTTGTTTGTTTTTTGCTCTTTTTTTTCCTTTTTTGTTTTGCTTTTTTTTTGTTCTCTTTAATTTCACTTTTTCTTTCACTTAAAAAAGGGGTGTTGTAATAATTATTCTTTCAATGTTGTCAAATAACCAAAAATAAGGGAACATGTGATGAAAATGTAAACAATGCAATGCTGTAATGACGTGTATACCCTTTACAAAAACTTAAATTAAAAAAAAAGCCTTTCTCAAACCTCTATTAGAAAGCAAAAAAATCACAAAGGACGCATATGATCACCTGATCCCCACAGCCAGCATCACCCCCCGGATCTATGGAACTCCGAAAATACATAAAAAGGATATCCCACTGCGGCCAATAATAGACAGTATCGGATCAGTCATGTACAACTTATCAAAAGCCCTAGCTGAAATCATCAAACCCCTCCTTGGACTATCAGAATTCCACTGCAAAAATTCAAAAGAGCTGGCACAAGAACTCAAAGACATAAAAATAGAATTAGACGAGATCCTCATTTCACATGACGTCATCTCTTTATTCACAAAGACTCCTGTTGACGTCACACTACATATAGTGCAAGAACGCCTCAACAATGACAGTACCCTAAAAAGACGCACCAACCTCACAGTTCATGACATATCCAAATTATTACAGTTTGTTGCAAAATCCACTTATTTTCAATTCAGAGGAAAAATTTACAGACAAAAAGAAGGATTTGCAATGGGAGACCCACTATCAGCCATCATGAGCAGCTTTTTTATGGAGGATCTGGAAAACAAAGCCATCAATACAGCACCCACAATATGCAAACCCACCCTTTGGAAGAGATACGTAGATGACATTCTGGAAAAAATAAGGAAAGGACATACACAAGAACTCACTGACCATCTGAACAGTACGGACAGCACTGGGAACATAAAATTCACACACGAAGAGGAGGAAAATGGCACCATTGAGGCGGCATGAAATAAAGCAGCGTTGGTGTAGGTTTTAAGCAGGTTTATTAATCACACCGCCTTCACAGAATCCCCGCTCCTGTGCATAGTGAGAGCAGCCCGGAGCGGGATCCTCAGGCTCTCAGAGAAGAGAGACGCACAGTGTGTGCCAGCAGCAGTTGAAGAAGTGAGAGTGAGAGAGAGAACATGGATTTCAGTGCAGTACTTATACCCAACTCAGACAATACATCAAAGGGTATTCACAGCAGTTGAGACATTTGCATTTACGAGACATACATAACAATAGGCAGATTGCTGGCCTCTGCTCCAGCTTGCAGGACAAAGAGGTTACAAGGCACATCTACATATTGATCTCAGTCTCTAGGTCACAGTAAGGACAGGACGCATGAACACTATACATGAATGGCACATTAACATCTCAAAGCATGAATGGCACATTACATCTCAGTAGTGCAGCGGAAAAAACCAAGAGAAGCGAGCTGACTGTCCTTAGTCTGTTGTGGGGGTTAACCGAACCGCCACACGCTCCCCCCCAGAGGGCACGGCAGGGGGCCGAGACCTCGATAATCCATCTATGGGAGCGAGCTGTGGGAGAAGCTCGCTGCAGGCGGAGGGGGAGGGAGGAGAGGGGTAGTAAGTGCCGGCAGGGGACGGTGAAATCGTCCGAGCCGCGCAAAAATTGCTTGTTGCTCTGCGCGTCGAGGGGCTGTCCCGTTGCACGTGCGGAGATCACAAGAAGAAAAATTAGTCTCTGACTCCTCTCGTGGCCATGAAGAAAACAGGAGAGGCGAGGCTGCGTAGCGGCTGTAAGAAAAAAATAGAAGCAGAGGGACTTGGCTTGTTGGCTTTAGGTGTAGGCGCAACCCTAAAGCCTCGGGAACCGCAGACAGCTGAATTCCCCTTGTGTGCCGTGGCTAAGACCATAAAATCCAGTGAGCAAGCCGCGTGCTTCAGGTGTACAAGCAAGCCTGAAGGGCCAGTATGCAGCAGAAGGAAGGCGGTCAGTGGAGCCATATGTGTCCCGTGCGTGGTGTGCCGTCCTCGTAACTCCCCGGTGCGTGTGCCAGGGCTCCGTGCGTGGATGGGCCAGCTGAAGAGGAAAAGCCAGGGTCAGGGAGCTTAATCATCCCTGTTGTAGTTGCAGCAGATGGGTCATGGTGCGTTCAGGTCCACGTGTGCTCCGTCGGCCGTGGAGGTCGCCGTTGTGGAGAAAGGACGAGGTGCGTGTGCTCTCGTAAGGAGACACAGAATCGTGTGTTAGAAGCTATGAGAGCGGCCGGTCCAAGCGTGGATGTGCCGGTCTAGGCATGCAGATCTCACCATGAAGTTGCTACGGCTTTCCCAGTCGTGAGTGATGTCCGGAGAGTTCCCTGAAGCAGAAGGGAGCTGCTGCGTTCACTTGTCGTCGGAACATCACCGCCGGGTGCTGCGTTCCTTGTCAGCGTGTTCTTTTCTGCCTTCAAGTCATGGTGCGTTGGAGAGGCGAGAGGGAGGAGACGTCTTGTGTCCCTCGACCGGTTCAGCGTGGATGTCCAGACCAGAAGGTTGCAATGCACAAAGCGTGTGCATTCTCGGGGTCACCAGTGAGGCGGCATGAAATAATAAGCAGCGATGCTGAGGTTTTAAATAGGTTTTATTATCATACCACCGTCACGGGGCTCCGCTCCATGAGCGGGCCCTCGGGCTCTCCAGCAAAGAGACACAACGTGTGTGTGTCCAGCAGCAGCAGTTGCAGGAGTGAGAATGAGAGAGAGAACATGGATTTCAGTGCAGTACTTATACCCAACTCAGAAAATACATCAAAGGGTATTCACAGCAGTTGAGACATTTGCATTTAAGAGACATACATAACAATAGGCAGATTGCTGGCCTCTGCTCCAGCTTGCAGGACAAAGAGGTTACAAGGCACATCTACATATTGATCTCAGTCTCTAGGTCACAGTAAGGACAGGACGCATGAACACTATACATGAATGGCACATTAACATCTCAAAGCATGAATGGCACATTACATCTCAGTAGTGCAGCGGAAAAAACCAAGAGAAGCGAGCTGACTGTCCTTAGTCTGTTGTGGGAGTTAACCGAACCGCCACACCATAGCCTTTCTGGACATGAAAATCCACCACAACGAGAACGGCAGCATAAAAATCACAGTCTACATGAAACCAACCCACACAGATCAATACCTACTATGGACATCGGAACACCCCACAGCACACAAGCTATCAGTCGTCAGGACATTATATGAATGAGCCACCATCATCACAGAACAAGAAGACAGACAGGAGGAGGAAAACCACATAAAACATGCACTTATACGCTGCCAATATCCAGTATGGGCCATAAACAAAGGGAAACAGCAAGTCAAAAACAAAGAAAACAAACAAGAAATAAGACACAGAACAAAAGCCGAAATCAAAAACAAGGACGCCAAAACTATACCATACATACAAGGGATCATGGAACCAATTCAAAGGATCATGAAAAAATACAAAATAAACACAGCAGTCAAACCACACAAAAAATTAAGACAGTTGTTAGTACACCCTAAGGACAGAATAGAACAAGACAATAAATGCAATGTAATATATGAAATATCATGCAGATCATGCAACAAAACCTACATTGGAGAAACTGGAAGACTATTCACCACAAGAAAAAAAGAACACCAGAAGGAATGTGAGAAGGAAACACAAGGATGACTCACAAGATCAAAAAAAGAAAAGGCAGAACAAGAAACATTAAAATCAGCAATATCAGATCACTGCAAAAGAAATAATCACATCATGGACTGGGACAACACAAAAATTATTGGATCGGAGAGCAACAGACACAAACGCTGGATCAAGGAGGCCATAGAGATCAGGAAGCGGGGAAAAGACACCATGAACCGAGATGAGGGAGCCTTTATGCTATCCCACACCTGGGACCACATTCTCCAGAGACCATCTGACGGCGGGAGGCGGGGCCGGCTCGGTGGATCCGACAGATCTGCTGAGCCGGCCCCGCCTACGAAAATCAGCTGATAAATGTCACCTGGCAGCAATCAGCTGACTCTTCTGATGAAGGCTGCAGTGCAGTTGAAACATGTAAAGAAGGTAAAGATATCTTTCTATTTTATTTTTTGTCTTTCATATGAAAAGATAAATTAAAAAAAAAAAAACGTTTTCTGTAAGTTTTCACAAGGTTTTCACACACTGTTGCTGGTATTTTGGCCCATTCCTCCATGCAGATCTCCTCTAGAGCAGTGATGTTTTGGGGCTGTCACTGGGCAACACGGACTTTCAACTCCCTCCAAAGATTTTCTATGGGGTTGAGATCTGGAGACTGGCTAGGCCACTCCAGGACCTTGAAATGCTTCTTACGAAGCCACTCCTTCGTTGCCCGGGCGGTGTACTTGGGATCATTGTCATGCTGAAAGACTCAGCCACGTTTCATCTTCAATGCCCTTGCTGGTGGAAGGAGGTTTTCACTCAAAATCTCATGATACATGGCCCCATTCATTCTTTCCTTTACATGGATCAGTCGTCCTGGTCCCTTTGCAGAAAAACAGCCCCAAAGTATGATGTTTCCACCCCCATGCTTCACAGTAGGTATGGTGTTCTTTCTCCTCCAAACACGACAAGTTGAGTTTTTACCAAAAAGTTCTATTTTGGTCTCATCTGACCATATGACATTCTCCCAGTCCTCTTCTGGATCATCCAAATGCTCTCTAGCAAACTTCAAACGGGCCTGGACATGTTCTGGCTTAAGCAATGGGACACGTCTGGCACTGCAGGATTTGAGTCCCTGGCGGCGTAGTGTGTTTCTGATGTAGCCTTTGTTACTTTTGTCCCAGCTCTCTGCAGGTCATTCACTAGGTCTCCCCGTGTGGTTCCGGGACTTTTGCTCACTGTTCTCGTGATAATTTTGACCCCATGGGGTGAGATCTTGCATGGAGCCCCAGATCGAGGGAGATTATCAGTGGTCTTGTATGTCTTCCACTTTCTAATAATTGCTCCCACAGTTGATTTCTTCACACCAAGCTGCTTACCTATTGCAGATTCAGTCTTTCCAGCCTGGTGCAGGTCAACAATTTTGTTTCTGGTGTCCTTTGACAGCTCTTTGGTCTTGACCATAGTGGAGGTTGGAGTCTGACTGTTTGAGGTTGTGGACAGGTGTCTTTTATACTGATAACGAGTTCAAACAGGTGCCATTAATACAGGTAATGAGTGGAGGACAGAGGAGCCTCTTTAAGAAGAAGTTACAGGTCTGTGAGAACCAGAAATCTTGCTTGTTTGTAGGTGACCAAATACTTATTTTACTGAGGAATTTACCAATTAATTCATTAAAAATCCTTTAATGTGATTTTCTGGATTTTTTTTCTCATTTTGTCTCTCATAGTTAAGGTATACCTATGATGAAAATTGGAGACCTCTCTCATCTTTTAAGTGGGAGAACTTGCACAATTGGTGGCTGACTAAATACTTTTTTTGCCCCACTGTAGGTATGTCCCCTTTTCAGGCTTCGCTTTGGTATTCTCCTCCTTTATTTCCCGAAGAAAAGGGTGACATCGCCGTACCATCTGTCCGGACGCATCTGAGACGCTGTCGACGTTTGTGGAGGGCAACCCGGACCGTGCTGTTTCGCACGGCTGAACGCAAGCTTCAGTGGCCAACCGCCACCGGACCCCAGCCCCGTCATACCAGGTGGGTCAGCAGGTTTGGCTTTCTACTAAGAACATCAATGTGAAGGGTGAGCGCAGGAAGACAATGCAGCATTTTATTGGGCCTTTTTCTATCTCTCGCATCATCAACCCTGTGTCTGTGCGGCTCGATCTCCCCCCCTCCTGCCGCATATGTCCCACGTTTCATGTCTCTCAAATTAAACCTGTGTTTTCCAGCCCCCTGTGTCCTCCTCCCAGGTCTCCACCCCCTCCAACGATGATCGACGGCAGCCCAGCGTGGGGAGTGATGGCTATCATGGACGTCTGCCTCCAGGGCCGCGGTCTGCAATACCTGGTGGACTGGGAGGGCTATGGGCCGGAATCCAGGTCCTGGGTGCGTCCTGCCCTCGTGCTTGATAAAGACCTCATCAGGGAGTTCCATCGGATGCATCCAGGTAGGCTGGAATGATCACCAAGAGGCGCTCATTACGGGGGGGAGTACTGTCATGGTCTGGTCTGCTTGTCATTCCCAGCTGCGCGCACACCTGGTCCTCATTACGCCTGGCCTATATCTTCTGCACTGCCTGTCACAGCGGTGCGGAGATGTCTCTCAGCGCTCCTGACAAGCTCATCGCCTATTCCTCCTGTCTACTGAAGTTCCAGCCAAAGCCTGCTTCATCGTCGCTGGAGAATCCCTCCAGCTGGCCACGAAAGCTCACATTTTCCAACTCACCTTTGTCTTCAGATCCTTTGTGCACAGGCGGAGTCCGTGGCAGCGGAATCTTCTTCCTATCCTCCCGGCGGCAGATTTCCCCTGCACTCCTGCCTCACCAACTCCACTTGGACACTCACCTGCCGGAGTTGCACCACCCACGGAAGGGCACTCTCTCCCTGGCTGCAGTCACCACGCTGAACCTGAACCGCTACCATCTGCTCCTACAGTAAGCACAGTATAACTGTTTATATCCAGCTGTGACTTCCAGTAATCCCCTTTCTCTGTGTGCTCCTAGGGTTGCCAGGCCGAAAGGTGTCCCGCTCTGTCTCCGGCAGTTCCAGCCTACACTCACATGCACCAACACCATACTTGTTGTTAATAAACTTAATTGTACCAATTCTGAGTCCGTGCCTTGTCACTGGGTCACGAACCATGTCACTGCCTAGATGTAGAGATACCATAGTGCTGTAGATCTCTGGGTGGCCACGGATAGCCGTCTCAGCTGGTGATGGGACAGCCCAAATGCTGCCGCCCCTCCCTGATCATGGACGCATGTTTGTGGAGAACCCACTGCTAAATAACTCAGAGGACAGCTTGTGCACCATCCTCTGGGGCGCTGTGTGACTCCAGAGTGGAGTTCCACGGAGCAAGGAGGGGCCCGTCCAGTGTACGGTGCTAGCCATTTGTTGCAGAATCATGGCAAAATTATTGGGAGATGGGCCGGAGTAACACAAGATACACTATCGACTGTGAATCAGTGAACCAAAGCCACTAATCTGACCTAGGATGCTATAAGCTAGTTAGCTAATGACGAACTTACGTAAAAGGGAGAGCGGAGTTCAGTAGGTGAAGGATAGTTCTTAAAGTGATGGCTTTAAGTCGGAGCTCGTCAAGAAAGCCAGGAAAGATACAAAACAAATTTGCTTCAATAATTCAAAAAATTAAAGAAAATGTAACCAAAATATGTCGCAAACATTTCATTAAGGTGGGCCAGCTGTTAAAATGTGGAAAAAGTTCCGTCAATGGCCCCTTTAAAGTAGAACTGAACCCACCTTTTGGCGCAAAAAGTAGAATAGCAGATTAATTCCTTATTACCTGTTGTATTTTTCAACACATAAAATAAATTTTTAGGCCGTGCGATGGCCAAGCTATAAGCCGATAAACTTTTGCCTCTGGCTGGCAGTGCCAAACAAACCGGAAGTAGTGCAGACGACGCTGCGTGACGTCACGAGTGTGATCCCTAAACAAAACAACAATGGCAGATGATAGCAGTTCCAGCAGTTCCAGCAGTCAAGAAAACCAGAGTTTTCAGAGTGAAGAGGCATTCAGGATTGGTGACGAGACAGAGGAGGATGCAGGAGTGTGGCAGGTGGCAGGCGTGCACAAGGGCGAGCCCGGGAGACAGCGACCTGATGCACCTGTGACAGCAGCTGGCAGACGGCGATGCAGAGGCGAGGTCCACCGCCGGGGAATACACCTGTGCACAGGGGAGAGACTGGAAAGGCAAAGGTAGGTATGCTTACGCTGTAGATCTTGCTGGGAGATGAGGGGGTTCCTCTGCAGCAAGAGGGCTGAAGGAATCAGACGGCTTCATGCCGAAGCCCAGGGCAGAGTGGCTTATATCCCACGCTGCTGACGAGGCGCAAATGTGCGCGCAGCTGGCGCCGCTAATGAGCGGCGAGTTGTAACATATCCAGCCTGTGTTGTGTTGTAGCTTAGTTTTCTTTTTTCTCTGTCACATTTTGTCTTAGTTTTGTTTTGAATTGTAATCGCTCTTGCCTGTTTTCTCTTTTGAATTCTTGGATGGAATATGGGTGGGCAATATAAGCTGCGGCTTCAGCCATCACCCATTTCGGATAACTTACGTTGAATTGTATAATCAGATGAGTCATTGTTCAATTTGACCTTGTTATATCATTCAGTTTCTTTCAACCTGTACTGTACTATCCGAAATAAATAAATTCATTCATTCATTCAAAAAATTGGGCTATGTATTACAATACTTCTACAGACTATAGTGGCAATACACATGAACAGAACTGGCCTCTGCATTTGACTGCGCTATTTATAAATACTTTAATATCTATATCTAGAAACGCATCGCTTCCCGGTCGCTTTTCCTCCCCCTTTCTTTTCTTTCGTCGCCATGACAGCTTTCCTTGGCCACTGAACAGATCTTCCCAGGTGTTGGAAGTGTTTTGTAGTCGACTATCACGACAAAATGCACCAAAAACAACCAGTGTCGACGTGCTCGCAATGGTAAACATGGAGGACTGTGTCACACTCGTGACGTCATGCGGAACTCCGGCTGCACTTCCGGTTAATCGGCGGATTTGTCTGATTTTTCAGGGCGGGAAATTCAAAATCGCGATTTTCTCCAAGATTCCGGGATTTGTGGAGGGGGTGTCAATGATAAATTATCTTTATAATTGTATGTACTATCACCCAGTGCCGTTCAATGCCGTTCAGTTCAGTTCTACTTTAAATAAACCAATGTGCTGAATGTGGGAAGGTTTTTACTGGAGTTAACCTCTTAAAATCACATGCAGTGATCCACACTGGACCTAAAAGTGAGACAAGTTTCACATGGACTTTGATCTCTTGGGAGACAGGAAGCTCCTCTTGTTACAGGTTCAAGGTTAGAAACCTTGAGATGAGGCTGCACTGAATTCAAATCCCTTAAATGTCTGAACCAACACCATTTCATTTAGAAAGCAGAGATTGTCCATGTTTTGATTGTATGTCTGACTTTTTCTTCTCTGTTGTTGTTGCTCAATCAAATCACCTTCATTTGTCTAGTGCCAAATCACAACTAGGGTTCCCACAGGTGCTGGAATTCCTTAAAAATGTTTGACTTTTAATATTGTATTTTCAAGGATTTAAAAGTGATTGAAAACGAAATTGTAAGCACATTTCTTTTTCAACAAATTTCTGTCTGAATAAATAGCTAACTATAGTTCACTAATTATGTGGAAAAATAAACTAAATTGGAGAACCTGAAATGACAACTGCTTGGCCTGTGCCTTGGTTGGCTTCTGTGTGACTGTGGTCAGTCAGTTTTCATGTGACCCCCCACCACCACCACCACCACAAAAACACACGGGTGTAGTGACTGCACCATCACGGCATGAACAGTGGCATGGTATGGATTAATTTGTGTAGGGGGAAGCCAAGTAAAACAGAGTTGGGTGTGTTTCTTTCTTTGAAGTCAATATCTGTAAAACTGTTTTATTTCACTGACAGTGGTCATCATCTGTCATCCGTGGATGGAGCAAAAGAAGCTGCAGCAACATGTTGGGCTCAAAGTTTCCTGTCCTCCATCAGCCTTGACACCTCCTGCTCCTCAAGCCCCATGTCCCTTTTGATTGTGTTGGATCTTTGTCTGCCACGGCTAGTGCGACCACTGACTGGAGTCCAGAAGACCAGGTAGGAAACAGGCTGGTCCCCTGCACATAGGCAGTGTCCAGCAAACCGTAAAAGTGTCACTTGTGGGAGCGTGAAAAAATTAGGCTGATTTGGTTCAAGCAGTTTATTACACGACTCACACGAAGAGCATAGACAGAATGGCATACAAGTAGGAACTCTTCCCTTAACATGACATCCTTCTAGACTCTTCTCACACACAAAAGATACTCTCCCCCGACTGTAGTCAGTCCATTCATCACACACAAAAGATAATCTCCCCCGACTGCAGTCAGTCCATTCATCCTTGACACCTCCCTGTTATCTTACTAGGGCATCTAGAAACTTCTCACACACAAAAGGTTAACTTCCCGTCCTTTGTTCCTGTCTAAGGTGGTAAACCATTATGCACTCCCCAGGTTGCCACACCACCACCCCCAGCAACTTAGAAAGGACAAAAGGGTAACAGTCCACATGCTGTGATAGAACCATTAACATCAGTCCACACGCTGTAGAACAATCAACATCAGTCCGCATGCTGCTTGGGCTTCAGTCTTCTGCCGTATCTGCTGTAGCCAAGATTCGCTGCCTCCGTGGCGCTGCCATGCTGGGGGGCTAATGTCTGGAGGTGAAAACTTTTTGACTGTCCGTGTGGGTGCTCTGGAGAATCTTTTCTCTGGGAAGCGCCCGGTGGGGGTCTTCCACGCCGAGGGGCCCTTGCCAACAGCACTTGTTCGTCAGCCACAACAAAAGCAGGTTTGAGTCTGTCTATGCCAATTTTTTCCCTCCTATCCCCCAAATCTAGCAAAAAATGCTTATCCCCTGTTTCCAGCACTCTAAACGGTCCATCATAAGGTGGGCGCAGTGGGGGGCGGTGGGTGTCGTGTCTGACAAACACGAACTCCACGTTTTTCAAAGCTTTAGGCACAAAAACGCGCGGAAAACTGTGGTGGGCAGGGCCCGGCAGCTTGCTTGAGTCTATGCAACGCTGCAGCAGCTGAGACGGGGAGCTGCCCGGCACAGGATTATCTGGCAGAAACTCCCCAGGCAGCCGGAGTGGTTGTGCAAAAACGAGTTCTGCTGGGGAAGCTTCCAGATCCTCTTTAGGTGCAGAACGTAACCCCAATAAAACCCATGGTAGCCTGTCTACCCAATTTGCATCCGTCAGTGAAGCCCTCAGAGCCGTTTTTAACGACCTATGAAAACGTTCGCATAACTCATTTGCCTGTGGGTTGTACGCGGTTGTGCGGTGAATTGAGACACCCAGGCTGCGGGCCATGGTTGACCAGAGTTCAGAAACAAATTGAGAGCCTCTGTCGGACGTAATGTCCGACAGAACTCCAAAACGTGCCACCCATGCTGTTAAAAATGCGTGCGCCACCTCCTCGGCTGTGGTTGCCGCCAGCGGAACCGCTTCTGGCCAGCGCGTGGTGCAGTCCACCATTGTCAGGAGATGCGTGTACCCCCGTGATAGCGGAAGGGGGCCTACGAGGTCCACGTGGACATGGTCAAACCTCTTAGCCGGGATGCGAAACGGCTCCAAAGGAGCCTTGGTGTGTCTGTGAACCTTGGCTCGTTGGCACGCCACGCAGGCTGCCGCCCACTCTTTCACTTGTTTGCGAAGGCCCGGCCACACATATTTCTCTCCTACCATTTTGACCGACGCGCGCACCCCTGGGTGTGCCAAAGAGTGAACCGACTCAAACACGCGGCGGCGCCACGCGGCCGGAACCACAGGCTGTGGGCGACCCGTGGAGATGTCGCAGATTAAGGGGGGAATGCTGTTAAGCAGCGTCCTCTTCTCCAGCCTTAACCCTGTTGGTCCAGACTGGAGCGCGCGCACGTCCGCGTCACTAGCCTGCTCTGCGGCCATGGCTGCGTAATCCAACCCTACACAGACCGGGGCCACAACGGCGCACGAGAGGCAGTCTGCCACTACATTCAGTTTGCCCGACACATGCTGAATATCGGTAGTAAACTCTGAGATCGCTGCCAGCTGCCTCTGCTGCCAGCCCGACCAAGGTTCTGAAACTTTGGCCATCGCGAATGTTAGTGGCTTATGGTCAACGAACGCAGTAAAATTGCGCCCTTCCAGCCAGAACTGGAAATGGTGAATGGCCAGGTGGAGAACCAGCAACTCTCTGTCGAACGCGCTGTATTTACGTTCATTGTCGCGCAAGGTTCTGCTGAAAAAGGTAAGCAGCTGCCAAGCCCCGGCGATGCGCTGCTCCACAACAGCCCCTACGGCCACATCTGAGGCGTCAGTGGTGAGGGCTATGCGGGCCATTGGGTCTGGATGTGCCAACAATGTGGCGTTTGCCAGGGCTGCTTTAACTTCCGAGAACGCCTGCTCTCGTTCTGGGGTCCATTCGACCTTATTCGCGGGTTTCTGTTTTTTGAGCGCAGCATACAATGGCTGCATGAGCTGCACTGCGCAGGGAAGGAAACGGTTATAAAAGTTCACCATTCCCCAAAATTCTTGTAGCGCCCTGACCGTTTGTGGTCGGGGAAAATCTGTCACTGCGCGCACTTTGTCAGGCAGCAGAACCACTCCTTCGGGAGAGATGCGGTGCCCTAAAAAATCAATCCCCATCACCCCGAACTGACATTTCGCTGGGTTGATTATTAAACCGTGCTCTTCCAACCTACGGAAAACCGTTGTGAGTTGGGTTTCGTGTTTGTCTTTGGACGCGCTGGCTACCAAGATATCGTCCAGGTAGATGAACATGAAAGGGAGATCGTGCAGCACTGCATTCATCATGCGTTGGAACGTCTGTGCTGCCCCTTTAAGCCCAAACGGCATGCACAAGAACTCAAATAAACCAAACGGAGTTATCACCGCTGTTTTGGGTATGTCCTCAGCTGTCCTCACTGGGACTTGGTGGTAACCACGGACCAAATCTATCTTAGAAAAAATGCGTGCTCCTGCGAGGTGAGCGGAAAAATCCTGAATGTGGGGAATTGGGTAGCGGTCATGCGCTGTAGCGTTGTTTAACCTGCGGAAATTGCCACAAGGTCACCACGAACCTTCAGCTTTAGGGACCATGTGTAGCGGGGAAGCCCATGGGCTGTTTGAGTGCCTGATGATGCCTAACCTCTCTAGGTTAGCGAACTCCTCGCGCGCTATGGCCAGTTTAGCTGCGTCCAAGTGCCGAGGTCTTGCAAAAACGGGCGCCCCGGTGGTGGTGATAAAATGCTCCACCCCATGTTTAGCGATAGCTGCTGAAAACATCGGGACTGTGAGTGCTGGGAACTGAGTGAGCAGTGTGTGGAACTTACCGCATGCTGCTGTGACGTTGGCTTGTGCTGTTGGTCAGGTCACTCGAGCTATACAGGGGAGAGAGTCAAAAGACAGTGCATTAACCAGGCACCTGTTAGCGACATCTACCAACAACCCATGTGCACATAGAAAATCAGCCCCCAGTATATGGTAATCTAATGCTGCTACAACAAAAGTCCATTCAAACGTACAACCGTGTAGAGACAAGAGCAGAGTCCTCTCACCAAAGGTCTTAATGTCTGAGCCGTTTGCTGCTGCCATCTCGGGGCCGCTGGCTCCTGCCAGCTGGTCAGCATAGGTCGGCTGGATGAAACTCCTCTGTGTGCCAGTGTCCACGAGGAAATGCCTCCCCGAGCGTGCGTCCGTCAAATAGAGCAGCTTGTTCTCCTCCCCAAGGGTCGCGGGTGCTACCGACCCCCAGTCTTGGCATTTCCCGAGTGCTTGAACTGGCACGGTGGTATACATTTGCGTGCCCTCTCTGCAAAGCGGCGATGGTAGAAGCAAAGCGTGTCACCTCCACGTTCCTTGGCCCCCACTGCTGCTGCCGTCGGTGGTTCTGCTGCTGCTGTTGGCGGCTCCTCGCCTCCTCGTGTCGACATGCCGGGCTCCGTCGCTGCCGCAATGGTCACGAAAGCCTTGGTGGCGACGATGATCCGGTCTGCCTCTCAGGCTAGCGCACAATAGTCCCGTTTAGCCAGCAACGACGAATTGCTCAGGGCCACTCTCGCCGCTGTTGGAAGGTTCCTGAGGAAAATGTGGGTGAAGATGAAGTGGTTGTCGTCCGTGCCCTTTAACCTCAGCATCTTCTCCATCATGTCCACGGCTGAACCGTTTCCCAACTCGGTCCGCGTCAGAAGCCTCTCTGCTCTCTCACCATCCGAGAGCGTGTAGTGCTGGATGAGGGCAGCCTTCAGCGCACCATATTTGCCGTCGGCTGGTGGCTGATCGAGCAGGCTCTCGATGTGCTGAGCCGTGCTGGCATTGAGCGCTGCGACCACATAGTAGAATTTCGTATCATCCGCCGATATCCCTCAGAGGGCGAACTGTGCCTCGGTTAGGTGGAACCAGGAGCGCAGGTTGTGCTGCCAAAAATCAGGTAGTTTGATCGCTACAGCGCACGCGAAGCTGGGGGTTCCAGTCGAGGTTGGCTCCGGCGATCTTCCGTCGTATTCCATGATTCGTCTTGGGTCACCAGTGTGGGAGCGTGTAAAAAATGAGGCTGATTTGGTTCAAGCGGTTTATTACACGACTCACACGAAGTGCATAGACAGAATGGCATACAAGTAGGAACTCTTCCCTTAAATAACATGACATCCTTCTAGACTCTTCTCACACACAAAAGATACTCTCCCCCGACTGTAGTCAGTCAATTCATCACACACAAAAGATAATCTCCCGCGACTGCAGTCAGTCCATTCATCCTTGACACCTCCCTGTTATCTTACTAGGGCATCTAGAAACTTCTCACACACAAAAGGTTAACTTCCCGTCCTTTGTTCCTGTCTAAGGTGGTAAACAATTATGCACTCCCCAGGTTGCCACACACTTTTATTTTCATTGTTATGAGGGGTAATTTTCCATACACAACTCTGTTTGGAATATGGTCCTTCCAACTTATGTTCGGTGTTCTCTGCAATAGTTGTGTATAACATCCAAATATACGTGCCTCAAGTTCTCTTGTAATGGTCTATATTTCTGACTCATACAAGAGGATGGATTCTATGCAGGCTCTGAATATGTTGATCTTAAGTTGCCACTCAAGATTGGATTTCCAAATTTTCTCCAGCTTGTGAGAGGCCTTCCAGGCTTGAGCTTTCCTTGATTTGAAATCAAGAAAAGAGTCACATGTGATCCAAGATATATGAAATTTGGAACATTCTCCAGTGACCCCTTTCTTGGTTTTAATGTTATTTGTTGGGTTGATGTTGAGTAGAAGAGCCTTTGTTTTTTTCTTTGTTTAGATGAAAGCCAATTGCATTTGAAGCAGTGTAGCATCATCGTCTCCTCAAACCAAGACAGAAGATCACTTCTCTCCATTTTACAGGAATTTCACTTTATTCCTTATACAGGAATACCACTTCTCTGCATTTTACAGGAATATCACTGGCTTTCATATCGACTCATCCAGGCCTCTTCCAGGCCTGACCAAAGATGTTTGTTTTCCCAGGACCCCAATGTAAACAGTTGCCTCTTGCAGAGATTGTAAGGATCAGAATTTGCTTTTAAAGGCTCAAAGGAACATAAACCATAGACCAGACCTCCAATGTGAACACTGCATTTGGATAACATCCCCTTACAGGGAACCAATGCTCTTAAAAGGGTCATAAATGGCTTAATCAGACGGGTTTATAACCCCCGATGTTTTCCAGATTATCCCTTCCAGATACCATGGACCTAAAAGAAATCATCTACAGCTCAACAGTACCTCCTAACGGATACCTATGGAATGTGTTTCAGTATGTAGGATGACTTTTAATTTGTTCTAAACATTAAGTTTCTTTCAGCTTATCCTCTTCTCCCCTGGATCCTAAGGACACTGAAAATCATCCCTTTTATCACCAACCATGGTTTGTTGTACTACATTAAGCTTTGATCTAAATATGAATGCATGTATTATAATTATGTATAAGAAATGTTATATTCATGAGTGTTATTCAAACAAATGTAATATTGGAGTAATGGTAGAAATGCATGATCACCAAATATTAGCCAAGTCATTTAATTTAGTTAGATTTTATATTGAGCACCTAATTTCATAAGAACTGACTGTTGACTTTTCTCTGCAATTTCATGGGATGGTGTCTTCATTTGATTGGCTCCTCTCAAACAAAGAAATGTTCTCACATTGGATGGCAGCCATTTCAAACTGCTTTTGATAAAGTTGATTGGTCAGTCTTGCGATCGACATCACCAGTTTACGACCAGGCAGGGTGACTTTAAAAAGCAGTGAAAGATGCCCTGCATGTAAAAGAAAAAAATAAAGAGTGAGTAGAAAAGAAAGTAAGTTAAGTTGCAGCTATGTGTAAGAGAACAAGAGAAGATCAAAGAGGAAAGAGAAGATAAGAGATTGAGACGAGATTCAGAAAAACACACAGGTGTAGAATTAGAACAAGACAAGCAGAAAGAAAAAGAAACACACAGATGTAAGTAAGGTTAGAATTAGAAACACAGAAAAGAAGGAAGAAAGAGATTTTGAGAAAGATTAGGAATTAAGTTAAGATTAAAGAAGCACAATAGTAATCTAGATCTCAGAGGAAGATTTTATTCCACCGTTTTAAGGTCCTGTGTAGTTTTATTTTATCTAAACTGTTCTTTGTGAAGTTTGTCAAACCCTGCGTTAGTTTCTGGTTACTGAGGAGAAAACACCTTTTCTTTAGAGCTCGCTTTTTCAGAGAATCAAATTCTCAAACTTTTTCCTCCACCTCAGAAGCCATTCTTATCCTAGTAAATGTTTTTTTCATTTTTTTATGACTTTTCACGCCGTTAAAGTGGACCTTTAATTTTCCTAATTTAAAGTGGACAGAGAGTGTTTTTTTTTTTGACTCTCTTTCCAGCCTCATACCCACCTGACTAAGAAGTGGTTCCTTCAGTTTTTGTGTCTACCCCCGCTCCTAGAGACTTCATCGATTTGGCCGGACTTGTTCCAAGGACTTGTCACACCGCTCGGGGACGATCACTCTGCTGCCGACGTCCTGAACGAGCCCCCGGCTGGGTCAACACTTCTGACTGCTGTGAGGAAGCATTGCAGCAGCTGCTTCCTCCCGATGTCTCGACCCTAAACTTGGCCGGTATCGACCCGCTGAACACGTGGACCTTCAGCTGTCTTGTGAGTGAGGCTCATTTTACTATTTGCTGGGTTAAACGTGATGTGATGTCCTAACAATTAAATTACAATTGAATATGGCCCATATTTCAGGGCTCAATTAGTCTCTCAGCCACAGGGTAAGAGCTGTAAACTGAAGAAAAACTCTTAGTCATTTTTAAGTAACCGTGTGGGACACATATATGTGCACTTATGTATATCACTTCATGCTTCATATGTATACCACTTTAGGCTTCACATCTTAGATTGAACAAAGGACTGAGCCTCTCTGGAGATAACAGGAGGATGTGAAAGTCTAGTCTTTGATATACAGAGAGACGGCCTGGGGGGAATTTTCCTGGCTGCCAGAGGCTGGGGGTGGAGATGTTAAGATCTGAAGGAAGATGTATTGTTATTTGGGATTAAATACAATATGACTGTGTGCTTTGAAGTCCTGAGGTATTTAAAGGACGAATGGCTGGGTTTCTTCCTCTTTCTGCTTTTGATGATGTTGGATGATGTGAATAAACCTGACTCGTGAGATGAACTCTGCCTCGTCATTTTCACATTATCTACACTGGTGACCCTAAGACGTATCATGAGCGAAAGAAATTCCCCCGAGCCAGCCGGGTCAGAAGCTCCCAGCCAAGCGTATGCCGCTACCGTCCAGCTACTGGACTTTTGGCGAGACAACCCGCGCTCCTGGTTCCACTTGGTCGAAGCACAGTTCGCCCTCCGGGGGATAACGGTAGATGACACGAAGTTCTACCATGTGATTGGCAAGATCGACAACCGCACGGCTCGGCATGTGCAGAGCCTGGTGGAGCAGCCACCGGCCGACGACAAATACGGCGGGTTGAAGGCTGTGCTCATCCAACGCTTCACTCTCTCAGTCCAGGAGAGAGCGGAGAGGCTCCTGGCTCTGAACGACTTGGGAGATGGCACGCCCGTTGACCTGATGGAGAACATGCTGAGCTTGAGGGGCTCAGACGGCGACGACTTCATCTTCACCCACATTTTCCTGAGAACCCTACCTTCAGCCACGAGAGCGACCCTGGCCAGTTCGCCGTTGTTGGCCCAGCGGGACTTCCGCACGCTGGCCAAGGAGGCGCACCGGATTCTCAACGCCAGCAAACAGCGCACGGCCACCGCGGCAGCGACGGAGTTCAACGCGACGGCCGGAGATGACGAGGGGCCAGAGACGGCGGTAGCAGACCCACCGACGACGGCGGCGGCAAGGGCCAAGGATCGCGGAGGAGACACCCTCTGTTTCTACCATCGCCGCTTTGCAGAGAAGGCACGCAAATGTATACCACCGTGCCAGTTCAAGCGCTCGGGAAACGCCAAGACCGGGGGTCGGCAGCAGCTGCAGCCCTCGGTGAAGAGAACAAGCTGCTCTACTTGACGGACGCACATTCGGGGAGATAATTCCTCATGGACACAGGGTCCCAAGTGAGTTTCATCACGCTTACCTCCGCTGACCGGCTGGCGGGTCCCGGAGGTCGCGGGGTGTCAGCAGCGAACGGCTTGGAGATTAAGACCTTTGGTGAGAGGAACCTGCTTCTGTCCCTACACGGCCGTACATTTGAGTGGACTTTTGTTATAGCTGCAGTGAGTTTCAATATGTTGGGGGCTGATTTTCTGTGCTCACATGGTTGGTTGGTTGATCTTGCTAACAGGTGCCTGGTTAATGCACTTTCCTTTTATTCTATTCCCTGTGCACCCCAAATGACCCCGCCCACAGCACAAGCCAACGTCGTAACGGCAAGCGGTAAGTTCCACACACTGCTCACTCAGTTCCCAGCACTCACAGTTCCCACATTTTAAGCAGCCGTCGCTAAACACGGAGTGGAACATTTTATTACTACCACCGGACCGCCCGTTTTTGCAAAAGCTCGGCGCTTGGATTCAGCTAAAGTGACCATAGCGCGCGAGGAGTTTGCCAACCTGGAAAAGTTGGGCATCATCAGGCGTTCGAAAAGCCCATGGGCTTCCCTGCTGCACATGGTCCCGAAAGCTGATGGCTCGTGGCGACTTTGCGGAGATTTCCACAGGTTGAACAATGCCACAGCGCACGACCGCTACCCAATCCCGCATATCCAAGATTTTTCCATTCATTTGGCGGGGGCGCGCGTTTTTTCTAAGATAGACTTGGTCCACGGTTACCATCAAGTCCCAGTGCGCGCTGAGGACATACCCAAAACAGCGGTAATAACTCCGTTTGGCCTATTCAAGTTTTTGCGCATGCCGTTTGGGCTTAAGGACGCTGCGCAGACTTTCCAACGCATGATGGACGCGGTGTTGCACGATCTCCCCTTCGTATTCGTCTACCTGGACGACATCTTAGTAGCCAGCGCGTCCGAAGACGAACACGAAAACCACCTCACGGCAGTTTTCCGGAGGTTGGGAGAGCACGGGTTAATAATCAACCCAGCGAAGTGTCAGTTCGGGGTGACGCAGATTGATTTTTTGGGGCATCGCGTCTCCCCAGAAGGAGCGGTTCCGCTGCCTGACAAAATACGCGCGGTAACAAATTTTCCCCAGCCACAAACAGTCAAGACGTTACAGGAGTTTTGGGGAATGGTGAATTTTTATAACCGTTTCCTCCCCCGCGCAACGCAGCTCATGCAACCATTGTATGCCGCACTAAAAATCCAAAAACCCACAAATAAGATCCAATGGTCTCTGGAGCGAGAGCGAGCATTCTCGGAGGTCAAAACAGCCCTGGCAAACGCTGCGTTGTTAGCACATCCAGACCCAACGGCCCGCATAGCGCTCACTACTGACGCATCAGATGTGGCCATAGGGGCGTTCGTGGAGCAGCATGTAGCCGGGGCTTGGCAGCCGCTCGCATTTTTCAGCAGGACTTTGCGCGATAGCGAACGAAAATACAGCGCATTCGACAGGGAGTTGTTAGCTCTCCACTTGGCCATTCGCCACTTCCAGTTCTGGCTGGAGGGACGCCGTTTCACCACGTTCGTTGACCACAAGCCGCTGACATTCGCGATGGCCAAGGTTTCAGAACCGTGGTCAGGCCGGCAGCAAAGACAGCTGGCCGCTATCTCAGAGTTTACTACCGATATTCAGCATGTGGCGGGTAAACTAAATGTAGTGGCAGACTGTCTCTCGAGCGCCGTGGTGGCCCCAGTCCGCGTAGGGATAGATTATGCAGCCATGGTCACGGATCAGGTTAGCGACGCGGACGTGTGCGCGCTCCAGTCTGGAACAACAGGGTTAAGGCTGGAGAACAGGGTGCTGCAAGACAGTATGCCCCCCCTAATCTGCGATGTCTCCACTGGGCGACTGCATCCTGTGGTACTGGTCGCGTGGCGCCGCCACGTTTTTGACTCGATTCATTCTCTGGTGCACCCGGGAGTGCACGCATTGGTCAAAATGGTGGGAGAGAAATTTGTTTGGCCGAGCCTGCGCAAACAAGTTAGAGAGTGAGCAGCAGCCTGCATGGCTTGTCAACGAGCCAAGGTACACAGACACACGAGAGCTCCCTTGGAGCCGTTCCACATCCCGGCTAAGAGGTTCAATCATGTTCACGTGGACCTCGTAGGCCCCCTACCGCCGTCACAGGGGTGCACACACCTTCTGACAATGGTAGACCGCACCACGCGCTGGCCAGAAGTGGTCCCACTGTCGTCAACCACAGTCGAGGAGGTGGCGCGCGCGTTTTTAACAGTATGGGTAGCGCGCTTTGGAGTCCCATCGGACATTACGTCCTATAGGGGTCCTCAATTTGTTTCCAAACTTTGGTCAGCAATGGCCCACAGCCTGGGGGTAATGATCCACCGCACAACCATGTACAATCCACAGGCTAATGGGTTATGCAAACATTTTCATAGGTCATTGAAAGCGGCTCTCAGAGCGTCACTTATGGATGCAAATTGGGTAGACAGGCTACTGTGGGTTTTATTGGGGTTGCGTTCTGCACCTAAAGAGGATTTAGAAGCCTCCCCGGCTGAGCTGGTTTTTGCGCAGCCACTTCGGCTGCCCGGGGAATTTCTCCCAGATAATCCTGCGCCAGAATGCTCCCCAGCTCAGCGGTTACAGAGTGGCACGGAATCGGGCACGCTGCCTGGCCCCGTTCAACACAGTTTTCCGCACGTTTTTGTGCCTAAGGCCTTAAAAAACGCGGAGTTTGTTTTTGTCAGACACGATGCCCATCGCCCACCGTTGCGACCACCTTATGATGAACCATTTAGAGTGCTGGAAACAGGGGATAAGCATTTTTTGCTAGACCTGGGGGACAGGAAAGAAAAGATTGGCATAAACAGGCTCAAACCTGCCTTTGTTGTGGCAGACGTGGATGTGCTGTGCGCCAGGGCTCCTCGGCGCGGCAGACCCCCTAGGCGACTTTCCCCAGAACACCCACAGGGATTGACTAACAGTTCTCACCCTCAGGCAGCAGCTCCCCAGCAGGACGGCACCGCGGAAGTGGTAAAGCCCGCTTACAGCAGATATGGGAGGAGACTGAGGCCCAAGCAGCACGTGGACTGATGTGTAATGGTTTATCATGACATGCAGACTGTTATTCCGTTGTTCCATCTTAGACGTTTGGGGGGGGGGTCATGTGGGACACATATATGTGCACTTATGTATATCACTTCATGCTTCATATGTATACCACTTTAGGCTTCACATCTTAGATTGAACAAAGGACTGAGCCTCTCTGGAGATAACAGGAGGATGTGAAAGTCTAGTCTTTGGTATGCAGAGAGACGGCCTGGGGGGAATTTTCCTGGCTGCCAGAGGCTGGGGGTGGAGATGTTAAGATCTGAAGGAAGATGTATTGTTATTTGGGATTAAATACAATATGACTGTGTGCTTTGAAGTCCTGAGGTATTTAAAGGATGAATGTCTGGGTTTCTTCCTCTTTCTGCTTTTGATGATGTTGGATGATGTGAATAAACCTGACTCGTGAGATGAACTCTGCCTCGTCATTTTCACATTATCTACACTGGTGACCCTAAGACGTATCATGAGCGAAAGAAATTCCCCCGAGCCAGCCGGGTCAGAAGCTCCCAGCCAAGCGTATGCCGCTACCGTCCAGCTACCGGACTTTTGGCGAGACAACCCGCGCTCCTGGTTCCACTTGGTCGAAGCACAGTTCGCCCTCCGGGGGATAATGGTAGATGACACGAAGTTCTACCATGTGATTGGCAAGATCGACAACCGCACGGCTCGGCATGTGCAGAGCCTGGTGGAGCAGCCACCGGCCAACGACAAATACGGCGGGTTGAAGGCTGCGCTCATCCAACGCTTCACTCTCTCAGTCCAGGAGAGAGTGGAGAGGCTCCTGGCTCTGAACGACTTGGGAGATGGCACGCCCGTTGACCTGATGGAGAACATGCTGAGCTTGAGGGGCTCAGACGGCGACGACTTCATCTTCACCCACATTTTCCTGAGAACCCTACCTTCAGCCACGAGAGCGACCCTGGCCAGTTCGCCGTTGTTGGCCCAGCGGGACTTCCGCACGCTGGCCAAGGAGGCACACCGGATTCTCAACGCCAGCAAACAGCGCACGGCCACCGCGGCAGCGATGGAGTTCAGCGCGACGGCCGGAGATGACGAGGGGCCAGAGATGGCGGTAGCAGACCCACCGACGACGGCGGCGGCGAGGGCCAAGGATCGCGGAGGAGACACCCTCTGTTTCTACCATCGCCGCTTTGCAGAGAAGGCACGCAAATGTATACCACCGTGCCAGTTCAAGCGCTCGGGAAACGCCAAGACCGGGGGTCGGCAGCAGCTGCAGCCCTCGGTGAAGAGAACAAGCTGCTCTACTTGACGGACGCACGTTCGGGGAGATAATTCCTCGT
This sequence comes from Pholidichthys leucotaenia, assembly GCA_020510985.1. NCBI lineage: Eukaryota > Metazoa > Chordata > Actinopteri > Cichliformes > Pholidichthyidae > Pholidichthys > Pholidichthys leucotaenia. The sequence continues at coordinate 288,330,126 of CM035844.1, read as the reverse complement.
GGACGCAGGGTCCCAAGTGAGTTTCATCACGCCTACCTCCGCTGACCGGCTGGCGGGTCCCGGAGGTCGCGGGGCGTCAGCAGCGAACGGCTTGGAGATTAAGACCTTTGGTGAGAGGAACCTGCTTCTGTCCCTACACGGCCGTACATTTGAGTGGACTTTTGTTATAGCTGCAGTGAGTTTCAATATGTTGGGGGCTGATTTTCTGTGCTCACATGGTTGGTTGGTTGATCTTGCTAACAGGTGCCTGGTTAATGCACTTTCCTTTTATTCTATTCCTTGTGCACCCCAAATGACCCCGCCCACAGCACAAGCCAACGTCGTAACGGCAAGCGGTAAGTTCCACACACTGCTCACTCAGTTCCCAGCACTCACAGTTCCCACATTTTCAGCAGCCATCGCTAAACACGGAGTGGAACATTTTATTTCTACCACCGGACCGCCCGTTTTTGCAAAAGCTCGGCACTTGGATTCAGCTAAACTGACCATAGCGCGTGAGGAGTTTGCCAACCTGGAAAAGTTGGGCATCATCAGGCGTTCGAAAAGCCCATGGGCTTCCCCGCTGCACATGGTCCCGAAAGCTGATGGCTCGTGGCGACTTTGCGGAGATTTCCACAGGTTGAACAATGCCACAGCGCACGACCGCTACCCAATCCCGCATATCCAAGATTTTTCCATTCATTTGGCGGGGGCGCGCGTTTTTTCTAAGATAGACTTGGTCCACGGTTACCATCAAGTCCCAGTGCGCGCTGAGGACATACCCAAAACAGCGGTAATAACTCCGTTTGGCCTATTCAAGTTTTTGCGCATGCCGTTTGGGCTTAAGGACGCTGCGCAGACTTTCCAACGCATGATGGACGCGGTGTTGCGTGATCTCCCCTTCGTATTCGTCTACCTGGACGACATCTTAGTAGCCAGCGCGTCCGAAGACGAACACGAAAACCACCTCACGGCAGTTTTCCGGAGGTTGGGAGAGCACGGGTTAATAATCAACCCAGCGAAGTGTCAGTTCGGGGTGACGCAGATTGATTTTTTGGGGCATTGCGTCTCCCCAGAAGGAACGGTTCCGCTGCCTGACAAAATACGTGCGGTAACAAATTTTCCCCAGCCACAAACAGTCAAGACGTTACAGGAGTTTTTGGGAATGGTGAATTTTTATAACCGTTTCCTCCCCTGCGCAGCGCAGCTCATGCAACCATTGTATGCCGCACTAAAAATCCAAAAACCCACAAATAAGATTCAATGGTCTCCGGAGCGAGAGCGAGCATTCTCGGAGGTCAAAACAGCCCTGGCAAATGCTGCATTGTTAGCACATCCAGACCCAACGGCCCGCATAGCGCTCACTACTGACGCATCAGATGTGGCCATAGGGGCGGTCGTGGAGCAACATGTAGCCGGGGCTTGGCAGCCGCTCGCATTTTTCAGCAGGACTTTGCGCGATAGCGAACGAAAATACAGCGCATTCGACAGGGAGTTGTTAGCTCTCCACTTGGCCATTCGCCACTTCCAGTTCTGGCTGGAGGGATGCCGTTTCACCGCGTTCGTTGACCACAAGCCGCTGACATTCGCAATAGCCAAGGTTTCAGAACCGTGGTCAGGCCGGCAGCAAAGACAGCTGGCCGCTATCTCAGAGTTTACTACCGATATTCAGCATGTGGCGGGTAAACTAAATGTAGTGGCAGACTGTCTCTCGAGCGCCGTGGCGGCCCCAGTCCGCGTAGGGATAGATTATGCAGCCATGGCCGCGGATCAGGTTAGCGACGCGGACGTGTGCGTGCTCCAGTCTGGAACAACAGGGTTAAGGCTGGAGAACAGGGTGCTGCAAGACAGTATGCCCCCCCTAATCTGCGATGTCTCCACTGGGCGACTGCGTCCTGTGGTACCGGCCGTGTGGCGGCGCCACGTTTTTGACTCGATTCATTATCTGGCGCACCCGGGAGTGCGCGCGTCGTTCAAAATGGTGGGAGAGAAATTTGTTTGGCCGAGCCTGCGCAAACAAGTTAGAGAGTGGGCAGCAGCCTGCATGGCTTGTCAACGAGCCAAGGTACACAGACACATGAGAGCTCCCTTGGAGCCGTTCCACATCCCGGCTAAGAGGTTCAATCATGTTCACGTGGACCTCGTAGGCCCCCTACTGCCGTCACAGGAGTGCACACACCTTCTGACAATGGTAGACCGCACCACGCACTGGCCGGAAGTGGTCCCACTGTCGTCAACCACAGCCGAGGAGGTGGCGCGCGCGTTTTTAACAGTATGGGTAGCGCGCTTTGGAGTCCCATCGGACATTACGTCCGATAGGGGTCCTCAATTTGTCTCCGAACTTTGGTTAGCAATGGCCCGCAGCCTGGGGGTAACGATCCACCGCACAACCATGTACAATCCACAGGCTAATGGGTTATGTGAACATTTTCATAGGTCATTGAAAGCGGCTCTCAGAGCGTCACTTATGGATGCAAATTGGGTAGACAGGCTACCGTGGGTTTTATTGGGGTTGTGTTCTGCACCTAAAGAGGATTTAGAAGCCTCCCCGGCTGAGCTGGTTTTTGCGCAGCCACTTCGGCTGCCCGGGGAATTTCTCCCAGATAATCCTGCGCCAGAATGCTCCCCGGCTCAGCGGTTACAGAGTGGCACAGACTCGGGCATGCTGCCTGGCCCCGTTCACCACAGTTTTCCACACATTTTTGTGCCTAAGGCCTTAAAAAACGCGGAGTTTGTTTTTGTCAGACACGATGCCCATCGCCCACTGTTGCGACCACCTTATGATGGACCATTTAGAGTGCTGGAAACGGGGGATAAGCATTTTTTGCTAGACCTGGGGGGCAGGAACGAAAAGATTGGCATAAACAGGCTCAAACCCGCCTTTGTTGTGGCAGATGAGGATGTGCTGTGCGCCAGAATCAGAATCAGAATAAGCTTTATTGCCAAGCATGTAAAAAACACACGAGTAATTTGACTTGACATTGGCGCGCGTGTAAGCGCAGAACAATGACACGGCAGCCGTAAACAAGGTGCCTCATCAAACAGTGAGAGATGGGGGGGGGGAAGAGGAAGAGGGAATGACGCAATGGGCGGAGAGAGAAAAACTTTATCAAAATACAGCTTATAATTGTGTAAGCAGATTATGATTACAATGGGAAAAAAAACTCTCAATTGCAGAGAGCAGACAATCAACCTCACAAAAACAAAAACAAAGGCAGAGAGAGTCAGTGAATGGATATGTATATCAGTGTAAATGAATCAGTCGTGTATGTTGAATGCAAAGTGGGTGTTTATCAGTTACTGGTGGACAGCAAAAATCCTCTCTCAGCAGAGATGTTATGTCTAGTGTCTGAAACTTAGAAGAGCATGTCCTTGGTGCATGGCAGATGGAATTTTCTGAGCCAGTCACATGGCGCTGTCCTTGAGAGTTCAGATTGCTGTACGCCAGATTGTTTATGAAGGAGAGAAATCAGCCAAAACATTTCTACTGCCTTATCTTCATCCTGGAGGAGTGGAGCTGAGGGGCGCCGAAAACAAGGTCGAATAAGCACAGTCACTCTGAGAAAAAATTTCATCTCTTATGCGTTTAGTGCTCCATTATTTCCATCGTTGCCAGGCTTTAAAATCATTTCCTGAAGAGCTCCCAGCGACATCATGATGTTACCAACCTTTCTATTCAGTTCGCCATTAGCCGCTATCAGAGTCCTCCCCAGCTGGTCAAATTGATGAAAGAGCCCAGGGTCAGCATTTTGATAAGCTCTGTCCATCTTCTTCAGTTTTCGATACACCAGGACTATCCCAAAGCCGATCAGTAGAAGTCCTGAGATCGTGAAGCCAAATAGGTAGATGTCTTCCGCATCTTCAATTGAAAGGTCGCACAGACACATAAGTTTCCCATTGTGTGTGTCTCTTACATAACTCGCAGCAGCAGTACCTGCAGGACAGGTGGGCTCCCCCGGGCCCTATTTCCTCGTTGAAAAAACAGTGTCAATTGTGTTCAAGGCCCAGCTTACTAAATCCATAATATCCGTTTGGATCAAGAATCAGTCAGTAGAAGAGCAACGCAGACACAGACAGTAGCAAGCTGGGGTTCAGTCAGTAGGGAGGGAAGAGGAGGGAGAAGGAGGAGAAAAGAGAAAAAGTGTCTGCTCTTTCTGAAGGCCGGAAGCGAAGAGGGCCAGGGCCAGGGCTCCTCGGCGCGGCAGACCCCCTAGGCGACATTCCCCAGAACACCCACAGGGATTGACTAACAGTTCTCACCCTCAGGCAGCAGCTCCCCAGCAGGATGGCGCCGCGGAAGTGGTAAAGCCCGCTTACAGCAGATACGGGAGGAGACTGAGGCCCAAGCAGCACGTGGACTGATGTGTAATGGTTTATCATGACATGCAGACTGTTATTCCGTTGTTCCATCTTAGACGTTTGGGGGGGGGGTCATGTGGGACACATATATGTGCACTTATGTATATCACTTCATGCTTCATATGTATACCACTTTAGGCTTCACATCTTAGATTGAACAAAGGACTGAGCCTCTCTGGAGATAACAGGAGGATGTGAAAGTCTAGTCTTTGGTATGCAGAGAGACGGCCTGGGGGGATTTTCCTGGCTGCCAGAGGCTGGGGGTGGAGGTGTTAAGATCTGAAGGAAGATGTATTGTTATTTGGGATTAAATACAATATGACTGTGCGCTTTGAAGTCCTGAGGTATTTAAAGGATGAATGTCTGGGTTTCTTCCTCTTTCTGCTTTTGATGATGTTGGATGATGTGAATAAACCTGACTCGTGAGATGAACTCTGCCTCGTCATTTTCACATTATCTACAACCGCCCTTAATTTTTGTAGATCAATTCAGAAGTCATTTTTAGATAGTTAGCTTATGAATTTTCCCCATAAAATTGCGTTGTTTTCAGCCTCATTTACCGTTGAAACATAAGTCTGGTTCCTCCTTGGTTCTACAGAGGTGTAACGCTGGATTTTATGTTCAGGAATCCAACAACAGTTGATGTGATATCTTACGCTGTTATCATTTGAATCTGTTTATCCATCATTTGAATGCCATGCCATGTAACCTGAATGAGTTTAATAAAAGGGTGAATGAGAGAAGTTGAAGTGTTTTCCTTTCGCATATATATGTTTCCTAATCACGGCAGGAAAAGAACTCACTGAAACTTTGAGACTGATTCATTAAGTAATTGAAGGTACAAAATTAATTAAAATTAAAGTTAATATTATTGTCCGTTAGGACTGGTGCCCCTTTTATGAGTGCTTTTATTTAATTTAGCGGGTGTAGAAGTGACGGTTTAACTCCGCCCCCTTTCGCACCCACTATTAAATAAAATAAATAATTCCTGTACCTTATGACAAATATTTTATTATACAATTTATGTTACAGATACAGTATAATGGCGCCGCCGTGTGATGCCTGTGTAATTGGGAAACGTATATGCAAAAGGAAAAATCACTGAAATCATAAGCTGGTTTTTTCCTGCAAATATTGATCCACTTTATTCGGTGAGCCTGTGTGTTTGGGAGAGAGAGGCTGAGGCCTGCGTCTCCCCCTGTCTGGTCTGTTGTGTTTGTTTACTTAGCCTCCCGCTGAGGCGTCTGGTTGCTGATAGTGGCAAAAAGGGGGGTGAGTGAAGCACCCAGTCTCAGGTGGACAGCTTTTTGATGCATGCAAAAGAAGTTTTAAGCAGTATTATTATATGCTGGATTAAGAAAATAAAGGCCTAGAGTGACAGAAACGCGAAGAAAACCATCCTGTCTCTCGCCAGTTTAACCTTCTGGCGATTATCCTGAAAGGAGTAATTAAACTGGCCAGTTCTGTAATTACCCAAGCGTGGTGACGTCAGATTAAGCTGGACGCGGTTTGATCTGGTCACTGAATAAACCGTTGGGGAAGTAGTGCTACTAAAAACTATACCTGGAATTAAAGGGGTAACATTACTTGTGCAAGTTGGAGATTAAACTCTCATTTTGAAAAGCAAGACGTGGCGTTGTCGTCAAGACTCGCGCCCGCATCACGTGTCGCGTGAACACGCACAGTCGCGCGTGACCAAAAGGCGTGCACGAAAAACTGCGCATGAACAGAATAAGCGTGCAGACGCCATTTTGAAGGTGCTAAGAGGGAGTCACCCTAGCCGCCATTTTGAGTGAGACCGGTAGACCCGCCCAGAGCGACGTCACCAGTGTCTCCTCCTCCTGGGAGGGCAGAGATAACTGCCTCCATCTTGTGGTCAACTATAAGAGTTGCATTTCTTGCATGAATGCACACTCGGATTAAAGCAGAGCGAATCTATTAAGCTGATTTATAATCAAACAGAGCTTCCAAATTAACTTTAAATCAATCAGAATTATCCGGAACAACCTAAATTTAAACCCAATTCAAAGTTTTATCCCAAGAACAAAAAGGAAAAAGAAACTTGTGGGTTTGAAGTTTGTTCTCATTGGTGGAAGAGCTTTTGACTGCATATATACACACTGAAAGAACATAGAAGCATAGACTTTGTATTTACTCACGTATGTTAACCACATATTTTAATCTTTTTAGTTAAAAGCATATATTCACACATCTTATGCTAAAAGTCTGCAAACTTTTGGAGTATATATGTGTGTTTTGTTTTTAAATATCACTTTTTGAGATTTCTTTCACAGGAAGCCATTCAACTTAGGGACTCAAATAAATGACAATGTTCATTTAGACTCAAGTTAATGTTAATCCTGTGCATGTTGGTGAAGGATTTAGTGATTTACTAAATATTTAACCAAAATTTTCCAAAATTAGGAAACCACATCCAGCAATTAACACTTGAAAGCTTTAGCTTATTTACAGTCAGTGTTGCTTTTGATTCATGTTTCCTTCCCAGGAGAAGGAAAACACTTAACCAACTTACTATTTCTCACCAGGATTTGAAATAAGTCAAAAGGTGGAAACTTTGACTAGTCTGTAAAACATTTTTTTTCTTCTCTTTTTAAATAATCATTAACTTTAATCTTAAGGAAGCCTTAGTGACAATATGCAAAGACAATTCATTTGTTTCCTAACTTGTAAATATTAAAACATTGAAAGGCTTTAAATGAAGATAAGCTTTAACAAATGAAACAAAGCCAATTCTACCTTTAAAACAAAGTGAAGACTTATACTGTAACTCTAAAGCCTTAAAGCATTTAACCTTTTCTATTTTTGTTGCTTTCTTTTGTAAATAAAATCATTACTTTCAAGTGAGATTCAACAAAAAAAAAAGTCACAACCTAGTTGAGGACTATTCCAAAGCTACACTTTGATAACTGAACTGAAAGAAGTCGATCAACAATTTTTTTTTTCTGTTTTTGTCTTGTAAAATACAAATCAAAATACAGTGTCAACAAATAAACTAATACATATTCCACATTTCTAAAGAATTCCAAAATATTTGCTTTCCTGCTTACAAGCCTGGAAGTTGAAACAAACTCCAAAAGGAAGCTTGTAATTATCCTCACGACAAAACAACACTCAAGGTTAACTCTTGACTCACGACTTTAGCTACAATCAACTAATCGATTTCAAGCTAAGCGTTACACAAACCGTCAAACATGTCGAGTCCACTTGACGAATTAAATGACCTTCAAGTAACATTGGAAGACTTGGCTTCCGACCTTATACCCGGTTTCTCCAAACAAGTTCAGGATACTCCACCAAAAGATTTGAAGCAAATCACAAAAAAACTTTTGGATGAATGCGAAACTAACCCACCGAAAGCAAAAGAAATCCCCGGTGTGTTAGGAAAGTTTGCACTAGCATTGATTGCAAGGCTAAAACGAGCTGAAACCCAAGTACTCTACGCTGAAAAGGAACTGGTGAAACAACAAACAACCATCCTTTCTCTTCAGGAAGAGAACAAATCCCTTGTGAAAAAGCAGGAACAAGCTCGCATAGAGAAAGAAGACACCCAAGCTACGCTTGATCAGATGTTGCTAAATCTGGAACAAGCAGAAGAAGAAAAGCAACGACTAGGAAACGACAATACCTCACTTCAGCAAGAAAACGAGGATTTGAGAACCACCCTGCTTCACAAAGAGAATCAACTCAAGGAAGTTGAAGGTCAATTGGACGAAACAAGCTCCGATTATGGGAAATGCAAACTGCTCCTACGAGAAGCACAACAAGGTCTTCAGGACATCAAAGAAGAGTTGGAAGACCACCGCAAACGAAGGGATCTGAGACCAGAAGCCATGAACAGGCCGGTTCCCTCGACAAAGGGGGGGCATCCCCTCATGGGATGGGGACTCCCCCGGCTCACACTCACCTGACCTGTTAAGACCCAAACGGCAACGCGAAAGACATTTGCAAATTCCATCTGATGGAGATCTCGATAAGATCGCTCGCCACGTCACGAAATTTGACCCCTCAACCAGTGGGTCACCTGATACCAGGGCTTATTTGCAAGACATCGACTACTACTTGCGTAAATACCCTGATGCTACGGTTGACGATCGCATTTATTTGATCAAGTTGACATCCAACAGGTCGGTATCAAGATTTATAGATCGGCAACCATTTGACATCAAGATGAACCACCGGAAACTCTATGAAGCCATCGAAAAGGAGTTCTCCGATGACTGCTTACAGTCAGGGCTAACGACAGCCCTAGCTGTGAAACAGGGTCACTTAGAGCCCCCACAGGCATACTACCAGCGACTCCTGTGCGCATATTTCGGATCTCAAAACACGCCTGAGATGGAAGAAGACCACAACTTCAAGGCTCTTTTCATTCAGGATCTCCATCCCATGATTGGACACCACCTTGGAGTCATGGCCAACCCAAAGACAAACTCGATAAACCAACTAAGAGAGTTCGCACATTATGCATTCCAGAAACACCGTCAAAGCAATCAGAAGCATACCGAGTCTACCACGGTGTTAGCTGTCAACACCGCATCAGACACCCTGGACCTAGAGGGCGCCCCAAGGCCAGCCCCTGTTCCAGCATCTCGGTCACAAATAAAACCACAACAGTCCTCTAGTCAAGATAAGTCGAGTCATGACCCGGAAAAATTTTTGACACCAAGTTCCAAGCCAACATCACCAAAACCTGACTACCGTCGGAGACTGAGTCCACCAGGTAAGTCACGAGAACACAGTACAGATACCCGGGATGACAGATATCGATCTCGAGACTCGCATAACCGCGGGAGGTGGTCAACTCCCTCGTACCGATGAAAAAACTTCAACAGGGAAGCAAGACCTCCCCCTGGAAAGTTTAACTCCAAACCCTGGGAGAAGAAAGAAAAGCCCATTTTCAGCCGAGAAGACCTGGAAACTCTCCAACGTATACTTGACGAACTGAAGAGGAAAAAAGAGGCGAAAGAGGACAAGAAGCCAGATGTCCTAGCCATAAATATTGTGACCACCCCAAACGATCCTTTAGGTTTGCCACAAGTCAACCCTGAGGAATTTCCTACTACAAAGGGGAAGGAGACCGAAGACGCAACCGAGCATCCTCCACCCGAAACTCAGGAGGAGCTCCAAAATGCTACGCCACCCAATGCCATTTTGGTAGTCCAGCTACCTGGAAAACCTCACTCGCCTGAAACAGGCGACTCTTTAATCTGTGTTGAACCACCGGTCCAAGAATTTCTGTGTGATTTGACCGAGAGGGGGGTTGCATGAAAATTTTTTCTCTCATTGACCCTGGAAGATGTGACGACGCACGAAGCCCTACTGGATACCGCCGCGGACATCACACTCATGTCGCGTGACCTTTTTGAACACCTACGTGTCACTGTTAACCATGCGCACAAAGACTTGAAACTAAGACCTTGCTCCTTAGCTATTCAACTTTATGCACCCTCAAACACGACTGTGTCACACATGTCATTGATAAAAATCTCCATTGGGCCCATGACCTTGATCCATCCGGTCTATGTGTCCAATCTCAACTCAATTCAATTGCTGATAGGCAAGGATCTACTTAATCGCTTTGAGCCTCTGATAGACTTCAAGAATCTCAAGCTATGGGTTCAAGTTCGACAACCTCTGCCAACCACTCTACCTGAAGCAACCAGATCACAGTGCTACACTCTTGACACCTTGGATGTTCCAGGAGTCAACCCACTCGCACTGCTGGCCCAACAAAGTTTGATGGAAGGTGACCGTGGGGACCAGGCTGAAACAGGCATCCCTTTTCAGGTCACCACATCTGACAACCCAACCTTAAATGAACACAGTTCATTCCTTTGCACCCTAAAATCAGGGGCAGCCAACGAAGAGTACTGCCCCCAAGTAGTCAAAGGACTAGTTATCCAAAGCTCCCACGTAGAAGACGTGGTACTGGCTCTCTGGGCTGATAAATCCGCAATCAGCCAGACACTTTTCGACTCTCTACACGAGAAACACCCTGACCTTATGGTCACTAACAAGTCTTTTCGTTTCCCTGCTGGGACCAAATCAAACAAAACATTAATCGCCACAAGTATCTGCGCCGTCCACCTTCAGTGGAACCACAGACTGCTGATTCATCCCTTCTTGGTTGTTCCCGACCTGCCACATGCAGTCTACAGTGATCTTCTTGTGAGACTCGGAACCCAGGTTAATACCATAAATAATGTCTTATGGTCTCTCACCCCAGTTCGAGACACTCACGCTAAACCAGATCTTGACACTCTAAAGTCAGGCCAGACCATCCCTGAGGCCTGCCAGGTACTGAATTCTCAACATTGTCTCATACCTGCTAATGCCACGTGCTACCCGGTCCAACTATGCATTCAGACCGGACAGAAACTTATGCATCCACAAGCATTTTTCCAACCTGCTCCTTTGCTTGACGATCTAGGCTTAACTCTGGAGGCCATGCCCCTTCTAAGCCTAGACTACAGAACCACCACGTTACCGGTAAACAATCCCACGGCAGAGACCATCGTCCTGCCCAAGGCCACGCCTCTTGGCTGGCTCATAACCACAGATTTCCACGATTTTGAACTGACTGTTCCTGTGCTAGGCGGCCTTCCTGATTCTCTTTGGGCCGACTCTCTTGAACCTACAGTCATTTACACTAAGCCTTCTAAGGCCATCGCTCTTGTGTCAATGACAACCCCTGACAAAGAGTCAGTTGGACGAGTCGACTTGACCAACAATGACCAAATGCTTGTCCAAGCCATTGAGCTCCTTCCATCGGAGTCCGATCAGCAAACCAATGACAATCCCAGCGATGCTCCACCGAAATCAGTCCTCACTATCGCTGAAGAGATTGCACAGGTGGTAGCTGATGCTGATGCCCTAACCTCTGATGAAGAACGTGAAAAACTTCACCAAGTTCTTCTTAAATACGAACAATCCTTCTCCAAAGACTCCTTGGACTGTGGACTGACCACAATCCACTCAGTACGCATTCCTACACCACCTGACGCTCCTCCCACCTACGTCAGGCAGTACAAGATTCCCTTGGCCTCGTACGGCCCAGTACAAGAAATAATCAATGACCTACTGGACCGTGGCATAATCAGGCCATGCAACAGTACCTACTCGGCCCCCTTATGGCCTGTCCTAAAGCTCAATGGTAAGTGAAGACTCACCATTGATTACAGGAAATTGAACACTCAAGTTCCTCTCTCTAGGTGGCCTATGACTCAACTGGAGCAAGAACTCCCTAGAGTCAAAGATGCCAAATACTTCTCAACACTGGACATTGCTTCTGGTTTTTGGACTATTCCTGTCCAAGCTGAAGACCAACACAAACTGGCCTTCACGTTTGCAAATCGCCAATACACATTCAACCGATGCCCTTTCGGTTATGCCAACTCTCCTGCAGAGTTCAACATTTTCTTGAACAAAGCATGTCCAGACGCCCGAGACAGAGGTAACCTCATCTATGTTGATGATATTCTCATTCGGAGTCCAACTCTGGACACCCACCTCATTGAAATTGACCATGTCCTTGGCCAGCTCACCCGAGCTGGAGCCAAAATTTCTCTCTCCAAATGCCAATGGTGCAAAACCAAAGTCAACTATGTTGGTCTCTTGGTAGGATCCAAAGGGGTCCTACCACAAACGGCACGAATTCAAGGTGCGCTAAACATCAAAGCCCCTACCAACATCTCCGAACTCCGGAGCTTCCTAGGGGTATGCAACTACTCACGTCAGTTTATTAAGGATTATGCAGACTTGGCAAAACCCCTTACAGACATCCTACCAAAGGACACCCCTTTCATTTGGTCTGAGGCTCAAGAACAGGCTATGCTAGCGTTGAAGCAAAAGTTATGCACAGCACCATGTTTGGCCTATTCCAACTGCGACAAGCCATTCTTCTTACAAGTGGGGTTCTCTGCCAACTGCTTAAGTGCTGGATTATACCAAATCTATGACCACAATAAACGAGTCATGGCCGATGCCAGCAAAACCCTCTCCAGTCCAGAACTGAAATACTCGGACTGCGAAAAAGCCCTTCTGGCCACTGTATGGGCAGTCAAACATTTCTCCAACTATGTGGGAGGCCAGAGAATCACAGTTGAGACTCACCACCAACCAGTGGTCTTCCTTAACAGTTAACGCATCAGAGAAGGCGTTGTAACAAATGCCAGAATAGCCTCCTGGTTGATGGCTCTACAAAGCTTTGATGTGGAGGTCCGCTACGCACAAAAGTTGAGAAGCCCTCTCGGCACAGACTTGGCTGCCTGCCAACGGTGTTGTGAGGACACTCCAGGACCATCCATGCGTGCAGAGCCACCTACAGTCACTGAAGACCCAAACCATCACTACTTTGACCAGAACATCTGTCAAGATATGGTCACCGCCTATGTTGATGGTTGTTCTTTTCACCATGAAACTCACATTCTTGCTGGTGTGGGTGTGGCATGGCTGAACAATCAGCCTTGTGAACCCCACAACTATCAACTGGGTTCCCAATCATCTCAGTATGCGGAAATCGCAGGTGTGCTCATTACACTGCAACTTGCCATAGACCATGGCATTCGCACATTGGTCATCTGCACTGACTCCAACTATGCACGCCTCAGTTTCACTTGTCATTTGGCACTTTGGAAGGCCAAAGGTTTTCTAACTTCCAACCGCAAACCAGTTAAACATCAAGACCTTTTCAAGGCATGTGATCACCTGGTCACCTCCAACAACCTCCAGGTGTATTGGAAAAAGGTCAGAGGTCACTCTCGCACACCAGGTCAGGACAAAGAATGGAATGACCTTGTGGACTCACTTGCAAAACAAGGAGCCATACAAGGTATGCCCTGGTCCTTTGATTCTGCTCAGGTGCCGACTTCACAGTCCCACCCACCCACCCCTACAGTCTGCGCAGTCACTAGGGCCCAGACAAACAGGGCCCAAGATACGACACAAACCACAGGTCCCCTTGCGGTTGACCCTGTTTTCACTGACGCTGACCTTATCTCTCTTCAAACCCTTGACCCTGCGATCCATAAAATGATACAATATCTCTCGGATCCTGCACTTAATGCACCATCCGACTCGGATCTCGCTGACACTCCAGACTTGAAACCACTTTTTGCTGCACGATCATCCTTGCAGCTGTGAAATGGCATTCTAGTTCATGTTTCTGATGAACTCCCTGCGCCTACGCTTGTGGTCCCTCGAAGCCAGAGGGGGGTGATGATTGTTCATGCCCATGATCTCCCAACTGCAGGACACAAAGGCGTCAAAGTGACGTACAACGCACTCAAACAAGTGGCATATTGGCCATACATGCGAAAGGATGTAGCGGACTACATCAAGGGATGTCTCATATGTTTCCAGTTTCAACCAACCAACCTGATTCATCGAGCACCCCTACAGAAAAGAGGCATTTCATTCCCATGGTCTGACCTCCAAATTGACTGGGTAGGTCCCCTTCCACGGTCAGCCAGAGGAAACAAATACTTCCTCACAGTCACATGTGCTTTCACCAAATGGGTCGAGTGCCTGCCTGCTCCTAATGACACGGCAGAAACCACGGCCTACTTGTTGATGAACCATGTATTCTCTAGATTTGGTCTGCCAAGCCGAATCAACTCTGACCGCGGCACTTATTTCACCGCCGAAGTCATGCGACAACTGTGGGAAACCTTGGGAGTTAAAGCTAACTTCCATATTAGCCACCACCCACAAGCCTCCGGACAGGTTGAAAGAACCCACCGAACTGTGATCAACATACTGAAGAAGTATGTTTCACCACACCAAAAAGACTGGGATGTAAAACTCCCGCTGGTCTTAATGGCCATCCGAGCCACACCCCATGAAGCTACGGGGGTGTCACCTTTTGAAATGATGACAGGCAGGCAAATGACTTTGCCCCTGCATTTACTCTACCAACCTGGAGAAGCCAGTGTTGCTACAGCTTACACTACTCACCAGTACATGACTGACCTGACCAAACATCTCCAACAGACTTTTGCCTCTGCCCAAAAACATTTGGACCGATCAGCTGAAGGACGCAAAGCCTACTATGATCGGAAAGCCTCACATGACGAACTCCAAGTGGGAGACAAGGTTTTCTATTATGCTTTCATTCCTCAGACAGGACAGACCAATGCACGAGCAGGAAAACTCGCTCGGAAGTTCCTCCCCAGGTGAACAGGTCCACACACGATCACAGATAAACTCTCTCCGTTCGTTTACCAAATCAAAATAAGCAAAGGTCGCCAGGACCCCATCTCCAAATGGGTCCATCGTAATCAAATCAAAGCTTACAAAAACCCCATGGGACTCATGGGGGACAACACTGTTCCATTAAGTCAGTAAACAAACCTAAAATCTTGTTTGCGCCCGATAGATAACTGTTAGCTGACTATAAGCCTCAGGTATACTCGGTCGCATTTCTCTTCCCTCAATCAGGTAACTGCATTAAACCTTCAAACAGGAAAGTTAACCCAAACTAACTGACTTCCTTAAAATCTAACTTTAAAAGACCCTGCAAAATTTCATTCGGTGTCACCAAGTTACTATTTCAAAGTAGTACACACAAAATCAACAACATCACTAGCTTTAGTCAATAATCACAAAACCCTCTAAAGGTGATAAACACTAATAGCCTAGAGCTCAGTCTCTAACAAAGTTGTTCCACCTCTGAGAATAACTTTCACCTACTACTCAGGTACCTCAAGAAAAGGAAAACCGACAAGAAGCTCAAGATTAAAATGAATCACTTCTATTCGTTTGCCAGGACGATAGTCCTCCTGTTTTTCAGTTTAGCCCTCTACCTAGCACTCTCACCCACTTTTGCCCAGTTAGAACTGGACAGAACCCAGACAAGAAGTCAACAATCCTTAGGTAGATTCTCAACCACGGCCTCATCATTAGGGCCCCTTGCTAGCCTTGGCACATCTACTGTTAAATCAGTCAACACCGCTACGCTGAAACGCCAGAGAGTTGAACCACCAACCGTTACCAAAACTTTGCAAGATCCTGTGTTGGTTTTGAATGTTTGCTCCAAAGCCTCGTTCAAACTCAACAAGGTCTTGGACTTGTCACTCTTCATGTTAGAGGGTGACCATGCTCACCCACATCTAATGCCTGTGTTTCTTCGAAAAGTAGCTAGAAATATTAGATTTTTAGCTAACACTTTGACAATAAGCCTGCCTTCACCGCTTCTTGCCCGTTTCAGATGTCACAAAGTTATTCCTCATTGCCACTCAAAGAACAATGATGACTTTCCATGTTCGCTCAGTCTTCCAGAACAAAGGTCTCAAACACCCTCTGAGTAAGACCTCTGCGGAACCATGGTTTAGTCCAGCTAAACCAATTCAATTCGAACCTCCTTGAATTAACTCAATATTGCTTAACCTAAACATCTACCTCAAATAAGCAATTTTTTTTTGTTTTGCATTCTTTGTTTTGACTTTTATTTTTCTTTATTTTTAGAATTTTTGAAGTTATATGCATGCTTATAGACAAACATATATTTTTATATATAGTTCTTGCACTCCATTTTGATTTTTGTGCCCATTCAAACTATTTTTAAACAATTATAATAGCTATTTCATCGTAAACCAAAATTCCTACCTCAGGTATGTAAGACTACGCACTTTGTCTCTCTTTATTTTTGTAAACAGAATTTTTGAGTCATTTCAAGACATATGCCTTAGCTTACTACTCCAAGCAAATTTTATAATCTACATTTGTCCATATTCAAATTATTTTTGGAAATTCATGGAAGTCCTTCCAGTAAACCAAAGTCAAAGATCCCTACTTAGTAATATATACTGTTTGCATGCTAGTGTGTATGGACATCACAAAAACCTTTTAACCCAGTATTTAGGTCAAGTGTTGCCAAGGAGACGAAGCTGCCATGGGTGTGTACCAACGCTGACCGATGCTCACCATTGCTACAAAGGGGGGATCTGTAGCATCATCGTCTCCTCAAACCAAGACAAAAGATCACTTCTCTCCATTTTACAGGAATTTCACTTTATTCCTTATACAGGAATACCAGTTCTCTGCATTTTACAGGAATATCACTGGCTTTCATATCGACTCATCCAGGCCTCTTCCAGGCCTGACCAAAGATGTTTGTTTTCCCAGGACCCCAATGTAAACAGTTGCCTCTTGCAGAGATTGTAAGGATCAGAATTTGCTTTTAAAGGCTCAAAGGAACATAAACTCGGGAGACCAGACCTCCAAAGTGAACACTGCATTTGGATAACATCCCCTTACAGGAAACCAATGCTCTTAAAAGGGTCATAAACAGCTTAATCAGACGGGTTTATAACCCCCGATGTTTTCCAGATTATCCCTTCCAGATACCATGGACCTAAAAGAAATCATCTACAGCTCAACAGTACCTCCTAGCGGATACCTACGGAATGTGTTTCAGTATGTAGGATGACTTTTAATTTGTTCTAAACATTAAGTTTCTTTCAGCTTATCCTCTTCTCCCCTGGATCCTAAGGACTCTGAAAATCATCCCTTTTATCACCAACCATGGTTTGTTGTACTACATTAAGCTTTGATCTAAATATGAAAGCATGTATTATAATTATGTATAAGAAATGTTATATTCATGAGTGTTATTCAAACAAATGTAATATTGGAGTAATGGTATAAATGCATGATCACCAAATATTAGCCAAGTCATTTAATTTAGTTAGATTTTATATTGAGCACCTAATTTCATAAGAACTGACTGAGTGTTGATTTTTCTCTGCAATTTCATGGGATGGTGTCTTCGTTTGATTGGCTGCTCTCAAACAAAGAAATGTTCTCACATTGGATGGCAGCCATTTCAAACTGCTTTTGATAAAGTCGATTGGTCAGTCTTGCGATCGACATCACCAGTTTACAACCAGGCGGGGTGACTTTAAAAAACAGTGGAAGATGCCCTGCATGTAAAAGAAAAAATAGAGTAAGTAGAAAAGAAAGTAAGTTAAGTTGCAGCTATGTGTAAGAGAACAAGAGAAGATCAAAGATGAAAGAGAAGATAAGAAGAGATTGAGACAAGATTCAGAAAAACACACAGATGTAGAATTAGAACAAGACAAGCAGAAAGAAAAAGAAACACACAGATGTAAGTTAAGTTAGAATTAGAAACACAGAAAAGAAGAAAGAAAGAGATTTTGAGAAAGATTAGGAATTAAGTTAAGATTAAAGAAGCACAATAGTAATCTAGATCTCAGAGGAAGATTTTATTCCACCGTTTTAAGGTCCTGTGTAGTTTTATTTTATCTAAACTGTTCTTTGTGAAGTTTGTCAAACCCTGCGTTAGTTTCTGGTTACTGAGGAGAAAACGCCTTTTCTTTAGAGCTCGCTTTTTCAGAGAATCAAATTCTCAAACTTTTTCCTCCACCTCAGAAGCCATTCTTATCCTAGTAAATGTTTTTCTCATTTTTTTATGACTTTTCACGCCGTTAAAGTGGACCTTTAATTTTCCTAATTTAAAGTGGACAGAGACTGTTTTTTTGGGGGGGGGACTCTCTTTCCGGCCTCATACCCACCTGACTAAGAAGTGGTTCCTTCAGTTTTTGTGTCTACCCCCGCTCCTAGAGACTTCACCGATTCGGCCGGACTTGTTCCAAGGACTTGTCACGCCGCTCGGGGACGATCAACTCGGGAGACCAGACCTCCAACGTGAACACTGCATTTGGATAACATCCCCTTACAGGAAACCAATGCTCTTAAAAGGGTCATAAACGGCTTAATCAGACGGGTTTATAACCCCCGATGTTTTCCAGATTATCCCTTCCAGATACCATGGACCTAAAAGAAATCATCTACAGCTCAACAGTACCTCCTAGCGGATACCTATGGAATGTGTTTCAGTATGTAGGATGACTTTTAATTTGTTCTAAACATTAAGTTTCTTTCAGCTTATCCTCTTCTCCCCTGGATCCTAAGGACACTGAAAATCATCCCTTTTATCACCAACCATGGTTTGTTGTACTACATTAAGCTTTGATCTAAATATGAATGCATGTATTATAATTATGTATAAGAAATGTTATATTCATGAGTGTTATTCAAACAAATGTAATATTGGAGTAATGGTATAAATGCATGATCACCAAATATTAGCCAAGTCATTTAATTTAGTTAGATTTTATATTGAGCACCTAATTTCATAAGAACTGACTGAGTGTTGACTTTTCTCTGCAATTTCATGGGATGGTGTCTTCGTTTGATTGGCTGCTCTCAAACAAAGAAATGTTCTCACATTGGATGGCAGCCATTTCAAACTGCTTTTGATAAAGTCGATTGGTCAGTCTTGCGATCGACATCACCAGTTTACGACCAGGCGGGGTGACTTTAAAAAGCAGTGGAAGATGCCCTGCATGTAAAAGAAAAAAATAAAGAGTGAGTAGAAAAGAAAGTAAGTTAAGTTGCAGCTATGTGTAAGAGAACAAGAGAAGATCAAAGAGGAAAGAGAAGATAAGAAGGGATTGAGACGAGATTCAGAAAAACACACAGGTGTAGAATTAGAACAAGACAAGCAGAAAGAAAAAGAAACACACAGATGTAAGTAAGGTTAGAATTAGAAACACAGAAAAGAAGGAAGAAAGAGATTTTGAGAAAGATTAGGAATTATGTTAAGATTAAAGAAGCACAATAGTAATCTAGATCTCAGAGGAAGATTTTATTCCACCGTTTTAAGGTCCTGTGTAGTTTTATTTTATCTAAACTGTTCTTTGTGAAGTTTGTCAAACCCTGCGTTAGTTTCTGGTTACTGAGGAGAAAACACCTTTTCTTTAGAGCTCGCTTTTTCAGAGAATCAAATTCTCAAACTTTTTCCTCCACCTCAGAAGCCATTCTTATCCTAGTAAATGTTTTTATCATTTTTTTATGACTTTTCACGCCGTTAAAGTGGACCTTTAATTTTCCTAATTTAAATTGGACAGGGACTGGTTTTTTGTTTTTTTTTTTGGACTCTCTTTCCGGACTCATACCCGCCTGACTAAGAAGTGGTTCCTTCAGTTTTTGTGTCTACCCCCGCTCCTAGAGACTTCACCGATTCGGCCGGACTTGTTCCAAGGACTGTCACGCCGCTCGGGGACGATCACTCTGCTGCCGACGTCCTGAACGAGTCAGCACTTCTGACTGCTGTGAGGAAGCATTGCAGCAGCTGCTTCCTCCCGATGTCCCGACCCTAAACTCGGCCGGTATCGACCCCCTGAACACGTGGACCTTCAGCTGTCTTGTGAGTGAGGCTCATTTTACTATCTGCTGGGTTAAACGTGATGTGATGTCCTAACAATTAAATTACAATTGAATATGGCCCATATTTCAGGGCTCAATTAGTCTCTCAGCCACAGGGTAAAGCTGTAAACTGAAGGAAAACTCTTAGTCATTTTTAAGTAACTGCCCTTAATTTTTGTAGATCAATTCAGAAGTCATTTTTAGATAATTAGCTTATGAATTTTCCCCATAAAATTGCGTTGTTTTCAGCCTCATTTACCGTTGAAACATAAGTCTGGCTCCTCCTTGGTTCTACAGAGGTGTAACACTGGATTTTATGTTCAGGAATCCAATAACAGTTGATGTGATATCTCACGCTGTTATCATTTGAATCTGTTTATCCATCATTTGAACACCATGCCATGTAACCTGAATGAGTTTAATAAAAGGGTGAATGAGAGAAGTTGAAGTGTTTTCCTTTCGCATATATATGTTTCCTTATCACGGCAGGAAAATAACTCACTGAAACTTTGAGACTGATTCATTAAGTAATTGAAGGTACAAAATTAATTAAAATTAAAGTTAATATTATTGTCCGTTAGGACTGGTGCCCCTTTTACGAGTGCTTTTATTTAATTTAGCGGGTGTAGAAGTGACGGTTTAACTCCGCCCCCTTTCGCACCCACTATTAAATAAAATAAATAATTCCTGTACCTTATGACAAATATTTTATTATACAATTTATGCTACAGCAGACTCAATGCTATGAAGGAGAGATCCTACTGACGTGGTAAGTAGGGCAATGTCATCAGCAAAATCCAGGTCATGAAGACAAACCTCTGGGTGTCTGCTGCTCCTTCTAGGCTCAAGGGCTATACTTGTGTCCTTATATGTAGAAGAAAGTGCTTGGCACATGATATAGTCCAGAACAATAATGAAAATGTATGGAGCGAAGGTGTTGCCTTGCAAGACACCTGCCAAGATCTTGAATGGCTCTTTTTCACCATCACTGGACATGACAATAGCTGTAGAGTTATCATACATGATCCTCATTGCTTTATGTTGTACGGGATGCCATATGCTTCAAGGATTTTGAACATAGGTTCTCGGTGAATAGACTCAAAAGCTTTTGAATAGTCTATGAAGAGTGTGACAAAGGGGAGATTCTTCAAATTCATTCCTTCCAAGATTCTGCATGAGGCAAGAATCTGCGATAATGTTGATCGGCTTTCCCTGAATCCATTTTGGTTCAATCTCATTATTTGGTCTATGTGAGGACGCAGATGGTTAAGCAGTATTTGGCTGTAAACCTTTGCACCAATACAGGTAAGGCTAATGCCTCTGTAGTTTGCAGGGTTGGCTAGATCTCCTTTCTTTGGGACTGAGATTATTGCACTCTTGGTCCACTGATCTGGTATTTCATGTTGAATGCCCTGTTGCAAACCTTTAGAAAGAAGGGTTTAAACTTATCCATCTTCCAGATTTCCAAAGGAATATTGTCTAGTCCAATCGCTTTTCCTGAACTCATCTAGGTAGCAGTGCCATCTACTACTGGGCTGACACTGAAAACGGCACTGTCCACTTGTGGTGGTTTGCCCAGAAGGGTTCAGAAGTGATTGAGCCACGCAGAATTCCTCTCATCTTTTGAGCCTCTTAAAGGTACAGATTTTAACTGGATAAAATATTGAAGATGACCAAAAAACTGTCAAAATTCCTGCAGTTCAACACCTGGTGAAGTTACGCACAGACACGCACGGGAATCCACAGTTTCTGCACTAAACAACCACAGTAAAATAACTAATTAAATAGTAGGAATAACACATTCAGCAAAGATCAAAGTCAGCATAATGACATCAGTTCAATTAGCAGTGAAGGCAAAGAGAGAGGAGGTTACATGTGCATCTTAGTACATTAGAATATCATTGTCATTTTATTTAAAAAGTTAGCATCATTCTAAAAATTAAAAACTCTTGAAATAGTTAACTGTGGCTGTAATGAATATTGAATAGAACAGTGTTTTAAAGTGATATTGGAGGTTAAAATACTAAAACATTTGTTCATAGTGTGTCTTGGAAGTTTACCTTTTAAATGTTAGTACAGGTTTAATTGTAGTTTAATCACCTAATCAGAAATTTAGATGTGAAGTGTCAGTTTTCAGAACTGCTTCTAAAACATTTTTTTTTATTGAAATACTTCATATGATGTAAAAATCTGCTGTGTACAGCAGCAGTGGAAGTGAAATACAGTATATAGGTAGTACTTTAGTGGTAGCAGTCATACAGTGGGGCAAAAAAGTATTTAGTCAGCCACCAATTGTGCAAGTTCTCCCACTTAAAAGATGAGAGGTCTCCAATTTTCATCATAGGTATACCTCAACTATGAGAGACAAAATGAGAAAAAAAAAATCCAGAAAATCACATTGAAGGATTTTTAATGAATTAATTGGTAAATTCCTCAGTAAAATAAGTATTTGGTCACCTACAAACAAGCAAGATTTCTGGCTCTCACAGACCTGTAACTTCTTCTTTAAGAGGCTCCTCTGTCCTCCACTTGTTACCTGTATTAATGGCACCTGTTTGAACTCGTTATCAGTATAAAAGACATCTGTCCACAACCTCAAACAGTCAGACTCCAAACTCCACTATGGCCAAGACCAAAGAGCTGTCAAAGGACACCACAAACAAAATTGTAGACCTGCACCAGGCTGGGAAGACTGAATCTGCAATAGGTAAGCAGCTTGGTGTGAAGAAATCAACTGTGGGAGCAATTATTAGAAAATGGAAGACATACAAAACCACTGATAATCTCCCTCGATCTGGGGCTCCACACAAGATCTCACCCCGTGGGGTCAAAATTATCACGAGAACGGTGAGCAAAAGTCCCGGAACCACACGGGGAGACCTAGTGAATGACCTGCAGAGAGCTGGGACAAAAGTAACAAAGGCTACATCAGTAACACACTACGCCGCCAGGGAATCAAATTCTGCAGTGCCAGACGTGTCCCCCTGCTTAAGCCAGTACATGTCCAGGCCCGTCTGAAGTTTGCTAGAGAGCATTTGGATGATCCAGAAGAGGAATGGGAGAATGTCATATGGTCAGATGAAACCAAAATAGAACTTTTTGGTAAAAACTCAACTTGTCGTGTTTGGAGGAGAAAGAACACCATACCTACTGTGAAGCATGGGGGTGGAAACATCATACTTTGGGGCTGTTTTTCTGCAAAGGGACCAGGACGACTGATCCGTGTAAAGGAAAGAATGAATGGGGCCATGTATAGTGAGATTTTGAGTGAAAACCTCCTTCCACCAGCAAGGGCATTGAAAATGAAACGTGGCTGGGTCTTTCAGCATGACAATGATCCCAAACACACCACCCGGGCAACGAAGGAGTGGCTTCGTAAGAAGCATTTCAAGGTCATTTCAAGTGGCCTAGCCAGTCTCCAGATCTCAACCCCATAGAAAATCTTTGGAAGGAGTTGAAAGTCTGTGTTGCCCAGCGACAGCCCCAAAACATCACTGCTCTAGAGGAGATCTGTATGGAGGAATGGGCCAAAATACCAGCAACAGTGTGTGAAAACCTTGTGAAGACTTACAGAAAACATTTGACCTCTGTCATTGCCAACTAAGGGTATATAACAAAGTATTGAGATGAACTTTTGTTATTGACCAAATACTTATTTTACCGAGGAATTTACCAATTCATTCATTCAAAATCCTTCAATGTGATTTTCTGGGATTTTTTTTTTTTTTATTTTGTCTCTCATAGTTGAGGTATACCTATGATGAAAATTGGAGACCTCTCTCATCTTTTAAGTGGGAGAACTTGCACAATTGGTGGTTGACTAAATCCTTTTTCACCCCACTGTAACTAGTGGTTGCTCTGCGGCATGCACATACAGTATGTGCCTGTGCACCACACACGTGTCCCACCTCTTGTTTGCTGCTGTTGTGAGGTACTTGGGTGCATGCGTGTGTGTATGCATACACAGCAGTTCACTTGTGTGACATTTGAATGTTGTTTTGTAGCCGCTTAACTCTTGCACTTTTGCATATTCACTTTGTACAGTTTTATTGCAGATGTTCTTCTTGTGCATAATTGTGTTTTTGAGATTGAGATTGAGATTCAACTTTATTGTCATTACACATGTATGAATACAAGGTAACGAAACGTGACTTGGCATTTGGGCACGCTCTGCAGAGCGCATCTAAGGCCGGGGCAGCCGCTAGGCGCCAGTCATAAAGAAGAAAGGAAAAAAAAGAAAAAGAGAATGGGTATGACACAGTAGGCGAGAGAAAAAAACATGTTTTATCAGAATGACGCTCGGCAAGTGAGCGAAATTTTGATTTGCAGGCAAAAAAACCCTCAATGCACATTTAGCAGACATTTAGCAGGAGATCACACACAAAAGTTGAGAGGCAGTGTATTGTATGCATGTAATGTTGTATGCATTGTGTAGTGAAATGTAACAGTTGTTAGTGAGCAGCAGAGGGCGCCTCCTGGCAATGGATAGATGTTATAATCATGTGACTTATAAACAAGTCCAGAGTCCAGAGTCCAGAGTCTATCTCTCTTGCTCTGTCTCTTGCTTGCAGAAGGCACATGGGCATTGTCCTTGAGGGTCCAATCCGCTGATACGACAACAACTGATTGTCGATTGTTTGGGTAGAAGAGCCGGTCCTTCCGCTTATCTCAATCAGGAGGAATGTAAACACGGGGCAAACAAGGTCAAATCAAATCAAAACAGCACAGTGCACTCAGAGAATAGAATTTGTCCTCACCCGTGTAATTCTGTGCTTCCATTATATGTGCAGGCTTAAACTGTTTTTCCATGGAGAGCACAGAGCTCCAGATTTATTCCTCCACTGAATCACTGTCATTCAGTTCACCGTTTGCCGCTACTCGTGCCCTCCCCAACTGGTCGAATTTGATGAAGGAGCTTGCCGGGTCCGCTTTGATCAGCTCTCTCACCTTCCTTCAATTTCTGATGCATCAGGGAACTCCACAGCCAAAAATAGAAGTCCTGAGATCATAACCAATAATGTTTCCACAGACGCATGAATTCCAATGTCCATGAGTCTCCTCGTAGGTTCCAATTCTTGGGCTCCCCCTTGGCCCAATTCTTGATGAAAAATAGTGACAATAGCACATTTAAGCCGCTTCCAAATCCATAATTTCCGTTTAGATTAAGGTTCAGCAGAAGAAGGGCGACTAAACACAGACAAAAACGCAACATTGCAAAAGCTGGGAATAGATCAGGAAGGCAGGAGAGGAGGGAAGAAAAATGCGACTGCTCTCTCTCAAGGCAAGAAGAAAAAAAAAAAAAAAAAAAAAAAAAAAAAAAAAACCTGCCGGGGGACTACAGATGCAAACTGGCAGAACTGCTAAATCTGGCCTACTAACATTTGTATACATGTTCATTAGTATGTAATGTCCCTTTCAAATAAACATTAAACTTAAACTAAACCTATATGTTGACATAAATTTATTATAAGGTGGTGGAAGAAATCTCACTTGGTAAATAATTTACTGTAATGTGTCACAATAGTAGTTCCTATGGAAACAAAGAAAAATGTTATTCTAAGCTGCATGTATAGAACACCAGGTTCTAGTATAGATACACTTAAGCTGGAAAATTTGACAAAAATCCAATAAAATAATGTTTATCTGTGGTGATTTTAATCTTGACTTGATAAATCCAAATAAGCACAAGCTGACAGATGACTTCATCAAAAGTCTTAAGTCTACATCCTAAAATCATCAAACCCAGTCACATGATCGCTCACTATGAAACATTCATTATGGGCTGCACGGTGGCGCAGTGGTTTAGCACTGTGGCAGCACAGTTTTACCCTCGGCCGGGGGATCGTGGGTTCGATTCCAGCCCCCGACCAACAGTGAGCTGTGTGGAGTTTGCATGTTCTCCCCGTGTTGCGTGGGTTTACTCCGGGATTTCTCCGGTTTCCTCCCGCATACCAAAAACATGTAGGTTTAGGGCGCTCGCGCACGCAGCGACCAGCAGCCGGTGGCTTGTCACCAGACTGCAAACCGAATCTACCTATGGGTACAAATAAGTAACAAAAAAAAAAAAATTCATTGATCATATATTTACTGACAGTTTAGACAATAATATAGTGAATGGATTATTAAGAAATTATATCAGCGATATCAGTGATCAGTGATTATTATTATATCAGTGATCCTCCTCATGGATCGTCACCTTATCATGGTGGGGGGGGTTTGCGTGCCCCAGTGATCCCAGGAGCTATGTTGTCCGGGGGCAATTTGCCTCTGATAGGGTCTCCCAAGACAAACTGGTCCTGGGTGAAGGGCCAGACTAAGAACGATCCAACAGACTCTCATGATAAATTGTATATCAAGGATTCAGTGTACCCCGCCCGGTATGGGGTTACCGGGGCCCCACCCTGGAGCCAGGCCTGGGGGAGGGGCTCGAAGGCTAGCGTCTGGTGGCCGGGTTTCCACCCATGGGACCCGGCCGGGCTCAGCCCGAAGGAGTTACATGGGTCCGCCCTCCAGTGGGTTCACCACCTGCAGGAGGGATCATGGGGGTCCGGTGCTATGTGGATTAGGTGGCGGTCAAAGGCGGAGACCTTGGCGGACGAATCCCAAGCTTTCTAAACTGGCTTTTGGTACATGGAATGTCACCTCTCTGGTGGGGAAGGAGCCTGAGCTGGTGTACGAGGTTGAGCGATACCGGCTAGATATAGTCGGCCTCACCTCAACACACAGCTCCGGTTCCGGAACCAGTCTCCTGGAGAGGGGCTGGAGCTTGGCCTTTTCTGGAGTTGCCCCGGGCAAGAGGCGACGAGCAGGGGTGGGTATTCTTGTATCGCCCCACCTTGCTGCCTCTATATTGGAGTTTTCCCCGGTGGACGAAAGGGTTGCTTCCCTGCGCCTTCGGGTTGGGAAACGGGTCCTGACCATCATTTGTGCCTATGCACCAAATGATGTTTCAGAGTACCCACCCTTTTTGGAGTCTGTGACTGGGGTGCTGGAGGGTACTCCTCCTGGAGACTCCATTGTCCTACTGGGGGACTTCAATGCGCACGTGGGCAACGACAGTGAAACCTGGAGAGGGGTGATTGGGAGGAACGGCCTGCCCGATCTGAACCCGAGTGGTGTTCAGTTATTGGACTTCTGTGCTAACCACAGTCTGTCCATAACGAACACCATGTTCAAGCATAAGGGTGTCCATATGTGCACCTGGCACCAGGACACCCTAGGTCGCAGGTCGATGATTGATTTTGTTATCGTATCATCAGACCTGCGACCGTATGTCTTGGACACCCGAGTAAAGAGAGGTGCAGAGCTGTCAACTGATCACCACCTGGTGGTGAGTTGGATCCGATGGCAGGGGAGGAAGCCATTCAGACCTGGTAGACCCAAACGTATAGTGAGGGTGTGCTGGGAGCGTCTGGCTGAGGCCCCTGTCCGGGAGGTCTTCAACTCCCACCTCCGGAAGAACTTCAACCACATTCCGAGGGAGTCTGGAGA
This sequence comes from Pholidichthys leucotaenia, assembly GCA_020510985.1. Lineage (NCBI taxonomy): Eukaryota > Metazoa > Chordata > Actinopteri > Cichliformes > Pholidichthyidae > Pholidichthys > Pholidichthys leucotaenia. The sequence goes on along the minus strand of CM035844.1, from coordinate 288,303,048 downwards.
CATGGAGTCTGAATGGGCCATGTTCTCCACCTCTGTTGTTGAAACGGCGGCCCACAGCTGCGGCCGCAAGGTGGTCGGTGCATCTCGTGGTGGCAACCCCCGAACCAAGTGGTGGACACCAGTGGTGAGGGGGGCCATTAAGCTGAAGAAGGAGTCCTATCAAGCTTGGTTGGCTTCTGGGACTCCCGAAACAGCTGAGGTGTACCGGCAGGCCAAGCGGAGTGCAGCTCGGGTGGTTGCTGAAGCAAAAACGCGGGTATGGGAGGAGTTCGGTGAGGCCATGGAACAAGACTTTCGGTCGGCTTCAAAGAGATTCTGGCAAACTGTTCGGCGGCTCAGGAGGGGAAAGCAGCTCCCCGTCCACACTGTGTATGGTGCGGATGGGACACTGTTGACTTCAACTGGGGATATCGTCGGGCGGTGGAAGGAATACTTCGAGGATCTCCTCAATCCCACTGATACGCCTTCCACAGAGGAAGCAGGGTTTGGGGACGAGGGGGATGACTCGCCTATTACAGGGGCTGAGGTCGCCAAGGTGGTTAAAAATCTCCTTGGTGGCCGGGCCCCGGGGGTGGACGAGATTCGCCCTGAGTACCTCAAGGCCCTGGATGTTGTTGGGTTGTCATGGTTGACACGCCTCTGCAACATTGCGTGGAGGTCAGGGGCAGTGCCTTTGGCATGGCAAACCGGGGTGGTGGTTCCTCTCTTCAAAAAAGGGGACCGGAGGGTGTGCTCCAACTTTAGAGGGATCACACTCCTCAGCCTCCCTGGGAAGGTCTATGCCAAGGTACTGGAGAGGAGAGTCCGGCCGTTGGTCGAACCTCGGATTCAGGAGGAGCAATGTGGTTTTCGTCCTGGCCGTGGCACATCGGACCAGCTCTTGACCCTCTCGAGAATTCTTGAGGGTTCGTGGGAGTTTGCCCAACCAGTTTACATGTGTTTTGTGGACTTGGAGAAGGCATTTGACCGCGTCCCTCGTGGATTTTTGTGGGGGGTGCTTCGGGAGTATGGGGTATCGGGCTTGTTGTTACGAGCTATTCGGTCTCTGTACGACCGTTATGAGAGTTTGGTTCGTATTGCCAACACTCAGTCGGAGTCATTCCCAGTGAGAGTTGGACTCCGCCAGGGCTGCCCTTTGTCACCGATCCTGTTCATAATTTTTATGGACAGGATTTCTAGGCGCAGCCAGGGAATGGAGGGTGTCATGCTTGGTGACCACAAGATCTCATCTCTGTTGTTTGCAGATGATGTTGTCCTGTTGGCTTCATCCAGCAATGACCTACAGCTCTTGCTGGGACGGTTTGCCACTGAGTGTGAAGCGGCTGGGATGAGAATCAGCACCTCCAAGTCCGAGTCCATGGTCCTCAGCCGGAAAAAGGTGGATTGTCCTCTCCGGGTTGGGGACAGGCTCCTGCCCCAAGTGGAGGAGTTTAAGTATCTTGGGGTCTTGTTCACGAGTGAGGGGAAAATGGAGCGAGAGATCGACAGACGGATTGGAGCAGCATCTGCAGTGATGCGGACGTTGTACCGGTCTGTTGTGGTGAAGAGAGAGCTTAGTTCTAAGGCAAAGCTGTCGATTTACCAGTCAATCTACGTTCCTACTCTCACCTATGGTCACGAGCTTTGGGTAATGACCGAAAGAACGAGATCGCGGATACAAGCAGCTGAAATGAGCTTTCTCCATAGGATTGCTGGACTCACCCTCAGAGATAGGGTGAGGAGCTCAGTCATCCGGGAGAGGCTCAGAGTAGAACCGCTGCTCCTCCACATTGAAAGGAGTCAGTTGAGGTGGTATGGGCATCTGATTAGGATGCCTCCTGGACGCCTCCCACTTGAGGTGTTTCAGGTACGTCCCACTGGGAGGAGACCCCGGGGCAGACCCAAGACTCGGTGGAGAGACTATGTCTCCCAGCTGGTCTGGGAACGCCTTGGCATCCCCTCTGAAGAGCTGGAGCAGTTGGCTGGGGAGAGGGAGGTCTGGGCTTCTCTTCTTGAATTGCTGCCTCCGCGACCCGGACCTCCGGAAAAGCGGTAGAAGATGGATGGATGGATATATCAGTGATGACCTTAGATTATTCAAGTAAAATATTACAAAACAGTAAAAAAATATATAAGGTACATGCAGTATATTAATAAAGAGCATCAGAAATTTCAGGTTAATTAGCCTCAACATTTTATTGAAAATTATGACAATATTAACAAGTGAAGGTGATAGAAAGTCTTACAAATATTGTTAAAGTGTTGGTGGAAACATCACAAAAAAATCTAAAGATAATAATGACACTGATTTTATAGAAATAAATTTTAGTTCAATCTTTATTCAAACAACTGAAGAAAACTAAAACAGAGAGATATTGTTAATAAATGTTAAACCAAAACATCAAGTGATTGTGATGTCACAGAGATGAAAACAGTGAAATAGGTCATTGAGGGAATTTCCAAACTCACATCTTCAACTTATCGCTCCAAACGGGACAATTTCCTAATAAAATTAAAACTGCAAGTCATTCCATGATATAACAAGTGACAAGTAACATTTCAGATTTCTCTTCTGACACAGTTGTCGAAAATTCTTCAGTGATGGATTAGAAAAGTTTGTAGACCAACACAAACTACTCTGACAGTCATTCTGGATTTAGAGCAAACTGGTCTACATCATTAGCATTAACAGAACTCATAGAAGAAATCACTAATTCTAGAGATATAAAGATATTTAAAGTTGGATTTCTTGATCTAAAAAACTTTTTAATCTAAAAGAAAATTTGATTCAATACATGCACACATTTACTGTATGTACGTATGAAAGGCATTTCAGTGTCTTTTTTCCTTTGTTCATCAGTTCACAATGCACTTTTGTTGTCCATTTTAAGTGATTATGTACATGTTCAAAATAAAGTATTCAATTAATTTATGAGCAACTGAAATATACAAATAAAGGAAATGGCATCTGCTACATTTCATTTTTATCATTTTTATGGTGGGGAGGGCACTCCAGACCCTGACAATGATGCCCTCCTCTTCAAAAATGATCATGATGTCCATGCATCCAACACAAAGATTAGAGGTCTGAGGGTCCAAAGCAGAGTGATGAAGCAGATCATCTGATAACAGACTTTTTAAAATCAAATTTATATTTACATTTAAGTCTCAGCAATTTAAAGAACAATTCATTCACACACAAGAGACTTAATCCTGAAAATAAAGGTCTACAGATGTTACTGGACTACAGCAACTAAACCGTGAGCTCTCATGCTATATACCAAAACACTGAATGAAGAGTTCAACGCATATTTTACAAGAGAACAGCTTCTCACTTGTGTGAATTCTCATGTGTCGTTTCAAAGTACCACATGTAGTGAAACTTTAACCACTTGTTTTACAAGAAAATGGCTGCTCGACTGTATGACTTCTTATATGAGTTTTCAAATTGCTATGTCTCTTAAATCTATTTCCACATGTTTCACAAGAAAATGGCTTCTCACCTGTGTGAATTCTCATGTGACTTTTCAAAGAACCACGCTGAGTAAATCTTTGCCCACATGTTTCACAAGAAAATGGCTTCTCACCTGTGTGAATTCGCATGTGAGTTTTCAAAGAATCATGTTGTCTAAAGCTTTGCCCACATGTTTCACAAGAAAATGGCTTCACACCTGTGTGAATTGTCATGTGAGTTTTCAAAGTACCATATTGACTAAATCTTTGCCCACAAGTTTCACAAAAAAATGGCTTCTCACCTGTGTGAATTCTTAAGTGAGTTTTCAAATTACTATGTTTATTAAATCTTTGCCCACATGTTTCACAAGAAAATGGCTTCTCACCTGTGTGAATTCTCACATGAGTTTTCAAATTACCACATGTAGTAAAACTCTGCCCACATGTTTCACAAGAAAATGGCTTCTCGACTGTGTGAATTCTCATGTGAGTTTTCAAAGTACCATGTTGATTAAATCTTTGTCCACATGTTTCACAAGAAAATGGCTTCTCGACTGTGTGAATTGTTAGGTGAGTTTTCAAATTACTATGTCTATTAAATCTCTGTCCACATATTTCACAAGAAAATGGCTTCTCACCTGTGTGAATTGTCATGTGACTTTTCAAAGTACCATGATGACTAAATCTTTGCCCACATGTTTCACAAGAAAATGGCTTCTCACCTGTGTGAATTCTCATGTGAGTTTTCAAATTACTGTGTTGACTAAATCTTTGTCCACATGTTTCACAAGAAAATGGCTTCACACCTGTGTGAATTCTTAATTGAGTTTTCAAATTACCACATGTAGTAAAACTCTGTTCACATGTTTCAGAAGAAAATGGCTTCACACCTGTGTGAATTCTCATGTGAGTTTTCAAACTGCCATGTTCATTAAATCTTTGCCCACATATTTCACAAGAAAATGGCTTCTCACCTGTGTGAATTCTCTCATGAACTGTTAAACGACTCTTCTGACTGAATCTTTTCCCACACATGTTGCAAACATGTGACTTAACTGTGTGACATTTCTTCTTCTGGGACTTATTTTTAAAGTCTTTGTCATTATCAAAACATTTTACAGACTTTTCACCTGTGTCAATATCACACTGATTCTCTGACATGGAGGAGTTGCCAACATTGTTACGGTCACTTCTCTTTCTGTGAAGTCTCTTCTTTGGCTGTGGCTCTTCATGTTTACTTGATCCTGGGTTTACATTTTTACCTGCTCCCTGGTCTTGACTCTCAGTGTCAGGAGAGTTGTGAGAGAGGAACTGCTCACTGTTTGGTTCAGTTTCACTCTTGTCATTGTCCTCATCAGTAGGAGTCACCAAGAAGGTATCAGTCTCTTGTTTCACTCCAAAGTCTTCTTCCTCCTGACTGCTACAGAGTTCTTCTTTAACCTGTGCAGGATCTTGTTCCTCCTGGTCCAGACTGGAGTTCCTCTCCTGGTTACAGAGCTGCTGGACAGTGAGAACCTCCTCCTCCTTACAGTCATATAGCTGTGGAGCATCTGGAGGGACAGAGAGACATAGAACATGCTAGTAATAGAAAAAACAGAAAGAATAAATATACTGACGGGCCAAAAAAAAAGTCACCACCTGGTAAAAAAATAGTTCTTATCCATCCATCCAACTCCTACCACTTAATCCTTTTCAGGTCGGGGGGGGGGGGGGGACTGGAGCCTATCCCAGCATCTTTGGGTGAGAGGTGGGGTACACACTGGACAGAACACCAGTACATCGCAGGGCCAACACCGAGACAAACAACCATTCACGCTTGCATTCATAACCAAGAACAATTTAGAATCCCCAGTTGATGCCAATTGACCTAACCTGCACGTTTTTGGTCTGTGGGAGGAAACTGGAGTACACGGAGAAAACCCACGCAGACATGGGAAGAACATGCAAACACCACACAGAAGGGTCACTGACGGTCAGGGCGTGGAATCAAACCCACGACAGTCAGGGGTGGGATCAAACCTGTGACCTTATTGTGCTGCCACAGTGCTAACCACTGCTCCACCCAGCTGCCCAGTTCTTATTCTTGCATGTGACAATTACATCAGTGATCAATCTGTTTCAGATCCAACAAGTTATCAAAGGGGACAAAATTATTTTTCCACATGATAACATGGATCCTTGAGGTCTGAAAGGGGACATTTATAGGGGGACATATTCATCAGTAATTCTGTTTTGTACGTCTTTTCTCGTTGGTCGTACACACAGCACTGTCCAACTCCTATTTCTGAACATGTCATTATGGTGCTTTTATACACAAATGACCACATACTGCACTGTTTCCTGTTGAAGATGTTAGCAGGGGCTAATGGCTAACTGGCTAGAGCAGACAATTCCTCCACCTGGTACACTGAACCAAAAGAAAAACTCATTTGAAGTGCAAACTATAACTGTATAGTCAAAGAGATTAAATTGTTTTTCCAGTGGGTTAGATCAGTCAAAGTTGAATACAAACTGAGACCAGTACAAGTATGTCACATTTATGCAGTTACTGGAAATATTACTTTAATATTATTATTTTAGGACAGGTTCTTGAAGACTCAACCTGGACATTTTCTAACTTTTTACCTGTTTCATTCTCACAGAGAGTCAAGTGGTTCTCCATCTACAGTGACTGGATTCGTAGTTAGGGAGGTAATGTTTTTCCGTGGCCGAGGTTGAACAAGGCCCTAGGTTTTAGAGATGTTATGATTAAGACCAAGTTTCTTGAAGCTGATGTTGAAGACACTGATTGACCTTTGCATGTCATGGAGGTTGTGTGTACACAGCATGCCATCATCGGCATTACTGAACCTTGAGGACACTGTTGGGTTGTTGTTTAACGCTGATTTGAATTGGAAATGCTGATGATGATGAGTTGTTGTGTTTAACAACTGATGTCATCTTGTTGTGTAGAAATCTCAGGATGGTGAAGAACTTCGTGTAACAGCCAATTCTCTGCAGAATAGTCCTGATTTCACGATTTAGAGAAACAAAGGCCCTGGATAGGTCGATGAAGGCCATAAACAAGTCCTGCTTCTGCTCTTGAGATTTTTCCTGTATTTGTCTTGCAACAAATATCAGGTCTGTTGTTCCTCTTGTACTTCTGAATAGGGGTGGGCTCAAAAGATCAGTTCTCCAATTTGAATCGATTCACATTTGATTGAGCTGATATTGATCCACAAAATTTGCAGCTCGATCTTTTAATATAATGCTCTTACATTTGTGAAAGACAAAATGCAAGCGGCCAGCTGAATTCTCGAGAATTCCCTGTGCTGCATGCTCACATCTTTACTTCCGTGTTTACATGAGCAGAATTGCCGACATGTGTGACAACGTATTTTAATTTATCAACAAAAGTCAACCCTAAAGACTGTGCTCCACAATTTCTGAGTATTTTTCATAAAGTGGGGATCAATTCTTTTGTACTACATGCAGTGTTGTGTTGGAACGTAAACAAAAGCCAATGACTGAAACAGTTTTCAAACAGAAAACACACATGGAGAATGGACAGTGGACCAGATAGAGAGGAAGACTGTTGCAGCTGCTGGGATAAGTAAAATATTTGCATTTTTTGATGTTTTCTTTTACAAACTATGGAGACAGTAGTTAACTGTTGGTTAAGAGCTGTAAATAAATGCAGAATAAATGTATATTTTATGTGTAGAATATAATCAAAATGTTGGATGTGTTTTTAGTCAGGACCTCAGGGCTTCATGATGGAGGCAGCTGCCTTCATGGAACATTTGTATTGAATGACATTTAATTTTGGACTTTAGCACTTGATTTGAAGATGATGATAACAATCACAATAAAATGAAAATAGCAGAATGAATAAAGGCTGCAGCACAATGAGCCACTTTTACTCAATAGAACTAAACTGAAATGAACACATCTTCCCAGGAAATGAATTGAAATCCTTTTCAAAAATTGAAAGTTAGTTTGTAATTAAAATATAAACAACAAAAATTAAAAGAAACTGAATTATTAAACCCTACTGTGGTGTGGGGATTTAAAAATATGATACATTTTACTATGAAATAAATTCTCCTTTCCATCTCCCTTCAGATGTGTGAAGACTGGGTTTCCACTCCAAGCTCCATCCTGCACTGAGACCTTCTGAAGGGAAGAGGTCGTCAGTGGAGGACCAGCCCTGCCTCACGTGGATTTCAGTACAGAAGAAGACCTCAAAATTTTTCAGGGGTCTTAGTTTTCAAATTCAAGATTCAAGAAGGTGCTGCCAGAATTTTCTCCATACTCCAACATGTATTCAGTGTAATTTAGTTGTTATAATGGTTAATTTTTTCATTCATCTTTTTTATTTAAGTTCTCAGCAAAAATACAATGTTGGTCATTTTGTGAGCATTTAATTCTAAATAAATCACTGTTTAACAGGAATTTATTGGGAAATCCTGTGCTGTTCTTGTGGTGTTACATAGAATAGCATCACTGTAAACTATGGAAAAAGCAGCTACTTTAAAATCTGTACTTCCTCACACAACTTTCAGTGCAAAAAAAACCTCTTAAAATGTTGCAACTTTTATCACAACTTTTTGGAAAAATTCCCACAAATTCAGGCTTTTTGGGCCGCAACAATAACTGAAACAGCCGGCGAAATCCTGGAGGGACTGAAATACAGTAAGATTATGTATACATGCTTCATGCATTGAATTTGTTTACTTACTGTGGGTTGTTTTTGCACTAAAGAAAGCACTTGTTAGCATTTTATGAAAGCATAAGTGCAATAACAAGAGCACTCTGATGTGAGTGCAATATCCGCCGCCTCTGTTTACTTGGAAGATCCTAATACTCCCTGACAGAGAGCAGTTTTCAACTTTTCAATAAAATTACTGTGGTAGAACCAAATCATGATAAGCCCATCATCCACATGTGATAACTGCAACAGTGATGAATCTGTTTCAGATTCAACAAGTTATTTAAAGGGGACAAAATTATTTTTCCACATGCTAACATGGTTCCCTGAGGTCTAAAAGGACACAGGATGAAATTTTACTTTTTCAGTGTTTTTACACATGAAGTTGTCTATCTGGAGTGGCTATCTACAAAAATACACAAAACACAAACCTGTTGCTTTGTTAGGGTCCACCATGATCTCACTAGGTCTCATTCAGTGGACATTTCTGATTCGTCACCGGCTGTGATGTGATGGTGAGCCCGTGCCCAGCACATCAACAGTAGTATAACATGTACTATTTATTAGTAATTCTGTTTTAGACGTCTCTTCTAGTTGGTCGTACACACAGCACTGTCCAACTTCTATTTCTGAACATGTCACAATGGTGTTTTGATACACATATGGCCACATACTGCATTGTTTCCTGTTGGAGATGCTAGCAGGGGCTAATGGCTAACTGGCTAGAGCAGACAATTCCTCCACCTGGTCCACTGAACCAAAAGAAAAACTCATTTGAAGTGCAAACTATAACTGTATAGTCAAAGAGATGAAATTGTTTTTCCACTGGGTTAGATCAATCAAAGTCAAACACAAACTCACACCAGTACAAGTACGTCAGATTTATGGAGTTACTGGAAATATTACTTTAATATTATCACTTATTTTAGGACAGTTTCTCAAAGACTCAACCTGGACATTTTCTAACTTTTTATCTGTTTCATTCTCACAGAGAGTCTTTGAGGTTAGCAAGTCGTCATCACTGTTACTGTGACTTCCTGTTGTCAGTTGTCTCTTCTTTGGTTGGGGTTTTTCTTCTTTAGTTGATCCAGAGTCTGCATGCAATATACAACAAAGTATACAACCCATAGTTGCATACTTTAGTTTGGTGACCTTAGAGACCTTTACATGTTCTATAGGAAGAGATCATAGGGAGTGGAGACTTTGACCTTTGGACCCCAAACCTGTAGTCAGAGGTCAGGGTCTCGGAGTGAACCTGTGTACCAGATTTGGTGACCCTAGCTTTCTTTGTTGTTGAGATACAGTTTATAAGCCATTTTGATGATGACCTTTGACCTTGCAATCCCAAAACCATAGTCACACTTCAGAGTCACAGGGTGAACCTGTGTACCAAGTATGGTGACCCTAACTACTCGTTGAACAGTAATAAGGCATAGGGAATGTTAATCTTGACCTTTGACCTTGCAATCCCAAAACCATAAGGTGTGTTCCAATCGCCCAGTAGCGTACTGCATAGTGGACTGCACAGGGTATTCTGCCATATTAAGTGAGATTCCAAACCAAAGGGAGCGAACAGTCTTCAGTTCAAAGGGAACTGAGAACAAAAAAGCTAAATTGATGTGGTTATTGTTTATATCAACTGATCAGTTGATATAGTTGATAAGTAATAATGAAAGCACCAAGGTGCTGATGCCTCGGTGCCTGTGGCATGGTAGCATGGGGGGGCTGCAAAAAAGTCACACTGCCACTTGTAGTGAGCGGGCATAGTTATTACAATACCTTTTTATGCCTCGGTGAAACAGAGACATAAGGCAATCAGTTAGTGCGTCTGTTTGTGGCTGTGTGTGTGTGTGTGTTTGTGTGTGTCTGTCCATTTGTCTGTCTGTCCGCCTCTTTGTTTCAGCTCGTCCAGTAGAATTAAGTGTAACTAAAGGCTTGTCATCGTATCACCATATTTTCTGGACTTTTAATTTGCCATAATTTCTAAATAATGCTTTGCTTTTGAAATAGACACAAAAATAGCTCACCTTTACCGTCAATGGAACAGTACTGCTCATGCGCCCAGAAACTCCCACCACAGGAAAGTACTGAGCAATCTGCCAATACTGGGTGAACAAATGTCCGTCTTTTTGCCCATCTGTTTTCTTCCTCTACCAGTAAACAGCAAAAGCTCCTGTTCATCTTGATTGTCATTGTATTCACGTATCTCCATTGCTTCTGCCATTTAAAATGTCTGCCACTGTGCTCTTCTTTGTGTTTGGATTGCAGCTGTTCTAATCTGTTGGTGGCTCTTGGCTGCCGCCAACAGTACAGGCATGTGAACTGCAGATAATTTTCACTGCGCATGTGTATAGTCCAAAACTACTAGATGGATTTGGATGAAATTTTTACCAGAGGTGGTCGTTGGGCTACACATAACCTTTTGGTGATGAGCTGAGAAAGCATACCTCTGCATAGGCTCTGGCACCAAAGCATCAGTACCTTGGAGATTTCATTTCACAGCTGCATTAATGGTAAAGGTGAGTTAAATTTGTGTTCATTTTGAAAGCAAAGCCTAATCTGGAAATTTTGTCCAATTAAAAGTCAAGAAAATGCTGCAGGGTTTCTTCTGGTAAGACTTCTCGGTGGCGGGCCACCTCACCAGAAAATTTACCGCCTCGCCAAGACAAAGATATGAATTTAAGAAAAATATATGAAGCAATGACTTTCCGCAAGCACGCATACGAACAAGTTTAGAAGCGCCTTGGCTATGCGAGCTTTCCAGTCAGTCAGCAGGCAGTGTCTCGCTAACGGCAGCAGCATCTTCGTGGAAAAGGAGTGAAAACCGGGAAGTCAAACAGCAGAAATTGACTATTTGAAGAAAAACCTTGGGAAGAAATCTGCCGTTTCTTCGTTGGTGAAAATTCTCCCGCATCAGCGCCTTGGCGCTACCTATCAGGCGGGAGTGAAACTACAAATGATGGTTGTGTGCATGCGTCAACCGCTTGGCCTGGGTAGATGAAAAAAGTGAGCATGTACAGCGTTGCATGCGTGCCGGGCTCATCCAAAGCGTACGTGGACCAAGGCGGACTAGAGGGGAAATGCAGCATGAATAAGCCTTCACTGTCCAACAGAAACATGAGTTTATTGAAGTACTTTAAATGTGGGGGGAAAAAAATCACAAGAGGTATGTAAGCACTGGCGTTTATCATGGTTTTAACCCACTGGAAACCTGAGCAATAACAGAAGAGTCGCTTAGCTAAGAGATGTGGTTAGAATTCAAATGCAGCCGGCTTCATATGAAGGGAAAGGCAAGGGGGACTGATGAATTGCTGAGGATATATTTCACTAGCCACTACAATATTAAGTTATGTTCCCAATTATGTACCTGGCAAGTTAAGATGACTGAAATTCACAAAGTCATTGACTTTAATCCGTCAGCAGCCTTCAGACAAACTAAACGTACCAGCATTTGGATTTCAAAATAAGGGAAGTTTTTCATGGTGGTGGTGAGATTTCTAAAAAAAAGCTATAGATACTGTATATAGAAATATTATAACAGAAATAATGGCATCCTTGGTCATTTAAGTTAATTTAAATCATTAAATACAATTTTATTAATATTTTTTTTCTTTGGAATGAGAGTTAAATCATTGTTCTGTTCTGACTGCAAAGTTATGGTCAAAAATATAAATTGTGAAAAAGTAAAAAAAAAAAAAATACCACAGTCTGTTTCAAATTTATTTAAAAAAACTAATTTTATTTTAAAAAACAGACAAAAATAAGCCATAAAATAATCCACAAATATATAATAAAGTTTCAAATGTACAAGAAAAGTCAATTTTACAAGAGGAAATTACAAATTTGAGGAGAACAGTTTCAAATGTAGATACATTTACAGAGAAAAGTAGAAAACTATAAGAAAATTGTTATAAATTTTGGAGAAAAACCTCAAACCTTCAAGACTGAAGTCATTACTCAAGTTTTAAGTGGGTGCTCTTTGTACCCTTAACTAGAAAATTTTGGTCGTCTCCTTTAATTTACATGACACTTGATATTTTCTAACCTGTTTGTATACCACCATAGACAGAGAGAGAAGCAGAATTAGACAGAGCTCAGAGAGGGCAAGATGAGACAGAAGAGAGGAGCCAAGGAGAGGAAAGTGTTCAGGCAGAGGGTCCAGGAGAGGTGAGAGCAGAGGAAGGAGAGAAGGATGACACCAGTAAAAAGTCCAAATACACGACGTCTGGGTGGGATCCCAGCTGGCCCAATATTCCAACATTCAAGCCTTTGTTGTACAATACTTCAGACTGTAAGTTCCATATGCACGGCAGTGGCTCAGGAGGTAGAGCGGGTCGTTCAATAACTGGATGGTTGGCGGTTCAAATCCTGCTCTCCCCTGATATCCTGCCGTTGTGTCCCTGGGCAAGACACTTTACCCACCTTGCCTCCAGTGTCCATAACACTGGGTATGAATGTGTATAAATGTTCGGTGTTGGCCCGGATTGGCAGCCATGTTTCCGTCAGCCTGTCCCAGGGCAACTGTGGCTACAGCAGTAGCTTGCCACTACCATTGTCTGTCTGGAGTGAATGAATAATGTATCTGTAAAAACCATCTTTGAGTGTCTATGATAAAGCGTTATATAAATCTGATGCATTATTATATGCAAAGTTACTGTGCAAAATTAACAAAAAGAAATAAATAGTATAAAATTAACACATTCATACATATGTGCCCCCCTCTCCCCCGGAAAAATATGTTGCCACCGCGCCAAGGTCTTTAAGCCAGAGGAAACACTGTACTGTATGGCAATACAATGATACAAGCCTTTAGTTCCAGCTGATTTTGAGCGGGTGAGCTGAAAAGCTGGTAACAGACAGACAGACAGACATACGTACAAACACATGGAGTGATTACCATATGCCTATGTACGTAATTCTTGTTTAGGGTTATAGTAAAATGTCATGACCTGAGTTTTATGCGTATTGAGAACATAGCCTGAATAAGTCCCCTGTTTCCAGGACCTCCATCAGGAGGGGCAAACTAGAATCTGGATTTACTAGTGTGATCAGGACATCATCAGCGTACAGACCAACCTTATACTCCTCACCCCCCACAGAAACACTCTTCAATCCTTCTTGATGTATAATCTGAGCTAGGGGTTCAATAAACTGATTAAAAGTTTTTGCTCAGAGGGCAGCCTTGTCGACACCCACGTTGTAAATTTATTGAGTTTGATAAATCGCCATTTATCTTAATTCTTGCAGTGGGTGAGAAGTACAAAGACCTAATACAGCCCACAAAATTATCACAAAAAACAAATCTATTCAAAGTTAAATAAAGATAATCCCATCCAACTGAATCAAAAGCTTTTTCAGCATCTAGGCTAAAAATAATAGAGTTTAATTTCCCTTTATGAATCTGTTCTATTATATGTAGAGCTCTTCTAATATTGTCGTGAGTTTGTCTATTCTTCATAAAGCCCGTCTGGTCCTCGTCAATCAGGAGTGGCATCACTTTAGCCATACGCCTGGCTAGAATTGAGGCATACAATTTAAAATCTGTGTTTAGAACACCAATTGGCTGATATCCCTTACATTCTGATTGGTCCTTTCCTTCCTTGAGTATAACTGTTATGAAGGCTTCCCTCCAGGAGTGGGGGATACTGCCTCCCTCAAGTATGTGATTAAAACAGGTTTGTAGTAAAGGAAGCAGATGCTCTTTCATTGACTTGTACCATTCTGGGGCAGCCCGTCTGTGCCAGGAGACTTATTTGAATTCAGCCCCGAGATAACCTTCTCCATCTCTTCTTTTGTAATTGGTGAAGTGAGTTTGTCGTTATCAATCTTACCAATTGAAGGGAGATCTAAAGGGCCCAAGAAATCATTAATCTTTTGTGTGTCGATCTGAGTTGATTGGGTATACAAGGATTGATAGTATTTTTCAAATGCCTTTTGAATACACTCTAATGTATGAGTGGTTTCATGTGTAATTGGAGCTTTAATTTTACGAACAGTATTTTCTGCTTGAAGCTTTCAGTCATCCAAGCCAAAAGTTTGGTTGCTTTCGGACCTGCTTCGTAATATTGTTGCCTTGCGAATCTCATGTTCTTCTCCACTTCTTCACTCATTATCTTATCTATGTCTATGTCTTGTCTGGTTTTTCTAATTTGTAGAATAAGAGAATTATCTATATCTAAACTGTGTCTCTGTTCCAAATGTCTAAGCTTTTCTTTGAGTTGTGTCAATTCTTGATCTTTTTGCTTTTTAAGCCAAGATGATCTGACTATTATCTTCCCTCTAAGAATGGATTTTGCAGCATCCCATAATATAGATGGGTTCACCTCCCCATTATTGTCCTCAAGATACACTTTTATGTCAGACACAAGGGAACTCCTAAAGCTGGGATTGTTTAACATGCCCACATTTAGTTGCCACAATGTTTTCCGTCATACCCCGTCTAACTGTAGAGACAAATACACCCCTGAATGGTCAAAAATATCTCTCTGGCCTACATTACATTTTTCCAGCCTGTGCAAATCTTTACTGTACATTAAAAATAATCTAATCTTGAGAATACGGTGTGATGGGCTGAATAGTAAGTGAAGCCAGGACTCAACCCATTCGTGAAGTGCCACACATCCGTCAGTCCCTGTTGCTCCACCATCTTAATCATCTGTGTCTCTATTTTATTCATCTCTCTCTTCTGATTACTTATGGTAAATGGTAAATGGCATTCACTTATATAGCGCTTTTATTCTCATCTCTTGATGACCAAAGCGCTTTACAGATCCTGCTATCCACCCATTCACACACACATTCACACACTGATGGTGGCATGCTGCCTAACATGGCGCTTCCAGACCCACCAGGAGCAATTGGGGTGAAGTGTCTTGCCCAGGGACACAACGGCAGGATATCTGGGGAGGGCGGGATTTGAACCGCCAACCATGTGGTTATTGGACAACCTGCTCTACCTCCTGAGCCACTGCCGCCCCCTACTTATGTCTAGTATTGGGTTAAAGAGGACATTCAAGTCTCCCCCACAGACGAGCGTGCACCATGTTTCAGTAGCAGATTGAATATCTTCTTAAAAATGACAAATCAGCTCCAGCGGGAACATAGATATTAAAAAAGGTTACCTTATCATCATCAATTTTTCCTTTAACCAAAACAAATCTGCCTTCCCTGTTCTTAATTTCAGATTTCAACACAAACCGAGTTGAGTTTGAAATTCGTATTGCCACTCCTCTCTTTTTGCCCCTCCCGAAAGATGAAAAGAAAGTGTTTTTGAAACCCATTTTTTAAGTCTATCATGTTCCACTGCAGAAAGGTGTTTCTTGCCAAAATGCAATATTTATCTTATCTTTCTCATTTTTGATACTACTTTACCCTTCAATTGGATTATTTAACCCATTTACATTCAGAGAAACTATGTTATCGCAAAAACCCATGAGTGCATATAAAAGTAAGACATTTGTATCATCCCCGACCCCAAACTATATACAAAGAACAGAAACAGAACTTCCAAAAACAAGGAAAACATATCCTTGGTAGTTAGGGAATCAGCCAGTAAATAAGGTCCCCTCAAAAAGAGAGAAAAAAAAAGAGGGGAAAAAAAAGAAAAGGGTTTGGTGGGTCACAGTTCAAGATGCATCAGCCTTGTACATTATAAACTAACAGAAGAATATGGTTGTTACTATGAAGAATAGTCTATTGTTGTATTACTGACTTACAGTGTAACTCCTCAAGTCTGTAATATTTACAAACGATGGGAGAAAAAGGGGGAGAAAAGGGAACAATCTCACCCAGGTTAGGTAGAAGTGGAAGAATAAGAGCTCATTCTGTCCCAGGGGTATCCTCCTGCTCCATCCTACGATACTCCTTCAACCTCTCCTTGATCCGGTGCTGGAATCCAGTGCCTCCCCCCTCCCTCCCGTTGCGGGGCCCCGTTATCTCCCAGGGTACTAGCTTGATCAGGACTTCCTCCGTGATGGTCTGGCTTTGTGTTCCAGGGACGGCCTCTCCAACAGTGAAGCCTCTCCTCCGCAGATTGGTCATTGCTTGGGTCACAGTGTTATAGACTACGGTCCCCGAGTCATAAAACACTCACATTTTCGTTAGTGGGGTCTGGAAATGAATGGCGGCTGCTTTCAGTGCCTTTTTTATAGGCGTATACGCTTTCCTCTTATGCTGCACGTCAGATGAATAATCATGGTCAAAGTATACCCGCTTATTCTGGATTCGTGTCTCCTTTTTCCAAGCCGCCCGGAGGACTTCCTCTTTCAAAGCATACCTGTTGAAGCAGACCACCATGAGGCAAGGGGATGCGTCTGAGGGGGGCCTCGATGCCAGCGCGCGGTGCGTACGCTCTATTTGAAGGTCAGTAACGACACTCAGTTCTGATTTAATCAAATTCTCCACAAAATTAACTACGGAGGCTCCCTCAGTGCCTTCTGGAATACCATAGATCCTTATATTTTTCCGCCAGGAACGTCCTTCGAGGTCGGAGACTTTGTCCTGAAGAGTCCGCTGGGTTTTAAGCAGCTGGGAGAGAGTGTCCCTTACTCCAATAGTCCACTCTTTCGTGTTGGCCATCTCCTCCTCTATTTCCTCCATCTGCTTCTCGATTCCTTCAATCTGGCGGTTTGTTTCTTGTATTTTTCGGTTCAGTTCCACCATTAATTCCTCCATTTGCTTTCTAAAATCTTCACGGAGGTCATTGCGGAATGCAGCCAAATCTATTTTGAATTCAGTCTGAAGCATTACCATTCCGGCAGCGACGGCTTCTTTTACTGCTTCTTAAATCAGCCAAAGATTTCCACTTTCTGCGCCATCGCCATCTTGAGCCTCCGTGGCTGTTGTCAAACTTTTCCCATCTTCTCGTTCAGTGGTGTGTCGGAGACCATGTCCTCTTTTCTGAGTTTTTCCCCCGTCCATTATTGAATATCTAAAAATTGTTTTGAATTAAAAAAAGAAGTCTTTATAACAGGGTAACTTACAGCTGATGTGGGAGCTCAGGTGCTATGCTGCCATACTGTGTCTAACGCCACCAGAGGTCCCTATTGATGATGGTAGCATGTTTTTTGTTGAGAAGTTTCAACTGGCGTGTCATGAGCAGTTTGTTTATGCTGGTTGGTAATCCCATGATTCTGGGTAAGAGCTTATTCCAGATCACAATGTCTACCCCATGGATTTGATTGTCCTCCTTGGGTTTCCATTTCCAATAAAAGGTTTAATTGGATTCTTTGATGTTTCCTTTGTCTAGTCTATGAGTTTCACTGCAATGCCAACATGATGTTTGTCAAGCTCCAGTCCTACTATTGTGGCTCTTCGTCCAGGTCTTGTTGACCAGTCACTTTTGTCAATGTTGGTTTGTTGGTTGTCATATTCCTTGGCCATAAGTGTTCTTACATTCCAGGTGGCAAATATCATTGTTTGATTTTTCTTTTGATTTCAAAAGCAGCAATAATACAGTCAGAAGGAATGACCTGATGGAGACCTCACTAAATTTCTAACTGCTTCTCTACAGAGAACAGAGGGATGAAGAAACAAGAAAGGCTAGGGCTGCCCCGACTAAAGATTTTCCTGATCCACCAGAAGTCACAATTTAAAGCAAATAGTCCAATATCATACCTGCCAACTTTTAAAACCTGAAAAGCCTAGTAGCTAGCCGGGGTCCAGGGGCCGCAGGCCCCGGTAGGTCCAGGACAAAGTCCTGGTGGGGGGTTCAGGGGGGCGAAGCCCCCCAACGGCAAACAAGTATTAGCATTAAATCAAGTTTAAATGTGGCTAACAACCTCATATTTCTTCAACAGTCATGTTTCTATTTTCCTTAAATTGTCAATGCAGATATGCTGATGGAAAAGATCAAGGACAAACTCTATGGTAACTCTCAAGCATTGTTGTTTTCCATGGTGCACCTCTTAGCTTTCTCATTTTGTCTTTTCAGCATCCGTGCTTGCCGTGTTATTTCAGCATTAGTTTTTGTTAGATGTTCATTTAGGTAAACTTCTGTTCCCCGTAACTTTCTGGCCTGCCTCAGTATGTCATTCTTTACCCAGGGATGTGATTTGGGGTTGGGGAAATTATCTGAAAATTTAGCAGGGGGTCTGTGGGACGCAGTCTCCCAGCGGGGTCCGGGGCAGAGCCCCGGTGGGGGGGGCAAGCTCCCCCATAAAAACCCAGGACAAGCTCCTGGGTTTTTATGATTTTTAAGTACCAGAACTGTTCTTAAATTACATAAAACAAGCAGCTGAATGCCACTTATTACTGTATAATATTGACTTACTGTATGTTCCAAGAAGATAAAATCTCTGAACTTAGTTCAGAGATTTTTTGATCTCTTCCATTTCCTCCTTCTTTGGTGGCATTTTTACTGACCTGTTGATAGTAAAACAATCTCTGCTGGTGACGCCGATACCCGATCCGACTGACCTCGAATCCAGCTGGGCCTCAGCTAGCCCCCTCCGCTGCTAGTCCCGCTGCTTACCGCCACTGCAATTGAGCTCCTGTCCAGCCGGGGTACCGGCAGCTCCTCCACCGAGTCCCGCCACCGCTGTAGTTGAGCTCCAATCCTGCTCCTGTCCAGCTGGGGTCCCGGTAGATCCGCCGCTGAGCCCCGCCACCTACCGCCGTCTTCCTCAGTAGTTCCTCCGCCGAGCCCCGCCGCTGTAGCTGGGCTCCGATTCCGGCTCTTATCCAGCTGGGGCCCCGGCTACTCCTCCACTGGTCTCCATCTCCTACCACCGCTGTACTTGCAACTCCAATCCGGCTCCCGTCCAACTGTTGCCTCGGTTGGTTCCTCCAGCAAGCCCCAATCACCGGAGACGGAGTCGCTTTTTTGTATCGGTGTTTGGTGCTACGACTAGCTATGGCGTTAGCTATAGCGCTAGCCTTAGCTTAGCAAACGCTTCAGGTAAATTTAGATACGATTCCTAGCGATCTCGTGTTTGGAATTGTTTTCGTGTTTTTTTTTAACGATTTAAAATTTTTGACTGAATTTTTAGTGAAAAACCGTAATTTTGATTAATAAAGCCGTAACCCGGACTTCCGGTTATGGCTGCCACGTAGGACGGACGTGTCTCGCTCTGCTCTGCTCCTGGAAAAAAAAAAATCGGCAAATAACTCTCTCATTTGGGACAGAACGTATCCCAGCATTTGGGCGAAGATATGTCGGCGAAGCCTAAGGCTGGAAAACCAGGAAAAGGAAAAAGCGAGCCGCCGAAACAGTCCAAATTAACGGACTTTCAGGTCTGTGACGCAGTAAACAAAACTCCATATATGGCGGAGGAGGCTGGCAACGCTGCGATATCTGCGGGGAATGGCGCAGATGCGCTGATGGCTGCCATGAGTTCAATGAGAGCGGACTTTTCCTCTAGATTTGATGGGATTATGACAGCGTTGGAAGGAATAAGAAAGGAATTGGGTGACTGTGTAGAACGAACGGCGCAGATGGAGCTCCGTCTCGCTAGTGCTGAAGATGACGTCACCCGTCTTCAATTAAAGGTGCGCACTTTGGAAAAAAAAAATAAATCTCTGGAAGATAATATTTTGGATTTGGAATCTCGGTCGAGACAGAATAATTTGAGGCTGGTGGGTCTTCCAGAGGAATCAGAAGGTCGGGACGTATGTTCCTTTCTGGAAAAGTGGATTCCGGAGGTGCTGGGCAGCGAGGAGTTGCAATCAGCAGTGGTTCTGGAAAAGGCACATCGTATTGGCCCACGGAGAGATAAGGGACCGCCGAGGACCTTAATTATGAAGTTTCTTAGCAACAGAGACAGGATGAAGATCTTCAACGCTGCACGAGCTAAAAAAGGAGAGATTAAACACCAGGACCAGCAGGTGCGGTTCTACCCAGATTTGGCCACAGGAATCCAGCAATTGAGGAAGCAGTTTGATCCCGTACGTAAGGAGCTGCGCAACCTTGGGATTCGTCATGGTGTAATCTATCCTGCGAGACTGCTGACCACGTATGAGGGCAGAACCCACATTTTCAAGACCCCAGAGGAGGCGCAGGAGTTCATCAAGAAGATCAAAGAAGAAGAAGAGACTGGTGGGAGCTAAGCATGAACAAAATATAAGGTAGAATAATTAAGCATTTGCACAGGCATCTGACTGACTTGAAGTAAATAGTAAGTTTACAAAATATAGATTGTATTATATATTAAAAAAACAAAACAAAAACAAAACAAACAAAAAAAAAACTATGATGTACAAAGTTGTTAAAAATTTTGGAGTTAAGTTGGAAAACTACAGAGGAGAGTTAATGTTACGTCATTAAAAGCAGTAGAGTTAGGATGATTGGGAGGATGAAGAAGGAGTGGCTTAGGCTGTTCCCCGTGGGTGTGGAACGGTCGATGGCTATATCGGGAGACAGAATTTTTCTTTTGATTTTGGGGGGTTTGCCACAAGTGTGGGAAGGGGAAATTTGTTTGTGTGTAGTTTGTAGGATGAATGTTCAACCACTCATATTTTTGCTTCTCTGTATGAGCATGTTTACACTGCAAGGTAATCCCAAACTCTCTATTGATCATGGACCAAAGTGTTAATCTTAATTTAACTTCATGGAATTGCAGAGGTCTACAAAATTTAAAAAAACTTAAACAAGTTATGAATAAAATAAAGGACATGGGTTCAAGAATTGTGTTTTTACAAGAAACTCATCTGATAGAGGAGGATGTTAAAAGAATTAGGAGTAGATGGCAGGGAAGTGTATTCACCTCTTCATTTTCATCCCGAGCCAGGGGAGTTATGACTCTCATACATAAATCAGTTCCTTTTCAAGTGAAAAATGTAATTGGAGACAAATTTGGAAGATATGTAATCATTCAAGGTTCTTTGCTATTAGAAAATATAAATCTTGTGAACTTATATGGTCCCAATATAGATGATCAGAAGTTCTTTGCTAATTTATTTCTCATCTTATCATCACTTACAGGGCAACATATAATAGCAGGGGATTTTAATTGTACATTGAATCCAGGTGTGGATAGATCAACAGGACTGGATTGTACGCACATTGGATGTAGGATGACTATTAATCATTTTATGAAAGAATTGAGATTGTTAGATATATGGAGAGAAATGAAACCACAAGTTAAAGCCTATTCTTGTTATTCCAGTACCTACAAGACATTCTCACGTATTGATTATTTTTTGATTTCCACAGAATTAAGGTCCAAGATTCAAAACTGCTTTTATGATAACATCGTGATCTCTGATCATGCACCCTGTTGTCTAATATATGTAGATAAAAAATTGACAAAGGAATCAGGTAGATGGTAATTTCAGCATAAATGGCTTCAGGATGAGGAATTTGTCAAGTATATAGAAAAACAGATAGACGAGTTCTTTGACATCAATACTACACAAACATCAGCATGTGTAAAGTGGGAGGCTTTCAAAGCTTTTATTAGGGGACATATTATTAGTTATACAGGATCAAAATCTAAGAAGACTCGAGAGGAGAGAGCTAAATTGGAACATAAAATAAAAAGTCTTCAGGAAAAAGTGTATGCAGGAAGTGACCCAAGGTTGGAGAATGAATTACTGATTTTGAGAGCTGAATACGACAAAAAATCAGCGAATAGAGCTGCCTCGAGTCTTCTAAGATTGAAACAATCTTTTTATGAACAAGGTGAAAAATCAGGAAAATTATTAGCATGGCAGATTAAACAATTGGAAATTAAAACACCAATTACCAGTATTATAAGTAACGGACAGGTAGTTATAGATCCTTTAGAAATTAATAGAGCCTTTAGAGATTACTATGAAAAATTATATGATACCAAAAATGAACCTGATTTAACAAAACTAAATGGGTTTTTGAACGAACTATCTATACCGTGTATACCAAATGAAAACAGGGAGATATTGGAGTCTAAAATTAGTCAAGAAGAAGTTGGGCTAGCCATTGATAATATGAAATCAGGAAAAAGTGCAGGACCAGATGGTCTTCCAGTTGACCTTTATAAAAAATTTAAGAATAAATTAATAAAACCTTTTTTGGAAATGGTTTTAGAAGCATTTCAAAATAATAATTTACCATCATACATAAATAATGCCTTAATTATACTGCTGCCAAAACCAGGTAAGCCCTCTAATAAATGTGAAAATATGAGACCAATAAGCCTATTAAACGCCGACCTTAAGATAATCTGTAAAATTTTAGCAAGACGAATACAAGAAATTTTACCAAATATTATTAATCGAGATCAGAATGGCTTTATAAAGGGTAGACAAGGCTTCCATAAGAAGCCTGTAAGAAGACTATTTAATATTATTTATTTTAATAAAGAAGCACCGGATACAGCTCTCCTATCATTGGACGCCGAAAAGGCCTTTGATAGAGTTGAATGGCCCTTTCTTTTTGAAGTCGTACAAAGGTTTGGACTTGGAAATAATTTCATAAAATGGGTTCAAATAATATACAATAATGCTACAGCAGAAATCCTAACAAATAACAATATTTCAAAACCAATAAAAATCAATAGAGGATGTCGACAAGGCTGTCCACTTTCACCTTTACTGTTTACTATGGCAATTGAACCTTTAGCGATAGCGATACGTTTACATTCACAAATATATGGAATTAAAGTTGGACCAACAGAACATAAAATCTCCCTGTACGCCGATGATATAATTTTGTTTATGTCGAATCTAAAAAAATCAATTCCAACCTTGTTGAATTTAATAAAGAATTTTGGGGAAATATCAGGATATAAAATAAATAAAACTAAATCTTCAATATTAATGCTAAATGAGACCCAGAGAAATTACCCAGCCCCTGAGGCAAATCAATTCAATGTTGTAAATCAGTTTAAATATTTAGGAATCCAAATTATGCCTAAGCTAGAATCAGTCGCCAGCGTCAACTATGAAGCCTTAATGTCAGATATCAATGAGTTAACTCAGAGATGGATGTCACTACCAATGTCGATGATCGGGAGAATCAATATACTTAAAAGTAATATTTTACCTAAAATACTTTATTTATTTCAATACATTCCCTTATCACCACCTTTAGATCTATTCTCAAGAATAAAAAAAAAGTTAGTGGAATTTATATGGAACAACAGGAGGGCTAGATTACGTCTGTCTTTATTATATTTACCATTTGATCGTGGAGGTCTGAAATGTCCAAATTTTATGTTGTATTATTGGTCGGCACAACTGAGGTCTATGACATATTATTTTTCATCAAATGATCTCCCTCACTGGACTGAAATGGAATCATACAATTTACCTTTACCTCTTCCCATATTCATATACTCAGATTCGGCAAAAAAATTACAAAAACAAGTTAAAAATCCATTTGTAAAGCATATGATCAAAATATGGTGTGAAGCTAAAAACTATTTAAAAGAACCACAGTTATTGTCACAATTTAGTCCAATATGGGGTAATCAATATTTTAAACCAGGGAGAGCGGACGCTGTATTTAAAGTATGGAATTTAAAAGGGATACAAAAGATTCAGGATTTATATTTGCCATGTGCAGACAACATAATGTCTTTTGAAGAGCTGAGGATCAAATTTAATCTCAATAGAACACATTTTTTTAAATATCTTCAACTTAGAAACTTTATTCGATCAAATCAAAATAAAGCTCTCACTCGACCTATTTATTCATCCTTGGAAAAAATGATGATGAAAGATAGTAAAAGAAAGGGTATTATTTCAGAGTTTTATAACTCATTGACACTATCTTCAAGTGAAAATTCACTGAAAAGGTTAAACTACTGGAAAGAAGATCTGCAAATTGAAATTTCGGAGGAACAATGGGAATTGGCTTGTACAGAAGCTCAAACCAAATCAATAAATGCACGCCTTAAATTGATACATTTCAAATGGTTAATGCGGATGTATGTTACACCGGAGGAGTTAAATAGATATAACAAAAATATACCAGATACATGCACAAAATGCATGGAAAGTAAAGGAACCCTATTTCATTGTTTATGGGAATGTAGATTAATAAGAATGTTTTGGGAAGAGGTGAGGGTAACAATTGAAAAAATAATCTCAAAACAAATCATATTGAATCCTAAACTGTTTTTGTTGGGTCTGTACCCAGAAAAGCATAATTTTAATAAAAGTGAAAGAACATTCATAGACCTCAGTTTGCTTAATGCCAAAAAATGTATTGCACTATTATGGAAAAAGACTCATAGACCAGATGTGACTCAGTGGTTAAGACAGATGTTAACAAACCTTCCATTAGAAAGAATAACATATATACTGAAATCAAAGGAAATTGTGTTTGAGAATATATGGAGACCTTTTATTGATTATGTAAAAAATTTAAACATAACTCTTGAAGAAGAAGGTGAATGATGTGTGTGGACCTTGTAAATTCCAAACTGGTGAACATAATATGTATACTTATGTATTGGATTGTCTAGACTAAACAGAGGAGCATTGTTGAAGACTTGATTGTGTTGGTGGTTGTTGGTGTTTTTAGTGCATTTTTTTTTTTTTGTAGTACTTTAGCGTTAGTGTTTGATTGTTTGTATCATGTTTGTTAAAAAAAAAAAAAAAAGGTTCAATAAAGATATTGTGGAAAAAAAAAATAAAGCCGTAACCCGGAATGGGGTCTTGAAAACCGTAACCATTACAGCAAAACCGGAGTAGTTGGCAGGTATGCAATATTTGTAGCACTTTTATGACATATGTATTAATTTCTTCACTGATTCTAACTGAGATTCTCATTCTACTCTCACTTTTTCAGGAAACTTGGGGCCACCTGAAGCTATGACTGCAGAACTGCTGTTTACCACCTTTATCTTTTTTCTAATAAACCTTGTTTAAGTTGTGCTAGTGGGCTGGACTCCTTTATACTGAGCTCTTCCATCCAGGCTGGATTTATGGCACACCACTGAATATTTAGGTATTTGGTCATTTTTCTATACTACATATTCATTTTATCATTTAACTATCCACGTCATTTACTTTAAGTCTACAGAGTTTCAATTCTATTTTACCACATTATTTTTTTTTGTCTTTTTTGTTAGAAAATTTTGATCTACAACTACTTTGCCTTTCCTCAGGCTGACTGCCCTCATGTCATTTTTTATTTCACTTCTTCTGTCTCATTTCTGTCTCATCAATCACTGAGTGGAACCTTGACCTGCACTGACCTTCATCAAAGGTTTGGGTCTCCTGCTTCGGTCCAAACTGCTCTCCCTCCTGACCAATGCAGATGTCCTCCTGTTCCTCTTTAATCTGGGAACAATCTTCTCCCACCTGAACAACAATAAAGTTTCTCTCCTGGTTTAGAAGCTGCTGCTCATCCACAACCTCCTCCTGGTTAGAGTCATTTTGCTGTGGGACATCTGGAGGGACAAAGAGACACAAGAAAGGTGTTGGAATATGGTTCTGACACAAAGAGAGAAAGTTCATCCTATGAAGCCTCTGAGATAAAAGTGTCTTCAGCAGCAGAGACCCACTGCTGTAGTGGAAACAATGCAAGGCTCGCCAGTGCAATGTAGTGTTTACAAAATTGACCAAGTGCATTCTGGGAAGGGTGGGCCACGGTAGTTTGCTGAGATTATGTCTATATAGCATAACAAAGAAGCAGACACGGGGAAGTACTGCTGTGTTGTAAACTGCAATAGTCGTTCTCACAACCACCGTGGAAAAAAGATAAACGATGGAATAGGCTTTTATCGTTTTCAAACATGGAAGAAAAAAGCACAGTCTACGTTTTGGATCTAACAAAGAGGCGACGCATGGCCTGGATTGCAGCTGTGAGAAGACAACATAACTTTCAACCACATCCCTTTATTGATGGTGGTGTGTTCAAAGCATTTTCATAAAGGTATGCTACAATTTACTGTATATAACTCTGTTGTTGCCGAGTAGTTAAAACTTGCTTGGTCATAGTGTTTTGCCTACGTTAGCAGTGCTAAGCTAAACATAGCTAAGCTAAACAAAGACTCAGATATCCGAGTAGTTAGAAAAAGTATATCATGACACACTTCTGAATGTGTAAGTGGTTGAATTTGTTCTACACCTAAGTATTTTCCTATGAAGCCTCTGAGATAAAAAGTGTCTTCAGTAGCAGAGACCCACTGCTCCTCTAGTGGAAACACTATATCGGGGCTAAAGTCTGCTGTCTCTGACTGCCTTGTTACTCTCGAATCCATAATAAGGCCAAAGAGAACAGAATAACACTGCGATTAATGGAGGTTTATTAGCAACACTAAATGACGATACCATACAGACTTTCGGTGCTCCCGACTTGCCAGGTCATCCACGACAAAAGAGGACGAGCCTCTTCCGTCCACACTTCTTACTACTCCATGTGGCGTCACCACCGGAAGCTGGTAGTTGACCACCCTTACCTATTCCCCATCCAGCCCGGCCACCATCTTACTAATGTCAACTATTTGCATACGTAACATTTCTCCCCCTTCAAAAAAACCAAGCACACAATCTGGCCCACCCCAATTTAACACCCGATACATCCTCTAAGTAAAAATATGTACAAAAAGAAACAAACTGCCTACCCACTCACACAACTAAGGCTGGGAGGGCTGGGTAGACTGCCAGCGCCCCCTACACGGCTGGCGGAGTATTCTGCCACCACAATTCTGATAGTCCAAAATAAAAAAAAAGCCGTGTAACTAATTAGATTAATACCCAAAAGCACAAATGTATATACACACAACAAAATTACAAATCTATAAAACCTAAACAAACCCTTATTTGCGGCCCCCACCCAACACATCCCTCCCACACATGGGTACACCATAAAACAGTGTTGGGAAATTTTCAATTCAACCAAAATTCACATCATTCCCTTCACATATACTCATCCCAAAGGGCCCTAATTCACTTTCTATAATTACGCTGTCTCTTCATCTTTTCTTCACTCTTCATCATCACTCTTCACTCTATCATCACTCTTCATCATCATCATCATCATCATCATCACTCTATCACTATAAAAGCAAGAAATCTGTGTCTGTCACACTTCATAGGACATCACAGGATGGCCTATGATCTCTGCCTGAACATCATAGGACGTCCTATGAATTCAGGCATCATAGGACACAGCCAAACTCGTCTTTATGATGTCATATAGACCATGAACTCAGGCATCATAGGATGACTTGCAATGCCTATATGACGGCACATAGACAAATGTGTCTTTATGATGTCATATACATCAAGCCTGCCTTCATGTCTTTATGATGTCATATACATCAAGCCTGCCTTCATGTCTTTATGATGTCATATACAGTGACAGACATCAGGCAACATGTCTTTATGATGTCATATACAGTGGTACCTCTACTTACGAAATTAATTCGTTCCGGAAGTATTCTCGTAACGTGAAAATTCCGTAAGTAGAGGCGCGTTTTACATGTAAATGCCGTAATCCGTTCCAAGCCCCCCAAAATTCGGGCATAAATTTTTTATAAATCATAAAAACGCATCAAAACATGTAACAAATACATGTTACAATTAGATTACTGCACAATAAACATAAAATGAGAGTTTAAAATGAGAGAAAGAATAATAAAAGAGAATAATAAAAGAGAAAGAATAATAAAAATTATGTTCATTTACCTTTTAACTGCTATCGTCGTTGTCACCTTTTGCCTTCTTTGGTTCATGTTCTGTCTCATCAGTGGTTTTTGCCTGACGTTTTGTGAAGAAACGATCCAAGGACGTTTGCTTTTGTCGGCTTGTAAGTGCTTCCTTTTGTTTTAATACCGTGCTGATCGTTGATGTATTACGGCCATATTCTTTGGCGAGATCAACCAAACGCATCTCCTTTTCATACCTTTCGATTATCTCCTTCTTTGTTTGTATGGACAAAAAAACTCTCTTCTTCTTTTCTCCTTTTCTCCTTATCTCCGTCACTTTCTTGGGGCCCATAGCGAATAAATGTTAATTCTGTACTGTACACACACGTAAAACTTTCACCTTGTTCTTAATAAAGTTTTGGAAAAAAAAACAAAACAAAACTTCGTGGCCAATGGGATACCAGGAAGATGCTAGGCGATAGCCAATGGCAGAGCAGCTACAGGTATGTTTACGTTCGGTAAACTACGGGAGCTGCGAGGAGCGCGTACTTTTTTGCCTTTCGTATCCTGAAATTTCGTTCGTAACAAGAGGCAATATTTTCCCGTTGAGGCGTGTCGTAACCTGAAAATTCCGTATGTAGAGACGTTCGTAAGTAGAGGTACCACTGTACATTAATGCCTTTATGATGTCATATACAGTGAGTCCATGTCAGAAAGCCTCTTTTTGCTCAGATCAATTTTCATGATCCTGTCCATGAACCGGAATTACGACGCACCTCAACCAGTGGTCTGAACGAAGAAGTAGACCCACCAGATGGAGAACATTAGAATAAAGAGAACTGCTGCATGTCAGAAAAGATGCCATGAAGATGAAACACCTGAGGTTCCAGCAGTACATCGCACCCGTCTGAGACAGGAGGGCACCCTTCACCAGCATAGGGTATGACAGACTTTAAAGCACATTTCTAGGACATCATAGGACGGCCAATGATCTCTGCCTCATCATCATAGTGCGTCCTATGAACTCAGGCATCACAGGACGACTAGCCATGCCTACATGACGGCAAATGTGTAACCTTGACGAATGCCAGTCTACACTACAAATTTGTAAAATGTCAAGCAAAGCACTGATTTTCTCCGGTTTCTTGGTTTCTACGTGCATGCACGGGCCTTCCCGAACAGGGTCGAAAGCTACTTTTTCAGGATCGTGCCCATGAACTGGAATTATGACGCACCTATCCCTCAACCAGTGGTCTGAATGAAGAAGAAGACCCACCAAATGGAGAACAATAGAATGAAGAGAACTGCTGCACATCAGAAAGGATGCCGTGAACATGAAACACCTCAGGTTCCACCAGTACACCGCAGGCATGACCGTGAACAACACAGCCGTCTGAGACAGGAGACCCTTCAGTGGTCTGAATGAAGAAGAGCCACGAGATGATGTCTATATGACGGCACATAGACAGAGCGCATGACTCCCGACAAGACATACAGTATATATGTATAGACACAGGTTAGCAACATAACATAGAACAGTGACAGGCAGGGGAAGAAGTAACAAGCAGGGGCAAACAGCCCCAGATGGCAGGGCATATTTTGTGTGATTTTTATGTTTTGCTGCATACAAAAGCCATCACATGCGATTGCCACTTAGTGCTGTGTTGCTATACCAACTGTCCTGTAACTGGCAAGAATTCTGTTCCAATGCATCCCCTCTATGGGGATGCACGGGTTTCTACGGGCATGCACGGGTATGCACTAGGTTTTTTTTTTAAAATGTACATCACAGACAACTCAGTGCCTGGCAACTCACCAAAATAGAAATACAAATTAAAACAAATTGGCAGTGACAAAATTCACAGTCCCTTCCATTTAAAACTCAGAAGACTAAAATACCTAAAGAATTACCATCTTTAAAATTTAGCACTCAGTTTACATAAAAATTATTTCTTCTATTATCCCAATTAAACACTCGGGGCACCGATTCCATAAGAAAACTATTTACACAATGACACTGGGTTAACCACTAAACACACACAAAATTCCCAACAATCAACTTTTATGGCCCAGGGAGGGCTTTTCGTCTGGACTGTCATCTGGCAGATTCCTCCCGGAGCGCCGCGGTCTCTTCACCATCTGCTCCTCTCCCCTATGCGGCGCAGTTCATTAGGATGTCTCCACGTTTTGTCGGACAGGCCCAGACACCCATCCTCTCGAGCAGACTCAACCTGGAACCGTCTCCGGTCGTCCTGCGGTCACCTCTCATGCAAGCTTTGACCCTGGGCCGGACCAGATCACCAACCCACAGGGAGGCCCTGCCACTCTTGCTGGAACTGCCATGATGCAAGTGGGCTTCCTTTTCTGAACTGGTCGGCTCGCGGGTCCGGTTCGACAACCTCTTGGAAGGTCTCCGCTTGGAGCATTTCAGAATAGCACTCCTCGGTCTCGCTCTCTCAGTCCTCAGCGCGGGCACCTTGTCCCTATCCGCCCCTGCAGGGGTCCAGTCGTGTCGCCCAGCTCCGACACCAAGGGTTGCTTGGGAAACGGCATCGGGTCCATCCCTAGGTGGCGTTGCATGGTGCCGGCCTTGCACTCCTCTGGCTATATCCAACCAGTCTGAATCCCACACCTTCTTGTTGTCCTCCACCGGAGCAGGTCGGTTCCACAATCCACAACCCGACCACTCCTTGCCGGTGACACTGGTGATGGAGAACCCAAGTCCATAAAACAAGTTGCACCCTAATATGTTGGCTCCTGCAGCCGTCACCAGGAAACGGGCATCCTGCAGCGTCATGTCTGTTCTTTGCCATCATCTCCAGTGCACCCAGCACGGCCAGCCTGTTCATACCATAGCCAAACCAGGGTATCTCCTGTTTCTGGATCCGGTGGCATGGAAAGGGACTCTTCACCATAACCAAATTTAACTCAGAGATCACCGCTCCCGTATCCACTAAGAGCGGGACCTCAACCCTGTCCAATTCAATAGTGCAGCCAATCGGGCCTGTGGTCTCCGGAGAGACCGTGTGTACAATGGTGGGAGCCTTCTGCGGAGAATCTCCTCCACACTGTCGATTCTTCCGCTCAAAGTTGATACATGCCCTGGCGAAGTGATTTAACAGACCACACTTCCCACAAGGCTTGCCCTTCGCCGGACAGTTCCTGGACTTGCGGTGTTTGGGGGACCCACAGCCATAACATCTTGGTGTCCCCATCTTCACAACGGAGGCAAACTCTTCTTCTCCGTCGTCCTCATCTTCAGGGTCCAAATGCAGCACCCTCCCATGAGGCTCATCTTGGGTTGGAGGCACTGTCTCACTGAGGCCCCTCGCTATCATCTCAGCTGCCTTGAATTGCTGCGCTAGCTCGATAGCATCAGCTAGCGTCAACTCGCCTGGGTGGGTCAAAAGCCTTGACTGGGTTGCAGGGCACCGGACATGCTCCACCAGCTAGTCCCTAATCATCTCATCTTCCAGGGCTCTGAATCTGCAATCCCTCGCCAGCTCACGGAGGCCTGCTATAAATCTCCCAACAGATTCACCCGTCCGCTGGCGCCGCTGCCTAAAATGGATGCGCTGGAGAGTGACATTCTCTGGGGTGCGTAAGTAACGCGCCATTAGCCCCACAACTTCATCAAAGCTATCGGCTCCACCAAGATTTTCCAGAATTCTCTGTCCCTCCATGCCTAAATTATGTACCAACACAGCTCTCGTGCGAAGCTTCTTGAGCTCGCCAAGGTTTAATGCCACTAAATAGTTGGTAAATGCGGCGAAACACCTAGGCCACGGCACTGGCGGTTCGCCTGGTGTTTCAAGAAATGGCCAAAAATTGGCAACAGACCTCTCCATGACCACTTTTACCTCGTCGCCAAATGTTGAATCCATAATAAGGCCAAACAGAACAGAATAACAGTGCTATTAACTAGAGATGAGGTGATCCGGTCCAAGGTATCGGTATCGGGTCCGATCCAGCTATTTTACCTGGATCGGTATCGGTAAGGAATAAAAGTCATTTACCAATCCAATACATTAATAGTGATATTAAAATGAAAGTGCGGTAACCGTTCTCATCCATGCTGCACGTGGCTTGCCATAGACGTAAACAAACAATGTCACTAGAGCTGCGCCGCGGTGAGTGGGACTTGCCTCAACATGTCTGCAGTGTGGAATTAAAAAGCAGGACTGCAGAATGCAACTACTTCGTGGGGTGGTATCAGCGTTTCCAATTTTAGCACTACAAACTTGATAAAGGGGAAGTATTATGGTAAGGAATATGCTGAATTCTGCCAAGCGCCAAGCACAAGGGATAAGAAATCCTGCGCTGTAACAGATACTGGTGGACTCTTTTCCAAAACGTGACAAACCACCTCCTGAGAGCAAAAAAACAAAGATGATAACTGAAGAAATTGTCTAATTTACACTACTGTTCAAAAGTTTGGGGTCACCCAGACAATTATTTTGCGTTTTCCATGAAAAGTCACACCTATTTACCTCCATGAGTTGTAAAATGAATAGAAGATATACAGTAGTCAAGACATTGACAAGGTTAGAAATAATGATTTGTATTTGAAATAATAATTTTTTTCCAGATACTCAACCTGCTCAAAGGAAGGTCAGTTTTATAGCTTCTCTAACCAGCTAAACTGTTTTCAGCTGTGCTAACATGATTGCACAAGGGTTTTCTAATCATCCATTAGCCTTCTGACGCAATGAGCAAACACATTGTACCATTAGAACACTGGAGTGATAGTTGCTGGAAATGGGCCTCTATACACCTATGTAGATATTGCACCAAAAACCAGACATTTGCAGCTAGAATAGTCATTTACCACATTAGCAATGTATGGGCTATGTAAGGGCTGCATGGTGGCGCAGTGGTTTAGCACTGTGGCAGCACAGTTTTACCCTCGGCCGGGGGATCGCGGGGATCATGAGATCGTGGGTTCGATCCCAGCCCCCGACCAACAGTGAGCTGTGTGGAGTTTGCATGTTCTCCCCGTGTTGCGTGGGTTTACTCCGGGATTTCTCCGGTTTCCTCCCGCATACCAAAAACATGTAGGTTTAGGGCGCTCGCGCACGCAGCGACCAGCAGTCGGTGGCTTGTCACCAGACTGCAAACCGAATCTACCTACGGGTACAAATAAGTAACAAAAAAAAAAATAAAATAAAAAATAAAATAAAAAATTAGATATTAGAGTGTATTTCTGATTAGTTTAAAGTTATCTTCATTGAAAAAAACAGTGCTTTTCTTTCAAAAATAAGGAAATTTCTAAGTGACCCCAAACTTTTGAACGGTAGTGTATCTGCTCGATGACCAATGCTTTGCTCTTGTGGAAAATGAGGGTTTCCGCGTTTAATTGAGTATTTGGAGCCTCGGTACACGCTGCCACTCAGAAGCTGGTTTTCTGACAGCAGTCCCAGTTGCTGTAAGTAAGGAAGTATGCATATTTATCTCAAGACACTTATCAGAAATCCCAGCTTTAAGCTTCAATGAACCAAAGTTTAAAATAAAAAAGCAGCAGCATTGCTGAACAGAGTCAAATTTGTAATATATTTCTTGTTTGACTTTTAGATTTACAGTTGTGAAAAATTTAGGACACCCTGTATAAATGTGTGTTTTTAACATATTTGGATATATGGACATTTAATATCAATGTTAAAAATACTGGGAGATTCATGTAATATAACTAAACAATTAAAAATGAATTAAATACTTTTTTCAAATTTTCTGTAAAATATAATTCTAAACAAATAGTGAGGAATAAATTAAGACACCCCCATCTTTATTATGTCACCCCCACCTTCATTCCCAATTAAAATGGCTAAAATAATTTAAATAAATGCAAATAGAAACAAAAACAAGATCAGACATAGATATGAGAACATTTCTTAATAAAGGAAAGAATATTTAAAGGGGTGTCCAAATTTTTTCATGACTGTATGTTTTTATGTGTGCAAAATGCAGCCAGTCATTACCAAAGTATGTACTTAAGAGAGACAATATCGGTTTTGGATCGGTATCGGTCGATACTCAAGGCCACAGTATCGGTATCGGACTTGAAAAAGTGGTATCGGCTCATCCCTACTATTAACGGAGCTTGATCAACAACACAAAATGACGATACTGTACAGACTTTCGATGCTCCCGACTTGCCAGGTCATCCACGACGAAAGAGGACTAGCCTCTTCCGCCCACACTTCTTGTACTCCAGGTGATGTCACCACCAGAAGCTGGTAGTTGACCACCCTTACCTATTCCCCGTCCAGCCCGGCCGCCATCTTACAAATGTCAACTATTTACATACATAACACTCTCAACAAGAAATCTTTCCTTATAGATCTGATCTTTATTCATAGTTGCCAAGTCCACTTATTATAAGCGACTTTGGGCTTATTTTATTTTTCTAAAGTCGCTTGCGTCAGTTGCGGGTTGTGGGTTTTGGGGCTTGTTTTTAACATGTATTTGCTTATTTGGACTTGCTTTGCTGTCTGTGAGACAGCTCTCCCAGCTCGGTTGCGCAAGATTATAAGCTGTGTCTCCATACCAAAAAGTTAAAAATCTGTTGATTTTTGGGGAACTTACTGAGGTAAAAGGGGCCAGGGGCCGGGGCCCGGGGCTTCGCTTCTGGCGGCCAATGATCCTTCCAGTTTTTCTATAAGGTTCAGATCATGGCCCGCCCGACTCCACTCGGTTCTGTATTCACTAATGGGGTGTGAGATATCTAGTTTTTTTTTTTTTTAAATAAAGATTAGTGTATATGGGACCTTAAATTGACAAAAATTCTCTACTGAAATGAATGGCAAGAGCAAAATTATCTTTTAATCCCCATCAAATTTTGCCATGTTACACATATGATGTTTGTCAATTTAAAAGATAATTTTCCACGTAATTAAAGTTGTTAGCTGTCGGATAATAACAGTAATATTTAGCTTTTGTTTCAAGGACTAGCAGACAAAAATTCCCATCATCCCACATTACTAAACTGTAATCGTGTTTAGTGCTGTTTCTTATGCAGAATGCACGTCTTTTCTTTTGATCAGTTTAAACACTTTATTTATTAAAAGTTTTTAAAATTTGCTGTTGCATATGAAGAATGCATATCTATTTAAGATAAGATAAGATAAGATAAGCCTTTATTAGTCCCACAATGGGGAAATTCCAGGATTGCAACAGCACAGGGACAGCAACACTCAGAGCAACAATCAGAAGGCAAGAAAAAACAACATCTAGCAAACATATGTCCATATTACTATAAATGTATACTGTATATATAGACACACAGTGCAGAGCATTATGGCTGGTGGATGTGCAGCAGAAAGTCTAAGCTCTCTCTCCGCGGATGCAGCGGGCCAGCTGGAATTTTCCTTTAATTAGAGTTTACAAAATTCTGTTATTCAATGCTGACTGTGTTTACAGTCAGTCCACTGCAAACAAAAATAAATCTACATATTGATACAGTATATGCTATCAAGCAGCCTCTCTTTTACAATGTGGTAGGTTGCCTGATGGGCTTGTTTCCATGGAGCTAGTCGCTTGTTTCTCTCATGAAACCTGGCAACACTGCTTTTATTGGACATTTACAGACATTTGCTGCTGAATTTTAACTTTTTGTCACTTAAAGTTATTTTTTTTCCCAAAATGTTTGAAATACAAAAATTAGTAACTTTTCCGTCAAGTTGGTGAAGTTTTCTGTTATGAATGTGAGACTTTTTGTAAATTTAAAACTCTCTACCTTAAATATAACAAGATTTTTCTCACAAATTGTGAGTTTTATCGTTGGTCAAAATCACATTCTGTCTGAGCAGTAAACAAACCAACAATCTTGTCAAAGCCTCGTTAGTTCTACATACCCAGTCTGTGTGATTTTATAGTGGAAACTGAAGTCATGGTTTCTCTTCGTCCTCACACTTCCACGTCGGTGCTTTGTTCTCCAGCACTCAGCACAGACCATCAATGGCAGGTCTCCACGGAGCTACATCAGCTATTCATCCATGAGGAGCAGAACAGCAGTAGAACCACCCACACCGACCACGTGGAAGCTAGATAGGTCCGTCCGTGATGATTTTCTCCTGGAAAGACCATGAAGAGACTCATTCAGGAGGAAAACCGCAGCCTTCTTCCATGGAGGGAGCAGCCAGAGCTAACAGGCTAACATGCTACTGTATTAAAGTCCACTGAAGAATCAGACGGTTTACGGTTCTCTTCGGTTACCGCTTTGAATCTCAATAACAGCCACACGGAGTCATGATGTGAAGAAGTCAGAGAGACAGTCTGAATAATCCGGCATCACTTTCATACATGTGGAGGTGTTCACCACGACGAAAACACATGTTCACCATGTTGCTGCTAGCAGCTTCTTCTTCTCCTCCTCCTCTCAATTTACTGGCGGATTGCAAACGGCTTATAGGTTCATACCGCCACCTACTGTACAAGAGTGTCCAGCATCATGTCACCTTATGCGAGTTCCTATGAAAGCTATTCTTATTATAAACCCAGTATCTTTTATAAAGTTAAATAGAGCCTTCCTGGTTGCTCTGACTCCCTCTCCTTCTGATCCCAGAACACCCATTAAATTCCACTCCCGTCTTGCTTCATGGATCCTCTCCTGTAGTGCTTCTCTTTCAGCTGAATACAATGAGAAGTTGAAATGAATGTGACTGAAATTTTCTTCACAGCCACAATGTGCACAGTTATCATTATCCCTTTTTCCTATAACAAATAATGTACCATTTAAGTTTGTGTGATCCACTCCAAGTCTCGTCATGATGACCTCCTCCTTTCTAGTTCTTTGTTGAAATAGATTTTTGAATTTTAAAATAGGCCCTTCCTTTCTGATCCTTCTCCCACATCTGCCAAACCTTCATTCCAGCCTTCTTGATAATGGCTTTACCCTCTCCGTTTCCAAGTGGCACAGACACTGTTATATCTTTCCTCAGGGCTGTTTTGGCAATTTTATCTGCATATTTGTTTCCTTTGACCCCCTTGTGTGCCGGCACCCAGCAACACTGTATGTCTGTACCACACTGGTGGAGTCTAATCAAGCTGCAGTTAAGTTCAACTAAAAGATCTTTGCTGCATGAGCTTTTTGTTCAAATGCTTTCTAACACAGCGAGGGAATCAGAGCAGATCACCACCCTGTCAGGTCTGACTTCCTCCACCCACTGCAGAGCCATAATAACAGCCACCATTTCTGCTGCATACATTGAAAGCTAGTTTGATAGTGGTTTAGATATCATTATCTTAAAATCAGGGATAAAGACACCTATTCCCACGCAATCTTGCTCATTTTTAGAGCGGTCTGTATATGCGTACAGATAATTGTAAAACCTATTTCTTAAATACAGTCTTCTTTCAAAACCTATTTCATTCAATTGTCAATTTCCTACCTTTTCTTGGATACTTAAATCTATCTTATATTCTGAAAATAACCACAGGGGAACACTGTTCACTGGGGTAGACTTGGTGAACTTTATGGTCTCCATACCATACACTCTAGCTTTATTATTAATTGTCCAGCCAAATTCCCTCCCCTGGAACTTG
This sequence comes from Pholidichthys leucotaenia, assembly GCA_020510985.1. NCBI lineage: Eukaryota > Metazoa > Chordata > Actinopteri > Cichliformes > Pholidichthyidae > Pholidichthys > Pholidichthys leucotaenia. Next base: position 288,265,869 of record CM035844.1, on the reverse strand, counting down.
GAGTACTCCCAGCATTCCTGAACAGACTTTGTTGTTGGATTTTCCTCCCCATTTCCTAGCGGCTTATCTTTCTTTGTTAGGAAGCATGTGTGTTATATATATATTTTTTTTGATTTTGTATACTTTATTGATCCCCAGAGGGGAAATTGAGGGCATCCACCTGGATGGATGAAGCAGCCACGGTACGGCACTATCCCTAAACCATTCACACACACATTCACACCTAGGGCCACTTTAGAGTCTCCAGTTAACCTAACCTGCATGTTTTTGGCCTGTGGGAGGAAACCGGAGAAATCCCGGAGTAAACTCACGCAGATACGGGGAGAACATGCAAACTCCACACAGGTCACTGTTGGTCAGGGGCTGGGATCGAACCAGGGATCCCATGGCCAAGGGTGAGTTGCTGTGCTGGTGCAGTGCTAACCACTGTGCCACCACACCGCCCGTATATACGTATATATATATATAGTGAAAAGGCACATTATTGTGAAGTGCGGTGTGGTGACGTGCACTTCCCGTCACGTCACCACACCACCCTATATAAGGCAGAGGGCATCCATATTGCGGCCTCTTTGACTGGTGCCCTCTGCCAGGTGCCTGCCGTGTTACCGCTGTCCTCTACCATCAATAAAGCTGTGTTCATCCAGTCATCTTGCCTCATCTTTCATCCAGGTATTTTACCATTTTACCATACATAACTTTTGACGACATTCCACGTACCAAAAGCCAGTTTAGAAAGCTTGGGACCAGACCGCCAAGGTCTCCGCCTTTGACCGCCACCTAAGATTGACAGACGGATCGGAGCAGCATCTGCAGTGATGTGGACGTTGTACCGGTCTGTTGTGGTGAAGAGGGAGCTGAGTTCTAAGGCAAAGCTGTCGATTTACCAGTCAATCTACATTCCTACTCTCACCTATGGTCACGAGCTTTGGGTAATGACCAAAAGAATAAGATCGCGGATACAAGGGGCTGAAATGAGCTTTCTCCGTAGGATTGCTGGACTCACCCTCAGAGATAGGATGAGGAGCTCAATCATCCTGGAGAGGCTCAGAGTAGAACCGCTGCTCCTCCACACTGAAAGGAGTCAGTTGAGGTGGTATGGGCATCTGATTAGGATGCCTCCTGGACGCCTCCCACTTGAGGTGTTTCGGGTACGTCCCACTGGGAGGAGACCCTGGGGCAGACCCAGGACTCGGTGGAGAGTCTGGGAACGCCTTGGTATCCTCTCTGAAGAGCTGGAGCAGGTGGCTGGGGAGAGGGATGTCTGGGCTTCTCTGCTTGAACTGCTGCCTCCGCGACCCGGACCTCCGGAAAAGCGGTAGAAGATGGATGGATGGAACATTTGACGATTGAGAATTAACTCATGGAGGCATGTATTGCACCACTTCGCCCCTTTCTCGAGCTCTCAGGTGAACCGCTGGTGCCTTGGCCTATGTGGTTTGAGGCTTTCCAGACGTACATCACCGCGCTGGACCTCGGTAAGCTCAACAAGTTAAGAGCACGCCTGGGTATTAAGGGCCAGTGAGTCCTGCACACACTCAGAGCTTCGGACTGTTTTGAAGATGTTGTGGAGCTGCTAGCAAACCATTTTCGCACCCTGGATAGCGTGACTGTCCGGAGGATTCGTTTTCGGCAGCAACATCAGTGGATAGGTGAGCCTATTCATCAATTTGCCGCCGACTTGAGGCAGATAGCTAGCAAGTGTTGCTTTGGGCCGTTGGAAGATGAAATGGTACGTGACCAGCTATGGGGCACACGTGCAGCGCCACATTGCGGGCTAGGCTACTCACAGTGCCCAATGACTTAACATTAGCTAGAGCTGTCAAATTAGCTCTCCAGCCACAGACAAGAGGCCACAGACAAGCTAGTTTTGGAGCTAACCTGACACCAGTCACAGCGGCTGCCGGAGCCTCCTGCCACAGTAAATGTTGCGGACTCGGATAGCAAGGATAGCTTGGACGACAATGCTACGGAAGCCAATGCCGCCAGCAGAAGGCCTGCCCCAGGAAAACCCCTGTACAAGGGTTGTGGGTCTGCAACACATCACAAAAAGGCTAAGGACTGCCCAGCTAGGGGAAAACGTTGTAGCAGATGTGGACACTTGACCCATTATGCTAGAGTGTGCCATGTATCTGAACCGGAGAGCCCACGGAAGAAATCATTCCACCCGTGCCCAACAACCATCCATATGGTGTTCCCCAGTACAAACAGGTACACGTTCTGCACAGTGTAATTGGACGGTGTGGAGGTGTCGCTGCTGCTTGACACGGGTGTGGAGGGGTTGTTGCTGAATTGGGCCACGGTGAGGAAGTTTTTCCCCCACTACAGGATTAGAGATAACCCAGCGCCATTGTATGGTTATGGAGGTGGCAGGCTGTGCATGGTTGGGACTTTGGAGTTAACGGCCCGGTACAAGTCTGCGAAGATGGTTGACTTCACGTTCCATGTGACAGCGCAAGGCGATAACATCATGGGCTGTGATTTGTTTTATGGACTGGGTTCTGCCATAAAAGACGACGCTGGGAATGAATGGTCAGGTTGTGGCCAATGGAACTCTCTGGTTCTGATGGTCGATGAGAACGTTGTTTGGGACAAAGCGCTAACGAACACCATGGTGGTCAAGCAGGACCAGCCTCACTCAGGTTTGGCACAGGAGGGTCTCAGTGCCGGCACTCGGGATACGGTAGAGGGGGGTTCTGAGTGTGGTGGTGAGGTGCCTGCGCCGGCGAGTGACACCATTTTGCTAGCCCCAAATGCCTCCAGAGCTTGGCCACAGGGGGATGGACGGTATGCAGCTATGATGGTGATCTCTACGACGGTTTTAGAAGAGGTCGGGGTGAGACCAACGAGCATGGAGGAACTGCATGCTCAGTGTGAGATCGTATATTATATATATATTATTATGCCGGTGCCCTGGGCTTGAAAGGGGTGACGCCCCACCTCTGGGAGGTGGCGTCACCTGGAGTATATAAGCCATCTGTGGGAGACATATTGTCTCTTCACTGTGGCTCCTGTGCTTACGGTAGAGTCTCCTGTATTCCTGGTTCTTGTTCCAAATAAAACTATAAAATGTCACCTCGCCTCTTCATTAATTTGAGACACAACATTTGGCGATGAAGATATACAGAGATGGAGAGGGCTGCTACAGCGCTCCGTCCATTTTTAGAGGCTCCAGGGGAGCCGTTGGTCCCATAGGCCAAATGGTATGCGGCCTTGGAAAACTATCTGATGGCGTTAGACCTCGGCGACCTTGATAAATTGCGAGCAAGGGCTATTCTGGTCCATAACCTTGGTATGGAAGGCCAGAGAATCTTGAGCATGCTTGGAGGAGGTGACTCATTCGGCAATGTCGTGAGACTCATGGCTGGCTACTTTTGCGCCCCTGAGAACACCATAATATGGTGCATTCAGTTTAGGCAGCGGCGCAAGCGACCCAGAGAGTTGGTCCAGCAGTTTGTGGTGGACCTTTGACAGCTGGCGGGTGAGTACAGGTTTGGAGCTTTGGAGGAGGAGATGGTCCGAGACCAGTTAGCAGAACACATGGCCTATCCCTCGGCAAGAGTTCTACTGCTATCCCACACTGGGGAGCTAACATTGTTAGCGGCCATTGAGCTAGCGCAGCAACACGAGGCAGCAGAAAGGCTAACAAAGATTCTTGGTGATAAGGAAGCCCTGCCCAGGAACGATGCGCAGTGGAAGGCACTGGCCTTGGATTTGGATGATGGCAGCGAGGATGAGTATGCAGCCATCATGAAAATTAGGTCCACCCCGGGGATGCCGAGATGCTACGGCTGCGGATCCAGTAGGCACCGCTATAGAGCAAGCATTGTGAACGGTGTGGTTTATTCCACCTCTTCGCCAGAGGTTGCCGTAACTTTGACAAGGAGGAACGGAGACCTGCAAAGGACAATTTAAAGAAGAAACCTAGGGTGGTCCACACGGTCTCGCCCAATATGGACGGTTGCATTATCTGCAACATACTGTTGGACGGGACGCCAATACCGATGTTGGTGGACACGGGGTCGGCGGTCTCCATCCTGAATTTGACAACAGTGAAAAGGTGCTTTCCCCACTATACTGTGAGTAAAGCAAACATCGCCTGTTACGGGTATGGCAGCAAACCACTGGACATTGTGGGCTTGGTGTGGCTGTCGGTGAGGTATAAGGAGGCCTCCATGTGCACAGCCGAGTTCATGGTGTCTTGCAATGGTAACAATTTAATGGGCTGCGACTTATTTTATGGACTTGGGTTCTCCATCACCTGTGGAGAAGTGGAGGAGTGGTCAGGTGGTGGACTGTGGGACTGGCGAAGAAGCGTGGGACTTAGGGTGGCCCACTCCAAGTGAAGAGGGTCACCACCAGCACCAGAGTACGCTGACGCAATGGGAACTCCATGCCAGGGTTTGCGGTCCTGAGGATGCAAGACCCGAATGGCATGGTTTAGCCCCCGTGAAGGCGGATGGTTCCAGAGAGCGAGCGCAGCGGGGCTCTGGTGGCTGGCCAGGTACCACTGTTGAGCCAGACGTTGCCAGTGCCACTCCGACGCACCAGCCACAAGTGATCGGGGTGAGACCAGACGGCACAAACCCTAGCCGTGCCCAGAATGAAAATAAGGGACTAGGCTCAAGCAAGCTTGGTGGAATGCTGAAGAGCCATAAGGGTGCCAGGTCGCAACGCAGAGAAAGGAGAAAGCTAGTAAGTGCTCCCCTGGGCGAGGGTGATGAGGTCCGCCATAGGGTCGAGTCTCGGCTAGGATGGGTTCACAGTTCGAGAGAGCTGAAAGTTGGACAAGGTGATCTGCGGGTGGTTCAGGCTGATGGCGACGGGTACCTGAAATTAACTGATGGGTCGAGACGGCACCCGAATGAGCTGCGACGTTTGGGGGGAAAGGAACGTCAGTGCAGCCCGTCTCTAGTAATGAAGAAATGGAGACGCTCTGAGAGTGGGCCGCAGGACAGACACTCCAGAGGGGAGCCTTTGAGAGACCCGGGTTAGGACTTGATTTTGTGTGGAGCTTATGGTGTGTCTAGTTCAGTGCATTTTGGAAGTGTGTTCACTATGGTTAATGTTAAGATGTTCCAAAAAAAAAGGAAAATGAAGAGTATAAGTCTGTGAAGGCGTATTTGCAAAGTTATAAGGTAGCTGTTAATTTACGTTCTGGGACCTTGAATCAGTCTGTTTTGTATGTGCATCTGTTCTTTTGCACTTAATAGGCACTTTTGTATAATGAGAAATGGGTAACACTGAAATGTGAGGATGTGTGTCTTATGTGCACATGACCACCGTTGTGTATTGTGAATGCCCAAGGGCTGTGAGATTGGTCTGAGTGTTGTGGGTGCTGGAGGTGCAGTATCACCTGTGTGTGAAAGTTAGTGGGGGTGTGTGAGTGAGATACTTGCCCTATGTTGTGTGATTTGTGTGTTTATTCAGGAATCTCTGTGTCTAATTTATGTGATAAACTGTGGGTTTGTGGAGTGGGGTGCCGCCATTGTTCATGTTTGTAATTACTGTTTAATTGTGATGTATATAACTATTTATTTCGGGATTAATTTATTTTGGTGTGTGGCCCTTTTCTTTTCAATGACTGTCTCGTTTGCATAGTGGAGTGCTCGGCTGGGCCGGTGTGGTGTGCGTGTGCATAGGTTTATAACCACCTTTGTATTAGAGTGTGAGTTGGGTGTAAATTATAATGTTGGGTGAATTTGTGTGTTTGTGTTTTTTCGGGGGGGGGGGGGGGATTGTATATTATATATATAATTATGGCGGTGCCCTGGGCTAGAAAGGGGTGATGCCCTGCTTCTGGGAGGCGGCGTCACCTGGAGTATACAGTGGGGCAAAAAAGTATTTAGTCATCCACCAATTGTGCAAGTTCTCCCACTTAAAAGATGAGAGAGGTCTCCAATTTTCATCATAGGTATACCTCAACTATGAGAGACAAAATGAGAAAAAAAAAATCCAGAAAATCACACTGAAGGATTTTTAATGAATTAATTGGTAAATTCCTTGGTAAAATAAGTATTTGGTCAATAACAAAAGTTCATCTCAGTACTTTGTTATATATCCTTTGTTGGCAATGACAGAGGTCAAACATTTTCTCTAAGTCTTCACAAGGTTTTCACACACTGTTGCTGGTATTTTGGTCCATTCCTCCATGAAGATCTCCTCTAGAGCAGTGATGTTTTGGGGCTGTCGCTGGGCAACACAGATTTTCAACTCCTTCCAAAGATTTTCTATGGGGTTGAGATCTGGAGACTGGCTAGGCCACTCCAGGACCTTGAAATGCTTCTTATGAAGCCACTCCTTCGTTGCGCGGGCGGTGTGTTTGGGATCATTGTAATGCTGAAAGACCCAGCCACATTTCGTCTTCAATGCCCTTGCTGATGGAAGGAGGTTTTCACTCAAAATCTCCCGATACATGGCCCCATTCATTCTTTCCTTTACATGGATCAGTCGTCCTGGCCCCTTTGCAGAAAAACAGCCCCAAAGTATGATGTTTCCACCCCCATGCTTCACAGTAGGTATGGTGTTCTTTCTCCTCCAAAGACGACAAGTTGAGTTTTTACCAAAAAGTTCTATTTTGGTTTCATCTGACCATATGACATTCTCCCAATCCTCTTCTGGATCATCCAAATGCTCTCTAGCAAACTTCAGACGGGCCTGGACATGTACTGGCTTAAGCAGGGGGACACGTCTGGCACTGCAGGATTTGAGTCCCTGGCAGCGTAGTGTGTTACTGATGTAGCCTTTGTTACTTTGGTCCCAGCTCTCTGCAGGTCATTCACTAGGTCCCCCCCTGTGGTTCTGGGATTTTTGCTCACCGTTCTCGTGATCATTTTGACCCCACAGGGTGAGGTCTTGCGTGGAGCCCCAGATCGAGGGAGATTATCAGTGGTCTTGTATGTCTTCCATTTTCTAACAATTGCTCCCACAGTTGATTTCTTCACACCAAGCTGCTTACCTATTGCAGATTCAGTCTTTCCAGCCTGGTGCAGGTCTACAATTTTGTTTCTGGTGTCCTTTGACAGCTCTTTGGTCTTGGCAATAGTGGAGTTTGGAGTCTGACTGTTTGAGGTTGTGGACAGGTGTCTTTTGTACTGATAACGAGTTCAAACAGGTGCCATTAATACAGGTAACGAGTGGAGGACAGAGGAGCCTCTTAAAGAAGAAGTTACAGGTCTATGAGAGCCAGAAATCTTGCTTGTTTGTAGGTGACCAAATACTTATTTTACTGAGGAATTTACCAATTAATTCATTAAAAATCCTTCAATGTGATTTTCTGGATTTTTTTTTTTCTCATTTTGTCTCTCATAGTTGAGGTATACCTATGATGAAAATTGGAGACCTCTCTCATCTTTTAAGTGGGAGAACTTGCACAATTGGTGGCTGACTAAATACTTTTTTGCCCCACTGTATAAGCCATCTATGGGAGTCGGGGGCCATGGTGCCAAAATGTGTGAAGTGATGATATAGAGTGAAGTGATGATATAGAGTGAAGTACAAGGAGACGAAGAAGAGTGATGTCTGAAGATACATTTGAGGTTCGATTGGACACAGCAATGATGATGGAAGGACTACAGCTCCTGACCAGATAGTGTGACGATATAGAGTGAAGTACGTGGTGGTAATGCACCTGTAAGCTGGTTGCCAACTGCCAATCAAATCTAAAAGAAGAAGAACATATTGCCTCTTCGCTGTGGCTCCTGTGCTCACGGTAGAGTCTCCTGTATTCCTGGTTCTCGTTCTAAATAAAAACTATAAAGCGTCACCTCGCCTCTTCATTAATTTGAGACACAACACTCAGCAGCACCATTTCAGGCCAAGCCGGGCCCTGCTGGGGGTTTTGGACTTGGTTCGGGTTCGGGGTGAAGAACGTCCACGGCAAAGATGGGCCAGATGACAGCCAGCTAAACATCGAGGGTGTCTGCGCATAGTGGCTAAGCCGGGCGCAGCATACTTCAGGTTGTCTGATGGCTCGGCAAGGGACGCCAGTCAGCTTCGGCGTGTCTGGGAAGAAGCTCCAGGTGACGAGGCTGGACGGGAGTCAGTGTTGGTGGTGAAGAAGCGAGGCTCCATCGTCCAGAAGATCAGTCGTCTTCCCACTGGTCTGCTGCTTCCAGAGGCGCGCTTGTTGAGGGGCTGCACTAAATAAGTGTTGTTTATAGTACTTATGTTCTGAAATGCATGTTATGATATGGGATTGTTTTATGTATTTTGTTTAGTTTAGCTTAGGAGCACAGTGTGTAATTTTAGTTTAAGTATGGACTTTTCTTTAGATATGGGTGACAGAATAATCCACCCCGCCATGCGGGCTGCACGGTAGTCACCCATCAGCCCTATTTTAGGTTATTTTGTGTGAATGTGTTAGGCCATTTTAGTACATTGTTTTTTGTTATTTTAGTGCGTAACTCTGGTCCCAATTGTTTTTTTTTGGGGGGGGGGTTCAATTGTGTGTATGGTTTTGGACTTTCTAAAGGGGGGAGAATGTTATATAGTAAAATGGCACATTATTGTGAAGTGCACTTCCCATTACGTCACCGCACCACCCTATATAAGGCAGATGGCATCCATATTGTGGCCTCTTTGACCGGTGCCCTCTGCCAGGTGCCTGCTGTGTTACCGCTGTTCTCTACCATCAATAAAGCTGTGTTCGTCCAGTCATCTTGCCTCATCCTTCAACCCAGGTATTGTACCATACATAACAATGTGGACACACTAATGTGATGTCATCTTGATGTATGCGCTCCTCGACTCAAGATGGCGATCAGATAAGATGTCGCTACCTGATTTGGAAGACAACCTAATTTAAATAGTAATACTAATAATAGTAAAAAAATAATAACGGTACATGCAGTATATTAATAAAAAGCATAATCAGAAAATTCTCCAGACAGGTTAATTAGCCTCAACACTTTATTGAAAATTATAACAATACTAACAAGTGAAGGTGATAGTAAGTTTTACAAATATTGTATAAGTGTTGGTGGAAACACTACAAAAAATCCAAAGATAATAATGACATTGATTTTATGGAAAGAAATTTTAGTTCAACCTTTATTAAAACAACTGAAGAAAACTAAAACAGAGATATTGTTAATAAATGTTAAACCAAAACATCAAGTGACTGTGATGTCACAGAGATGAAAACAGTGAAATAGGTCATTGAGGGAATTTCCAAACTCACATTGTCAACTTATCGTTCCAAACGGGACAATTTCCTAATAAAATTAAAACTGCAAGTCATTCCATGATATAACAAGTGACAAGTAACACTTCAGATTTCTCTTCTGACACAGTTGTCGAAAATTCTTCAGTGATGGATTAGAAAAGTTTATAGACCAACACAAACTACTCTGACAGTCATTCTGGATTTAGAGCAAACTGGTCTACATCATTAGCATTAACAGAACTCATAGAAGAAATCACTAATTCCATAGAGAAAACGACATTTAAAGTTGGAGTACTTCTTGATGTAAAAAAACTTCTTAATCTAAAAGAAAATTTGATTCAATACATGCACACATTTACTGTATGTACGTATGAAAGGCATTTCAGTGTCTTTTTTCCTTTGTTCATCAGTTCACAATGCACTTTTGTTGTATTAGATAGATAGATAGATAGATAGATAGATAGATAGATAGATAGATAGATACTTTATTTCGAACAAAAAAGTATAACAAAAACAAAACAAATGACAAATGCAATAAAGTAACAGTATACAGTGTTCGAAAGGGAGAAGGAAGAAGTGAACATTTATTAATTCCATCTCCTCTTTTCCATAAAAACACCCAACATATTACATGTTCAAAATAAAGTATTCAGTCAATTGATGAGCTACTAAAATATAAAAATAAAGGAAATGACATCTACTACATTTCATTTTTTTGGTGGGGAGGACACTCCAGACCTTAATAATGCCTTCCTCTTCAAAAATGATCATGATGTCCATGCGTCCAGCACATTAAAAATTAGAGATCTGAGCGTCCAAAGCAGAGTGATGAATAAGACAATAAGATGGTGGCGGCAGCATGTTCACACGCAGCAGTTAGACACTCCATACTACTGCGCCCATTTTTGTGTTTTTCCTGACTCTTTCTATTCAATTCAATTCAATTCAACATTATTTATATAGCGCCATTTCACAACAACAGTCATCTCATAGCACCATCAACTGTAGGGGGAACCCCCACAGTTGCAGAAAGACCCCAGCAATCAGGCGATCCCCTGTGAGCAAGCACTAGGCGACGGTGGAGAGGAAAAACTCCCTTTTAACAGGAAGAAACCTCCAGCAGAACCAGGCTCAGGGAGGGGCAGTCATCTGCTGCGACTGGCTGGGGGGTGAGGGGCTATTTCTATGTTCCTTCTGTGATGGACAAATTACCCACAGTCCCCAAGAACTTATAGGCATCGGTCGTCAACTCCGACATCTCTGTTATGTATGGAAAACGTACACCAATGACAACCGCCCCTCTTCCACACAGCCTTCTTATACCCCGAGTGGCGGCAGAACCAGAAAGGTGGAGCCGTCACCCGTGTTACACAATAATATGTCCTAATAACAACATAACACCCCCCCCCCTTTCAAAAAATGGGCCAATCACACACATACCATCGAGACCCTCCCCAATTTGGAACCCGAATCACACGCTAAAACTAAACAAAATATATCACAGCCTATAACATTCACACAAAGCAACTAAAGCTAGGAGGAGACAGGTGGACTATCCGACCCCCACACGGCTAGACGGATTATTCTGCCGTCTCTGCTAAAACACAGTCTTTTAAACAGAAAATCGCTGTGCTCCTAAAATAAATAACATAAAACAGTCCCCATAATAGAACATATTGTGGAAAATGTGGAAATGACGAGGCTGAGTTTATCTCACGAGTCAGGTTTATTCACATTCTCCAACATCATCAAAAACAGAAAGAGAAAGAAACCCCCAGACATTTGTCCCTTTTATACCCCAGGACATCAAAGCACACAGTCACTTTGTATTTAATCCCAAGTGACAACGGGTCTTCTTCCAGGTATTAACACCTCCACCTCCAGTCTCTGGCCGCCAGGCGAAATCCCCCAAGGCCGTCTCTTTGCCTGCCAAAGACTAAATTCTCACATCCTCGTGTTATCTCCAAAGAGGCTCAGTCCTTTGTTCAGTCTAAGATGTGAAGCCTATGGTGGTATACATATGAAGCATAAAGTAATATACATATGTGCATATGTGTCCCACATGACCCCCCCCAAACGTCTAAGATGGAACAACGTAATAACAGTCTGCATGTCATGATAACATCACTACACATCAGTCTACATGCTGCTTGGGCCTCAGTCTCCTCCTGTATCTGCTGTAAGCGGGCTTTACCACCTCCGCGGTGCCATCCTGCTGGGGAGCTGCTGTCTGAGGATGAGAACTGTTAGTCAATCCCTGTGGGTGTTCTGGGGAATGCTCCCTAGGGGGTCTGCCGCACCGAGGAGCCCTAGCCAACAGCACATTTTCGTCGGCCACCACAAAAGCGGGTTTGAGCCTGTTTATGCCAATCTTTTCTTTCCTGCCCCCCAAATCTAGCAAAAAATGCTTATCCCCTGTTTCCAGCACTCTAAATGGTCCATCATAAGGCGGTCGCAGCGGTGGGCAATGTGCATCGTGTCTGACAAAAACAAACTCGGCATTTTTTAAAGCCTTAGGCACAAAAACGCGTGGAAAACTGTGGTGAACGGGGCCAGGCAGCATTCTCGATTCCGTGCTACTCTGCAACCGCTGAGCCGGGGAGCGTTCTGGCGCAGGATTATCTGGGAGAAATTCCCCGGGCAGCCGAAGTGGTTGCGCAAAAACTAGCTGAGCCAGGGAGGCTTCTAAATCCTCTTTAGGTGCAGGACGCAACCCCAATAAAACCCATGGCAGCCTGTCCACCCAATTTGTATCCGTAAGCGACGCTCTGAGGGCCGCCTTCAATGACCTATGAAAGCGTTCACATAACCCATTAGCCTGCGGATTGTACACGGTTGTGCGGTGGATCGTTACCCCCAGGCTGCGGGCCATCGCTGACCAAAGTTCGGAAACAAATTGAGGTCCTCTGTCGGACATAATGTCCGACGGGACTCCAAAGCGCGCTACCCATGCTGTTAAAAACGCACGCGCCACCTCCTCGGCTGTGGTTGACGCCAGTGTGACCACTTCCGGCCAGCGCGTGGTGCGGTCTACTATTGTCAGAAGGTGTGTGCACCCCTGTGACGGCGGAAGGGGGCCTACGAGGTCCACGTGAACATGATTGAACCTCTTAGCCGGGATGTGAAATGGCTCCAAAGGAGCTCTCGTGTGTCTGTGTACCTTGGCTCGCTGACAGGCCGTGCAGGCTGCTGCCCACTCCCTAATTTGTTTGCGCAGGCTCGGCCATACAAATTTCTCTCACACCATTTTGACCGATGCGCGCACTCCCAGGTGCGCCAGAGAATGGATCGAGTCAAAAACGCGGCGGAGCCACGCGGCCGGTACCACAGGACGTGGTCGCCCAGTGGAGACATCGCAGATTGGGGGGGGGCATACCGTCTTGCAGCACCCTGTTCTCCAGCCTTAACCCTGTTGGTCCAGACTGGAGCGCCGCACGTCCGCGTCACTAACCTGATCCGCGGCCATGGCTGCATAATCTATCCCTACGCGGACTGGGGCCGCGCGCACTTCCGCGTCGCTAACCTGATCCGCGGCCATGGCTGCAAATCTACCCCTACGCGGGCTAGAGCTGCCACGGCGCGCGAGAGGCAGTCTGCCACTACATTAAGTTTACCCGACACATGCTGGATATCGGTAGTAAACTCTGAGATCGCAGACAGCTGTCTCTGCTGCCGGCCTGACCACGGTTCTGAAACCATGGCCATCGCAAAAGTCAGCGGCTTGTAGTCAATGAACGCGGTGAAACGGCGTCCCTCCAGCCAGAACTGGAAGTGGCGAATGGCCAAGTGGAGAGCTAACAACTCCCTGTCAAATGCGCTGTATTTTCGTTCACTATCGCGCAAGGTCCTGCTGAAAAATGCGAGCGGCTGCCAAGCCCCGGCTACATGCTGCTCCACGACCGCCCCTATGGCCACATCTGACACGTCAGTAGTGAGCGCTATGCGGGCCGTTGGGACTGGATGCGCTAACAACGCAGCGTTTGCCAGGGCTGTTTTTTTTTGTAACTTAGATTTTTATTCATTTTTCATTATATATATTGCATTCAGATCACAGTCTACATTTAAAAAAACAAAGGGGCTAGAGTAAGAAAGAAAAAAAAGGGGGAAAAAAAGGGGGGGGGGCAAATGTTGGAGCATCAAGTTTTTAGCTTCCATCTCTTAATTCTTCTGGTTTTTCCAGTGTCTTTGGTTATTCTTTCAATTTCTGTCTCGTTGTTGCACTTTGTAGTGTGTCCATTTCCACCATTTTTTTTCATATAGTCCTTCTTGCATTCTTTGTCGATATGTTAGTTTTTCCATCATACGTATGTCCTCAACAATGTCAGTCCATTGCTCTTGGTCAGGAAGAACTTCTGATCGCCATTTTTTTGTGATTGTTTTTTTACATGCAATCAACAAGATTTTAACTAGCTATCTGTCCTCAGCCTGTATTACATTGTCTCTTTTAAGATCACATAAGTACATCAGGTTACAGTTCATTGGTATATTATATCCTAATATCCTCTTTATTGTCACATGTATAGATTTCCAGAATGATGAGATTTTGCTGCATTTCCAAAACATATGTGAGTGGTCTGCATTTTGAGCCCCACATCCCCTCCAGCATAAAGATTGGGTATTTGTATATTTTCCTTGAATCTGTGGTGTAATGAAAAAGCGAATCAGGTTTTTCCATCCAAATTCCCTCCATATCCTTGAATTTGTTGATGTGCGTTGTGTTTTCCATATTTCCTGCCAGCTTTCTTCTGTTATGTTTAAATTGAGCTCTTTCTCCCATTTCTCCTTTATATAGTTACTTGAATGTTTGTTTGCCATAAGTTTCTGATTTAGCTTTGAAATAATTCTTATTTTATTTCCTGTATATGAACTTAAAATGAATTGTATAATCTCGCTCACATCTGTTTGGAGGTTATGCCTAATCTTCTTCATATAATAGTCTCTCATCTGCAGATATCTGAAGAATTCCGATCTTTCTAGTTTAAATTTTCTTCTGATGTTTACAAAGCTCCCGAGATCTTTTTTTCCGATATTGCCCCATGCTGTGATTCCCTTGTTCACCAGATTTTCTGAGAGAGAAGAAGAGGATCTTCAGGTCGGGGAACAGGGAGATGCTGAAGTCCGTACAGAGGGAGCTGAGGAGAAAGATCAGAGAAGGCAAGGACAGCTTCAGGAAGAAGATGGAGGACAAGCTGCAACAGAGCGACATCAGCGGGGTCTGGAGAAACCTCAAAACCATCTCGGGGCTCCAGAATACCTCCCCCCAGGCCACGGGGGGCAGGGAGTGGGCGAACAACCTGAATCTGTTTTTCAATAGATTTGACCAACCGCCCTCCCCCCTGTCTGCACAACAACCACTGCTGCCTCTAAGAAATCAAGTCCTGCTACCCACTCCCCACTCCACCGACACCCCCCCCACTCCCAACACACAGCCCCCCATCCTGACCCTGACCAAGACCCAGGTGAGGACGGAGCTGAGGAAGATCAAGGCGAGGAAGGCGTCGGGACCGGACGGCATCAGCGCAAAGCTCCTCAAGTCCTGTGCAGACCAGCTGTGTGGGATTGTGACGTATATCTTCAACATGAGCCTGAAACTGGGGAGGGTACCACAGCTGTGGAAAACATCTTGTGTGGTACCTGTACCAAAAACTTCCCACCCCAAAGACCTGAACAGCTTCAGACCGGTGGCCTTGACGTCCCACTTGATGAAGACCCTGGAGAGACTGCTCCTTGCTCATCTCCGCCCCCTGGTGGAACCAGCGATGGATCCACTCCAGTTCGCCTACCAGCATGGCATTGGGGTGGAGGATGCGGTGATCTTCCTCCTTCACCGTTCTCTGTCCCACCTGGAGAAGCCCGGGAATATGGTGAGGATCATGTTCTTTGACTTCTCCAGTGCTTTCAACACCATCCAACCGATGATCCTGAAGGACAAGCTGCTGCGTGCAGGGGTGGACCAGCACCTGTCATCATGGATCCTGGACTACCTCACGAACCGGCCTCAGTTTGTGAGAACCCGGGACTGTGTTTCCGACACGATCATCAGTAGCACGGGGGCCCCCCAGGGAATGGTGCTGGCTCCCTTCTTGTTCACTCTTTATACTGCGGACTTCTCACACAACACAACACATTGCCATCTACAGAAGTTCTCTGATGACTCTGCGATCGTTGGTCTCATCTCCAGCGGAGATGAAGCTGAGTACAGAGGGCTTATCCAGGACTTTGTGGACTGGTGCCATCGGAACTGCCTCCAGATCAACGCGAGGAAAACTAAGGAGCTGGTGGTGGACTGCCGCAGGCATGGACAGCCCCTCACAGCACCAGTAAATATACAGGGAACAGACATCGAGATGGTGACATCCTACAAGTACCTGGGTATTCATCTGAACAATAAACTAGACTGGTCACACAATACTGACGCACTCTACAAGAAGGGACAGCGCAGGCTGTTCCTGCTGAGGAGACTCAGGTCTTTTGGTGTACAAGGGGCGCTGCTGAAGTCATTCTATGACACGGTGGTGGCATCAGCCATCACTTTTGGAGTGGTCTGCTGGGGCAGTGGCATTACTGCAGCCGATAGGAAGAGACTGAACAAACTGATTAAGAAAGCTAGCTCTGTCCTGGGGCAACGCCTTGATCCGATGGAGGAGATAGGAGAGAGAAGGACTGTGGCTAAACTGTCATCTCTGCTGGAGTCCGAGTTCCACCCTATGCAGGACATACTGGATGCACTGAGGAGCTCATTTAGCAGCAGACTACATCATCCCAGGTGCACAACCGAGAGGTTTCGTAGGTCCTTCCTACCAACGGCTGTCAGACTGTACAACCTAAGCAGGGCTGCTCGCAGAGATAGCAAAAAGACGTAACAAACTAATAGTTTTTTTTTTTTTTTTGAATGCAAAAGATGCAATAGACTTACACAATGGTCCTCTCCGGCATACAACTAGGAACATACCGGTCGCTATGGAGGGTGAGAATATGTATGGGCACATAATCATACCATGTAGGATAACTAAATAGACGGTTATGCTGTTTCATCCCACCTAGCAACAATGCTCTGCACTGTGTGTGTTTATATATTTACATATTTATTCCATCTAGCTACAATGCTCTGCACTGGGTGTGTTTATATTTATATATCTATATATTTATTCCATCTAGCTACAATGCTCCGCACTGTGTTTTTATATATCTACATATTATTCCATCTAGCTACATTGCTCCGCACTGTGTGTGTTTATATACTTGCATATTTATTCCACCTAGCTGCAATGCTCCATACTGTGGGTGTTTATATATTTACATATTTATTCCATCTAGCTACAATGCTCTGCACTGTGTGTTCATATATTCATATATTTATTCCATCCAGCTACAATGCTCTGCACTGTGTGTCTGTGTGTGTGTGTGTGTATATATATATTTTATAGTAATATGTACATATGTATATTAGCTGCTCTTGCTTGCTTGTTTTTTCTTGCCTTCTGATTGTTGCTCTGAGTGTTGCTATCCCTGTGCTGTTGCAGTCCTGGAATTTCCCCGTTGTGGGACTAATAAAGGCTTATCTTATCTTATCTTATCTTATTTTTGCAGATATCTGAAAAATTCCGATCTTTCTAATTTAAATTTTCTCCTGATATTTACAAAGCTCCCGAGATCTTTTTTTCCGATATTGCCCCATGCTGTGATTCCCTTGTTCACCAGATTTTTGTATCCCCTATCTTGTTTTGCCGGTTCAAACTGACTGTCAAATGCTACCCATTTCAGTAGTTTTATGTCTTCCTTTATATTATACTTTTGTACTATTTTGCACCACAGTTCCAAAGTAAATTTAGTGATTGGGTCTATTTGTTTGATTTGCTTATATGCATCTTTATCTCCTATTATGCTTTGTACTGGGAGTCCCTCAATTTCCTTTTCCATTTCTTTCCATTTTGCCTCATATCCTTCGTCGCACCAACATATGATATATCTTATTTGTGCTGAGTAGTAATATTCCTTTAGACTCGGTAGGCCCATGCCTCCTTTCTCTTTTGGTAACTGGAGAGTTTTATATTTCACTCTTGGCTTTTTACCTCCCCAAACAAATCTCGATATCATCCTGTCCCACTTTGAGAACTGGGCACCTGGAATCTCTGTTGGTAGAGCCTGGAAGAGGTAGAGTAATCTAGGTTGTATGCTGATTTTGACTGTCTCAATTTTTGAATTCAGATCCATATTTAAGATTGATCATCTATCAATATCTTTTTTTATTTCTTGTTCTAACCTATCATAGTTTGCTTTATAGATTTTGCTTAGATCTTTAGGTATGTTCACTCCAAGGTATTTTATTTCTTTTTGTTTCCAGTTTAGTTTGATCTTATCAGTTATCTGGTTTAGAGGGTTATAGTGGAATGTCAGTATTTGTGTTTTTGTTATGTTTATCTTGTATCCTGATAATTTTCCAAAATTTTCTATCAAGTTCATCATTTCCATTATTGATTCATCTGGTTGTTCAAGGTAAACTATAATATCGTCTGCAAATAGCCCAATCTTGTGTTCCGCTCCCTTTATTGTTACACCTTTTAATTTCTTATTTTGTCGTATCGCTTGAGCCAGTGGCTCTATGAACAGAGCAAACAAGGTGGGCGATAAGCAGCATCCCTGCCTGGTTGATCTTTGTATATTTACTTTGTCTGTTAAGCTACCATTTATCTTGATTCTTGCCACAGGTTCTTGATACAGCGTCCTTATGCATTGTACTGATTTTTCATTAAATCCAAAGCATTCCAGCACACTATATAGGAATTTCCAGTTAACCCTGTCAAATGCTTTTTCTGCATCTAAACTCATTATTACTGCACTTTTCTTTTCTTTATGTATTTGATTAATTATATGTATTGTTCTCCTGATATTGTCATGTGTTTGGCGCCCCTCTATGAAACCAGCTTGATCATCCTCTATCAATTCCGTCAAGAACGTCTTTATTCGTTTACATATAATTGTTGTATATATTTTATAATCCACATTTAATAAAGAGATTGGTCTATAGTTTCCGCATTGTTCTCTATCTTTCCCTGGCTTTAAAATAACTGAAATAATGGCTTCGTTCCATGATGGAGGTATTTTGTTGTTGTTTAATGTCCAATTAAATGACTTTAGGAGCTGTGGTGTGAGTTCTTCTATAAACAGTTTATAAAACTCAGAAGGGTATCCATCACTACCTGGTGATTTACCGTTTTTAAGTGACTTAATCACATCTTTAATCTCTTGTGTTGTTATTTCTGCTGTTAGCTTTTCATTTTGTTGATTTCCTATTGATGGCAAGTCCAATGTGCATGGAAATTTTTTAATATCCTTAGTATTTGTTTCTTCAGGTTGCGAGTATAGTTCTTGATAGAAATTATGGAATATTTCTTCGATGTTTTCTGGGTTAACTGTGGTTTTATTTGTGATGGGGTCTTTAATCTTATATACATTATTCACTGTTTGTTGTTTTCTTAACCGTTTTGCCAGCAGTTTTGTGGCTTTTGGTCCCGTTTCATAATATTTTTGCTTTAGATATCTATTTTTCCTTTCAATTTCATCTATTTGTGTTTCTTTTATCTTTATTTTTGCTTCTTTAATTTCTTGATATATTTTTGGGTCATTTGTGCTTTGATGTTTACGTTCTAATTCCCTCAGTCTCTCACATCTTTGTTCATATGTTTCCAGTTTACACTTATTTGCTTTTCCTGTTTCAACAATTAATTTACCTCTTAACACGGCTTTTAGTGCATCCCATAGTATTATTGGGTCCACTTCTTCATTGTCATTCTCTTGGATATACTCGTTTATGTTTACTTTTATTCTTTCTTTCATTTTCTCATCATTTAACAGTCCTACATTAAGTTTCCATGTTGTTTGTCGTTTTCTATTGTTTAAATATATTTCCATGCATATAGGATTATGATCTGATATTTCTGCCCCTCCAATCCGACAATTTCTCACCCTGTGTCTGTCACCTTCATTCATAAGGAAGTAATCTATTCTAGAGTGTACTTTATGGACTGCTGAATAATGTGTATAGTCTTTTTCGAGTGGGTGCAGGTCCCTCCATATGTCTACCATACCCATTTCTGCCAGTGAGGTTCTTATGAACTTTGTTACATGTTTTTTTGTCTTCTTAACACTTGTTGTGTCATGATCCATGACAGCATTTAAGTCTCCTCCACAAATTAGGACTCCTTCACTGTGTGTTGCTATGAGATCAAACAGATGTTGAAAAAAACCCTTGTCACTTTCTGGTGGGGCATAAATGTTCACTAATGTGATCTGCATACCATCTATTCTTCCCTTTATTATTACATACCTGCCTTCTTTATCCTGGATTTCTTGTTCACATTCAAATTGTATTTTATTTGAAATTAGTATCATAACCCCTCTTTTAGTTCCTCCCTTAAATGAACTGTAGTAGGAGTTCTTATAGCCAAATCTCTTTAGTTTCACATGTTCTGTCTTGCTCAAATGTGTCTCTTGCATAAATATAATTTCGGCTTTTTCCTTCTTGAATTTTCTTATTATTCTTTCCCTTTTAACAGGTGAGTTCAGACCATTCCCGTTTAGTGTCATTATCTTAAGATTTTTACCCATATTCATGTTTTTCCATTTTTTTTAACTTGTGCTCCTAGCCCCTTTAACAGCAAAAATAACACATATTTATATAAAAACACATTAAAAAATCTCGACCTCCGTACTTTGGGCCTTTCTTCTGCCCAATGGTCCCTGTTGGTGGGTGGAGGGAATGTCCTCACCGAGTGAGGGGCCCTCCCTAGACCTGTATTTACTATCCAAGTAATAGTCATTAGTCTAGAAATGTCCAACAAAAATCACTTAAACCTCTCCTAGCCATTTGTTTCTCTTTTATCTTGTCTTCTTGGCCTTCATTTCTTCTGTGCCTTTCTTAATCTTTGTTATAATCTAGGCTTTCAGTTGAAAGCCTTGCAGTTTTTCCTGGGCCCGCTGCTCCACGTCTCTCCCCCGTCTTCTGTCGTTCACTCGTCTCCACTCCGGCTGTCGTGATGCGTTCAGTGCCGCCGCTGCTTCAGCTCCTTCCTCGGGTACGCTCACCACAAAGCCCCGCTCCATCATGTCCCGCGCTGCCTCTCTGGCTGTGTTGTATGTCTTCATGCCGTCCTCCCAATGAATCCTCATCTTCGTTAGCGGCGTTTGGAATCTAATTTTTTTCTCTTTCAGCGTTTTTTTAATGTTGGCATATTTCTTTCTCTGCTGCACAATTTCTGTCGGGTAGTCATGATCAAAGAATATCTGTTTGTCGCCGATTCGTATCTTTTTTTCCACGCTTGTGTCAGGATTCTTTCCTTTACATCATATTTCAGAAAGTTTACCACAACTGACCTGGGTGGAGAGTTTGGTTTCGGGTTCTGTGGCGAGGCTCTGTGCGCTCGTTGAATCTGCAGATCCGCTTCACCAGGCAGCTCCAGCTCTTTTTTTAAGAACTGATCCATGAATTTCGTCATCGAGTTGCCTTCAGTGCCCTCCGAGATCCCGAAGATGCGTATATTGCTCCGTCTGGACCTGCTCTCCAGGTCGGTTATTTTTTCCTGCATCCTCTGCGTTTGTGCCGTCAGGGTCTGCAGCTGCTCGCTTGCCTCGCTCTTCCAGTCTTCCAGCTCCGATATTCGGGCGTGTGCTTCTGTCATACACGCCCGTCGAGAGCGCAACTCCTCCATGTTTTCTGCTAGCTTGCGCTCCATTTCTCTTCAGAGGCCCATAATTTCCTCCTTCATCTCTTTTTTCAGCTCCTCCTTAAGAGCCGCTAAATCCTGTTGGAGTTGCCGCTTGAAGTCTTTTAACTCTTTACCTAAATTGGCGAAGCCAATGTTCATGGTATCGAGTTTGGCGTCCTCCATTTTCCCTGCTGCAGTCACCTCGTTTTTTTGGGCCTCGTGTTCAGCGATTTCTCCTGCGTTGTTGAAGAGGAATTCTTTAATTTTACCCTGCTTTTGTCCATGTGCCCAGCTCCTTCGTGTTTTCATCCCTTGGTTTATTGATCCGTTTATGTCGAGTTGGCCATTTACCGATGATTTTTAATCCGGCTAGGGAGAGCTCTCTGTTTAAGCGTTATGTCTCTCCGCCATCTTCCCGGAAGTCTGCCAGGGCTGTTTTGACTTCCGAGAATGCTCGATCTCGCTCCGGAGACCATTCGATTTTATTTGTGGGTTTTTGTTTTTTTAGTGCAGCGTACAATGGTTGCATGATGAGCTGCGCTGCGCAGGGGAGGAAACGGTTATAAAAATTCACCATTCCCAAAAACTCCTGTAATGCTTTGACCGTTTGTGGCTGGGGAAAATTTGTTACTGCACGCACTTTGTCAGGCAGAGGAACCGCTCCTTCTGGCGAGACGCGATGCCCCAAAAAATCAATCTGCGTCACCCCGAACTGACACTTCGCTGGGTTGATTATCAACCCGTGTTCTCCCAACCTCCGGAAAACTGCCGTGAGGTGGTTTTCGTGTTCGTCTTCAGACGCGCTGGCTACCAATATGTCGTCCAGGTAGACGAACACGAAGGGGAGATCGCGCAACACCGCGTCCATCATGCGTTGGAACGTCTGCGCCGCGCCTTTAAGCCCAAACGGCATGCGCAAAAACTCGAATACCGCTGTTTTGGATATGTCCTCAGCGCGCACTGGGACCTGGTGATAACCGCGTACCAAGCCTATCTTAGAAAAAACGCGCGCCCCCGCCAAATGAACAGAAAAATCTTGGATATGCGGGATTGGGTAGCGGTCGTGCACTGTAGCGTTGTTCAACCTGCGGAAATCTCCGCAAGGTCGCCACGAGCCATCAGCTTTCGGGACCATGTGAAGCGGTGAAGCCCATGGGCTTTTCGAACGCCTGATGATGCCCAACTTTTCCAGGTTGGCGAACTCCTCGCGCGCTATGGTAAGTTTAGCTGAATCCAAGCACCGGGCTTTTGCAAAAACGGGCGGTCCGGTGGTAGTAATAAAATGTTCCACTCCGTGTTTAGCCACGGCCGCCGAAAATGTTGGGACCGTGAGTGCTGGGAACTGAGTGAGCAGTGTGTGGAACTTACCACTTGCAGCTGTGACGTTGGCTTGTGCTGTTGGCGGGGCCACTCGAGCTGTACAGGGAATAGAATAAAAAGAGAGTGCATTAACCAGGCGCCTGTTAGCAAGATCAACCAACAAACCATGTGAGCACAGAAAATCAGCCCCTAACATACTGAAATTCACTGCAGCTACGACAAAAGTCCACTCAAATGTACGGCCGTGTAGGGACAGAAGCAGAGTCCTCTCACCAAAGGTCTTAATCGCCGAGCCGTTCGCTGCTGACACCCTGGGACCACTGGAAGGCGCCAGCCGGTCAGCGGGGGAAGGTGTGATGAAACTCAACTGGGAGCCTGTGTCCACGAGGAAATGCCTCCCCAAGCGTGCATCCTTCAAGTAGAACAGCTTGTTCTCCTCCCCGAGGGCCGCAGCTGCCACCGACCCCCGGTCTTGGCGTTTCCCAAGCGCTTAAAATGGCACGGTGGTATACATTTGCGTGCCCTCTCTGCGAAGCGGCGATGGTAGAAACAAAGGACATCGTCTGTTCCGTGTTTCTTGGCCCCTGCCGCCGCCGTCGTCGGTGAGTCTGGTACTGCTGCCTCTGGCCCCCTGCCATCTCTGGATGTTGTGCTGAGCTCTGCTGTCGCGGCCGTGGCCGCGCGCCGTTTGGTGGCGTTGACGATTCGTTGCGCCTCCTGGCCCAGCTCGCGGTAGTCTCGTTGGGCCAACAGTGGCGAACTGGCCAGGGTCGCTCTCACCGCTGACGGTAGGGTCCTGAGGAAGAGGTGGGTGAAAATGAAGTGATCATCGTCAGAGTCTTTCAACCTCAACAGCTTCTCCATCAGGTCCGTGGGCCTGTCACTTTCAAATTCAATCAGCGCCAGGAGCCCCTCTGCTCGCTCCTCCGCCGAGGGGGTGAAGTACCGGATGAATGCAGCCTTCAACACGCCGTACTTGTCGCTGTCCGGTGGCTGGTTGATCAGGCTCTCCACATGCTGGGCTGTGTGGTTGTCCAGTTTCGCAACCACATGGTAGAACTTTGTGGCGTCTACCGAAATCCCCCGGAGGTTGAACTGCGCTTCAACCGCATTAAACCAGGAGCGCGGATTGTTCTGCCAGAAGTCCGGTAGCTGGACTGTGGCTGAATTCGCTTGGCTGGCTCCTGACGAGTCTGGCTCGGGGGGATTTCTTTCACTCATGATACGTCTTAGGGTCACCAGTGTGGAAAATGTGAAAATGACAAGGCTGAGTTCATCTCACGAGTCAGGTTTATTCACATTCTCCAACATCATCAAAAACAGAAAGAGAAAGAAACCCCCAGACATTCGTCCCTTTTATACCCCAGGACATCAAAGCACACAGTCACATTGTATTTAATCCCAAGTGACAATGGGTCTTCTTCCAGGTTTTAACACCTCCACCTCCAGTCTCTGGCCGCCAGACGAAATCCCCCAAGGCCGTCTCTTTGCCTGCCAAAGACTAAATTCTCACATCCTCGTGTTATCTCCAAAGAGGCTCAGTCCTTTGTTCAATCTAAGATGTGAAGCCTATGGTGGTATACATATGAAGCATAAAGTAATATACATATGTGCATATGTGTCCCACAATATATACAAAGAGGTTAAACCACCATCAACAAATCCCATAAACAACTTAAATAATTCTTATTTCCACATCATGCATAATTATTATAACCCATGCAATTTACATACCAACAACATGCATTGAATACATTGCCCCCCCAACTACCAGTCAGTCCCAGAAGAGAAACCACCCCCCGGAAAACCTTCTTCTATTCACGCCCAGTGATGGCTCACACCGCAGCCCAAACACTTCCATCTCCTGCTTGGCGTGCTGCAGCTCGTCAAGATGCCGCCATAAGCCATCAGATAGCTGAAGGTAGCCATCCTCCCGAACAGCCACCACCCACAGCCGCCCCTGGTTGTCTTGTCGTTTACCCCAAACTCCTCTTGACTAGACCTCCTCTCTGGGTTGGACCACATTAGCCTGACTTGGCTTCCAGTGTCCCTGTGTGGCACGTCATTTTACTGTGTCAGCCAGTCCTGTCCCGCTCGCTTTCATTTTTGCCGTTGGCGCCGCCATTGTGACCCCCTGCTCTCCGATCCCTTCCAGCCGAAATCTGGGAGCAGGATGGGCCCTCCACTCGGCGCCACCCACTGTCATGGGTGTCCCACCGCGTTGCCCAGTTCCCTCAACTAGGGTTACTTGGGCGCTGACACCGGAACCCTCCCGTGATGGCCCTGAATGGAATTGGTCCTGCTCATTGTCCAGATTACTAGGCAAAGGTTCGTCCCACACAGCTCCCTCCATCGTTCGCAGAACCAGCCAGTCCCACAGACTACAGCCCAACTGCTCTTCTTCAACCTGAGACCGTGAGAAGGAACTCCACACGGTTTCCCAATCCAACACCAATCTCACTGCTCCCGTGTCAACCAGCAATGGCACTGTCACTCCGTCCAGTTCCACCATACAGAACGAACAGCCATTGCCACTTGGGGATACACTGCAAACAACCGTGGGAGGTGAAATGGGGAGATTCCCTATGTACCTCGGATCCCCTCGCTCAAGCTCATAACATGCCCTGGTGAAATGATGCAAGAATCTGCACATGCCACAGCACTGTCCTATTGCCGGACACTCTCTAGCCTTATAACGGTGCTTGGTGGACCCACAACCCAAACATCTGGGCAATCCCAGGGCAGACCTTATCTTTACAGCATGAGCGCATTTTTCATCTATTGCGGCATCGTTACTGTCCAGGTCCACTGCTTGCACCATTGACTGTGGTTCAAAATGGCAATGTGCCACTCTCTCACTGAGCTCCCGTGATAGCCTGTCTGCTGCTTCACACTGGTGAGCTATCTCAACAGCCATGGCTAACATCAGCTCGCCTGAGTGTGGGATAAGCTTTGACCTTGTCGCCAGGTGAACAGTATGTTCCACCAACTGGTCACGGACCATCTCCTCCTCCAGCGCTCCAAACTGGCAGTCCCTGGCCAGCTGATGTAGGTCTGTTGAATACCACTGCGCTGACTTGCCAGCCCACTGGCGGCGCTGTCGAAACTGGATCCTTCAGGCAATGACGTTTTCTGGGGTGCGAAAATGTTGCACTATCAGCTCAACCACTTCTTCAAAACTACCACCCTCACCTAAGGTACTAAGGATATGTTGTCCTTCCATTCCCAAATAAAGAACCAACAGTGCTCATGCCTGCAACTTCTCCAGTCTTCCAAGGTCCAATGCCACTACATAACTTAGGAAAGCAGCAAACCACCTCTCCCAAGGGACAGGCAGCAGCAACTCCCATATCAATACTTTTATCCTCGTCGCCAAATCTTATGTATGAAAAACGTGGACCAATAACGAGATCGAAGGGTGAACTATACAGGACTTTATTATAGACTCACAGATAATACAGAGGTGCTCCCGCTAGGTTGAGAGGTGGTCAAAGAGACTGCCCCTCTTCTGCACAGCCCTCTTATACCCCGAGTGGCGGCGGAATCGAAAAGGTGGGGTCATCACCCGTGTCATACAATATGTCCTAATAACAACATAACAATCTCCAGTGCTCATTCCAGGAATGACCACCACATACCTGAGGAGATCGCCAGACCCTCAGGCACTCCGTGGTTCATTATGCCCCACAATCGGCATAGATGATGGGAGTGAAAGCAGAAACGAGGCTGCAGGGCTGGCCTCTGTGCTCAGCTGCCCAAACTACACACCAAACCACCGTTACCTTCAATTTTTCTCACCAACGCCAGATCCCTTGCCAATAAAATGGGTGAGCTGCGATCAGAGATGGCCTACAATCACTACGTCCGGGACTGTTGTATTCTGATTGTGACCGAGTCATGGCTGAACCTACACATTCCTGCTGCCGCTGTGGAATTACCTGACCCAACTACACACCATTTTGACTGCAACACTGATTCAGGTAAGGGAAGGGATGGAGGGCTCTGTGTTTATGTGCTTCAGATTTGGTGTAATACAGCAGAATAATTCATAGGCACTGTTCACTGGACTTACAGGCCATATCCTTCCTGTGTAGGCCTTTTTATCTTCCCCGCAGGCTAACGGCAGTAATTTTAACAGCTGTTTATGTTCCTCCCAACGCTAACGTTAGTTTAGCACTCAATCATCTCTAGCATATTGTCAGCAGGCTACAAAGAAATAACCTTGACACAGTCCACATTATTGCAGGGGATTTTAACAAAGCATGCTTAAAGACTGCACTTCCCAAATTCCACCAACATGTTACGTGTCCCACAAGAGGGGAAAGAACACTGGATCATGTTTATAGCAACATTAAGCACGCCTACAGAACCACCCCCATCCCCGACCTTGGCCAATCAGACCATCTCTCTCTGCTTCTAATACCTGCCTACACCCCCCTTCGAAAGAGTTCCCCCCAACCAAACAAACAATTAAATCCTGGCCTGAAAATGCTCTCCTCCAGCTACAAAACTGCTTTGCTGGCACTGATTGGAGCATCTTTGAACAGCAGGACCTGGGGGCCTCATGTACAAAGACTTCAACCTACTTGAAATTGAACACACGTGAGGAAATACCGGACTCCTCCTCTTGACACACCTCCATTTAAATATGCAATAAGATGCAAATAGGTATGCAAATAGATATATACAGTATCTCACTAAAGTGAGTACACCCCTCACATTTTTGTAAATATTTTATCTTTTCATGGGACAAGACTGAAGACATGACATTTTGATACAATTTAAAGTAGTCAGTGTACAGCTTGTATAACTGTAAATTTGCTGTCCCCTCAAAATAACTCAACACGCAGCCATTAATGTCTAAACCGCTGGCAACAAAAGTGAATACACCCCTAAGTGAAAATGTCCAAATTGTGCCCAAAGTGTCAATATTTTGATGGCCACCATTATTTTCCAGTACTACCTTAACTCTCTTGGGCATGGAGTTCACTAGAGCTTCACAGGTTGCCACTGGAATTCTCTTCCACTCCTCCATGACGACATCATAGAGCTGGTGGATGTTAGAGATCTTGTGCTCCTCCACCTTCCGTTTGAGGATGCTCCATAGATGCTCAATAAGGTTTAGGTCTGGAGACATGCTTGGCCGGTCTATCACCTTTACCCTCAGTTTCTTTAGCAAGGCAGTGGTCGTCTTGGAGGTGTGTTTGGGGCTGTTATCATGTTGGAATACTGCCCTACGGCCCAGTTTCCGAAGTGAGGGGATCATGCTCTGCTTCAGCATGTCATAGTACATGTTGGCATTCATGGCTCCCTTAATGAACTGTAGCTCCCCAGTGTCGGCAGCACTCATGCAGTCCCAAACCATGACACTCCAACCACCATGCTTGACTGTAGGCAAGACACACTTGTCTTTGTACTCCTCACCTGGTTGCCACCACACACGCTTGACACCATTTGAACCAAATAAGTTTATCTTGGTCTCAACAGACCACAGGACATGGTTCCAGTAATCCATGTCCTTAGTCTGCTTGTCTTCAGCAAACTGTTTGCGGGCTTTCTTGTGCATCATCTTTAAAAGGCGCTTCCTTCTGGGACGACAGCTATGCAGACCAATTTGATGCAGTGTGCGGCATATGGTCTGAGCACTGACAGGCTGACCCCCCCCACCCCTTCAACCTCTGCAGCAATGCTGGCAGCTCTCATACATCTATTTTCAAAAGACACCCTCTGGATATGACCATGAGCACGTGCACTCCACTTCTTTGGTCGACCATGGCAAGACCTGTTCTGAGTGGAACCTATTCTGTTAAACTGCTGTATAGTCTTGGCCACCGTGCTGCAACTCAGTTTCATAGTGTTGTGTTGTAGTCAATCTTCTTATAGCCTAGACCATCTTTATGCAGAGCAACAATTCTTCTTTTTAGCGGCTTCCTGTGGTAACTTATCATCACTTCCTGTGTTGCTGGCTGTCTGTGTGGTTTGCTCTGTGGTTAGCTCTCTGTGGTTAGCTCTCCTCACTCTCCTGAGGATTTTTGCCTTTAATTGTATTTTAATCACTTTGTTCCATCTACCGTTAGCTCTCACTTCTGTTTATCAAGCCTCTTGCACCTGTGTGTGCACTCAGTGTCACCAAATCACCCTCTTTATGTTACAACTCGCCGCTCATTAGCGGCGCCAGCTGAGTGCACACCTGCACCTCGTCAGCAGCGTGGCATATAAGCCACTCTGCCCTGGGCCTCGGCCTGAAGCCGTCTGTTCCCTTCGGCTACTTGCTTCAGAGGAACCCCCTCGCCTACCAGCAAGATTACCCACGTAAGCATACCTCCTCTTGTGTTCCAGTTTCTCCCCTGTGCACAGGTGGATCTTCCCCGGCGGCGGACTCCGCCTCTGCATCACCATCGCGTTGTTGCTGTCAGGTGCATCATCAGGTTGCTGTCTCCTGGACTCGCCCTTGTGCACGCCTGCCACCTGCCCTGCCAAGTAAGCCAACAAATCCCTTGTTACCTGTTGTACTGGTTCGGTGCCCGTCACCTTCTCCCTGTGCTCTCTCCCCAGGGTTGTCTGGCTGTACGGTCTCCTGACTCCGTGCCTGATGCTGATGTCCGCCATCAGTACATCCACATACCACAGACACGCATCCACACATCCTTGTTGTTAAATAAAGCTGTTGAATTCACTCTGAGCCTGCGTGTGTGTCTCCTGAGCTGTGCGTTATGTCAGTACGGCTTCAACAGAGCGGCTCGGCGGACAACGGGCTCGCACGCCGATTTTCCACCCTTGAGGCTCGGGTGGATTTAATAGCTCATCAGCAACAAGTGATCCTCAACCAATTAACCCTAATAACTGACCGGTTAGACCGCCTGGACCCCCGACAGCCGTTCCCCCCGGCTCGTCAGGGAGGTGCAGCTCCCGCTGCTTCAGCGGCCGTCCAGCCAGCTCCGGGTGTCCCAGCCTGACTCACACCCATTCCTACCCCCGCCCGCTTTAGCGGTAAGCTCGGTGGAGCGCGGGGATTCATTATGCAATGTGAGTCGGTGTTTCTGCGTGTCCCCGGGGATTTCCCCTCAGACCATAGTGGAATTGGCTATATAGGTAACCTCCTGGAGGGTCGTGCACTCACCTGGGCTTATGCTGTAATGGCGAGGCCCGGCTATGCCACCCTCACCTATGGCCAGTTCGTTAAACATTTTCTGGAAGTCTTTGATCACTCCCGTATGGAGAGTGTCCTGACCGATCGCCTCCTCAGCCTTCAGCAGGGGAGCCGATCGGCCGCGGACTACGCCATTGACTTCCGGGTTACAGCGGAGGAGGTTGGCTGGGAGGAACGTGCCCTCTGCGGCATCTTCCTCTGCAGTTTAAACTCTGGTCTGAGGGATGAACTGGCTGGTCGGGACATCCCTGAAACGTTGGCGGAGCGAAGTTGCCTTCTCGCTCGCAGGGGGCCTCGCCACGCTGGTCTCAAGCTCGCCCCCTGGCGTTACCGCCACCGGAGGTTTCCGAGGAGTCGGAGCCAATGGTGACGGGCCGGGCAAAGCTCCCTCTAGCGGAGAGACAACGCCGACGTGAGCTGGGTCTCTGCATGTATTGCGGAGACAACCAGCACACGGTGGAGCGATGCCTGGAGAAGCCAAACGGGGAGGTCCGCGAGTCACTGTAGGGGGCCTCGCAGACGCTAACCAGTCAACTCCCCTCACTCATTTGTCGCTGCCCATCCGTTTCTGCCACAACATCACAGGGCATCTCACTCCTGCACTGGTGGACTCAGGTGCAGAAGGCAGCTTCATTTCACAAAGCCTGGCAACCCGATTGGGCATCCGTTGCCAGCCCCTTAAAACTCCTCTCACCCTCATCAATCTCTCCCATGCATCTCTGGGTAAAGTGACCCACCGGACAAACCCCGTCTCTGTCATCGTCTCTGGAAATCACCGGGAGGAAATCTCCCTTTACATCTTGCCATCCTCTGTGTCTCCGGTGATCCTGGGTTATCCGTGGCTCCGTCTCCATAACCCCGTCCTGGATTGGAAGACTGGAAGGGTGACAGCCTGGAGTACCTTTTGTATGAGCACCTGCCTCCAATCCGCTGCCTGCTCTCCATCTTCTCCTCCCGTGGTCAAGGATGCCGCGCCCCCGGACCTCTCCTTGGTGCCCGCGGAGTTTCACGACCTGGGCGCGGTCTTTAGTAAGTCCAAGGCGATGTCTCTTCCTCCACACAGGCCTTACGACTGTGCCATAAATCTCCGCCAGGGGGCGCCTCCTCCCTCGGGACGTCTCTACAGCCTGTCAGCGCCGGAGAAGGAGGCTATGAACACCTACCTTAAGGAATCTCTCAGTGCAGGTATTATTCGCCCATCATCATCTCCATTAGGTGCAGGGTTCTTCTTTGTGGGCAAGAAGGATGGCTCTCTTCGTCCATGCATCGACTTCCGTGCCCTCAATAACATCACGGAGAAGGACCGTTACACCCTGCCCCTGATGGACACTGCCTTCCACTCCCTCCAGGGGGTGACCTGGTTTACCAAGCTGGATCTCCGCAGCGCGTACCACCTCGTCCGGATCCGGGAGGGAGATGAATGGAAGACAGCCTTCCGTACCCCGAACGGCCACTTTGAATACCTGGTCATGCCGTTCGGGTTAACCAACGCTCCAGCCGTCTTTCAGCGCCTGATTAATGACGTTCTCCGGGACTTCATCGGTCTGTTTGTGTTCGTTTACCTGGATGATATTCTCATCTTCTCTAAGTCCAGGGATGAGCACCAGGTGCATGTGAGACGGGTCCTTCAGAGGTTACTTGAGAATTGGTTGTATGTGAAGGCGGAGAAGTGCGAGTTCTATGCCAAGAAGACGTCATTTCTCGGGTTTGTCATCTCCCATGACCAGGTGCTCCCAGACCCAGCTAAAATTAAAGCGGTGGTAGTTTGGCCGACTCCCACATCTAGAAAGCAGGTGCAACAATTCATCGGCTTTGCCAACTTCTACCGCCGCTTTGTGCCCAACTTTGGAGCCATCGTCGGCCCTCTGACCCGTCTCACCTCCCCTAAAACCCGGTTCCAGTGGACTGAAGAGGCCGCGGCGGCCTTCCAGGCACTGAAGGCGGAGTTTTCATCCTCCCGGCACCTCAGCCAGGTCAATCCCTTTCTGCAGTGCATCGTGGAGGTCGACGCCTCGGATACAGGGGTGGGAGCGGTGTTGTCTCAGTGGTCACCTGCTGATGGGGTCAAACGGCCTTGTGCCTTCTTCTCCCGGCGCTTGTCCCCGGCGGAACGCAACTACGACGTGGGGGACAGGGAGCTTCGCGCTCCAGGAGTGGTGTCACTGGCTGGAGGGGGCCGTCCTGCCCTTCGTGGTGCTAACGGATCACAAAAACCTGGAATATTTAAGAACTGCCAAGTGTCTGAATGCCCGCCAGGCCCGTTGGTCCCTGTTTTTTGCGAGATTCCGTTTCACCATCACATTCAGGCCAGGCTCCAAGAACGGACTCCCTGACGCCCTCTCCAGGCAATTCGCCCCTGAAGACCGGGGGGCGCTGTACATACCATCCTGCCCAGGTCGTGCATCGTGGGGGCCGTTACCTGGGAGATTGAGGATAAGGTCCGGAAGGCGCAGGAATCGGAGCCACAGGAATCGGAGCCAGACCCGGGCGGCGGACCGGAGGGGAGGCTCTTCGTTCCATCCTCCTTTCGGGGGGAGGTCATCCATTGGCTTCACACGTCCAAGCTAGCTTGCCATCCTGGGACCTCCTGAATGATTGACCTGCTCCAACGCTCCTTCTGGTGGCCGGGACTGCGCAAGGACGCTGCCCGCTACGCCCGGGCCTGCCCCATCTGTACCACCAGTAAAGCCAGCAACTCCCCCCCTGCCGGTTTGCTCCAGCCCCTGCCCGTTCCTGGTAGGCCCTGGCCGCACATCGCATTGGACTTCATCACCGGTCTCCCCGTCTCTAACAACTTCGACACTGTCTTGACCATCGTCAACCGCTTCTCCAAGGCCGCCCACTTCGTGCCATTACGGGGGCTCCCCTCTGCCTTGGAGACGGCAGATCTTCTCATCCAACACGTTGTCAGGCTGCACGGGATACCAGTTGACGTGGTCTCCGACCGGGGTCCCCAATTCACCTCGGACGTCTGGCGGGGTTTTTGCAAGGCATTAGGAGCCCAGGTAAGCCTCTCCTCCGGCCATCACCCCCAATCTAACGGGCAGTGTAAATGGACCAACCAGGAGCTGGAGGCTGCTCTCCGCTGCGTCACCGCCTCGAAGCCTGCGTCATGGAGCAAACACCTTGCCTGGGTGGAATATGCCCACAACACCGCTCGCTCCTCAGCCACAGGGATGTCCCCCTTCAAGGTGTCCCTGGGTTACGACCCCCCTCTGTTCCCCTCGCTGGAGAATGAGTCGGCAGTCCCCACGGTTCAGGCTCACCTCAGGCGGTGCCGCTCCATCTGGACAGCTGCGTGCAATGCGCTTTTACACACGGCAGAGCGCAATAAGGCCACGGCGGACCGGCATAGAAGACCTGCTCCTGCCTACCAGGTAGGCCAACCGGTCTGGGTATCCACGCAAGATGTGAACCTGAAGGGTGAGAGGAGGAAGTTGGCTAAACGTTTCATGGGTCCTTACCCCGTCACCAAGATTATCAACCCGGTGGCTGTGCGTGTTGCTACTCCCCCCTTCCTCCGCATCCATCCCACCTTCCACGTCTCCAAGGTGAAACCGGTGGTGTCTGATCCCATCTGCCCTCCTCCTGCTGCGCCGCCTGCGCCTCGGATGATTGATGGCCATCCGGCTTGGACTGTCTCAACCATCTTGGACTCCTGACGCCGGGGTTGCGGCCTACAGTATTTGGTGGACTGGGAGGGCTATGGTCCAGAATGGAGGCAGTGGGTTCGCTCCTCGTTCGTGTTGGATCGCTCTCTCATCACCGAGTTTCACCGGAAGCACCCCGATAAACCATCGCCAGGAGGCGCTGCTAGAGGGGGGAGTACTGTTACAACTCGCCGCTCATTAGCGGCGCCAGCTGAGCGCACACCTGCACCTCGTCAGCAGCGTGGCATATAAGCCACTCTGTCCTGGGCCTCGGCCTGAAGCCGTCTGTTCCCTTCGGCTACTTGCTTCAGAGGAACCCCCTCGCCTACCAGCAAGATTACCCACGTAAGCATACCTCCTCTTGTGTTCCAGTTTCTCCCCTGTGCACAGGTGGATCTTCCCCGGCGGCGGACTCCGCCTCTGCATCACCATCTCGTTGTTGCTGTCAGGTGCATCGTCAGATTGCTGTCTCTTGGACTCGCCCTTGTGCACGCCTGCCACCTGCCCTGCCAAGTAAGCCAACAAATCCCTTGTTACCTGTTGTACTGGTTCGGTGCCCGTCACCTTCTCCCTGTGCTCTCTCCCCAGGGTTGTCTGGCTGTACGGTTTCCTGGCTCCGTGCCTGACGCTGACGTCCGCCATCAGTACATCCACATACCACAGACACGCATCCACACATCCTTGTTGTTAAATAAAGCTGTTAAATTCACTCTGAGCCTGCGTGTGTGTCTCCTGAGCAGTGCGTTATGTCACTTTAGCCTTCTGTTCACCTTTCATCTGTGTTTTTGTTAGCTTAGGGTTAGCCACTAGCTATGGCTACTAGCTCTCCTTACTCTTCTCCTCTGGTGTGCTCTCTCTGTCTGATGTTTAGCTACACCTCTGCCTCTTTCAATAATAACGGTAAATGTAATAAATGTTGTCTTTTTGAGGCACTCGAAGCGAGGTTGTCTGATTTGGAATCCTGGCTCCGCTGCATTGAAACACAGTCTGCACCAGTTAATAATGACGGACACCCCTTAGCTGCAGTGGAGCACCCTAGCAAAGGGCGGCCTGCTAGCGGTCCTCTGGTCCTCCTCAGCAGCGAGGAGACTGGGTGGGTGACGCTGAAAAGGAAGCATGCTGTAGTCGCAAGGCCCCAGGTCACCACCAACCTGTTCATGTTTCTAATCGCTTTTCCACACTCAGCGACACACCTGCTGAGGAAAAACTCTGATTATTGGCGACTCTGCAGTCAGAAACGTGAACCTAAAGACTCCAGTGGCCATAGTCAAATGCATTCCTGGGGCCAGAGCAGGCAACATTGAGTCAAATTTGAAAATGCTGGCTAAAAGTAACTGTAAATACTTCACAATTGTTATCCATGTCGGCATTACTGACATCCGACTCCAGCAGTCAAGTCACAAAACTTAATGTGGAATCGGTGTGTGACTTTGCAAAAACAATGTCTTCCTCTGTAGTATTCTCTGGGCCCATATGTTTAGCTGCTTGTCATCCTTGAACCGCTGGCTGTCTGTGTGGTGTCCTGCAAACAATGTGGGCTACATAGATAATTGGAGCTCATTTTGGGGAAAACCTGGTCTTATTAGACGAGACAGCATCCATCCCACTTTGGATGGTGCGTCTCTTTTATCTAACAATCTGGCATCATTTTTATCCAAATTTCCAAAACCTTGACAACTCAGAGTTGGGACCAGGAAGCAGAGTTGCAGTCTTAAACGCCTCTCTGCAGCTGCTCTTCATCCGCCACCCCTCAACTTAGCTCCTGTCTTCCCCATCAGAGAATCATTGTCTGCTCCCTCCAAAGTAAATGAAAATATAATGTATAAGCATCCCAAAGTGATTAAACAAAAAGTTGGTAAAACTCAAATTAAACATGAAGCCTCTAAATTGAATGATTTGGCCTCTGTTCCTCCTCATAATTTAAAAATTAAATGTGGTTTATTAAATATTAGGTCTCTAACTCACAAGTCTCTGCTAGTTCATGATCTGTTAATTGGTCATCAGATTGATTTAATATCCCTTACAGAGACTTGGTTAGGGCTAGAGGATTATGTTGGTTTAAATGAATCATCTCCCTCTGGTTATTTAAACTGTCAAAAATCCCAGAAGTTCTGGTCATGGAGGAGGAGTAGCAACAATTTACCATTCCAAATTACTAGTTAATGTAAAGCAAAAAGCACGTTATAATTCCTTTGAGGGCCTGGTCCTCAGTATTGGGCACTTCAGCAATTTTAGGCTAAACCCAATTTTATTTGCCATAGTTTATCGTCCTCCATCAACCTACTCAGAGTTTTTATCCAAATTTGCCGAATTCTTAGTTGATTTAGTGCTGAAATCAGAGAGAATAATTATAGTAGGGGACTTTAATATACATGTAGATGTAGATAGTGATTGCCTTAATATGGCATTTAATTCAATATTAGACTCAATGGGGTTTTCTCAGAAAGTAGGAAATTCTACCATTATCTCCACCATATGTTGGACCTTGTTCTGACATATGACATAGAAAGAGAAAAGCTGGTAGTGTCTCCTCATAACCCCGTACTGTCAGACCATTGTCTGTTAACCTTTGATTTTACTATTTCTGTCTATTTGGCTCCTAAGGAAAAATATTACTACAGTAGATGCCTCTCAGATAATGTTAACAATTTTATGCAGATTGTTTCCTCTATGACATGTGTCAACACAATGGAAATAAGCTATAGACAGCTTGCTCCTTCTGTAATTGATAGCATGGTAGATAGTGTTATAGCTTCTCTGCATCAGACTGTAGACATGGTGGCCCCTTTAAAAAAGAAAAAGTCTAATCAGAGATGTCTAACCCCTTGGTTTAACACAGAAACTTGTAGCTTAAAACAGAAGACTCCTTTTTGACTTCCGGTCTGGACACCACGGTGATTGCAGCTTAACGCTGAAGCTCCCAGACCCAATCCAGTAAAATACTTTGAAAATCAGATTTAACGGATTTTTGGAAGAGTGAAAATCAAAGGACAAAGTCATCGTGCCTAAAGGAAAACAGAAGAAATCGACATTTACCAGGCCAGGACACGCATCGGCCGAAGAATCTGATCCGGAGGATTTCCATTCAGAAGACGAGGAGCTGAATGTAGCTAACAAAAAGGTTAGCTTGAAAATGGTATTTGAAGAATTAAGACGATTTCGTCGAGAGGTTTGAGCCGAATTTCGTGAATTCAAAGAAGAATTAAAAAGGACAAACAGCAGAGTGGACCAGGCCGAGAGCCGAATCTTGGAAGCAGAGGAAAGAATAAAAGGGCTTGAAGATTCCGTGCTGGATCTACACAAAAGGCAGTCAAGACTGGAGGCTAAGCTAACCGACCAAGAAGGAAGACTGAGAAGAGACAACATAAGAATTCATGGTCTGAAAGAAGGAGTCGAGGATAGTTTTAACACAATGGCGGAATGCGTGGAATCCTTACTGAGAGAGAAATTGGATTTTCCTCAAACCACCGACTTGAAGATAGAAAAGGCCCACTGTAGAGAATGTGTTCAAGAATGAGGCTGAGTTTATTTCTCATAGTCAACTTTATTGAGTGAACACATGCTCTATCAATCTCTATGCAGGAAAAGAGACTGAGCAATCGAATACCACGTTCTTATACTCTGCTGGGGCCACAACCCTCAGTCACATGTTACTTAAGCAAACATATAATTACATGGCACATAGTCTCAGTCACAATGCACTCTTTCATGTCTCACTATTGTCTCTTGTCCTACAGTGGTCCAGGAATCTTCCTGGGACATCCTCTCAGAGACAAAGGCCAAGACTCACACCTACTCGTCATCTCCTGTAGATCTCTGCAGGTCCAGACCTCTTTTGTCCCACCAGACGTGGAGTCACCAATACACATACAGTCATGCATTTGTGGGGAGATATGAACTCAATATCTGCGCCACATAACTACCCCCCCCCCCCAAACGTCTATTCAGGGACAAAATCTAATCAGAGTTGTATGGCAGAAACATCACCACATAACACAAATCAATCCACCAATTGCCTGGGTTTAAACCTCCTGCCAAATCTGCTGTAAGCCAGCTTTGTTCCTTCTGCAGCGGCTCCCTGCATCTGTGAATCAGACTTGTTAGCACATCTCTGTGGTGTCAACGAACAATGCCTTTTTGGCGGCCTGCCACAGCGGGGGGCCCTGGCCAACTGCACGTGTTCATCAGCCAGAACAAAAGCGGGTTTGAGTCTGTTAATGCAAATCAACTCTTTTCTGTCACCCAAATCAAGCAAAAAATGTTACTCTCTTGTTTCCAACACTCTGAAAGGCCCATCATAAGGGGGTCGCAAACCTGGTCTTTGAGCATCATGTCTAACAAAAACAAACTCCGCATTCTTTAAAGCTCTTGGCACAAAAACGCGTGGAAAACTGTGATGCATCGGGCCAGGGAGGGTGTCTGATCCTGTGCCGCTCTGCAACAGCTGAGCGGGGGGGCAATTTGGTGCGGGGTTGTCAGGGAGGAAATCCCCCGGCAAACAGAGGGGTTGAGCAAAAACTAACTCAGCCGGGGAGGCTTGCAAATCCTCCTTAGGTGCAGAACGCAACCCCAATAAAACCCATGGAAGTCTATCCACCCAATTTGTATCCGTGAGAGATGCTCTGAGGGCTGCTTTCAATGACCTATGAAAGCGTTCGCACAAACCGTTAGCCTGAGGGTTATACGCGGTAGTGCGGTGGATTTTCACCCCCAGGCTGTGGGCCATGGATGACCAGAGTTCAGAAACGAATTGGGGACCTCTGTCGGACGTTATGTCCGACAGGACTCCAAAACGCGCGACCCAAGCCGTTAAAAACGTGTGTGCAACGTCTGCTGCCGTAGTTGACGCTAGAGGGACCACTTCCGGCCAACGCGTGGTGCGATCTACCATCGTCAAAAGGTGTGTGCACCCCTGCGACAACGGGAGGGGGCCCACCAAGTCGACATGCACATGATCAAAACGTTTAGCCAGGATGTGAAAAGGTTCTAAAGGAGCCCTAGTGTGTTTGTGTATTTTGGCTCGTTGGCATGCTACGCAGACCGCTGCCCATTCTTTGACCTGTTTATGCAACCCCGGCCAAACAAGTTTCTCTCCCACCATTTTCTCTTTCTTTCAAAGGTCTTTTTATTATTATTAATTGAAGTATCAATACAATACAAAGTATTAGAAATTTTCATTTTTGTTTCAACCAAACAGTGAAAAACTAGAACTTAAAGCCAACAAATGTAAATGCTTCAAAGCACAAAAACCTTTAAATAAACAATAATTAAAAAAAAAAAATACAAAGAAAAATTGTGTGTGTGAAGTGGGGGTGGGGTAAAGGGGATATGAGCTACTCAGAAACTATAATCGTGGGTCTTTCAAAGAAATCAAGAAACGGGCGCCATAATTTATAGAATTTGTTTTCAGAGCCACA
Source organism: Pholidichthys leucotaenia (assembly GCA_020510985.1). NCBI lineage: Eukaryota > Metazoa > Chordata > Actinopteri > Cichliformes > Pholidichthyidae > Pholidichthys > Pholidichthys leucotaenia. Next base: position 288,227,461 of record CM035844.1, on the reverse strand, counting down.
GACTGTATATCTGATTTTTTCTAAATCCAAACAGGACATTATATCTTTTATCCACTGTAAATGTGAAGGGGGCGAAGAGTCTTTCCACTTCAGTAATACAGCACGTCTGGCCAATAATAATGAAAATTTGAATACTTTTAATTTGGAACTTGGCAAGACAAGTTCTGGAGCCACACCAAAAATGGCGCATAATGGATCAGGTTTAATTTGATATTGCAGGACTTCAGACATAGTGATAAAAACAGAATGCCAAAAATTCATCAATGCAGGGCAGGACCAATACATGTGAAGCAAAGTGCCAGGAGCGCTACCACACTTTTCACAAGTTGGGTCTATATCCGAGTAAATACGTGCTAACTTAACCTTGGACAGGTGCATCCGGTGTACAATCTTAAATTGAATAAGAGCATGACGAGCACACATTGATACAGTGTGAACCTGGCCAAGAATAGAGTCCCACAGTTCATCAGTAAAAGTAAAATTAAGATCTTGTTCCCAGTTCAATTTGATAGCGGCCAGAGAAGAAGATTGTAAATTTGAAATTAAATTATATAAAACTGACATTACCCCCTTAGAAGTTGGTTTAACTAATAAAAAATCATCTAGAGGATTATCAGAAGGTTTTTGAGGGAAATGTTTTGTCATGGTTTGCACATAATGTCTGACCTGGAGGAAGCGGAAAAAATGTGTAGAAGTGATGTCGAATTTGGTGGAAAGTTGAGAAAAACTTGCAAATTGACCATCAAAATATAAATCCGCAAAAGATTTTAAACCTTTTCTGTGCCATATATGAAATGCACTATCAATAGTTGATGGGGTAAATAAATGATTTGCGGCAATTGGACTTCTAATGGAAAAAAACTGAAGACCGAAATTTTTCCTAAATTGAGACCAAATTCTAAGAGACTGACGAACTACTTTATTATTACCCAGTGTAGACAAAGCAAGGGGAAGTGGTGAACCTAAAATTGCCGGTAGGGAGGTTTGATTGTCCACATGTGACTCCATAAGGATCCAAATAGGTGATTTGGGTTCCAGATAAAAATGTTTCCAATATAACATGCACCTGATATTTGCTGCCCAGTAGTAATATTGAAAGTTAGGCAGAGCCATGCCACCTACTGATTTGGGTCTTTGAAGAAAAACTTTCCTCAATCTCGGATGTTTACCATTCCAAATAAATGAGGTAATCAGAGAGTCCAAAGACTTAAAAAAGGATTTAGGAATAAAAATGGGGAGACATTGAAACAAATATAAAAACTTTGGAAGTAACATCATTTTTACAGAATTGATTCTGCCAATTAAAGACAAGGATAATGGGGACCATTTGGAAAGTATTAGCTTGCACTGGTCAAGTAAGGGGAGAAAATTATTTTTAAACAAGTAATTAAATTGTTTAGTGACACATATCCCAAGATAATTAAAATGATCAATAACAACCTTGAAAGGAAAATTTTCAAAATCCTGAACTTGAATCTTTTCATTAATCAGAAACAGTTCACTCTTATTAAGATTAATTTTATAACCAAAAAACCTACTAAAACTATCCAAAATATTGAGTATAGCGGGTAATGAAGTAAGTGGGTTGGAGAGAAATAATAAAAGATCGTCAGCATAGAGTGAAACCCTATGCTCAATGCCACCCCTACGAATGCCTAGAAAGTCCCGGCTCCCACGGATTGCAATAGCTAACGGCTCAACTGCCAAGGCAAAGAGCAACGGGCTCAAAGGACAGCCTTGCCTCGTACCACGGTAAAGTCTAAAATAGTCAGAATAGCGACAATTAGTTAACACTGAAGCTAAAGGACTAGCATAGAGAAGTTTAATCCAGGAACAGAAGGAAGGACCAAAACCGAACCTCTCCAAAGTAAAAAACAAATACTCCCACTCAACCCTATCGAATGCCTTTTCAGCGTCCAAACTAATAAGACATTCAGGTATGTTGTGGTGAGGAGTATAAATAATATTAAACAACCGCCGCAAGTTAAAAAAAGAATGGCGATTTTTAATGAAACCGGTTTGGTCCTGTGAAATTATAAAAGGAAGAATCTTTTCCAACCTTGAAGCTAACAACTTTGACAAAATTTTAACATCGGTATTTAACAAGGAAATAGGCCTGTAAGAAGCACAATCAACAGGATCCTTATCCTTTTTAAGCAACACAGTAATACAGGCCTGATAGCATGAAGGAGGAAGTGTACCAGAGTCAAGCGACTCTGTAAAAACTTGACAAAGGAAAGGGGCGAGGTCGTCAGAGAATTTTTTGAAAAAATCAGCGGAAAACCCATCAGGTCCTGGAGATTTTCCTGATTGCATGGATGATATTGCCAGCTGAATTTCTTCTTTTGTGATGGGAGCTTCTAAAATTTGCCGAGATTCTGAAGAAATCGAAGGAATATCAATAGAATCAAAAAAAATTTCCAAATCCTTTAAGTTTGTTGTATATTCTGAGGTATATAATTTGGAATAAAATGACCTGAAAATATCATTAATCACTTGTTGGTCAGATGTCACCTCTCCTTTATCTGTCCTAACTCCAGTAATAATTTGCTTAGCTCTAATACCACGTAGTTGATTAGCTAGAAGTTTACTGGTTTTTTCGCCATGTTCATAAAATTCACTCTTGTTCCTTATTAAACAACCTTCAATTTGTCGAGTAGAAAGTAAATTAAGTTTAGTTTGTAATGTCATACGTTCCTTGTACAGAGCGGGTGATGGAGATTGAGCATATTGTCTGTCAATGTCCAGGATTTGATCTAAAATAGCCTTCTGTTCCTGTATTAAGGATCGTCTTTTAAATGCTGCCAATGAAATAAATTCCCCCCTAAGAAATGCCTTCATGGCCTCCCATATCGTTTTATTTGGCATACCAGGAGTTTTATTTTCTTTCAAAAAAAAATTAATTTTAGAAGAAATATTCGCAACCAATTTTTCATCTGTAAGTAATAATGGATCCAATCTCCAATGCTTTCTCATGGAGTCACATCCATGGAGGATCATTTTAAGTACAAGAGGGGCATGATCAGAAACCGAGATGCTATCATAACTGCAAGAGCAAAGGTTATTAATTAATAAATTGTCAACAAAAAAATAATCTATTCTGGTATAAGTATGGTGTACGTGAGAGAAAAAAGAATAGTCCCTGCCGTTAGGATGTAAAAAACGCCAAGGATCTGCAAGGCTATATTCCTCAAGAAAAGACTTAACATAAGTTGCAGATTTATTAAGACTAGCAGGTTTTGAAGATGAGCGATCTAAGATCGGATCCATATACAAATTAAAGTCACCCCCAAGAATTAGAGAACGAGTATTTAAATCTAGAAGTTGCGAAAAAAGGTTGCGAAAAAAGTGCACATCATCAAAATTCGGTGCATACAGATTAGCCAAGGTGACATGTTTATCGCCAAGTTTACCTGATACTATTACAAATCGTCCATTTTTATCTAATACAACATTAGAGGGAATAAATGGGATATTTCGATCAATAAGAATAGCAGCGCCCTTGGCCTTAGCTTTAAAATTTGAATGAAAAAATTGTCCTGACCAACATTTTGACAAACGCAAGTGGTTGGAATCCTGCAAATGGGTTTCCTGCAAAAACAATACCCCAGGCTTAAACTGCTTTAGACGTGACATGACTCTCTTTCGTTTAATTGGATGGTTCAACCCCTTCACATTCCAGCTTACCAAAGTAAGATTACTATTCATTCAAAGAGTAAAATTTATATATTATGTTGTGTAGCCCAAAGAAGAGTAAAGTGAGGTACGGGTAAAAAAAAAAAAAAAAAGGAGGGGGTAAGGGGGGTGTAAATAAAACCATAACAAAAAACAAAACAAAACAAACAAAAAAAAAAAATCCAACAACCAAACCTATAACAACACTCCAGCCGGTTGCAAAAAAACAGCAACCGCTCCATCTCCTGCTCTATTTTCATCCTAACAGAATGCTCCCATACAACTGGCTTCAATCCTGCATAATATGAACGTTTTACCCTAAAAAAAAAAAAAATAAATAAGATAAAATTAAAAAAAGAATTAAGTAAACAACAACGTATAGGGAGCCAATTTTACCTTGTTTTTAAACATCTAAAAATGCATCAATGTCCAGTCAGTGCAGCTTCAATGAAGTAACAAGCAGTCCAGCGCGGCAGCTGGTCAACCCAGAAATGTCCAGTTCAAGGCGAAAATTGCTGGTTTCTCTCCATGGTTTGCATGAAGCAGGTGGCCTCCGAGACGGACGCCAGCCACTGGTTTTTGCCGTCTGGAAGAGTTATCCGGAGCCTGGCGGGGAAAAGAAGAGAAGGACGAAAACCTCTCTTGTACAACTCGGACATAACCTCCTTATATTCGGCTCGTTGCTTCTGAACGTCGGCGTTATAATCCTCGTAGAACTGAAGTTTATGCCCACGATATTCCAAAGTCCCACGGCGTCTCCGCGCTTCTCTCATCACCAAGTCTTTGGTCCGAAACCGGTGGAAACAAATAATGACAGCGCACGGCTTCCCATTCGGACCCGGCTTGGGCATGAGGCTGCGGTGGGCTCTATCCAGCTCTGGGGGAGATGGCAAAGTTTGTGCGCCAAAGACGTCCACCAACAGCCGAGAAAAAAATTCAGATGGCTGTGGACCCACATCAAAGGACTCCGGCAGACCCACCAGACGAATATTCAGCCTCCTGCTTCTTCCCTCCAGGTCAGAAAGTTTGTTTTTCAAAAGTTTGTTCTCCTCCTGCATTGACTCACATGTAACTTCAAGCGCCGCTAGGCGCTGGCTGACGTCCTCCGCGTTGTTTTCAAGGTTGCCAATGCGTTGCTCCTGGTTAGCCACATCTGCTTGAATTTTGTCCAGCTTACCATTAATAAGTTCAAATGAAGCTTTGAAGTCAGCAGCTATGGACATTCTGTATTGCTCAAGCAAGGCAACAAGTGCAGGGTTAAGGCTGATATTAGCATCCTCAGCTAAGCTGGTGTTAGTATTGTTCCCTGCTGCCTCCTTTTCAGTCTGCTTTCTTGTTTTGGACATATTTCACAACTCAAAACAGATTCTGCACGTATTAAATGTCCAAAACATTAACAGCTTACAGCAAAATAGGGTTTAAAAAGTAAAGAAAAAAATATAGCAGGAGCCAGCAACGCACACACCTACTCCATTGCCAGCACACCTCTCCCACCATTTTAATCGATGCGCACACCCCTGGGTGCGCCAGAGAGTGGATTGAGTCGAAAACGCGGCGGCGCCATGCAGCCGGAACTACGGGGCGAGGCCGCCCGGTGGAGACATCGCAGATTAGAGGGGACATACCTATCTGCAGCACCCTGTGCTCCAGCCTTAACCCTGTTGGTCCAGACTGGAGCGCGTGCACATCCGCGTTGTCAGCCTGCTCCGCGGCCATGGCTGCGTGATCTAAACCAACGTGGACCGGGGCTGCGAGTGCTTCTGCGCCACAGGTTTGGCCCGCGGCCACGGCTGCCGAGCCTGCCCCCATGGGGCTTGGCGCTGCTACTGCACGCGAAAGACAGTCTGCCACCACATTATGTTTGCCTGCAACATGCTGAATATCGGTGGTGAACTCTGATATCGCGGCCAGCTGTCTTTGTTGCCGGCCTGACCAAGACTCTGAAATCTTGGCCATAGCAAAAGTTAATGGCTTATGGTCCACGAACGCGGTAAAACGGCGCCCCTCGAGCCAGAACTGGAAATGGCGGGTGGCCAAATGCAGGGCCAAAAGCTCCCTGTCGAATGCGCTGTACTTCCGCTCGTTATCGCGCAAGGTTCTGCTGAAAAACGCGAGGGGTTGCCAGCTCCCCGCCACGAACTGTTCAACGACCGCCCCACCGCTAAATCAGAAGCGTCCGTGGTGAGCGCCATACATGCCATTGGCACCGGGTGTGCCAACAAAACGGCGTTCGCCAGGGCTGATTTGACCTGGGAGAATGCGCGCTCCCGCTCCAGGGACCACTCGATCTTATTCGTAGGTTTTTGCTTTTTAAGTGCTGCGTACAATGGTTGCATGAGCTGCGTTGCGCCTGGGAGGAAACGGTTATAAAAATTGACCATTCCCAAAAATTCTTGCAATGCTTTGACCGTCTGAGGTTTGGGAAAATCCGTTATTGCGCGTATTTTATCGGGCAGAGGGACCGCTCCTTCTGGTGAAACGCGATGCCCCAAAAAGTCGATTTGCGCGACCCCAAACTGGCACTTCGCTGGATTAATTATTAACCCGTGCTTTGCCAGCCTTCGAAAAACCGCTGTGAGGTGGCTTTCATGTTCGTCTTCGGACGTGCTGGCTGCTAAAATATCATCCAAGTAGACGAACACGAAAGGGAGGTCGCGTAGGACTGCGTCCATCATGCGCTGGAACGTCTGCGCAGCCCCTTTGAGTCCAAACGGCATACGCAAAAACTCGAAAAGTCCAAAAGGAGTTATTACCGCTGTTTTGGGCATGTCCTGAGCGCGAACTGGGACTTGGTGGTACCTGCGCACCAAATCTATTTTAGAAAAAATACACGCCCCCGCCAAATGTACTGAAAAATCTTGGATGTGCGGGATCGGGTAGCGGTCGTGAGCTGAAGCGTTATTCAACCTGCAGAAATCACTGCAAGGCCGCCACAAGCCATCAGCCTTGGGGACCATATGTAGTGGCGATGCCCAGGGGCTGTTAGAGCGTCTAATGATGCCCAGTTTTTCCAGGTTGGCGAATTCCTCGCGCGCTATGGTGAGTTTAGCTGGGTCCAAGCGCTGAGCTTTTGCAAAAACGGGGGGACCGGGAGTAGTTATAAAGTGCTCCACCCCATGTTTAGCCACTGACGCCGAAAACGTTGGGACTGTGAGTGCTGGAAACTGAGTGAGCAGTGCTTGAAACTTACCACCCGCAGCTGTGAGGTTGGACTGTGCAGTGGGCAGGACCACCCGGGCTGTGCAGGAAATGCTGTAAAAAGACAGTGCATTAACCAGACGTCTATTAGCAAGATCAACCAATAAACCATTCGAGCACAAAAAATCAGCACCTAACATGTTATGACTGACTGCTGCCACGACGAAGGTCCACTCAAATGTCCGACCGTGAAAAGACAGGGGGAGGGTCTTCTCCCCGTAGGTCTTGATCGTCGAACTGTTCACCGCCAACACCAGGGGTCCGCTGGAAGGCGCCAACCGATAAGCGTGGAGGGGTGTGATGAAACTCAGCTGGGAGCCTGTGTCCACCAGGAACTGCCTCCCTGATTTCCCGTCAGTGAGGTAGAGCAGCTTATTCTTTGCGCCAAGAGCAGCACCTGCTACCGACTCTCGGGCCTGGCGTTTCCCACGCACTTGAACTGGCAGGGGGGAATGCACTTGCGTGCCCTCTTGGCGAAGCTTTGATGATAAAAGCAGAGGGCGTTGTGCGCCCCGCGTCTCCTGGTCTCCGCCGCTGCCGACGTCAGTGCATCTGGTGTCGTAACCTCTGGACCCTTGCCGTCTCCGGGCTTTGCGCTCAGCTCTGCTGCCGCCGTCGTGGCCGTGTGCCGTCTATGGGCGTCGACGAGTCGCTGTGCCTCCTGGCCCAGCTCGTGGTACTCTCGGTTGGTCAGCAGCTGCGAGCTGGCCATGGTGACTCTCACCGCTGACGGTAGTGTCCTGAGGAAGAGATGGGCGAAGATAAAGCCGTCATCATCCTCGCCTTTCAGGTTCAGCATCCTCGCCATCAGGTCAGCGGGCCTGTCTGCTTCGCCTTCGGTCAACATCAGGAGCCTCTCTGCCCGCTCTCCCAGCGAGGGAGTGAAAGCACGGATGAGCGCGGCTTTCAATGCACCGTACTTGTCGACCTCTGGTGGATGGTTAGTCAGGCTCTCCACCTGCTGTGCTGTGAGGCTGTCCAGCTTTGCTACCACGTAGTAGAATTTTGTTGCATCTGCTGAAATTCCCCGAAGGTGGAACTGCGCCTCGACTGTGTTGAACCAGACACGTGGGCTGTGCTGCCAGAATTCGGGCAGCTGGACTGCGGTAGCTGCGCTAGCCTGGTTGGCTCCTGATGAGTCTGCTGTATGAAGTTCGTCCATACTTAGTCGTAGGGTCACCAGTGTAGAGAATGCGTTCAAGAATGAGGCTGAGTTTATTTCTCAGAGTCAGCTTTATTGAGTGAACACATGCTCTATCAATCTCTATGCAGGAAAAGAGACTGAGCAATCAAATACCACGTTCTTATACTCTGTGGGGCCACAACCCTCAGTCACATGTTACTTAAGCAAACATATAATTACATGGCACATAGTCTCAGTCACAATGCACTCTTTCATGTCTCACTATTGTCTCTTGTCCTACGGTGGTCCGGGAATCTTCCTGGGACATCCTCTCGGAGACAAAGGCCAAGACTCACTCCTACTCGTCATCTCCTGTAGATCTCTACAGGTCCAGACCTCTTTTGTCCCACCAGACGTGGAGTCACCAATACACATACAGTCATGCATTTGTGGGGAGATATGAACTCAATATCTGCGCCACATACCCACCGTACATTAGCTCCTAGGCCGGCGGCGGAAGCGCCACCAAGATCGGTGGTGGTGAGATTCTCCAATTTCAAAATAAAACAAGAGGTTATAAGACTGGCTTGGCAGAAAAAAGGATTTATGCACCAAGAGAGAAAAGTCTTCGTGGAACACGATTACGCCCCGGAGGTCCTTAAAAAGCACTGGGAATACAACAACGCTAAAAAGGTGCTACGAGAGAAAAAACTGCGCTTTCAGACGCCATTTCCTGCAAAGTTAAGGGTCTTCTACGGTGAAGAGACATGTCTCTATAATTCGGCGGAAGAAGCAACAGCTGACATGGCGAGAAGAGGGCTCCCGGTAACGGTGTTTAAACCCGCAGCAGATCCGAGCGAGAGAATCAAGGCTCAAACATGGTCCACACAGAGACCTTCAAAATCCACGGGCCAGCAGCGGGAAACCCAGCGCCAGAGCTACAAGGATAAACTGGCCGTTTACAGGAGGGAATAGCGACCTTTTTTTTTTAGTCAATCTGCACATCCAACCCCCCTCCTACAAGGTAACAAACATTAAAGGAGATGCAGAATCAGCATGTGGTAAAACATTTCATGGAACAGTCATAATATTAGAAACAAATAAGTCTTTTTAATTTAAAAAAAAAAAACTTGTTAAAATAGAAATGTGACAATGATCCACATGTTCTCCCCACACTAACAAATACTGTATTAGCATGAATGTTTGCTGTGATGGTGGTGGGAGTGTGCACACAATTTCATAGGGTATAGGCATAAAAAAAAATCATTACAAGTTCGGATTGGGATCTGAAATTCACGTTAAAAACATGGGACAACTTACAGGGGAAAGAGAGGGCCCTCAACACGTAACAGAGTTTGAGGAATTTCCCTCAGAGCCTACACTCAAATCAAGGCTCTTCCAGGGTCTCTTAAAAGACCTCAGCTCAGGAAGTTCTTTTGTCAGTTTTTTGTTCTAAAGTTTTATACACTATGTTCTTAATGTTTTTTATGTTCTTAATGTTCTTTCAGTTTCTGAGTACCATTAAAGAGGGCCACCACACTGTTATACTAAATAAGACAATACAATGGAGAAACAGGGTGTAACCAAAATAATCTCATATAATGTAAAAGGGATCCTGAATCCAGTTAAAAGATCCAAGATTCTAGGCAAAATGAAAAAAGACAAAGCAGGAATAATATTTTTACAGGAAACCCACCTAACAGACGTGGAGCACACTAAACTCAATAGACAAGGGTTTAAAATGATCTCTTCATCTTCATATAAGTCAGGGAGGAGGAGGGGAGTAGCGACATTGATATCAACCAAAATTATATTTGAAAAAAATCAGAACACAAAGATAAAGAAGGGAGATACAGTTTGGTAATTGGGCGGCTAGAGGGAGAAGATATCACCCTGCTGAATGTATATACACCTCCAGGAGCTAACTGGAAATTTTATAAAAATGTATTTGACCTAATGATAACTAAAGCCCAAGGTTTAGTGATATGTGGTGGAGACTTCAATCTAAGACTGAATCCATACTGGGATGCATCAGGTAATTCTCCACATCAAAATAACACTCAAAGTAGGAAAACTCGGATGCTACTAAAAGAAATGGGAATCTGTGATGTGTGGAGGGAACTCAACCCCAGTGTAAAAGATTATACATTTCACTCAGCGCCACATTCATCCTACTCAAGGATTGACTATTTTTTTATGTTTAATAGAGACATTGGAAGAGTAAAGACATGTAAAATAGGACTGATGGATCTCTCTGACCACAGTCCGATCTATATGGACTTAAATATCCAAAAATACACAAATAATACATTTTCTTGGAGGATGAATTCAAATGTCCTGAAAGGACCACTGAAAGATGAATTGGAATCAGATATTCTCAGATATTTGGAAGAAAACTATAATGGAGAAGTATCCCCTTTAATACTGTGGCATGCATGCAAAGCTGTAATAAGGGGAAAGATTATTGCAAAACTGGCAATCCAGAAGAAACTGAGACAAGAAAAACTAATCACATTAGAGTCAGAACTTAAGAACCTAGAAAAAGAACACAAAGGCAACACTCATTCTAATGACTCGTTCAAAATTAAGGAAATTAAAAAACAAATAAATGAGATCTACACAATAGAAATCCAGAAGAAACTTACATTTCTGAAACAAAAATACTATGAAGCAGGCAGCAAATCGGCAAAAGTACTAGCCTATAAATTGAGGAAACAACAAACAGAAAGAGCAATCTACAAAATCAGAGATCCAGTATCAAAGGAAATAAAATTCAGAATTCAGGATATTCTTAAAAGCTTCGAGATAGTTAGGGCATTTTAGAAAATCTCTGGACCATCTGTGAAAAAATTGCTTACCAATAGCTTTCTTCACCAATGTGTTCATATAGGTGTCTACTAACACCTCTCAATTAGTTCCAACCCAAATCCTTGTGGAAAATTCTGGGGAGCCAATCAAACTTGGGCACCCGGGGGGGGGGGGGGGGGCAAAAAAATGGAAAAATATTTTTTTTCCCAGTATTAGCATGTGAGATGTCTAACTAGGGGTTTCTGGGGGTGCTGAATCGATTCCAACCATTAGTTTTGAGTAAAAACTTCTACCTGACCATAAAATAGGCCACGCCTACTTTTTTGCGCCCGCCGAAATACGTAAATATTGGTATTTTTATACGTATCTCAACACACAATTTTTATACGTATCTCAACACACAATGCTCAACACCTTCGCAGCAGCCGGCCACCATCAGTACGCTAAGGGAGCAAGGCTGTATGTACAGCTAATGCACCAGCGACAGGACAGTCCAGTGTTCCAGGAAACTCTTACCAAATTCACAGTGTATGGAAACCATGCAGTCAGGTTCTCAGACCATGAGTGGTCAGGTACATGGACTGACATCACGATAGAAACCACACTCATGCGTGAGGCCAAGTCCTCAGGCGGTCTAAACAGAGGACGCTTCCGGAATGAATCTGCTCACAAGTGTTGGGTTCAGACGCTAAACCACTTCTCGTGCATTCACCAGGAACTTGAACGAGGTATGAACAAGCGTGGGGTACCTGACCACACAGACGTCACAAGAGCCCAGATGAAGAATGACAAAGATGCTGTCAATGCCATTGTCGGATGGTTGGAGGAGGTCAACCCCTTCGATGCAACACGGGACAAGAAGACCCTAGTATCCTTTTCAACAGGATTCAGCAGCACTCCCGAGGACCCAGTCAACGCTGATCAGGCAGAGGAGGTTGGCAGAGCCATGCAGGCCAAGATGAATGGACGAACTGTTCTGGATTCAATGGAAACTAAGCACAAGGTGAAGTCATTAGAGAGCCTCAGAAGTGGACCCAAAGTCAATGGGAAGAAGCTGGTTATTGACTCACTCAAGCTCTTCAACCATCTAATCATCATCAGTGAGCGTGAAGTCAAGACCAAAGAAGCTCTGCGATTTGAGTTGACGCCAGCACCGATGTCTCTATTTGACAAAGACCAGAAGTTGTGAAAGCCAGACAAGGCTGCCCTAGCAAGATTTCTGAAGGCATTTGTGGAACCCGTTGAACCAACCCCCTGCACGAGTCTGGTGATTGATGGTGGGTGGCTCCTGCACAACGTCAAGTGGGAGGCTAACCTCACCTGGAAGGGCATCGCTGAGAGCTACCTCCAGTTTGTGAAGTCCATGGGGAGCCAGTGTCTCCGAATCACTGTGGTCTTTGATGGATACGGCAGCTCCACTAAGGACCATGATCACCTGAGACGAACAAAGAATGCATACTGCAACATTCTGATTCGCCCAGACATCAAAAGCTTCATTCCAAGAGAAAAGTTCCTCGACAACAAGAGCAACAAGGCCCAGCTCATTCTGCTACTTGCTGAGACATTCAGTAGAAATGGGATCAGTGTACAGCAATGCCACAATGATGCAGACACTGCTATAGTCCGGGCAGCTCTAGATGAGGCAAAAGATTCTCCTGTTGAGGTGAGGGCTGAGGACACCGACATCATGGTTTTGCTGATTCATCATGCTGCAGACCACCCCATCTTCCTCACAACAGCCAAAGAAACATCTTATGATGTTGCAAAGATCAGGGAGGCCCTCCCAGAGAGATACCGGAAGTATTTGATCTTCTTGCACAGCTTCTCCGGCTGCGATACAGTGTCAGCAATTTCTGGGTTTAGCAAATCAACTTTGGTAAACAAGCTCTGCAAGACTGACAAGGCGGAAAGGACCATGGATGTGTTTCTGGACATCCGAGCCAAGAAAGATGATATCATTAAAGCCGGCTGTGAATTATTTAAGCTCATGTTCCATGGAAAACCACCCAAAGACTTGGGGGACTTGAGATTTGACATCTTCAGCAAGCGGGCTGCTGCTGGGAGCATCAAACCTGAGAAACTGCCCCCGACAACAGAAGCTGCAGCGCAGCACTCTCTACGAGCTTATCTCCAAACTAGAGATTGGCTGCTGTTGCAAACTCCATCATTGGATGTCTTGGAGTACGGATGGAAGCTCGGTGACCAAGGTTATGCACCGGTCCCTTCAACAGACCCCATCGCACCAGACTATCTTCTGAAGTTTGTCAGCTGCAACTGTGAGGGGGACTGTAGCACACTTAGGTGCTGTTGTAAAAAGCAAGGAGTCAAGTGTATTTCTGCTTGCGGCAAATGTCATGGTAACTCTTGCCAGAACATCAACCAAACAGATGATGAGAGCAGTGAGGGAGATGCTGGGGAGTAGGGTAAAGTACCAAGGTTTTAATATTGAGATACATTTCTGTTGGACATTATAATGGGGCATAATGGAAGTAAGAGAAATGGGAATGACTACTTCCCATTGCACACTTATGTTGCAGTGTTTTGTACACTGTTTTTAGAGTGGGTATATGGGCAGCACGGTGGTGCAGTGATTAGCACTGTTGCCTTACAGCTAGAAGGTTCCTGGTTCGAATCCCCGGGCTGGCAGGGGTTGGAACCTTTCTGTATGGAGTTTGCATGTTCTCCCTGTGCTGTGTGGGTTTACTCCGGGGGCTCCGGTTTCCTCCCACAATCCAAAGACATGTATGTTAGGTTAATTGGTTGTTCTAAATTGTCCCTAGATATCTGTTTCCCATAGGCCCTTAGAATAGAGGGTTAGCATTAGTGAAAGCGCTTTGAGTGGTCTTTGTGACTAGAAAAGCGCTATATAAGTGCAGGTTAGTTAGTTAGTTAGTTAGTATAGCTCAAATTCAATGATAGAACTCAATTAAGCATTCTAAAAAACTCACTATATAAATCCAGTGAGATACATATAAAAATACCAATATTACATATTTCGGCGGGTGCAAAAAAGTAGGCATGGCCTATTTTAATGGTCAGGTAGTAGTTTTTACTCAAAACTAATGTTTGGAATCGATTCAGCACCCCCAGAAACCCCTAATTAGACATCTCACACGCTAATACTGGAAAAAAAATATTTTTCAATTTTTTGACACCCCCCCCCCCCCCTTTGGGTGCCTAACTTTGACTGGCTCCCCAGAATTTTCCACAAGGATTTGGGTTGGAACTAATTGAGAAGTGTTAGTAGACACCTATATGAACACATTGGTAAAGAAAGCTATTGGTAAGCAATTTTTTCACAGATGGTCCAGAGATTTTCTAAGAACTTGTACTCCCTCAAAAAACATAAAAACGCATCCGAAGCATTCCTAAACACATTAAACCTTCCCCAACTTACTGAGTCTCAAAATAAAACACTACTGTCAGAAATACAACCTAAAGAATTGGAAAAAGCAATTATGAAACTTAAAGCTGACAAATCCCCAGGAGCAGATGGCTATACAGCAGAGTGGTACAAATCCTTTAAACAGCAACTATCTCCTCTCCTCCTGAAAACATTTAACTATGTCCTCTACACAGGGGAAATCCCCCCCTCCTGGAGAGGAGGGGTCATTGCAGGCATACCTAAACCTGAAAAGGATAAACTAGAATGCTCCAACTACAGACCAATCAGTGTATTAAATCAGGACTATAAGCTTTTTACCGCTATCCTTGCCAAAAGGTTAGAAAATATACTGACAGACTTAATTCATTTAGACCAAACAGGTTTTATAAGACAAAGACAGACAGAAGACAACATTAGACGCACTTTACACATAATTCATTATATAAAAATATATAACTTAAATGCAGTCATATTGAGATTAGATGCTGAAAAAGCATTTGATTCGGTTGACTGGTCTTTCCTATATAGAATCTTATCCAGTTTCAATTTTCATAACAACTTCATTAGAACTATCCAGGCATTATATAAAAAACCAACAGCTAAAATAAGGATTAACGGTAATTTATCATCATCTTTTGAGCTGGAAAGAGGATGTCGTCAGGGCTGCCCCTTGTCTCCACTGCTCTTTGCAATCTTCATAGAACCTCTGAGCCAATGGATAAGACAGAATCAAAAAATTCAAGGTATTACACTTGGTCAGAAGGAACATAAAATAGCACTCTTTGCTGATGACATTTTAATATACCTGGGGCAGCCGGACACCTCTTTTCCAGAACTAATCTCAGTTTTTTCAGAGTATGGAGATTTATCGGGGTACAAATTAAACATGCACAAAACCCAAGTTTTAACATTCAACTATGACCCAAATCATTATTCACTAAGAAAACTCAAAACTAACTGGGAGTTGGAATCTATGAAATATCTGGGGGTCAATATCCCGAAACAACTCAACAAAATTAAAACACTAAACTATGATCCACTGGTGGCAAAAATAAAATCTGATCTAGCAAGATGGACTATGATACCATTCTTAGGTACTGCACAAAGAATTGAAGCAGTCAAAATGAATATACTTCCACGTCTTCTATACCTTTTCCAAACAATACCGGTAGAACCTCCCAAAAAAAACATGGCAGGAGCTGGACAGAATGATCTCAAGATTCATATGGCAGGGCAAGAGACCTAGAATCAGATATAGAACCCTACAGCTAAACAAAGACAAAGGTGGGCTGGCGCTGCCAAATATAAGGGACATCGCGCGCGCAGCCCTAAAGCCCTCGGGGACAGCTGACAGCTGAATTCCCTTGTGCGCCGTGGCTGAGACCATTAGAAAATCCTGTGAGCAAGCTGTGTGCGTGCCTCAGGTGTGTGAGCAGCCCTGAAGGTTCTGTGTGCAGCGGCGAAGGACGATGGTGGTCTGTGGAGCCGTTATTGCCCCGTGCGTGGTGCGCTGTCCTCGTAACCCCCCGGTGTGCGTGCGGGGTTCGGTGCATGGCAGGTCCGCTGTAGAGGCGAGTCAGGGTCAGGGAGCTTGCTGGAGATCAGCATAGTCAGCGCCGATGGCCATCCCTGTTGAGCTGTTGCTGTAGTTCGGTCATGGTGCGTTCAGGTCCACGCGCTACGTTCAGCCCTGGAGGTCGCCGTCGTGGAGAGAGGACAAGGTGCGTGCGCTCTCGTGTGGAGGAGCTGTGAGAGCGGCCGGTCCCAGCGTGGATGTGCAGATCTCAGGCGTGCAGATCTCACCATGAAGCTTTCTGTAGCTTTCCCGGTCGTGGGTGATCTCCGAAGAGTTTCGCCTGGTGGTGGCTCTGCGTCGAGGTCTCCCTGTAGCAGAAGGGAGGGCAGATCATTTGCGCTAGGCTGCTGCGTTCGCTTGTCGTCGGAGAATCACCGCCGGGTGCTGCGTTCGTTGTCGTCGGGTCACCAGCGTGGCTGTCCAGACCAGAAGGTTGCGTTGCACAAAGCGTGTGCTTTCTCGGGGTCACCAATGTGGCGTAAGAATAATATGCAGCAAACTGAGAGTTTTTGAGGGAGTTTATTATCATTCATCCCGCCATCATTGAACTCACTCCAGCCCTGTGCAGGCGGGCTGGAGCGAGTCCTCAGGCTCTCGTGAGAAGACACAGAATGAGTGTCGTCAGAAGCAGTGGTCAGAGAGAGAGTGAGTTACTGAGCAATGCGGCTTTTATACCCAACTACAGACAATACATGAAAGGCATGGGACATTTGCATCACAGTAAGAGCAGGAAGCATGAACACAATGCATGAATGGCACATTAACATCACAGTACTGAGCAGGAAAGAGCTAGACGAAGCGAGGCTGCCTGTTGACATTAATACACACATTTCACTGTTATGTTAATTGCTCTAGCTGAGCGCTCTGCTTGTCCCAGTCTGTTGTGGGGGTGCCCCACAATATATGCTTCCGTTAGGCAACATTATTAGAAAGCACTTTATACATTTTCATTGTTATGCAGATGACACACAATTATATCTGTCAATGGAGCCAGATGATAGTAATCAATTAGCCCAGTTAGAAGGTTCAGGTTCAGGTTACTTTATTTGTACCCATAGGTAGATTTGTTTTGCAGTCTGGTGACATCCATATTTACAAGCCACAATTACATTCAACATAGACACAAACACAAGCACACATGAAGCTGACTATAAACATGATGAAAATACTCAAGGCTCCATCAATCAGGGTATAAAGACAAAGAGATGAGAGAAAAACCAGAGGTATGAGAGAAGGGTCATATTAAAAAGTTATAAACTAGTCAGAGGTTAAAAACTCAAAGGTCTAAAACTCAATAAAATATTTAGAACCCAAATAACATCCTACTTACTTATCCATAAGTAAATATAAAATGGAGTTAATAAATAGGTACCTAAATTATGTGCAATATATTGTTACAACTTCTTCAACTCTTTGACAGCAGCAGGAACAAAGCTGTTTTTGTAGCGCTGGGTTTTACTTTTTGGGACAGCAAACCTCTGTCCTGAGGGAAGAAGCTGAAAGTTGCAGTGCAAAGGGTGGGAGTCATCATTTAAAATGGAGGTTGACATAATGTCCGGCTCAGGAAACACGCACGCAGGCTCAGGATAGATTTAACAGCTTTATTCAACAAGCACGTGTGTCTGGATGGATGTGTGAGATATGTATATGTGATGAGGGTGAACGCTGATGCACAGGAAGCAGAGCAGTGCGCCGTGCAGCCGGACAACCCTATGGAGAGAGCAGAGGACAGGGGTAAAGGGCACCACACCTGAACAGGAATAATGAGCTGTGTGCTGCTTACTTGTGGGCGGCAGGTGGCTGGCGTTGGCCAAGGGAGAAGCCCGGAAGACAGCGTCCTGCAGAGCCTGTGACGATGGTGAGGATTGGGTGGCGATGATGGGGTATCCGCCGCCAGGGAATCCGCCTGTGCACAGGGGAGAAGACTAGCAAAAGGTAAGGAATGCTTACGTTGAAGCGTAGTTTCGCTGATGATCAGGAGATGATCCAACTGCGAAGAAGTGCCGATGCGAACAGACGGCTCCAGACCGCTGCACAGGGCTGAGTGGGCTAAATAGCTCGCGGCTGACGAGGCGCAGGTGTGCGCGCAGCTGAGGTGGATGATGAGCGGCGAGTCGTGACAGAGGTAGCCATTCTCTGTACTTGTCTGGTGTACAGGGATGTCAGGCTCAGCTGTGACTCACCAAGCAAACAACTGGACCATCTAACTACCTGATCCAAGGATTTCCTCTGTTTCAGTTTTATCTGACCAAACCATGACACTAAAGAAAAGGATAAAACAGATTCAATAAAAGCCCGATAAAACATTGTCATTATGGTTCGATCAATTTGGAAGTGTGCAAGTTTTCTCAAGCAATGCAGATGTTGCTGACCCTTTTTGCACACCCTTTCACAGTTCTCTTCAAAGTTTAAATTACTATCAATAATCGTCTCAAGATACAGTGGGGCAAAAAAGTATTTAGTCAGCCACCAATTGTGCAAGTTCTCCCACTTAAAAGATGAGAGAGGTCTCCAATTTTCATCATAGGTATACCTCAACTATGAGAGACAAAATGAGAAAAAAAAATCCAGAAATCACATTGAAAGATTTTTAATGAATTAATTGGTAAATTCCTTGATAAAATAAGTATTTGGTCACCTACAAACAAGCAAGATTTCTGGCTCTCACAGACCTGTAACTTCTTCTTTAAGAGGCTCCTCTGTCCTCCACTCGTTACCTGTATTAATGGCACCTGTTTGAACTCATTATCAGAATCAGAATCAGAATCAGAATCAGAATGAGATTTATTGCCATTGTTCATGTAGTACACAAACTAGGAATTTGTCTCGGTGCAATGCTGCAACATTAAACATGGAGTAGCACTAAAGATAAAAATAAAAAAACTATGCATGCAATAAAAGGTAGAATATGAATAAGTAATACTAATCTATGCAATTTTTAAATATATTAACAAGCAGCAGATATTTTGGAGTTCCATATAGTGCAGTCGGTAGTGCAAAAAGAAAACAGTAATAATTGTCATGAGTCCGGTTGAGCTGCTGTACGTAGTGCATGAGAGTCTAATAAATCACTTAGTGTTCAGCAGTCTGATGGCAGAGGGGAAGAAGCTGTTCATGTAGCAGGAGGTTTTAGTCTGAATGGACCGAAGTCTTCTGCCTGAGGGGAGGGGGGCAAACAGTGCGTGTCCAGGGTGTGAAGGGTCGGCTATGATCCGACCTGCATGCCTCCGGGTCCTGGAGATGTACAGGTCCTGGAGGGATGGGAGCTTGCAGCCGATCACCTTCTCAGCAGCGCGAACAACGTGCTGCAGTCTTAGTCTGTCCCTGGTGGTGGCTCCTGCGTACCACACGGTGATGGAGGTGGTGAGGATGGACTCGATGATGGCCGTGTAGAACTGCACCAACATCTTGGTGGGTAGCTTGAGCTTCCTCAGCTGCCCCAGGAAGAACATCCTCTGCTGGGCCTTTTTGATGAGGGAGCTGATGGTCGGCTCCCACTTGAGGTCCCGGGTGATGGTGGTGCCCAGGAAGCGGAAGGAATCCGCAGTGGTGATGGGAGAGTCTGTGAGGATAAGGGGGGCAGAGGGGCTGTGACTTTTCTGAAGTCTACGATCATCTCCACTGTCTTCAGAGCGTTCAGCTGCAGGTTGTTGTGGCTGCACCAGGACGCCAGCTGGGCCACCTCTCTCCTGTAGACGGACTCGTCGCCGTTGGAGATGAGCCCGATGAGGGTGGTGTCGTCCGCAAACTTGATCAGCTTGACAGACTGGTGGCTGGAGGTGCAGGAGTTGGTGTACAGGGAGGAGAGCAGGGGGAAAAGTACACAGCCCTGGAGTGATCCGGTGCTGATGCTAACAGAGTCTGAGACAGTCTTTCCCAGCCACACATGCTGCCTCCGGTCCGTCAGGAAGTCGGTGATCCACCTGCAGAGGGAGTCAGGCACGTTGAGCAGGGACAGCTTGTCCTGGAGCAGAGCGGGGCAGATGGTATTGAATGCAGAGCTGAAGTCCACAAACGGGATCCTGACGTAGGTTCCTGGGGAGTCCAGGTGCTGCAGGATGGAGTGGAGGGCCAGATTGACTGCATCGTCCACAGACCTGTTGGCTCTGTAGGCAAACTGCAGCGGGTCCAGGAGGGGAGTGGTAATGGTCTTGAGGTGGGGCAGGACCAGGCGCTCAAAGGACTTCATGACTGCAGAGGTGAGCGCTACAGGTCTGTAGTCATTAAGTCCAGTGATCCGTGGCTTCTTGGGGACAGGGGCGATGGTAGAGGTTTTGAGGCAGGCCGGCACGTGGCATGACCTCAGGGAGGTGTTAAAAATATCTGTGAAGACAGGAGTCAGCTCCTCCGCACAGTGTCTCAGGGTGGAGGGAGACACGCTGTCCGGACCGAGGGCCTTGCGCGGGTTCAGTCTGAAGAACTGTCTGTGCATGTCCTGCTCACTGATGGCAAGGACAGGGGGGGAGGAGGGGGAGCCACCTTTGATGAAGTGGGGACCATGGAGGCAGTGGCGCTGGGGGGAGGGGGGGGAGTTGGACACAGCTGACGAGGTGTCAAAACGGGCATAGTGTTGGGACAGTCTTTGACAAAGGGCTTTGTCATTCTGTCCCTTAGAAGCCTGAGGCCGATAGTTGGTGATTAGCCTCAGTCCTCTCCACACAGAAGCAGAGTCGTTAGCAGTGTACTGTTGCTGGAGTCTCTCAGAATACACAGATTTAGCTCTCCTCAGCTCTCTGCTAAACCGGTATTTGACCTCCCTGTAGCAGTCCCTGTCTCCACTTTTCAACGCTGCTTCCTTCTCCTTCCTGATCTGTCTGAGCTTAGCTGTGAACCAGGACTTGTCGTTGGAGTAACTCACCCTGGTGCGCGATGGAAGAATGCTCTCCTCACAAAAGTGAATATATGAGGTCACAGTGTCCGTGTACTCATCCAGATCATGCGTGGCTCCTTTAAACATGTCCCAGTCAGTTATTTCCAAGCACGTGTGCAGCTCCTCCCCAGCTTCACTGGTCCATTTCCTCGTAGTGCTCACAACAGGTTTTGTGAGCTTCAGTCTCTGAGCTCATTATCAGTATAAAAGACACCTGTCCACACCCTCAAACAGTCAGACTCCAAACTCCACTATGGCCAAGACCAAAGAGCTGTCAAAGGACACCAGAAACAAAATTGTAGACCTGCACCAGGCTGGGAAGACTGAATCTGCAATAGGTAAGCAGCTTGGTGTGAAGAAATCAATTGTGGGAGCAATTATTAGAAAATGGAAGACATACAAGACCACTGATAATCTCCCTCGATCTGGGGCTCCACGCAAGATCTCACCCCGTGAGGTCAAAATGATCACGAGAACAGTGAGCAAAAATCCCAGAACCACACGGGGGGACCTAGTGAATGACCTGCAGAGAGCTGGGACCAAAGTAACAAAGGCTAACGAGCCTAAGCTAAAGACTTTTTGGTAAAAACTCAACTTGTCGTGTTTGGAGGAGAAAGAACACCATACCTACTTTGAAGCATGGGGGTGAAAACATTATACTTTGGGGCTGTTTTTCTGCAAAGGGACCAGGACGACTGATCTGTGTAAAGGAAAGAATGAATGGGGCCATGTATCGAGAGATTTTGAGTGAAAACCTCCTTCCATCAGCAAGGGCATTGAAGATGAAACGTGGCTGGGTCTTTCAGCATGACAATGATCCCAAACACACTGCTCGGGCAACGAAGGAGTGGCTTCGTAAGAACCATTTCAAGGTCCTGGAGTGGCCTAGCCAGTCTCCAGATCTCAACCCCATAGAAAATCTTTGGAGGGAGTTGAAAGTCCGTGTTGCCCAGCGACAGCTCCAAAACATCACTGCTCTAGAGGAGATCTGCATGGAGGAATGGGCCAAAATACCAGCAACAGTGTGTGAAAACCTTGTGAAGACTTAGAGAAAACGTTTGACCTCTGTCATTGCCAACAAAGGGTATATAACAAAGTATTGAGATAAACTTTTGTTATTGACCAAATACTTATTTTACCGAGGAATTTACCAATTAATTCATTAAAAATCCTTCAATGTGATTTTCTGGATTTTTTTTCTCATTTTGTCTCTCATAGTTTAAGTATACCTATGATGAAAATTGGAGACCTCTCTCATCTTTTAAGTGGGACAACTTGCACAATTGGTGGCTGACTAAATACTTTTTTTCCCCACTGTATTTGTAGGATTGTACACATTCGGTGGTCTTGTGGCGTAACATTATGTAGCTCACATATTCCTTGGCAGAGACCCAGACATGAGGGAACTTTGAGCTCACAGTGTGTATTGACATCACACCCCAGATGGACATTGAGTCTGGACCCCCTGCGGACTAGAGGAGAAGTGAGAAGATCTGAGAGTGAACCTGAAGAGACTGCCTGACTCATAGGGTCAGACAGAGAAGCCGAGAGGACAATGGGGGGATTAGTTATGAATGGAATTCTGTGTTTGATGTGAATGTGATTTGTGTCTGTTGTAACAGTATAAAGGTATGCGGTTTATCTCAGCTCCCCCTCTTCATTCCCTGACTGAGAGAGGAGCTGTAGGACTTGATATGGAATAAACCAATACCGAAAAATCATTCAGTCTCTTCATTTTGAGTTTCCTACATTGGTGACCCACACGTGAGAAAAATGGAAAGACTTGGAGGTCGTCTCTCCGACTCCGAACCTGACTCACCGGAGACCGCCCGCACCGGCGTAAACTCCATTAGACTCCCCGAGTTCTGGCAAGAGGACCCGCACTCATGGTTCCAACACGTGGAATCACGGTTCGTGCTTTACGGGGTATCAGAGGATGACATTAAATTCCACAATGTCATCGCAAGACTCGACAGCCGCACGGCCCGGTGTGTGCGGAGCCTGGTGCAGCAGCCGCCCGCTGCTGGCAAATACGACGCCCTGAAAGCCGCCCTCATTCGGAGCTTTGTACCATCGGCCGAGGTGAGAGCCAGAACACTCCTGGACCTGCGCGACAGAGGAGGACGCAGGCTGACCATCCTCATGGAGGACATGCTGCAGATGATCGGGGCAGACAATGATGCGTTTTTATTTAAGCACATGTTTTTGAGGACCCTTCCAGCGCACATGAGAGGCTCCCTGTCCAGCATGAGGTGTGTGGACCAGCAGGACTTACGCGCGCTGGCTTTGGAAGCGGAGCGGCTCCTGGACGCATGCGGCGAGCAGGAGGCGGCAGCGGCAGCAGCAAACCTCAGCACGGCGGCCCAGGGCGACGGAGAACCGGTGGCAGCAGAGCCGACCCCAGTGACAACAGCGGCAGCGCGGTTCCGGAGCAGAGGAGAGGATGAGATGTGCTTCTACCATCGACGTTTCGTGCACAAGGCGCACAGGTGCGTCCCGCCATGCAACTTCAGGAAGCAGGGAAGTGCAAAGAGCCGGAGGTCGCTGGCAGCTTTGACCCTCGGCGAACGGAACAAGCTGCTCTACCTGACGGACGCGAGCTCCGGACAGCGATTCCTCGTTGACACCGGAGCACAGAGGAGTTTCATCACCGCGACCTACGCGGACTGGGCGGCCGGCCCCCGCGGAGATGGAGCAACAGCCGCAAACGGCTCGTCGATCAAGACGTTTGGCGAAAGAACTCTGCGCCTGTCCTTGCACGGCCGCAACTATGAATGGACCTTCATAGTAGCGGCGGTGAGTTTTAATATGTTGGGCGCCAACTTTTTGTGTTCACATGGCTTGTTGGTGGATCTGGCTAATAGACGCTTGGTTAATGCACTCTCTTTTTGTTCTATTCCCTGTGCAGCGCGAGTGTCCCCGCCGTCAGTACAGGCCAACGCCGCCGCAGCAGGAGGTAAGTTCCACACTCTCCTAAACCAGTTCCCAGCACTCACAGTTCCCACGTTTTCAGCTAAGGTGGCGAAGCATGGGGTGGAGCACTTTATAACCACAAGTGGCCCACCAGTTTTTGCTAAGCCTTGGCGCCTGGATGCAGCTAAGCTCTCTATTGCGCGTGAGGAGTTCGCCAACCTGGAAAGGTTGGGCATAATTCGCCGCTCGAAGTCCGCTTGGGCTTCCCCCCTCCACCTGGTCCCTAAAGCGGATGGCTCGTGGAGACCGTGCGGTGATTATCGCAGGTTAAACAATGCCACAGCGCAGGACCGCTACCCAATTCCGCATATCCAAGATTTTTCGGTGCATTTGGCCAAGGCATGAATTTTTTCTAAAATAGACCTGGTCCTCGGTTATCACCAGGTCCCGGTCCGATCAGAGGACATTCCCAAGACAGTGGTAATAACCCCTTTTGGGCTTTTTGAATTTTTACGCATGCCTTTTGGCCTTAAAGGCGCTGCGCAGACCTTCCAAAGCATGATGGATGCCATTTTGCTCGACCTCCCTTTTGTTTTTGTCTACTTAGATGATATTTTAGTCGCCAGCGCCTCTGAGGAGGAACACGAGAGTCACCTCAGAACTGTTTTTCAGCGGTTGGGAGCGCACGGGTTAATAATCAACCCAGCCAAGTGCCATTTCGGCGCAGCACAGATTGATTTTTTGGGGCACCGCGTCTCCCCAGAGGGTGCAGTTCCGCTGCCCTCCAAAGTACGCGCGGTGGCTGAGTTTCCCCAGCCACAAATGGTAAAAGCGTTGCAGGAATTTTTAGGCATGGTAAACTTTTACAACCGTTTCATACCTCACGCGGCGCAGCTCATGCAACCGTTGTATGTCGCGCTAAAAAAACAGAAGCCCTCCAATGCGATTGAGTGGTCCCCGGAGCGGGAGCGCGCATTCATTGAGGTTAAGGAAGCACTAGCGAACGCAGCACTGCTGGCTCACCCAGACCCAGCAGCCCGAATAGCGCTAACCACAGACGCGTCAGATGTGGCCATAGGAGCCGTGGTAGAACAGCAAGTTGCCGGAGTTTGGCAACCACTCGCTTTTTTTAGCAGAACCCTACGCGATGCGGAGCGAAAATATAGCGCGTTTGACAGGGAACTGCTAGCGCTCCACCTGGCCATTCGTCATTTCCAGTTCTGGTTGGAAGGGCGGCGTTTCACCGCTTTTGTCGACCACAAACCGTTAACTTTTGCAATGTCCAAAGTCTCTGAACCATGGTCAGGCCGACAGCAGAGGCAGCTGGCCGCAATTTCAGAATTCACCACCGATATACAGCACGTAGCCGGTAAATTTAATGTGGTGGCGGACTGCCTCTCGCAAGCGGTAACAGCGGTAACAGCGCCTGTCCGCGCGGATGGGGGCTGTAGCGCCGCAGACGCGAAGCGCGGTAACAGCGCGGACGCGCACGCGGCTCCGGTGCACGTAGGGATAGATTACGCGGCCATGGCAGCAGAGCAGGGCGAGGACACAGACGTGCGTGCGCTCCTGTCTGGACCAACAGGGTTAAGGCTGGAGAACATAAGTTTACAAACCGGTTCACCCCCGCTTATTTGCGATGTATCCACCGGGTGACCTCGCCCAGTGGTGCCGGCCACGTGGCGCCGTCGTGTTTTTGATGCGGTTCGGTGAAAATGGTAGCAGAGAAGTTTGTTTGGCCGAGCCTGCGCAAGCATGTGAAGGAGTGGGTGCGAGCCTGCATGTCCTGCCAGCGGGCCAAAGTTCACAGACACACAAAAGCCCCTTTAGAGCCTTTCCACGTCCCGACTAAGAGGTTTGATCATGTGCACGTGGATCTAGTGGGACCCCTGCCGCCCTCGCAGGGGTTCACACATCTCCTGACAATGGTGGACCGGACCACGCGTTGGCCGGAAGTGGTCCCATTGCAGTCTACCACAGCAGCAGAGGTAACTCGCGTTTTTTTAACAGCCTGGGTAGCGCGGTTCGGAGTCCCGTCGGACATTACGTCCGATAGGGGTCCCCAGTTCGTTTCAGAGCTATGGTCAGCCATGGCCAGCGGCTTAGGGGCAACAGCCCATCGCACCACCGCTTATCACCCACAGGCCAACGGTTTATGCGAGCGTTTTCACAGATTGTTGAAGGCAGCCCTCAGAGCGTCGCTCACAGATTCAAATTGGGTAAACAAACTACCATGGGTTTTATTGGGGGTGCGTTCGGCACCCAAGGAGGATTTAGATGCCTCACCTGCTGAATTAGTGTTTACTCAACCTCTCAGGCTGCCAGGAGAATTCCTGCCAGCCCATGCAGCACCCGAGCGCCCCCCGGTGCGGGGACCTCTAAGTGGCACGGGGGCAGAAATGCTCCCGGGCCCTGCTCATCACACGTTTCTGCGGGTTTTTGTTCCCAAGGCTTTGCAAAACGCAGAGTTTGTTTTTGTCAGGCACGACGCCCAGTGTCACAGTCTCCGCCCACCTTACGATGGTCCGTTCCAAGTGCTGGAAACCGGGGAGAAATATTTTGTACTGGACTTGGGGGGCAGGAAAGAGACAATCAGTGTTGACAGATTAAAGCCTGCTTTTGTGTTACGTGACGAACCTGTACGGCCGGCGGGGGCACCTCGACGCAGCAGGCCTCCCAAGGGACAGCCCCTAGTCCCCCAGCAGGGGGTAAATAACCCTTCTCCCCCTCATTCCACAGGCGCACCGCAGGACGGCACAACACAGGCTGCGAAGCCTGCCTTCAGCAGATTCGGGAGGAGATTGAAGCCTAAGCAACGGGCAGAGTGATGTGTATTTTGATCAACCCGTGTAAATTGTGCTGTAGATCCTGCAAAGGGGGGTGATGTGAGGGTGTAATGTGTATGACTGTCCATTATTGACTTAAGGTTGGTGTATGTCCGTTCTTGGGCGTTTCAGGGGGAGTGATGTGGCGTAACATTATGTAGCTCACATATTTCTTGGCAGAGACCCAGACATGAGGGAACTTTGAGCTCACAGTGTGTATTGACATCACGCCCCAGATGGACATTGAGTCTGGACCCCCTGCGGACTAGAGGAGAAGTGAGAAGATCTGAGAGTGAACCTGAAGAGACTGCCTGACTCATAGGGTCAGACAGAGAAGCCGAGAGGACAATGGGGGGATTAGTTATGAATGGAATTCTGTGTTTGATGTGAATGTGATTTGTGTCTGTTGTAACAGTATAAAGGTATGCGGTTTATCTCAGCTCCCCCTCTTCATTCCCTGACTGAGAGAGGAGCTGTAGGACTTGATATGGAATAAACCAATGCTGAAAAATCATTCAGTCTCTTCATTTCGAGTTTCCTACAGTCTGGCCTTTTAGTACGGTGACTTTGTGCCTGGGATTTTTCCTCCTAAAGTCAATAATCATGTCTTTAGTTTTTGTCGTATTCAGCTGCAGGTAGGAATCCTCACACCAGTGAACAAAATCATGAACTACTGGGCCGTGGCCACTCTCACCATCCTGGAGGAGACTGACAATAACTGAGTCATCAGCATACTGTGACGTTTGCAGGGGTTCACACAAAAAGACAATGGAGCAGATGGCTCTGATCAACCAGATTTATTTTGTACACCCCAACCCCCCAACTTGCAACTTAGTACACAGAGCAGTGGAGGTCATTCCCCCAGACCTCCGTTTCAATCATGGTTACACACACATGATACATCTTGCCCTAATCCTGCTAAACACTGCTGGGTCATTATAATGCAGTTATAATGACACAGCAGTATAACTCAGAAGTAACACATTTAACACACACAGTAACGTTTCAAACTGGCAAAGCATGCTGGGAAATCCCTGGCTCCCTTAAAATGGCCCCGACGTTACACTGCCCCCCCCCTGGACTGGTTTCTGTCCCCAGAAAATTCAAAGTCCACTTTCAGAAATCCAACGCGAGTCAGCCCGGTGCCAGGGCGGCATGCACGGGCCATCTGAGTCTCGGTCAGAGCATCTGGTTGGGGTAGGGTTCCGGTTTGGCCATCAGCGGGCGGATGGACACATCTGACAGCCTCTGTAGGACCACGCACAGTCCCTTCCCTGGCAGCGGGAGTCCCAGGCCCGCTCCGGCCGACTCCCACCGCTGCTAGTTCTTCCAGGCGGCCGCTGGCCCACGTCCATGCGTCCAGCCCTTGCCGCGCCTGGAAAATGGCCGCATCTTCGTCCTGCTCGCTCCGCTGCGTCGCTCCTGCGCCTGTGACGTCATCTGCCGGGGGAAGCATCTGCAGGAGGCGGCTTTTTCCCCGTCCATGCCACCTCGCTCTAATTTAGCGTCGGCGAGGGGCCAGTTTGTCGTGCGCTGTGTGCGGGGCAGTACCATGCCATGTACCCTGGCTCTGTGCAGCGGAAGCCGTCCTTCCTTGCGTCGCCACGGCTGTTTCCTTCGTGCACGCGCTGCTGTGATCTGCCGTAGCTCCTCCTCCACTCGCTCTCAGCACGGTGGTTTCCTCCGATGATCAGTGCGGCAGCCAACTCGACCTGGGCCAGGCGGTCATCCGACAGGTTCTCGCCGTTGTAGCGGGGAATCTTGGCCCGCTGCTGGATGGATGGGACCGTCATCTCCCGGTCGTTTGCCGCTCCTAATTGCTCTGGAATTGCCAGCCCGTCCTGCCCTGAAAAGGGCGGGAAACGGGGCTGGTTTGCTCTGCTCCGTCCATCGCAACAAAGCTCTCCAGGGGCCGGCGTCTCAGCTCTATACTCCATTCCCGGCTGAGTGATGAATCGCTCCGGCCGCTGTACCTCCACCTGGATCCTCATCTTGCTCCATATCCCACTTCTGACACCAGTGTGACGTTTGCAGGGGTTCACACAAAAAGACAATGGAGCAGATGGCTCTGATCAACCAGATTTATTTTGTACACCCCAACCCCCCAACTTGCAACTTAGTACACAGAGCAGTGGAGGTCATTCCCCCAGACCTCCGTTTCAATCATGGTTACACACACATGATACATCTTGCCCTAATCCTGCTAAACACTGCTGGGTCATTATAATGCAGTTATAATGACACAGCAGTATAACTCAGAATTAACACATTTAACACACACAGTAACGTTTCAAACTGGCAAAGCATGCTGGGAAATCCCTGGCTCCCTTAAAATGGCCCCGACGTTACAATACTTTATAATGTGTCTGTTGTCATGTCTGCTCCGACACATGTTTGTGTACAGGATGAAGATTAGTGGTGACAACACACACCCCTGAGGAGAGCCAGTAGAAGAGCACTTTAGGTCAGACAATGTACCATTGACCCTTACTCTCTGCGTCCTGTTGGTTAAGAAATCCAGAATCCAACCCACCAGATTATTGCTCAAATCAAATTGTTACAGGAGCCTTTCAACTAAAATATGAGGTTGGATTGTATTAAAGGCGGAGGAAAAGTCCACAAGTAAAAGCCTGGCGTGTGTCCCATTAAAATGCAGATGTTTAAAAAGCATGTTAAACAGAGTGACAGTGGCGTCCTCAACTCCTCTGTGAGGCCTATAGGCAAACTGCAGAGGATCCAATGCATGCTCAGTCTGCTTTAGGACCTCACATCTGACCAGTTTTTCAAAAATTTTCATTAAAATTGAAGTCAAAGCAACTGGTCTAAAGTCGTTTACCGTTTTAGGACAACTGGATTTTGGAACGGGAACAACCACGGCTTCTTTCCAGATCTTAGGCACATGTTGTGTCTGTACTGAAAATGTAATGAAATATAGGACTCAGTTCATGTGCACAGGACTTTACCAAGTTCCCACATATATTATCAGGGCCCGGACTTTTGTTCACTTTTACAGCGCAGAACTCCCCTTTAATATCCTGCACCTCAATATTAAAGTGCTGATTGTCTTAAGGAAATCAAAGCTTGGATGACTTGTAATTTCCTGCTATTAAATTCAGATAAGACTGAAGTCATTCTAGGTGGTCCAAAAAACCTTAGAAATTCCATTCCAAATCAAACTTTTAGTTTGGATGTGATTACTCTCTCTTAATAGCTTTATGAGGAACCTTGGGGTTATTTTTGATCAAGATCTGTTTTTCAATTCACATATGAATGAATGAATGAATTTTATTTCGGATAATACAGTACAGGTTAAAAGAAACTGTATAATATAACAACAAGGTCAAATTAGACAAAGACTCCTTCTACTAAACAATTCCACGTGAGTTATCCGAAATGGGTGATGGCTGAAGCCGCAGCTTATATTGCCCACCCATATTCCATCCAAGAATTCAAAAGAAAAAAGAGTAAACAAGACAAGAGTGATTACAATTTAGAACAAAGCTAAGACAAAGTGTGACTGAGAGAAAAAAAAGGAAAACTAAGCTAAGCTAAGTTAAGCGGTTACTATTCAAGACAAATCTAAGACAGAATGTCACAGAGAGAAAAAAAAAAACAAAAAAAAAAACTAAGCTACAACACAACACAGGCTGGATATGTCAATCCTTATGTGAGTTTACATGTCGTCTTGTAAATATGTTTGGAGTATTTCTTCCTTTAGTTTTTGTTTAAATTGTCCAAGCGTTGTACATGATTTTAATTCAGGTCCATAATCGTTCCATAATCTGACTCCTTGCACTGAAATACAGTGTTGCTTGGTGGTTGTTCTCACTGTAGGCTTTTGAAATATACATGTTCCTCTGAAGTGATATCGTTTCTCCCTTGTTTGGAACAACTTTTGGATATTTGCGGGCAGTGATAAATTCTTCACTTTGAACATTATTATTGCGGTTTTAAAGTCAACCAGATCTTTCAACTTGAGAGTTTTTTGTTTAAGAAAAAGTGGGTTTGTTGGTTCCCTGTAAGCTGCTTTGTTTATTATTCTAATAGCTCTCTTTTGAAGCATAAAGAGTGGATATATGTTTGTTTTGTATGTATTTCCCCATACTTCATTACAATATGTCATGTATGGGAGTATTAATGAATGATACAAGGTGTATAGTGTGGGTTGATTCAGCAAATATTTCACTCTGTGTAATATTGCAATTGATTTGGAAACTTTACCTTTAATATAATTAATATGTGACTTCCAACACAGTTTGTTATCAATTATTACTCCAAGGAATTTAGTTTCAGATACCCTTTCAATCTCTACACCATTTACACTGAGTTTGGGTACTGGATTGTTGTGATGGTTGTTAAAGACTATAAATTTTGTCTTACTTAAATTGAGCGTTAATTTGTTTGAATCAAACCACAGTTTAAGCTTTTCTAATTCCTTCCCGAGTGTATCCATAAGTTGTTCCAAATTGTTTCCACTGCATAGCAGATTAGTGTCATCGGCAAACAATATTAAGTCCATTTTTTCTGAAACTTTACATATATCGTTTATATACATATTAAATAATAATGGTCCCAAAACTGAACCCTGTGGGACTCCACAGGTGACATTAAATTTGTTTCTAAGACTGCCTTCTATCATTTGCATAATATTGCCAAGATTAGGAGCATCTTGTCTCAGAGTGATGCTGAGAAAATGATTCACACTTTTGTTAGCTCTAGATTAGATTATTGTAACTCTTTATTATCAGGTTGTCCTAAAACATCTTTAAAAAGTCTTCAGTTGATCCAAAACGCTGCAGCAAGAGTTTTAACAGGTACTAGAAAGAGAGATCATATCTCTCCGGTTCTGGCCTTCCTCATTGGCTTCCCATAGAGTTTAGAATTAAGTTTAAAATCCTTCTTCTCACTTTCAAAGCTCTAAACAATCATGTCTCTTTTTATTTAAATGATCTTATACTATTTAGCACCTTGGGGGAGCCAGATTATTTAGCATCTCAGACAAGAGACAGTGGATAAACATGGGAGAACAATGCTCAGGAGGTTCCTGGCGAGATAGCAGGAAGGAGTCAAGTACATAGGGGGTTGAATGCAATGTGATGCAAATGTCATGTTGTGTGTGGAGAAATGCCATGAAACTTAAGAGGAGAATGCCTGCTGAAATGTTCAGTCTGTTCTGTGCTAGAGAGATGTGAAGTGTGTAATAAACTGTGTGCCATGAGCCCAACTCTTATTTCACACACTCCACAACTAGCCTATTATCCTAACAGAGCACTACTCTCCCAAAATGCTGGATTACTTGTAATAAGATAAGATAAGATAAGATAAGCCTTTATTAGTCCCACAACGGGGAAATTCCAGGATTGCAACAGCACAGGGATAGCAACACTCAGAGCAACAATCAGAAGGCAAGAAAAAAAAAAAACAAGCAAGCAAGAGCAGCTAATATACATATGTACATATTACTATAAAATATATATATACACACACACACACAGACACACAGTGCAGAGCATTGTAGCTGGATGGAATAAATATATGAATATATGAACACACAGTGCAGAGCATTGTAGCTAGATGGAATAAATATGTAAATATATAAACACCCACAGTACGGAGCATTGCAGCTAGGTGGAATAAATATGCAAGTATATAAACACACACAGTGCGGAGCAATGTAGCTAGATGGAATAATATGTAGATATATAAAAACACAGTGTGGAGCATTGTAGCTAGATGGAATAAATATATAGATATATAAATATAAACACACCCAGTGCTGAGCATTGTAGCTAGATGGAATAAATATGTAAATATATAAACACACACAGTGCAGAGCATTGTTGCTAGATGGGATGAAACAGCATAACCATCTACTTAGTTATCCTACATGGTATGATTATGTGCCCATACATATTCTCACCCTCCATAGCGACCGGTATGTTCCTAGTTGTATGCCGGAGGGGACCATTGTGTAAGTCTATTGCATCTTTTGCATTCAAAAAACTATTAGTTTGTTACGTCTTTTTGCTATCTCTGCGAGCAGCCCTGCTTAGGTTGTACAGTCTGACAGCCGTTGGTAGGAAGGACCTACGAAACCTCTCGGTTGTGCACCTGGGATGATGTAGTCTGCTGCTAAATGAGCTCCTCAGTGCATCCAGTATGTCCTGCATAGGGTGGAACTCGGACTCCAGCAGAGATGACAGTTTAGCCACCGTCCTTCTCTCTCCTATCTCCTCCATCGGATCAAGGCGCTGCCCCAGGACAGAGCTAGCTTTCTTAATCAGTTTGTTCAGTCTCTTCCTATCGGCTGCAGTAATGCCACTGCCCCAGCAGACCACTCCAAAAGTGATGGCTGATGCCACCACCGTGTCATAGAATGACTTCAGCAGCGCCCCTTGTACACCAAAAGACCTGAGTCTCCTCAGCAGGAACAGCCTGCGCTGTCCCTTCTTGTAGAGTGCGTCAGTATTGTGTGACCAGTCTAGTTTATTGTTCAGATGAACACCCAGGTACTTATAGGATGTCACCATCTCGATGTCTGTTCCCTGTATATTTACTGGTGCTGTGAGGGGCTGCCCATGCCTGCGGCAGTCCACCACCAGCTCCTTAGTTTTCCTTGCGTTGATCTGGAGGCAGTTCCGATGGCACCAGTCCACGAAGTCCTGGATAAGCCCTCTGTACTCAGCTTCATCTCCATTGGAGATGAGGCCAACGATCGCAGAGTCATCAGAGAACTTCTGTAGATGGCAGTGTGTTGTGTTGTGTGAGAAGTCCGCAGTATAAAGAGTGAACAGGAAGGGAGCCAGCACCGTTCCCTGGGGGGCCCCCGTGCTACTGATGATCGTGTCGGACACACAGTCCCGGGTTCTCACAAACTGAGGCCGGTTCGTGAGGTAGTCCAGGATCCATGATGACAGGTGCTGGTCCACCCCTGCGCGCAGCAGCTTGTCCTTCAGGATCATCGGTTGGATGGTGTTGAAAGCACTGGAGAAGTCAAAGAACATGATCCTCACCACATTCCCGGGCTTCTCCAGGTGGGACAGAGAATGGTGAAGGAGGAAGATCACCGCATCCTCCACCCCAATGCCATGCTGGTAGGCGAACTGGAGTGGATCCATCGCTGGTTCCACCAGGGGGCGGAGGTGAGCAAGGAGCAGTCTCTCCAGGGTCTTCATCAAGTGGGACGTCAAGGCCACCGGTCTGAAGCTGTTCAGGTCTTTGGGGTGGGAAGTTTTTGGTACAGGTACCACACAAGATGTTTTCCACAGCTGTGGTACCCTCCCCAGTTTCAGGCTCATGTTGAAGATATACGTCACAATCCCACACAGCTGGTCTGCACAGGACTTGAGGAGCTTTGCGCTGATGCCGTCCGGTCCCGACGCCTTCCTCGCCTTGATCTTCCTCAGCTCCGTCCTCACCTGGGTCTTGGTCAGGGTCAGGATGGGGGGCTGTGTGTTGGGAGTGGGGGGGGTGTCGGTGGAGTGGGGAGTGGGTAGCTGTGGTACCCTCCCCAGTTTCAGGCTCATGTTGAAGATATACGTCACAATCCCACCTAGATACCAATACCTAGATACCAATACCTAGAATCTCCAAAAGTACAATGGGAGGCAGAGCCTTAAGTTATCAAGCTCCTCTCCTGTGGAACCAGCTGCCATTCTGGATTTGGGAGTTGGACTCGATCTCTGTTTTTAAGAATAGGGTTAAAACCTTCCTTTTTGGGGACTTCCGGTCTGGACGCCATGGGGATTGCAACTTAACGCTGAAGCTCCCAGACCCAATCCAAGGAAAACATCTTCAAAATCAGACTTCACGGATTTTTGGAAGAATAAAAATCAAAAGGCAAAAACACCATGCCTAACCAAAAACAGAAGAAACTGACATTCCCCAGGCCAGGACGCGCAGCGGCCGCAGAATCTGAACCGGAGGACCTCCGTTCAGAAGACGAGGAGCTGAGCCTAGCTAACAAGAAGGTTAGCTTGAAATCGCTATTTGATGAATTACGACGATTTCGGGCCGAATTTCATGAATTCAGAGAGGAATTAAAAAGGACGAACAGCAGAATGGACCAGGCCGAAAACCGAATCTTGGAAGCTGAAGAAAGAATAAAAGTGCTTGAAGATTCTATGCTGGATTTACACAAAAAAACAGTCAAGGCTGGAGGCTAAGCTAACCGACCAAGAAGGAAGACAGAGACGAGACAACATCAGAATTCACGGTCTGAAAGAAGGAGCTGAAGATAGTTTCAACACAATGGCGGAATGCGTGGAATCCTTATTGAGAGAGAAGTTGGATATTCCACAAACCACCGATTTGAAGATAGAAAAGGCCCATCGTACATTAGCCGCAAAGCCAGTGGCAGAAGCGCCCCCACGTTCGGTGGTGGTAAGATTCTCCAATTTCAAAATAAAACAAGAGGTTGTAAGACGGGCTTGGCAGAAAAAAGGATTTATGCATCAAGAGAGAAAAGTCTTCGGGGAGCACGATTACGCCCCTGAGGTTCTTAAAAAGCGACGGGAATATAACGACGCCAAAAAGGTTCTACGGGAACAGAATCTACGCTTTCAGACGCCATTTCCTGCGAAGTTAAGGGTCTTTTACGGTGAAGAGTCATGTCTCTATAATTCGGCGGAAGAAGCAACAATTGACATGGCGAGAAGAGGGCTCCCGGTATCGGTGTTTAAACCCGCAGCGGACCTAAGCGAGAGGATCAGGGCTCAAACGTGGTCCACTCAGAGACCTTCAAAATCCATGGGCCAGCAGCGGGAAACCCAGCCCCAGAGCTACAAAGATAAGCTTTCCAGTTCCAGGAAGGAATAGTGACCTTTTTGTCTTTTTTCTTTTCAGTCATTCTGCACTTCCATCCCCCCTCCTACAAGGTAACAAACATTAAAGGAGATGCAGAATCAGCATGTGGTAAAACCTTTCATGGAGCAGTTATAGCATTAGAAACAAATGGAGTTTGTTAGAATTAGAATGAGATTAGAATACAATTAGAGTGAATGTTTGCTGTGATGGGGGTGGGAGGGTGCACACAATCTCATAGGGTATAGGCATAAAAAAAAAAAAATCATTGCAAATTCGGATTGGGATCTGAAATTCACGTTAAAAACATGGGACAACTTACAGGGGTAAGAGAGGGCCCTCAACACGTAACAGAGTTTGAGGAATTTCCCTCAGAGCCTACACTCCATCAGGGCTCTTACAGGGTCTTTAAAGAGACCCCAGCTCAGGAAGTTTTTTTGACAGTTTTTTGTTTTAAAGTTTCGTACACTATGTTCTTAATGTTTTTTATGTTCTTAATGTTCTTTCAGTTTCTGAGTAGCAAAAAAGAGGGCCACCACACTGTTATACTAAATAAGAAAATACAATGGAGAAACAGGGTGTAACCAAAATAGCCTCATATAATGTAAAAGGGATCCTGAATCCAGTTAAAAGATCCAAGATTCTACGCAAAATGAAAAAAGACAAAGCAGAAATAATATTTTTACAAGAAACCCACCTAACAGATGTGGAACACACTAAACTCAATAGACAAGGGTTTAAAATGATCTCTTCATCTTCATATAAGTCGGGGAGGAGGAGGGGAGTAGCGACATTGATATCAACCAAAATTACATTTGAAAAAAAATCAGAACACAAAGATAAAGAAGGGAGGTACAGTTTGGTAATTGGGCGGCTAGAGGGAGAAGATATCACCCTGCTGAATGTATATGCACCACCAGGGGCTAAATGGAAATTTTATAAAAATGTATTCGACCTAATGATAACTAAAGCCCAAGGTTTAGTGATATGTGGTGGAGACTTCAATCTAAGACTGAATCCATACTGGGATGCAACAGGTAATTCTTCACATCAAAATAACACTCAAAGTAGGAAAACTCGGATGCTATTAAAAGAAATGGGAATCTGTGACGTATGGAGGGAATTCAACCCCAATGTAAAAGATTATACTCTTTATTCAACGCCACATTCATCTTACTCAAGGATTGATTACTTTTTTATGTTTAATAGAGACATTGGAAGAGTAAAAACATGTAAAATAGGACTGATGGATCTCTCTGACCACAGTCCGATCTATATGGACTTAAACATCCAAAAATACACAAATAATACATTTTCCTGGAGGTTGAATTCAAATGTCCTGAACGGACCACTGAAAGATGAATTGGAATCAGATATTCTCAGATATTTGGAAGAAAACCATAATGGAGAAGTATCCCCTTTAATACTGTGGGATGCGTGCAAAGCTGTAATAAGGGGAAAAATTATTGCAAAACTGGCAACCCAAAAGAAACTGAGACAAGAAAAACTAATCACACTAGAGTCAGAACTCAAGAACCTAGAAAAAGAACACAAAGATAACACTCATTCTAATGGCTCGCTCAAGATTAAAGAAATTAAAAATCAAATAAATGAGATCTACACAATAGAAATCCAGAAGAAACTTACATTTCTGAAACAAAAACACTATGAAGCAGGCAGTAAATCGGCAAAATTACTAGCCTATGAATTGAGGAAACAACAAACAGAAAGAGCAATCTACAAAATCAGAGACCCAGTATCAAAGGAAATAAAATTCAGAATTCAGGATATTCTTAAAAGCTTCGAGAATTACTATAAGAACTTATACTTCCACAAAAAACATAAAAACGCATCCGAGACATTCCTAAACACATTAAACCTTCCCCAACTTACGGAATCACAAAATAAAACTCTACTGTCAGAAATACAACCTAAAGAATTGGGAAAAGCAATTATGAAACTTAAAGCTAACAAATCCCCAGGAGCAGATGGCTATACAGCAGAATGGTACAAAACCTTTAAACAGCAACTATCTCCTCTCCTCCTGAAAACATTTAACTATGTCCTCCACACAGGGGAAATCCCCCCCTCCTGGAGAGAAGGGGTCATTGCAGTTATACCTAAACCTGAAAAGGATAAACTAGAATGCTCCAACTACAGACCAATCAGTGTATTAAATCAGGACTAGAAGCTTTTTACCATTATCCTTGCCAAAAGGTTAGAAAACATACTGACAGACTTAATTCACTTAGACCAAACAGGTTTTATAAGACAAAGACAGACACAAGACAACATTAGACGCACTTTACACATAAATCATCATATAAAAAAATATAACTTAAATGCAGTCATATTGGGATTAGATGCTGAAAAAGCATTCGATTTGGTTGACTGGTCTTTCCTATATAGAATCTTATCCAGTTTCAATTTTCATAACAACTTCATTAAAACTATACAGGCATTATATAAAAAACCAACAGCTAAAATAAGGATTAACGGTAATTTATCATCATCTTTTGAGCTGGAAAGAGGATGTCGTCAGGGCTGCCCCCTGTCTCCACTGCTCTTTGCAATCTTCATAGAACCTCTGAGCCAATGGATAAGACAAAATCAAGAAATTCAAGGTATTACACTTGGTCAGAAGGAACATAAAATAGCACTCTTTGCTGATGACATTTTAATATACCTAGGGCAGCCGGACACTTCTTTACCAGAACTAATCTCAGTTTTCTCAGACTATGGAGATTTATCGGGGTACAAATTAAACATGCATAAAACCCAAGTTTTAACATTCAGCTATGACCCAAATCATTATTCACTAAGTGAACTCAAAACTAACTGGGAGTTGGAATCTATGAAATATCTGGGGGTCAATATCCCGAAACAACTCAACAAAATTATAACACTAAACTATGATCCACTGGTGACAAAAATTAAATCTGACCTAGCAAGATGGAATATGATACCATTCTTAGGTACTGCACAAAGAACTGAAGCAGTCAAAATGAATATACTTCCACGTCTTCTATACCTTTTCCAAACAATACTGGTAGAACCGCCCTAAAAAACATGGCAGGAGCTGGACAGAAGGATCTCAAGATTCATATGGCAGGGCAAGAGACCTAGAATCAGATATAGAACCTTACAGCTAAACAAAGACAAAGGTGGGCTCACGCTGCCAAATATCAGGGACTATTTTAAAGCCGCACAAATTAAAACTTTAATAGAGATATGTAACCCAGTCTACACTGCACAATGGAAGGAGATCGAATGCCAAATAACAAGTGACATCCCCCTACAGGCGATAATAGGGAACAATGCCTTACCTAAACTCTTGAATAACACTAACCCGTGGATAGAGACCCCGCTAAAAATTTGGTTTAAGATAGTCAGAGAGAATCAAGCTAAAGAGCCCTATCGACTTCTGCAATGGATTGCCTATGATCAAGACTTTACCCCCAATAAAACAGACACTAGATTTAAAGAGTGGAAAGAGAAAGGGCTGATAAAATATTATGATTTTTTTAAGGGGCAAACTTTAAGAAGTTTTGAAGATTTGAAAAACAAGGTCTAATAAATCAAGACCTTTACAGGTTCTTTCAGCTTAGACACCACATAAACAATATACTTAAAAAGGAGGATTTGGAAAGGGCCCAGTCAGGTGTTCTGAAGGTCTTCTTAATGGCATATAAAGGGATCCCAGGGATCAGATACATTTCTAAAATATACCAAGGTCTTCAAGACTTAAAAGGAGACAACACATCATATATAAAAGAGAGATGGGAAAAAGAGGGGAATTTCACTTTACAATTGGAAATATGGGAAAAGCTAAATAAACAGCAATGGAAAAGTACCTCATCCCTGCAGTGGAGAGAATTTGGATGGAAAAATTTAGTAAGATTTTTCAGAACACCTGCACAAAACAAATTTACCCATAAGGGGTTGAACTGTTGGCGCATGTGTGGTGAAAAGACTGCAAATCATTTTCATGTGTTTTGGTCATGCCCAGTTATCCACCAATATTGGACCAATGTACAGACAATATTGGGGAAAATATTCAAAATAACAGTTCCCTTTTCTTTTGTAACTTTGTATTTGGGTTTACTACCGGACTCACTGGAAAGACGAGGAGATAAATACTTATTCAATGTTTTAATATTGGCAAGTAAAAAAGCCCTAACTAAAAAATAGATGCTGAAGGACTGTCCTACACCTGAAGATTGGATTAACGTGATTCAAGACATTTACTCGATGGAAAAGTTGACATTCGCACTGAGACAGGACATGGATGGGTTCATGAACTTTTGGCAACCCTGGATCGCATATGTGTCTTCCATTAGATCTAATCTTTGACAAATACCATTTCAATAATGGTTCCGCTCTTTGTTCCAACGCTACTCAGATGCTCTTTTACTTTTAATTACTTAATTTTCTGTTTGTTTGTTTTTTGCTGTTCTGTTTGTTTGTTTGTTTGTTTTTTATTTTATTCTCTTTAATTTCACTTTTTCTTTCACTTTAAAAAAAAGAAAAAAAAGGGGTGTTGTAATAATTATCCTACCAATGTTGTCAAATAGCAAAAAATAAGGGAACATGTGATGAAAATGTAAACAATGCAATGCTGTAATGACCTGTATACCCTTTACAAAAACTTAAATAAATAAAAAAAAAACCTTCCTTTTTCATATAGCCCACAATTAGGGAGAGATCATGTGTCTCTGAACCCTCCCTTAGTTATGCTGCTAATAGGTTTAGACAGCCAGGGGACCTCCAATAATGCAATGGGCTTCACTCCTTTCTTCACTCTCAATGAAATATATATTTTTTTGCTGGTCATTAACATCTGTTTGTTCACTCCCATAGATCGAGTCCCCATCATGCTGTTTGCTCTCTGCATGTCTATTCTTTTTATCTTCTCTATCCCCTCACCCCCGAGCCAGTCACAGCAGATGACTGCCCCTCCCTGAGCCTGGTTCTGGTGGAGGTTTCTTCCTGTTAAAAGGGAGTTTTTCTTCTCCACCTGTCATGATGGCCGCTAGGCCGTCATCAGCATCATCATCATCAGCTGTGCTCACTCCAGCAGGTGGCGATCAGCGGGCTTTAAAAGCCCGACGCACGGACTCCTCAGCACGGAGTCGTCTGTCTTCCTTGCCGAGCAATGCGCCGAGATCTCGACCACAAGTCAAGAAGCAAACGTCAAGTCAAGCCAGGCCACGTAAGCAAACCCAGCACTCATCATCTGCAAGTTCTTTCCCCTGTGCACAGGTGGACCTCCCAGGCGGCGGACAATCCTCCTCAGCTGACGAGGCACAGCCTCCTCCTCCTCGGAGTTCCTCCTCACCCCTGCAACGCCGGGCACCTCGAGCACTACATCACACGGACACCAGGAGCCAGCCGGACTTACACTGTGGGACCTGCCAGTAAGCACCTGCAGCAAACACGCCATTATTGTTATTGTACAGCAGTAACCTTTGTGCTTGTGTGTTCCAGGGTTGCCAGGTCACCACAAGACGGGCTCAGCTCCAGTGACCAGACGAGCACACATACATCCACTCATGCACTACACCCACACTTTAACAATAAAAGATAATTGTCTGTAATCACTCGTGTCAGCGTCTGTCTCTTGGGTCGTAAATCATGTCAGTATGACTCCGTCAGGATGACCCAACAGACAGCGCGCTGTCGCGCCGCTTAAACACTCTCAGCGCACGAGTTGACATGATTTCCCATCAACAGACAGTAATCTTAAACCAACTGACACAAATTAACAGCCGGCTGGATTGCCTGGAAGGACACCAGGCGTTTCCTCCGGCCAGTGGGGCGCCTTCAGCACCCGCAGCCACTGCTACTAGCCAAACTAACCCACCATCTGCACATTGCCTCACTCCGGTGCCAACTCCCGCTCGTTTTAACAGTAAACTCGGGGAGGCACGAGG
This sequence comes from Pholidichthys leucotaenia, assembly GCA_020510985.1. Taxonomy (NCBI): domain Eukaryota; kingdom Metazoa; phylum Chordata; class Actinopteri; order Cichliformes; family Pholidichthyidae; genus Pholidichthys; species Pholidichthys leucotaenia. Next base: position 288,186,353 of record CM035844.1, on the reverse strand, counting down.
GTTTTTGCTGTAGTGCGAGTCTGTGTTTCTCCACGCCCCGGGGGACTTTGCCACTGATTTGAACAAAATTGGATACATTATCAACTTGCTGGGAGGCAGAGCCTTAGATTGGGCTTATTCCATCATGGCCAAACCAAGCTATCCATTTTTGACTTACCAGCAGTTCGTGGCAGAGTTCATGGAGGTGTTCGATCATGTTGACCGGGGCGCGGTGCTAGCCGAACGGCTGCTAGGTCTTCGGCAGGGCAGTAGGTCTGCCGCCGATTACTCCGTTGACTTCCGGGTGTTAGCTGCTCAGGTTGGGTCGGGAGAGCCAGTGCTCTGTGGAATCTTCCTCCGCAGTCTTAGCCCTTTGTTGAAGGATGAGCTAGCAGCAAGGGATAAACCAGACAGGTTAGGGGAGTTAATCTCCCTCACCATTAGCCTAGATAGCAGGCTAAGGGAACGAGCGGCTGAACGGCAAACAGCTTCCCGTTCGAGTAAACCTCGCCCTCGCTCCGTTAGGTCCTCGCTCTGCCCTCATCTGAGGAACTTCCGGAGCAGGAAGATATGATTGTGGGGCAATCGAGTATTACAGCGGCTGAAAGACAGCGCCGCAGGGAGCAGGGGCTGTGTTTCTACTGTGGAAATGGGTCACATGGAGTAGTGGACTGTCCGTTAAAAAGGGGAGGTCCGCGGATCACAGTAGGGGGATTCGCGGACAAAGATCAGGAAAAACCACTCACTAGTTGCCATATCCCCATTAGACTCCTCCACAAACACAAGGAACACACCACACACGCCTTAGTTGACTCTGGAGCTGAGCAGAATTTCATCTCCAGAGACCTGGCAACCCTGATGGGCCTCAGCTGTCAGCCCTTATGCCCCCCTGTTCATCTTGTCACCCTATCCAAGGCGTCACTGACATCAGTTTCCCACCAGACGGCCCCTGTATCAGTAATAGTCTCTGAGAATCACAGAGAGGAAATACGGTTCCTGGTGCTGCCCATCTCCTCTTCACCCGTCATCCTAGGGTACCCCTGGCTTCGGCTGCATAACCCCACTTTCGACTGGCAAATTGGCAGTATCACGGCGTGGAGCTCGTTCTGCCTGAGCACCTAACTAACTAACTAACTAACCTGCACTTATATAGCGCTTTTCTAGTCACAAAGACCACTCAAAGCGCTTTCATTAATACTAACCCTCTATTCTAAGGGCCTATAGGAAACAAATATCTAGGGACAATTTAGAACAGCCAATTAACCTAACATGCATGTTTTTGGCATGTGGGAGGAAACCGGAGAAATCCCGGAGTAAACCCACGCAACACGGGGAGAACATGCAAACTCCACACAGATCACTGTTGGTCGGGGGCTGGGATCGAACCCACGATCCCACGATCCCCACAATCCCCCGGCCAAGGGTAAACTGTGCTGCCGCAGTGATAACCACTGCGCCACCGTGCAGCCCAACCTGTCTCCAGTCAGTGGCGTGCGCCTCCTCGGTTCCAATGCTTCCTCCCTCGACGCCTCCCCCAGACCTGTCCAAGGTACCTGACGTCTACCATGACCTGGGCCCGGTGTTTAGTAAGTCACGGGCGCTGTCCCTTCCCCCTGTCAGAAAATTGTTTATTGTTTATCATGCATGTCTAATCATTTATCATTTTATATGATTGCTGTTACTAACAAATCATTTTATAATTGTTAATCATTTTATAATTACTAACATCATTATCATTATCATTGCATAACCATATTATATGATTTAAAATGTATACTGCATGCATTTTTTATGAGTTTATACCATACTGTATTGTTTCTGGGTAATAAGTGGACCTTTTGAGTGTCCTTCATTTAAGATGTGCTTAGAAGTGTTTTCTTGAACCTTGTTTTCTTATGAAATGCTGTGACTATGATTAACTTGGAGCCTGAGAGCACACCTGCAAGGCCATATTGTTTTCAGTCCAGGCCAGTGTTTTGTATGCTCATATTATGACTGTGAATTGTACCCAGCAG